>OY856411.1:619605490-620322990 GCA_963693085.1 Alisma plantago-aquatica | reverse complement strand
GTTATATCCTATATTTTGGATTCAATTAAGTGAAGGGGCGGTTTCCTACATCTTTTTTCTCAATTTCTGATGAATTACATATCAGAACCTTAATGATTTGTTATGTTGATTTTTATGTGTGGTAGTGGTCGAAATCAAAATATCCCAAATTTTGGTTGAAATTTTGCAATTTCGATCAGAATTTTAATCCATGTTGAGGGCAAGGAATTAAATGACCGATATCGACGCCGTTTTGACGACGTGCAAATAGATATTTACAGGTATACCGACGAAAATACCGACAGATGCAATCCTGGCCTTATCGACGCCTAAATGAATGAATTAAATCATGAAATTTTACAGGCGTGGTCTCAACACCTAGATGCAACGTTTTATGCAATAAAATTCTATATTGGTTATAGTTGAGGGGGTCAATCATGTGGGAGGTAAGGAATAAATCTTGTTTTTAGGAGATTTCAATGAAGGATTTCAATGACAACATATAAAAATTAAGATATGAAATTTTACTAGCACAATCCATAAACTCATGTTTACACACTTATGCAATAATATTCAATTTACAACAAACATATAACAACATAGTAAATTACTAACTCACATCAGTTGTATGTTGAGTGACACGCTGGTTCAGTATACATACGTTGCTGATATGGATATTGTTGTTCCACATATTGCTCCCATGTCATCAAAGCTCTATAAGACTTGTTGTATGAAACAACGTGCTCCTCATACACTTCAAGATTGACATACCTTATCATCCCAATCTTTGCAAAATGAAGAATCGGGAGGAGGTGTCTATGCTTGAGGAGCTTGGGGTTGAGGAAAAGGAGGTTGTAATGGAACACCGACAATAGGAAAAATTGTAGTATGCCCACCACTCCATGTGTGCCCTCCATCACTAGAGTATGCTTCGGTGTTCACCCGACAATATTAATTAAGAGTAGTAGATCTAGTGATACATTATCTACATAATATAATCATAGATCTATTGTTAAATAGCATTAATCCTAATTTTTTTTGAAGTAGATCTAAGATTTGGGTGTATTTAGAGATTTTTGGATAGCTTTTATGGTGAAAAATAGAAGGAAATAGAGAGGGGAGGGGTTGGAAATGATGAAGAATGAAAGAAATTAAGAAAACATACCTTGATTAGGGCTGATTTGAACCAAGGAAAGAAATCGCCCAAAATCTCCTTGCTTCTTCACTCCAGCAGCAGCTGGAGATGCAAGATTGCAATTGTCGGTATGTCGGGGCGGCATACCGCCGACACCGCCCTTAAGAGGGAAAATTTGCACTGCAACCTTTGAAAACCGCCGATATCAGCCGGTTTTACCGATAAATCGATCGGTTTATCGATTTTTGCGAGCCTAACGACAGACTTGCGTGAATCGATGGCAGATGGCGTCGATATCGGTATATCGACCGATATATCGACGATATCTTCTTCCTTGGTTGAGGGGCATAAGAACTGATAATTCAAATTTATCCCCCAAGAGCTAGCTTAATGAACAAGCCTAACAGCTATGATTCCATCACCCACCCTTTATCTTGACGACTTTTTTCTTCAACATCTTATTAGCACTAATTCCCACACCATTTCTATGTTTGTCAATACTTGTATATTAGATTTTGTATAGTCAATTTGTCTACATTTACTCCCACTATTGAAAGTTTACAATCTTTGCAAACTTTTCGATTCACTCACATTGTAAGTTATTAATCAATTTGGCTACATTTACTCCCACTCTTGAAAGTAATCATACTATAATATTTTCTCTTGAAGGGTGTTTGCCAAAATCATAGCACGAGCAACTCCAAAATCTATTATCCCTTCTCCTTCGTTTCTGCTGCTATTTAAAAAAAATACCATGAATTCTTTCATATCTAACATTCAAACTCTTGGTTATGCAATGTACACACACACACACACACACACACACACATATATATATATATATATATATATATATATAGTCAGGCTAGAATACACTCGAGTGTACAGATCGCACGAATACACTCAAGTGTGTTTGCATATCGAGAATATTTTTTACAAAATGTAAACCATTGATCATACTATAACTAGGCTACATACAAATTTTGAACCCATTTGGATGAGTGTAAGTCACTCATCCAAGGGCAACAAAATCGACGCGCGAAACTAATTTGAAATGCATAATTTTTGCGGTCTTTATAACATGACCTATAAATGTCCAAATGTGCTCAAATTTTGCATATGAGCTATTCACAAGATGTTTAAGAAGATCAGCAGATTAGATTTTTGAAAAAAATATTGCATCATGAAAAACTACTTGAGTGTATTATGCTCCGACTACACTCGAGCGTATTCTAGCCTGACTCTCTCTCTCTCTCTCTATATATATATATTCTTATGCAATAACAAGTTATATCTTATATTTTGGATTCAATTAAGTGAAGGGGGGTCTCTTACATCTTTTCTTACAATTTTGAATGCAATTACGTATCGAAATCTTAATGATTTGGTACGTTGATTTTCATGTGTGGTAGTGGTCGAAATCAAAATTTTCCAAAATTTGATCGAAATTTTGCAAATTTGATTAAAATTTTAATCCATGTTGGGGGGCATAAGAACTAGTAATTTCAAAGATTTCCCCAAGAGTAGGCTTAATGAACAAGCTTAACAACTTTCATTCTATCACCCAACCCTTGATCCCGACAACATTATTCTTCAACATCTTATTAGCCCTAATTCCACACCATTTCTATGTTTGTCAATACTTGTATACTAAATTTTGTACCATGTTTTTCCAATCTCTTTGCATCGTTCCTTTGTCCACTTGGTTTCCTATAAGCCAACTTATATTAACTTTTCTTTTGATCATGGTATCCACTACCTCTAAAAAGTTTCATGCCAAGGACCAAATATTCTAAGATCACACTTTAATCCTATTTTCTTGAACTTGCTTCTTTATATGCCTCTGACAAAAATGTTGCCCTTGCTGATTTTTCACTAAAATATCCACTATCTCCAAAGACTTTCATGCTAAAGAACAGACATCCTAAGATCACACTCGAATCTTATTTTCTTGAACTTGCTTCTCTATATGCCTCAACAAAAATGTTGCCCTTGCACAATTTTCACTACATCTGGGCAATGATGCAGCATGACTAGCATCTTTACCCACTCATGTAAAAGGTGTGGAAACCCTTGCATGTCCTTCAACACATCCGGACACCGTTGCAGAATCTCATGCATACATATCATTGCATGTGCGTGCTGCTACATTACGTTGCTAGGTAGGGACGCTCCGACAAAGTTCTTATAAGTATCCATGTCAAAAAAGAGTGACAATTTCATGGTTGACTGTCAACCCACCACCAACTCTCTTTTACCATCTACATTTGCATAAGATGTAAACATAGACAGAGTTTGCCAAAACTATCACACGAGAAAAAATAGTGATTAATTTTCTAAGCTTCTTGACACTTTCTCAAGATGGAGCATGTGAGAATCCTTTAGGGGTAAGAAATGAGTAACCCATGTACTTCATCTTTTGTGTAATGAGAATATGACATGCTAGTGATCAAGGTGTCTATTCTCCCTAATACATCGTCAACGTGGTATTGGAGACTAACCCTAACTGTAAGGTCTCGAGTAGGGTGGCTGTGTATTTTGTGTGCAATTATAGGCTGGGAGAGTCACTCGTTGCTATCCTCTCCTCTTTCCTTGGGTCTATGATAGTCATGGTAGCAAGTACAACCATCACATGCATCTTCAAATTGTAGCAGTGACATTCGGTTCATGTAGTTGAGTTGACGCCGGTCTACACCTTAGCAAGGATTACACATCCCAACAAGACTGTTTCCCTTGTTCTTGCCTTTTTAATTCAACAGTAGTCAACACATCTACACATCTGTACCATGACCTTTACCGCCTTGGCACTTTGCCATAATCACACAAATGACGAAGGGTAGGGAGAGTCACTCTTCCCTATCCTCCCCCCTCTCATTATATGAATGATGGTCACGGTAGCAAGTGCAACCGTCACCTGCTTCTGGAAATTGTAGCAAAAACATTCAATGCCTATAGTTTAGTTGACGCTGTTGTACTCCTTAGCCAGAGGCCCAGAACTACACATCCCAACGAGATTGTCTTAGCCTTTCCGAATTCCGATTCTAGCAGTAGTCGACACATCTACAAATCTGTACCTTGACCATCACCACACATGATGACAAAGAAGAAGACGGTCGACAAGAGAAGCTTTGTGTGTTTGCTCTAACTATTTGTGTCACATTCTATATCTGTAGTGTCTTTGCTTCGTGACACTAGTTAAATGAACATGTGATTTAGTGCTGTAACCTAACTCACGTTTGGCTCGATTTTCAATGCTGAGGAGTTTGTCAGAATATATATATATATATATATATATATATATATATATATATATATATATAGTCAGGCTAGAATACACTCGAGTGTATTCAGAGCAGAATACACTCAAGTAGTTTTTCATGATGCATTTTTTTTTCAAAAATCTAATCCGTTGATCTTCTTAAACATCTTGTGAATAACACACACAAAATTTGAGCACATTTGGACATTTATAGGTCATGTTATAAATACCGCAAAAATTATGCACTTCAAATTAGTTTCGCGCGTCGATTTTGTTGCCTTTGCATGAGTGACTTACACTCATCCAAATGGGCTCAAAATTTGTATGTAGCCTAGTTATAGTATGACGGTGAAGATCAATGGTTTACATTTTGTAAAAAACGTTGGCTAAATTGGACATTATTAAACCCTTCGTTTTGATGATGACAAACATTTCATTCTTGTGAATCTAACTTGCTATTTGAGTGTTTCAGGGAAAAGCACATAAGGTGGTGGATAGCAGAACTCGGAAGATCAATTTGCTAAAATTGCTTTATTTTCATGATTATACTCAAATGTAAAAACTTGTACAAGTATATAATGTACAAGTACTTAGATATCATGGAAATCAAGCGTTTAGATCTTCCCTATCCACTCACAACACTTAGATAGATCCTCCCCAAAGATATATGCACAATTACACATTGATACACACACTTAGTAGATAACACAACACAACACATTGAATTGGGGACTTTCTCAGCCGACAAATTCCTCGACCGAGACACTCTCGTTCGACAAACTTCTCGACTGAGAATAGACCCTCCTATCCGTTAGACTGAGTTAGCAAAGTAGTTGGGAGTTGGAATCAAATGTTACAATAGTCTCCCATTCGGTCGACAAAAAGCTCGACCGAGAAAATCTCAGTCGACAAACTTCTCGACCGAGAGAAGTTTTGGACTGCACTTTTCAGCAATAAACAACTAGCCGTTGCAATGTAATTAGTGGACACGTAACAACTAGTTGAGCACTAAGAACATCCTAGAAAGTGTCTAGAACGTCTCTAAACCCCTGTAATCCATTCCTATAAATAGGAGAGGCCTTAGGACACCCAAAGCATCACTTGTGCATACAATTACACTTGAGAATCATCCTTTGTGAGCAACAAGCTGAGCTACACTTGCAATCTGTTTTCCTTGAGTTCTACATTAGTGTCCTATAACCTAGTATCTTCTAGCCACCACACTACCACGTTCATCTATAGTGGATAGGAGATCAATACGCTTGATATATGATCAAAGCGCTGTACTCAATTGGTAACATTGTTTCTTTCTTCCAATCTTGTTCATTCTATTGTATTTTGTTCTCCTTTGCTACTCCTAGGTTGGAGGCTGCGGAAAGGAGGTTGTTGGAGCTTCTTCAGGTGGTGAAGGTAGCTCGATGGACTTAGGATTACTTCAAGAAGGCTGTCTCAACGGGAAGCTACTTCCAGAGGAAGGCTACTTCAAGGGGGAGCTTGGAGTTACTTCGAGGAAGGCTGCTTCAAGGTTGGTGGGACTACTTCTAGGTGAAGGCTATCCTAAGGGTTGTGAAGGTAGTTGTATCTTATGTAACATCCTTGCGAGGTAATAAAATACAATTGCTTTCAAAATTCCGGTTGGGAACAATGGGGTAGTGGACTGACTCCCTTAGTATTTGCTAAGGGTGGAACCACTCTAAACACCTTGCCCCCTTCTCCAATCTTTTGTGGTTGCTTGCTTAAATAATTTTAAAATTATCATAAAACCCTATTCACCCCCCCTCTAGTGTTTTTTCACATTTGGACATTTGGACATTTATAGGTCATGTTATAAAGACCGCAAAAATTATGCATTTCAAATTAGTTTCACGCGTCGATTTTGTTGCCTTTGGATGAGTGACTTACACTCATCCAAATGGGCTCAAAATTTGTATGTAGCCTAGTTATAGTATGACGGTGAAGATCATTGGTTTACATTTTGTAAAAAATAGTCTTGATATGCAAACACACTTGAGTGTATTCGTGCGATCTGCACACTCAGAGTGTATTCTAGCCTGACGCTATATATATATGTATGTATATATGTATATATATGTATATATGTATATATGTGTATATATATGTATATAGGTGTATATATATGTATATATATGTGTGTGTGTGTGTATATATATATAATAATAATACAGTCGATTGTATAGATTACACCATACAATCAAGTAGTATTCATGTATCAAGACCATTTTTGAAAAATCCAAACTGTTGATGGCCATTAGTACAACAAATATATTATATGTACAAAATTTGAGCTTACTTGGATGCTTGTAAGTTACTCAGTCTAAGAACAACCAAAATTTATGTACATAACTTTTATTAACTGCATCATCATTGTTGTCTTTAGATGCATGGTCTAGAAGTATACAAACAAGCTCAAATGTCTAAAGAGGCGATTTATAACATTTTAATCAAGATCAGCATTTTGGGTTTTCACAATAATTTTTGCATGATATTTATTGACTTTAGTGTATTTGTCTCTACTAAGTTCGATTGTATTCTAGCCAGACTCACTCTCTCTTTATATAAATAGTTGTGCTAGTCCATGGTACAACTTAGCTAAGCATGTTATTGTGGAGTATTGTCACATGGACTTATTCCTTTAAAATTTGTACTAACAATAAGAAAGAGTTAATAAGTTCCATCAATTCAACATAGATAAGAAACTGAAACACAAACCAATATAAGGCATGAAGATAAATAAAAATTGAATTTAGTTGCTTACCTTTAAATGGAGCTCAAGCAGCATCATATGATTATGGCCAGTCGGACTTATTCCTGTAAAATTTATACTAACAACAAGAAAAAGTTAATAAGTTCCATCAATTCAACATAGATACGAAACTGAAGCACGAACCAATATAAGGCATGAAGATAAGTCCATGTGCTGTGATACATCACAAAATTTTTTGCTGTGATACATCACAAAAATTAGTGATGAAGTAATTGCACTTTCCAACAAAAAGTGAGATTCCTTTCATTTCTTTACTAATGTTATATACAAGTAACTTTTGATGACATTATGAGAACAAGTTTATATCAGATATTGTTTGCATGTGTATGACTTTGAAATACACAGGTTATGAAGAATATGGGTGAAATATTGAAAGCCAGTGGAGGCAACTATTCCTCAGTTATCAAGACAACAATATTGTACGTGATAGAATTGGTTGTGTTTTCTTTATCCTTATAATCTGAGTTTCCTAACTGTTTATAATCTGCAGGTTGGCTGATTTAGGAGATTTTAAGACTGTAAATGAAATTTATGGAAAATGTAAGTGAAAATCTGTAATTTTTTTATTCTGACATAGCTTTAGATCACTATCCTTGTTACATATTAGCATTTTAAAAGTGGCTCATGCAGGCTCAAATGTATCTTGGCTTTCTTTTGTACGATACATGAGCATACACACTGCAATACACACAAAATTATGTGATTGTGTCTGTCATCTTGTATGCCTTTTGAGATGAGTTTATGCATTCGAACTTATACTATGTTTGAGGATACATTTTTTTTCCTGAAAAGTTTACAGTAGACAATCGTTAACGATGGTTGCTGATGACCGCTATATATAAATTTTAATTGTGCTTAGTGGCTCATGCAGGCTCATATGTATCTTGGCTTTCTTTTGTATAGTACATAAGCATACACAGTGCAATACACACGAAATCATGTTATTGTATCTGTCATCTTGTATGCCTTTTGAGATGAGTTTATGCATTCAAACTTGTACTATCTTTGATGATACATTTTTTTTTAATAATTTACAGTAGACAATCATTCACGATGGTCGCTTATGACCATTATATATAAATTTTCATACTGCTTGTTTTTTTGAAATTATTTATGCTGGTATCTTCTGTTTTTTTTTTGATAATTCAATCTTATAGCCTAATAACTTATAACTAATAAATGTAAAAGCACCAACTGTGCCCTCACACACTTTTCCATGTCCCATGTAATCTTAAATAATTATATTTGTATAAATTTCTTTGTATTTTCCTTTGTTACATATGTTGCGTATCCCTCCCACTTTTAATGAATCGCAACCAGACAAAAGCACACCACTGAAAGTTCTTGAGTGTTTTTTAAACTTGTTATCTTAAACATCGACTAAAACCTCTGCTTCATGCAACATCAATAACCCCCTCTCTTACATCTACAATCTTTTTGGGTTGTATTACCACATTGAAGGTGGGTATGCCATGGTGAGCCCACTAATATTTCTCAGTGCAAAGAAATATTCTATTTATTGTATAGACTGTGATTTATACTTCTTCATATAGACTATGATGACATTTATCAATCACATCTTCTATCTTGGCAGTTATATCACTGCAGTCAAATATTAGAAGGTAGCATAAAAATTATGACGATGATGGTCATCATGTAAGCCTCAATCCCTACCATGTTGGGATCGGCCACATAGATGCTTTCTTTCCTATAAGCTTTGTTATGGTCATATATCCGATCAGGATGTCAGGATTCAAAATCTATCCTAAGAAGCCCTTCCCAAGTAAGTTTACACATGCCTCTTATTCTTTTAATTGTGCTCAACCCAATAGCATTTCATCGAAAAGGCATGTTTATCTGTTTGCATTGTAAATGGCCATGCTATCTCAAGCGACCCACTTGCAACATTTCCTCAATACTTGCCACCCCCACCTTGTTTTTGATATAGTCATTCCTCAAGTGATCTTAACTAATCTTCGCACATATCCATCTCAACATATGCATTTCAACCACATTCATCTTGTTGAGACTTTGATTCTTCAGTGTCTAACATATACTCCCTTATAGTTGACCTTTTCTTTGTTACATGGACTTATATTCAGTAAAAATTGTACTGGGCCATATTTTCTTGAATGGCGACAATCTTCCCGCCGTCATTTATGGCTGTTCGACAAATATACATTGAAGTTAACAACGGTGGAAGATGACAATGAAGCATTAGCTTTGTTATGGTCATATATCCGATCAAGATGTAAGGATTCAAAATCTATCCTAAGAAGCCCTTCCCAAGTAAGTTTACACATGCCTCTTCTTCTTTTAATTGTGCTCAACCCAATAGCATTTCTTCGAAAAGGCATGTTTATCTGTTTGCATTGTAAATGGCCATGCTATCGCTTGAGACCCACTTGCAACATTTCCTCAATACTTGCCACCCCACCTTATTTTTGATGTAGTCATTCCTCAAGTGATCTTAACTAATCTTCGCACATATCCATCTCAACATATGCATTTCAACCACATTCATCTTGTTGAGACTTTGATTCTTCAGTGCCTAACATATACCCCTTTATAGTTGACCTTTTCTTTGTTACATGGACTTATATTCAGTAAAAATTGTACTGGGCCATAATTTCTTGAATGACGACAATCTTCCCGCCGTCATTTATGGCTGTTCGATAAATATACATTGAAGTTAACAACGCTGGAAGATGACAATGAAGCATTAGCTTAGGATATACTGTGGTGGCTGGGCAGCATGGTGAGCTGTGCCGTAAAGTTCAACAATCTCGTACAAGAGGTAGCAACACTGAAAAATGATATGAGAATATCCTTGTTTAAACCCATCTTAAGTTTGTGGGCATTGGTACGAAAGATATATACTCACTTCATCGAGTTTTCCTCCCGTCCATTACTGATACTCGTCCACCTGCCAACTGATTTAGAATTGGTGCCTAACATCCAGTCAAATGCACATCATGAAAATTGTTTGGATCTTGGGATCCAAGCTTGAGCATCATGTGTTGATAGTAGGACTACCATGCAATGTGACACTATTGATTTGTTGCCAAGATTTTTTTTCATAATTGGTGAAATCACTCAGTTTTCTTTGATGCCATCAACATAAAGTCATGCAAGTGCCGCAACAGGATCACAAATTATGATAGACCTATGGGTATACTACCAAATACTCCTAGATTTTGCCTAATACTGTCAACTTTTTTGCTAATATTGCCAAATTTTGACGGGATTCATCAGTTTATTGACAAAATACTTGTTTTTGTGGGTACTTCTGCGTTTTCATCCAAAAAATATCTTTATATGATAAAGGTCCCTAAACTACTTTTTATACTTATTTTGAGTGATATCTAATCATAGACTTACAACACCATATCTTTATAAACAAATATCTACCTAATGACTCCACTAAATAGAAGCATACTAGGAAGCACGGATACGGATACGAGTAAGGATACGAGGATACGACAATTTTTGAAAATATAGGATACATGTACGTCATGGATACGACAATTTTTAATATTTATTTTAATATTTTTAAAAATAACCAATACATTTATTTTAAAAATAGATGAAGACAATCAAATTCCATTCAAAAATCACAATATTTCTAAAGAAAATGGAAACCAATACCTTAATATCAAACAATGATTTAAAATGGGGTCTTTCATTCATATTAATGTGAGACAGAAGTTACAAAAAGACATGATAATATCATATTTTAAACCTTTCACATTTCATGTATCATGTAATGTTGTGTTGTAAAGTGAGTTGTGTCCTTTGTGATACCAAATTATCTTCTGTCATGTGTGGCTAGCTACTATAAAGCACGGATATAGATACAAAAATGAATACGGATACGATACGGGGGAAACGACAATTTTCGAAAATATAAGATACAAGTACATGGATACAACAATTTTTCTAATGTTTATTTTAAATTTTGACAGATATACCAATTTCATTCTCAAATCACAATACAATAAGGGGAGTCGAGAGTTGGAAGTCACATGGTTTTGGGATTTTGAGGGATCACACAAGTGGGGTGCTCTTTTGACTGCTAAATGGGTTGGTTGTATCCTAGCTGCATTGAGGTCATATCCTGCTAATAAAAAAAGGAATACGACTTAAGAAGTATTTGGTATGTATTAGAGAGTATCTAGGGGGATTAGTATCAGATATGCATTAAGTACTGGTAGGACACCTATTTTGGAGTATTGGTGCTTGGAAGTTATTTAAAAAGTGAAATTTCCAAAAAACAGAGGAGGTACAAACAATAAAGAGAAGAAGGAAGATTGGCATTTATCAAGAGGAATGGTGACTAACCTTGAACTACTTCAAGGAAGCAACTATGACTAACCTTGAACTACTTCAAGGAAGCAACTATGACAACCTTGCTGCAAGCTACTACTTAGCAGAGAGGGTTAAGACATGAGCCGGTGTCAAATACTAATCAAGCAATGTCATGCCCAAATTTTTTTTTCTAGTTTTTACGGATTGGATACGGCTTGGATACGGATTAGGAGTATCCGATACATATCCAGGAATATCCACGGAGTATTGGTATCCGATACGTATCGGATACGGGTACGACATCTGTTTTGGAGTATCTGTGCTTCATAGGAAGCATAGCATAGTTATTTGCTGATATTTTTAGTTGTATGCTACATGTTACTCAACTACTTTCTTACAGATAGTATTATTTGGCTCACAGAGGAAGCAAATGCACCAAATAGTAATATAAACACAAGCTGTTTATTGTAAAATGGTGTATAGTTCTTAATTTGCTAATTATGTATTTGGTTATATATTGCACTTGGTCCACCCCTGACAACATGGTCTATACTTGTCATATGTATATCACCCCCACAAGAAGCATATAATGGACAATGGTATACATGCTTCTCATATTTATCCCATCCCTACGACATGTATATGGTAATTATGCTTCTTATATTTATCCTACTAATGTGAATGAGCCACCGGAGATTCCACTATTACATATTAAGATCATTTTGTAATAAATGGTGGAAAACATGGTTTCTCATTAGAGATGTTGCCCTAATTCCTTTCAAGTCACAAAGTCGCCAATTCGCAATTGACTTTGAAGAAGAGCAAGGGAAATCCATGGAGGAGTTTCTTTCCAAATCTACTATGATGCATGTATACACCCATACCTAGGTTTATAGGAAGAAAGTATATCACATAAAGAAGCTCATGTTGGGTAAAAAACCGCTACACAGGAGAGGTCAGCCACCACATCCACCATGATATTTGGTCTTTTTTCTATCATTAAAATTAAATAACATGTAATTAAATGATGATTGTGACTTGTATGTGGTAGACTCTAAATCCTCGATAAAAGTAATATTTGCACTCTTAACTTCCGTTTGACTTTACTTTCTCTTTACTCGTTAATAATAGATGAGGACACACATCCATGTATATGCAATTAAGACATTATTGCTTATATAAGTGTACTTATGTGCATGGGTTGTAATGACAACATTTGAAAATTTATTTCTTTAATTAAGTAGTCAAAATTCTTTATTGAGATCATAAGAAAACTGCTGGCCTTTCTTATTCGCACATGAAGGATCCAATATACAATATTGTTGTATAGATCGGCGTATTTAGATGTAGTGATTACACCTGTAAATTTCATCATCAATTTGTTCATTTTGGTGTCCAAGCAGCCGTGGTTGCATATTACATACATCAAAATTTCTGTCGGTGTAACAATAAATATCCATTACCACACTGTCAAAACGACATCAGTATCAAAATGTAAGAACATGATAATTTTCTTACATATATAATTAAATAACACTGCTGATTGAGTATGTGTATACATACATTTGATGTCAATTCCGCATAGGTGTTGTACAACTTGAGATAAGTTGGTAAGTGGATACGAAAAAAGTACCATTGAGGCTTTTAGTAGTTATTGGTTAGTTGGATGCTGGTATCCATTTACACCACCAGTCATGGAACTACAAGATGACACAATTGGGGTCTAAACTAGGGAAGGACTCCATGGTAAATCTGAAGGAGGCTAATTAGGTGCACTAACTACTTGTAACTGCTCTGTCTGTGGATAATCAATGCTGAGGCTGTCAATGGTCTTGAGTAGGGCTGTACATATAACGGTCTAAACTGGTGGATCGGACCGGTTATTCGGTCTGGTCTGGTCTTGAACCGACTTGACTTTCGGTCCGATCCTCAGTCCGCTATTTTTTGTTGATCCAGGTCGTTGGTCCGTTTCGGTCCAAAATCGATAGAAACCGGTCTGAAGCAGTTGAACCGGATAATATAATTTTTTATATGTATTAATTAAATCTGATATTTATGAAAGGTTGTGGGATGTGCATTAAATTATTAATGACTCTAGAATTTACCAATATGTATATTAGTGTTGTGGTCTACACACATACTCAAACGTCATTATTTCAATAAATGTCAATATCATAGCCATTGCACTTATACAAGCACCAAGTAGCTACAAATTTGAATATTGCAATACATTGTGGTGACGAAAAACTAAAAAGACGTTACACATTGAATTGAATTGTTAATAATTAATGTATTATGTATTAACTATCATATAATTCAATTTATAATAATTCTACATGTTAGTTTTTTGTGTGCTACAAATTTATGACAGTTAGTCTTCAGTGTATAATTATGCGCAAGTATTATATTGGTAATGTTCCCAATAGTCTCATAGTAATTTACTTTCTCGAGTTGTAAGAATTTAATTGTGTAACTTGGTTTGTGTTACCAAACTCAAAAGACTTATCAACCCTTTTATAATATTTATAACATAGTTCTTTTATATTTTTATAATCAGGAGTGTGTGAATATAGGTTATCCGGTCCGGTCCTTGATTTTTCCGGTCCTGTTCGGGACCAAACTGTTATTGGTCGGACTGTTCCTTGGTCCATGAATTTTCTATTACTGGGTCTCGGTCCGGCCTAGTCCGGATTTGGACCGATGTACAACCCTAGTCTTGAGGATGTTGTTAACACTGATAAGGAAGTGACAGTTTGGTGTTATTCAGGCAAGAAGCAGAGTGTGAATGTGTGTCAAATCTATATTGGCTAGTGGTAATATCAAACTAACTCTTTACATCCATTTGTGGTTATAGAGGAGACTCATTAGGTACATGGATATAATCTGTGATGACAACCTACCAAAAGTATCATCATCATCATCATCATCATCTAAGCCTCAATCCCAACCATGTTGGGTTAGCTACATGGATTCTTCTTTTCCAATCAACTATGTTATGGGTCATACTCTGATCAAGATGTAAAAACTCGAAATCTCTCTTTATAAGATCTTCCTAAGTTAATTTAGGTCTCTGCTTCTGCTTCTTTTAGTTGTGCTTGACTCAATAACCTTGCTTCGAATAGGTGCGTTTGTCTGTCTGTGTTGCACGTGTCCGTACCAACCTACCAAAATAACATTAAAAAAAATCTCTTCTCTAGTATGACGTGAAAGATTATCTTTTGATGTACAGGAGGCAAAAGAAGAATTAGAATTGAGTTATCAAACCTACTGCTGCAAGTAATTTTCATCTTGCGTTTTCTCTAGGTTTAGTAATCTGTTGATTATCTCTCTTTTCAATACGTGGGATGGTGATATAGGGAATTGCTTGGCAGTTGCTACATTGGTGTTTCTAGTTGCATACATCGTGATGAGGTGTTGTTCTAGTGGTTGTGTGCTTTGTGAGTTGTTGCGGGAGGCACCGATAATGGACTTTACCTCATGACATTGATCGAAATAGGGAAGCCAACCAATGGGACATTCATGGTGGCGGCAAATATGCATTCACACTAAAGGGATATCTGAGCAATGGGGAGCCATGGAACTTTGAAATTGGTTGTAACAATAGTCTCCCCGTATGTGGGCATGTGTGGGGCTTTGTTGGGCAATATTGTTAAATGACTGTAATCAACGAGATATATGAGTGGAATCATGGCTGATTGCCTACCTGCCGTGGTGGAGTTGTATCGGAGTTTACAATTGAGGATGTTAACCCCACAGCAATTCCCTGCTTTAGCTGAACACGACTGCAACGCTACCATGAAAGTCACAAAAGGCTTTTAACATGCCATGTTGTTTGGACATGTATGGGCATGAATTTCATCCTCTGGAAGAGTAAGGAGCAATAGAAGGAGTGCAACGTGAAAGAGTTACTCACTTGGTTGTTACTAGTAATGGTTAGGTGGTGGCAACCGGTTGCAGTACTTTATTACTTCTTTGATGTCTGGAACTGCAAAGCTCTGATTTGGTAGTGACCGAGGGGCCAAGGCAAGTGGGAAATCGATCCGTTTAGGCATTGTCGCTTGATTTGCCTTATCTTATTAGTCATGCAAACAAAAAAGACAACTTTGGATAGAAAACAAACATGCCTGCCTTTTAATTGGTAATGAGGCTGGTGGTGTTTAATTTAGCTAAGTCTGTTAGGAAATCTTGATTTTGTATGCCAATTTGTGATATTGACTAATAAGTTGTCATACTAATTACTTATGATTGCTGACTTATCATCTGTGACCAAGGAATTCATTATCATCTAGCCTCATTTTGAACCATGTCGGGTCGGCTAGATATATCCTTCTTTTCCATTTATAGCTTTGTCTTGGGTCTTACTGCACCTGAATGCTGATACAACATGTCTCTTGGTAAGGACGTTCCATTGATTTAATTCTGATGACCCATGTTTTGAGAACTGATAATTTTGTGGGTGACAGAAGCTACCATTAACTTCCTCCTTAAGGGAGCAAGGTGGATGCATAGGTGGAGTTATGACCATATAAAGATCTCTAATAAATTGCATCTTTGTACCCAGCCTATGCAGCCATTCATATCAGTGTCCAACCTTTCATTATTATGTGCAACTATCACATTCTCTCGCTAATCTAAACTACACCTAAGCCCTGTTGTGCAGTAGTCCTGCATGCCATCGACACACTGCTGCTATCGACGGTACCGGGAAGGGTCTGCATCTTGTAACACCTGTAGCTGATGGACCAATCAGACATTCAGACAATAATCATGCAACCTACGAATCTAGCTTTAGCAAGCAATTCATATCAGTGTCCAACCTTTCATTATTATGTGCAACTATCACATTCTCTCGCTAATCTAAACTACACCTAAGCCCTGTTGTGCAGTAGTCCTGCATGCCATCGACACGCTTCTGCTATCGACGGTACCAGGAAGGGTTTTGCTGCAACCATAACAATAATGGTCTCTCTCCTCTCTTCCAGTGTCTCCTCTCTTGCTTTTTCTAATACCCTTTTCCTACCCCACGGTCTGCATCTTGTAACACCTGTAGCTGATGGACCAATCAGACAAAAATCATGCAACCTACGAATCTAGCTTTAGCAAGCAATTTCCTTCAGATTTGCAAATTGATGATCACCATCGTCACTTTTTCTGTTTTTCTTCTCTATACGTGCTGGGAATGGAGATAGCTTGTGACCTGTGAGTGACTTGCCACTAGGAATGACAAATGACAAAAGCCCATCTCTACCACCATCGTTTGCAGGAATCAGCGCAACTCATCTCACTATTGTCATCTGTAAGTGGTGGATACTAATAAACAATGTTGTGGTCATTAGAATGGTCATGGACTTGAGAAAAGTTGGGACTGCCTGTCGCTAATACGCTCAAGTAGAAGAGTAAACCATTAGTGTTCTGATATGCAGGTTCATTGAATTGTAAGAAACAGACAGCCATATAATGCAGGTCCATGGCTTGTGATTTAATTGTTCAGACAACAACTTCAATAGCCAAGCAAGCAGGTTCAAGTAGATGGGACGTTGGGTAATTGCCTTCTCCCTTTTGGTGGCAGCTGTTGGGTGGCCGCCCTCTAGGCAGTGGGCACTGAAAAGGTGGATTGCTTGAAGCCAACGCCTTCTATATAAATAGGAATGCAAGCACCTGGAACAATATAGTACTGATACCCTTCATGGAGATTCTGTCCGTGTATGTCTGCATTGAACGGGGATGCCATGGCATCACCCTGGTAAAACTTCAAAGACCAAAATGTCTGCGTATGTCTGTACTAGAAAGGAGAGTGGCTCAGGTAATGGCATGGCTATTTAGGCTGTTTCCATGCCATGATGAATAAGGGAAGAGGTTTTGTCATAGAAGTGTGACATCGATGGAGCTTGATTATAGTGTTGCGAACAGAACAATGGGCTCTGAATGTCAGGGATAATTTGAAAAACTTGAGACAATTAAGGGGCAACCGTTTGGTACATAATTGCAATTAACAATATATATGCATATTATCTTATTTCAATTTAGGGAACTCCCTCGACATTTGGATGTTATCCATTTGGAGTGGGTCCTGCTGTATTTGTTATTCCAGTGCGATGCACCTTCCTATTCTGATCATATGGGTTTTTGGCATGAACTTCCATTTGTTGTTGAAGTAATAATGATCGCTGGGCATCTATGAATGATCTGCACAATATGGTGTACAGAAACACGTCAGCAGATAATAAACCTTTCACTTTTCATTCTGTTCAGTAACTCATGCTCATATGCTCGCAACATGTTTCAATAAATGCTCATTTGAAAAGCTGGCAATAGAAAATGTACAAGAAGATACTTCGGGGATGAGTATCAGTAATTTTGACTGGTTGCAATCTTTTCATGCTGTGGATGTAAAATTTGTTGTTGAACTTTAACTTGTTACGGTTTGTTAAGATAGGCATGTAATGTGGAGGTGGGTCTATTTTTGCAGATTTTTCAGCTCCAGCTCCAGCAAGGGCTACGTATCAGGTGGCTGCACTACCTCTGAATGCCAAGGTTGAGATAGAATGCATTGCCGCTTTATAGAAGTGCGCTCCCTGGGATTACAAACACCAGTAATATGGACATTATGGAGTGAGTTGTAGCTAATTGGACTTGTTTCAAGCTCCTGGCACTGCGCTGGGATGATTTTTTTGAGAATGTTTCTTGGGTCTGTTACTTGAAATTTGGTTGATTTAGAATCTGGTGCCCGTAGTGGTTGTGATTTGGGAAGCAAGACAAGTATCCCAGTATGTAATCACATGCTCAACCTTTTCAACATATTCACTATTTGTTTTATGTATTTCCCCTCGTGCTCGCTCTTTCACCTGTTGGTGCCTTTGGCTAAAGTAACTTTTTTACTTGTACGCTCGTGAGGTTGGGCTGCTAGTTGATGATGTTGATGTTACACTAATAAATAGAAAAGGCCGACCTGCCGTGACTTGCGCGTGTGGTCCTATAGTCATGCCGGACAAGTGGGACTTACCGTGGCTTAGGCAACTTGAGTCAGTTCACAGACATCCCATGAACTGCCCAGGGGAGCTACAGTCCAGTTTCTGTCGACCTACCCTAATCTATACTGCTTTGCAGATTTTTTTTAACTTATTGATTTGTTACTTGAGATGTTTCCACTAGCATCATTGTCAATTTAAAGGGCAGGAGAAATTGCACATCTGCAGGCGGCGCCTTTTCCTAACCCAGTGACATCTTGGGATGGTGGTGGTGTATTGAGCTGTAATATTTACCGTTGCTTCCCGGGGATTGCCAGAAAATGCCTTTTTACCCAATTTCGACTTGCAGTAAGGTGCAAGAATACATGATGATGCTTTCAAAGCCACTAAACTTAGTGCAGCAATTCCTTTTAAGTCGCTGCTAACGCTCACCTGGCAAATTTTGCAATTTGAAAGCTTTTATCTTAACTAAAGGTGACCGTTGGTCGTTTTGCCGACACTTGGTTCCGCCGCTGATTGCTCCGATCTGCGCCTGCAATGGTAAGAGTTAGTCCAGAGGACCACTCCTGGGTTCTGAGCAAGCTGCGTTTCCTCTGGTATTCTTGTTGGCGGGCTGTTCTCGAAGAGCCAACATCGCTCCCGTCCAAAGAACACCACATAGCATGATGATTGTTCGTCCCACACAACTTAAACACAAAAGGTACATTACTTCCGCCCTTGTGGCAGAGGACGAACACATCATGTAGGTATACAATCCCGGACGACAGCAATTTCAGCGAGCATGTGATTCCCGACTTCCCGTCCTCTTTCCCTGTTGAGATCCCTGCCTCCTTCACTGCACTCCACCTGGCCCGTCCGTGCAGAGGGCTCTGAGATTCCACCTTTTCCCGCCTGGTGCGTTGTGTGTGGCTAAGCAGGATGCGATCCAAAAATTCGGTTGCAGCAGTCCGAGAGAGGGCACAGGCTTCAGATTGGGTGGCATATCATACCAGAAAACTTAGTAACATCGACCTCGACCGTCCCTTCCTTACTGTAGTGGTCCTGCCTTTTTGGTTTGGGCGAAGTGAAAGTGAGATCTCTCGTGGGTTGTTCCTGTTCCCTCTTTTCGGTTCCCATTTCGCTCTGTTTTCACCATCATTGCTGGAAGGCTTGTTCCTGTTCCCTCTTTTTGGTTCCCGTTTCGCTCTGTTTTCACCATCATTGCTGGTGGTTTCGTCGTTTGTGCACCAGCCATTCCCTCCAAAACACACAAGATGATGTCGATCATTGGTGGGGATTTAGTAAGAGGCTCCAATGTGTATCTTTGAAGTGATCTCGCTTAAGTGATTACAGTGGTGTGTTGTGTGTGTGTGTGTGTGTTTGAGCACAGGATGATGATAACTCTTATAATGGCCAAAACAAAACATTTTAAGAGTCGTCGTTGTCATCATCCCACGAGTGGGTACTCTGTATTAGAAGGAAAAACTGGGATTAGTGAATAAGACGAAAGCAGTCGATCACCAGAAACCCGATGATCGGACTGGAAGTTGAGTACCAGTACAAGCTGCTCCCTGCCTTGGCCACTCCAGGCGCCCACTGCATTATTAAGATTCCATTCCCTACCCCTACCCCGCTCCAGCGTCTACCTCATCCGTCCACTGTTTACTGCTAGCTGCTGCTTCAATAATTGCGCAAACAAACAAACAGAGAGAAAGAGAAAGAGAAACAGAGAGAGGGTGAGGAAACAACAATTAGGCGCACTAGGTAGTTGGTCCTTTAACAGGAGAACCAAAGGTGGTGCTGGCGATCGGTGATGAATTGGACGCTACTGTTCCATTGATCTGCTGCGGCCTGGGAAGACAACGTCATGTTACTCAATACTAGTAGTGGGCCTCGACGTGAAGGGAGTCAGGGCAAGGTGATGGGGAGTGTGGGGAGATCGGGAAAGGCGACAGCGACGCCACTAGCACCGGCCAACTGCCTAGTGCTGCTCCCCACCACAGCAACAAGTCAGGGAGGCTTGCTTCTACCACTTGGCCCTTGAGGTATGCTTCGTCCGTCCCAGACCGGCCCCATTCTCACCACCGGGAAGCAAATCATGGCTGAGGAGGAAAAACATTTGGATGGGAAGCAAATCATGGCTGAGGAGGAAAAACATTTGGAAGTGTTGCTTCCGCAATCAACTATCTCATGTGTTGCGATTGCCGACGTGCCATTCTGTGGCGTTGCACTTGGTATGTCATCGTCCTCATAGTTAATAGCTAAAAGGTAGGGTTGTACAAGCTCTCCTTTTTCCCTTTCAGTGAGTCGAAGTTGTACTACACATATTTTATGTGAGTTTGTAAGTTTGAAACACATATTTTGTCATTGGATTACACCCTACCAAACAGGGGGTAAATGACTACAAGTCAGTTTCTTTGGGTTTCAGTGTTAGAATCCAAAAGGGTCATGGATATTACCCCGTCATCGACATCTCAAAGCCAGTTGTTGGAAAATCCGTTCTGATCGATTGCTGTTTATACAAGCAACTAGCGGTCCCACTTCAAGAGATTGAATGGTTACATATACACGAATTGATATATTACAAATAGTTACCGAAACTTAACTGTAGTGGCGGAATCAGGACTCAAATGTAAATAAGGCACTCAATTAATTTCATTATTATTATTATTATTAAATTTTATACTGCGAATGTGAGTGTGTGAATTGTGATTTAGATTGAGCTACTATGGATGGATATTTGGTTGTTGAGTGAAAGTTACTCAAATTTACACAAATTTGAATATGTGACGGTTCATCTATATCCAACTAGTTAGTTAGCCGCTCAATTTATATCGGTCCATTTAATCTTTATTCACTTACAAAAGAATATAAGCTGGGCTGCCTGCTGCTCCCATACAGACATGACCCACTAAGAGTTAAAAAATTAACCAAACAAATTCAGTTAAGCACAATGCTAAAGTACTAGATGGAAGCGGAATACTTATGATAACACTTATATGCTATTAGGAATTAATGGCAACACTACAAATATAGTGCAGGCGTTGTCGGCATCTTAATCATCCGGTCAGAAAGTGTAGACCATATCCACATCGTATAATATGAGCAAACATTATATCATGCCGTTATGGTTTACACTTTCTGACTGCATCGTATAAGTGTTAAGTCTTTTCAAAACTGAATAATATATCCAACATTGTAGTTGACCGTACTGTACATCATAAAAACGACATATTATAAACACCGTGGTGTGGAAAAAGTACAGTTCAGCGTCCCATTGCACAAATGATGTATCAAGAATTGATATTATACATTCTTTCACGTGATGGACAAACACCAATATTGAAAAAGAATCCAAAATATATGTACAATTAAAACAGTATATACATAGATGCACAATTAACTGAATTAATTAGTTTTTACAATGGAGTTTGATTTTTAAGCAAAACCATAAATGCATATAACAGTTTTTGAAAATAGAGACTACACGCACACAATAATAACCATTTAATGCGGCTGAGCGTTCAAAAAGTAGTGTCATCATCCACGTATATGGTTTATTCTTTACACTATTACCTTCCTCATTAAAGATCATAAACACTTATCTCAATATATAATCAAAATTTATAAAATAATGTAGTCAAAGCAGACATCTTATATCTTTATATCTAATTGCAGTCTTAATTAAAATTTTGTTGAAAGTTACATGTGGCATGTTCCTCTCTCAGCCCATTGGTGGCTTTGCTACTGCTTCAATACATCGTTTGGTAATAATTAGATTTATTATTTCCTACACACTGAAAACAATACTCTTTTATGATTTATTAGTCACTACTTGGTTGAGCATAATGTCTAGGCCGTGACAAGTTGGCATTTTTAGACTTTGGTAAACTCTAATTATGCGACTTAATTGATATAATCAATCAATTACCTTATATTTTGAATTCTTATGTATATATCTTACATATGAGTCCGCAAGTGCAATTTGTGAAATCATGATTTCATTCCTATTTTACATACTAATGGTATTTTTACTCAGTTGGTAAAATTTTCTTTTTGTGTTCACAGATAAAAATCTAGAAGATTCCAATATTTTTCGTGGTCTGAATAACTAATTAGATAATTATATATTTGTTGCTTAAAAACCAAATTATGGGTAACTTAAGAATTCATTTTGACATGATCTTTTTCCTAGCATCAAATAGCTAAATTAAGACAATCCAAAACTTTTGAATTAAACATAGCTCGAATGTGGCCAATTTAATCGATCTATGTTTAGGGTTTTTATTTAAAATAAAGTATCATCTTTTGAGGGAGAGCCCTCCCTGTTTGGACCTAGACCATGGGTTTCAGGTAGAGCCAAGTGTGGGGAAATCACCTCCTCCATCCCAAATCTACTAAGAATCCCTATAAATAACACATGCAACCACCCTCAACTACTATAAAATGGGGATATGATGTCGGTTATTTTAGCCATTCTGCGCCAATTTTAAATCGACGACCAAGTGGATGATGGTAAAACTCAACCATTCCTCGTCGGTTAGATAAATCGACGATAATAATTTTTATCGACGGTTCTTTGTTAGGGCAAAACCGAAGATGTAAGGCGCACTGGGCGACATATTTGTGGTCCACTTTTATCTTTGCTCGTCAGTTGCGTGAAAAATAACCGACACCATTAATATTTCCTTGTCGGAAGGATAATGACAAATAACCAATGTCAAATTTCCTGATATCAGTTTTATCAGGGATTGAACAATGAAAATTTTAGGAATACACCGTTGACTGTTTGCATATAACTGACGAAGAAATAATATGTAGTCAGTTATTTATAAATAACCGACGAGAAATGTGTATGCCTTTTTTTTTATATAGCAGGATTGTAGACTTGCTATCTTGCCTACTAGCTTGTCTAGAGCCTTATTTGTTGCAACGCATCCCACCATCACACTGACATCGAGGTGTTACGCGAAAATAGGCGGAAATCACCATAACCACATATTATCAAAAACACGGGTTAATTAAAACCGATTGCGGAAAGTAGGTAAACTGAGAAAACTATTACATTAAAGTCCACATCCTGCAAGGAAACATGTTATATAAACGTTTACACGCCCTGATACGTGTCCAGAGCTTTAGAGGAACAACTGTCTAACCATCACATGAGTTTATCACCTGTTTATATGTACATAAAGGCCCACATCCGGCCAGCAACAAGATATACAAAGGATCATCAGCTATACATCGTGAAACAACGTCAAACGCTCCCAAGGATCTGAGAGTACATGGATGACTCTAAGACTCTACTACAAAACATCCAAAACAACAACATATCTATTGCTCGCCTTCTATTCCTCGTCTTGCTTCTCGGCTGCAACTCCGCAACCACCACCACGCCTAGCTCGACCACCTAAAAAGGGTGTAAACCAACGGGGTGAGACACACAGTCCCAGCGAGAAACATAACTCCCTGCCGAAACTACAAAACCTCAGAAAGATAAAGCAGATAACTGATAAGAGGTATAACGAGAGTAGTTAATAAAATAAAGCTGTTCATACTAGCAAGCTTACCAGATGTATGAAAAACATATACCCAAATATTTCTTTATGGAACATGATTAACAATATAAGATTTATAAGGTCATATCACATATCATGAGGAACATATAATCACTGCAAGATATAACAGGATTATCTACACAAGCCAGGCCTCAACCAATGTTTCGTGTTTGTCTTAAGAAGTAAATACTATTCGGCTGGATTACGTATTATTATGCCCTGAGGAAGTGAGCCGTACCGCTCAAATCCAACCTTCGGTTGCGAAACCCAAGCCGGTGCCATACAAGGTCAATGGAAGAGCCGGACTCCACGACCTCTCCGCCTCGTGGTCAGTACATGAGTACAAAACAAGCAGGACCACAATCTCTTGCTTAAGTGGCCTCAGCCACAGGGTCAGCTCCATAGGCTACCCTTCCTCTAGCCCGCCTCGGTACAGGTCACGACGCTAGTATCTCTGAGCCACATGCCTGTTCACCGTGCTCTGAGCTATGAACACATTCATGCTCTATCAACTCTGAGCCATGGGCCTATTCACCATGCTCCATATATATATCCGAGTCTGCAACCGTAGCTGCACTCGATTCCCTCTCTATTTAAGGCTAGGAGAAACCACACATATTCAACAATATGCACTTCCATGTTAACCCGCAGGAGAACCTGCTTCACCATCACCGGCTCCTGACGATGATGGATCTATGGCCAGGGCAAACTACATGATATATTCCACTGTAATTAATTAGTGTATTTTATGTGGATTCCAAGATTCAACCAAGTTATATAACATGCAACTATAACAAAATAAACAATATGAAACTCATTATCATGCTTTTATTGTTATCAACATCATCCTGATCCATCACAGGGACCCAACATCACATGTTATCACTTGGCCTCTTGCCAATCATCTAGATCCATCTCAAGGATCATGACATTGCCATGGGATCTCAATCCCTCATCACATAGTGTCACTGCCTCTCAAGGCTTACATCATCATCATCATGGAATAGCAATCACATCATACATGTTATCTCATTATCAAGGGTGACTATTAAAGTAATGTTACTCATCATATAGATATATACCTCATAGCCTTTTTCTTGGCTATGCATCACCTGCATGGTTAGTATACACTACAATCATAGGCTTAGCAGAAGAACTATGCTATCAATATAGGGTGACATTGATAATTATATGCTTTATCAATCGTGCTTCAACTTGTGATCCTAAGCATAGGTTACATTATTAAGCAAGGCATTCTACATGCTTATCATTTACTCAACATTATACAATGCTTCAAGATGATCATAGGCATATGTAGCATCATGTCAAATTACATAGACGTGAGTTACCATATTAGTTATCAATAAGCATATCAACGATCATCAATATAAGCCCAACCGTGACAACATAGACAAGGTCTAGCATAGATATTTTACAGGAGGATCAAGACCCTCACTAGAAGTACCCACTACCCTCACCAAAGGTGTGACGGGTCGGGCACCCTCACAAGAGGTGGTATCGGGAAGGGCACACCCCCCATCGCCCGACATACCAGCCTAACAACGGCCAAGCCAAACAACAAGAATAACGACTGTCGCGCACCTCAAGCAACGCTGTGCCTTATAACGGCGCGTCGCCCCAGGGGAACTAAACATCCCGCACACCCATATGTGACGTGCACTGAGGTATCGTGCAACGCCCTATCGGCTTTACAAAGCGTGCAACTCAACCACACGATAGTATGCCGTGCACCTAGGTGTATCGTGCATCCAATACAACAGCTGAGGACACTGGGGAACACTCTGTCGGGCATCGCCCGCCCCTAGGAACAAGCCTAAGGAAAGCAACTCTAACGGGTGACCAAGGGACCTATCGGGCAACAGGGTGAAGGCTTTGAGCAACGCCCGACACAAGGTCAGGCCGCAACCCCCAAACATCCAAGGGTACATCACCAAACCACCACTTGAACAAGGTGTATCGGGCGAGACACACACCTCAGTGTGACGCCCGACACACAAAGAGACAAGGACCAAGGGTGACGCTCAACACAACCACAGCTTCAAGATGTGTCGTCCAAGGCCAGACCAAGGGAAGGGTATCGGGAAACACAAAGACCAACCTTAGCAAGGTTCCCAACTATCACCAAGCTCACCCTTCAAGTCCATGGTGAGAGGAGGGTGTTGCTCAAGCTACTAGAACACAAGCTCACCTCTCAACTTAAACGAGAAAGGGGTATTGCCCATGCTACTAGGACTCAAGATCACTCCTCTAGACCAAGGAGAGAAAGGAGTATCGCTCACCAAGAAACCCTAGTGCACAAGGATCGGCCAACATGGACACTAAGCAAGAAACCACACTAGCAACACACATAGCCGACATGATCATAGCAACATATAAGAACATGGAAAGAGAGTAGTGTAATTAGGGTTAGGAGTTATGTAACCCGCCTTAAGCAAGCTCCAAGCTCCTAGCTCCCAGCACCACTAGGGAAGAAGGAGACTCCAAGGAAGGATCGACCACCAAGCTAGCAAGAGAAAGGAGAGTGTGTCGTGCAACAAGGAGAGGGAGACTAAAAGGGATCCTTAGGAAGGAAAGGGAAACACATATATAGAAGGGGATGGAGGAGAAAACAAGGTAGAGCAAAGTAAGGTGTCGCCCACCTAGGGACACTTGTCCATGAGCACAAGACACTATTCTAACATGCCCTAAACACATGTCCAAGGCCATTGCCACATGCAAGCACCAAGCACCAAGTGTCCACTAGTGGTGACACAAATAAGGTCAAAGATGGTCAAAGGTCCATGGGCGACACACTTGGACGATACACCACCACCATGGGTGACACAAGCACCCCCTTACCCGACACAGGGCACAAAGAAGCAAAGGAAACACTCAACAAGGCCCAACAAGCTCAACCAAGCCCAAAGGAACTCAAGCAACGAGCCCAAACCTTCCTCTCAACACTTAGAGGAAGCAAGGAGAGGGAGGAACACCTCACAAGGTGACAAACTTGCCCACAAACCCTAGACTTGGGTTAATTGCAAGTAGCTCCCCCAACTCTCAACAAAGCACCAACAAACCCTAATCACCACTAAAGGTGATTAGCAAGCAACAAAGCACCTGGGTTAAGCAAAGCAAACAGGGTAAACCTTAAACGGAGGTCAGGGTCCTTACAAGCTAACCCCCTACAAAGGGATTTCATCCCTGAAATCCGAAGAGAAAAGCGAGGGATACTTCCTCCTCATCTCTTCCTCAAGCTCCCACGTGGCTTCCTCAACGCCACGATGATGCCAAAGAACCTTCACAAGCACCAGATCTTTCCTCTTCAACTTCTTAACTCTTCTGTCAAGGATCATCACATGACCTTCCTCGTAGGTCACATCTCCATCAAGCTCAACTTCGTCTGGTAGTATCACTATTCCTGAATCTGGATGACTTTTCTTCAGCATACTAACATGGAACACTGGATGTAACCTGTGCAACTCTGGAGGCAGCTCTAACTCGTAAGCTACCTTGCCAACACGTACTGGTGACCAGGTATGGCCCCATATACCTGGGTGCTAACTTACCCTTCCAGCCAAACCTTAGCACACCTTTCCACGGTGAGACTTTAAGATACACCTTGTCTCCTACCTGTAACTCCAAAGGTCATCGACGATTGTCTGCGTAAGACTTCTGCCTGTCCTGTGCCGCTTTCAACTATTTTTATATTACCTTGATGTTTTCTGTCATCTGCTGCACTAACTCAGGACCCAAAAGCTGATATTCACTGGACTCGTACCAACACAAAGGAGATCTGCACTTCTTGCCATACAAGGCCTCATAAGGAGCCATGTCAATGCTCCGCTGATAACTGTTGTTGTAGGCAAACTCTATCAAACTGAGATGTATGTCCCAACTGCCTAGGAACTGCAAAACACAAGCTCGAAGGAGATCCTCCATAATATGAATAGTCCTCTCAGACTGTCCATCTGTCTGTGGGTGGAAGGCGGTAATGAACCTCAACTGCGTTCCCAACGCTCTGTGCAACTGTTCCCAAAAATGACTCGTGAACTGAGGACCTCTGTTAGAAACTATCGTCGCTGGCACACCATGCAAACGTACTATCTCATCCACATATACTTGAGCGAGCTTTTCTGCTGTATACGTCATCTTCACAGGTATGAAATGGGCAGACTTTGTCAATCTGTCCACTTAACCGAAATGGAATCATGATTCCTAGTTGTCCTGGGTAGACCAACTATGAAATCCATGGTTATATGATCCCATTTCCACTGTGGTATCGGCAAGGGTTGCAACGTACCTGCCGGCTTTTGATGCTCTGCCTTGACTTGCTGACATACCGCACACTTAGCCACGAACTCAGCTACATCTTTCTTCAAGCCGGGCCACCAATACAAGTCCTTCAGACTATGATACATCTTGGTGACTCCTGGATGCATATCATACATTGATGTGTGTGCTTCCTCGAGCACTAAATTCCTCAGGTTATCAACATTGGGGACCACCATCCTATCACGATAGCAAACTAGTCCATCATCAGACTCATGGAACCCATCACGCTTTTCGCTACCGAACTCTGATCTAATCATCTATACCGCACCATCTGCTTGCTGTGCATCTTTGATCTGCTTCCTCAACGTAGGCTTGACTTGCATCTGTGCTAAGAGTCCAGCTAACAAGGAGACTTCCATTTGCACATTCATCTACCGCAAAGAAACAAACATATCCCGTCTATGGCATACCAGGGAACTCAACTGTGCCTTCTTGGAAGAAGAAGAAGAAGAAGACTTTCAGCTAAGCACATCAGCTACCACATTCACCTTACCAGGATGATACTCGATGGTGCAGTCATAGTCATTGATCAACTCCATCCATCGACGCTGTCACATGTTCAACTCATGCTGCGAAAAGATGTATTTCAGATTCTTATGATCCGTAAAGATCTGACACACTTCCCCGTAAAGATAGTGTCTCCAAATCTTTAGCACATGAACCACTGCTGCTAACTCTAAATCACAAGTCAGATAGTTTCCCTTGTGCTTCTTAAGCTGTCGCGAAGCAAAAGAAACCACATGATCTTCCTGCATCAGCACACAATCCAAACCTTTCTTGGAAGCATCACAGAATACAACATAACCCTTCCCAGGATCTGATAGGATTACCACTGGAGCACTGGTCAACTTCTCCTTTAGACTTTGGAAAGCTTGCTGGCAACGATCATCCCAGATAAAAGGTACATCCTTTCTAGTCAACTTGGTCATCGGAAACACAATCACACTGAGGTCCTTGATAAACCTCCGGTAGTATCCTGCTAAACCAAGGAAACTATGAACTTCTGTCGGTGCTTTGGCTGTTCCCATTCTGCAACGGACTCCACCTTCTTTGGATCTACTTTGACTCATTCAGCAGATATCACATGACCCAAGAAAGTCACCTCCTCCAACCAGAACTCACACTTACTGAACTTGGCATACAAATGATGTTGGCAAAGGAGAGTCAACGCCCGTCGAAGATGTTGCTCATGCTCTTGCCTGTCCCGACTGTAGATCAAGATGTCATCTATAAAGACTACAACAAACTGATCTAGGAACGGACAGAACACTCTGTTTATCAAGTCCATGAAAGCAACAGGTGCATTGGTCAGCCCAAACGGCATAACCACAAACTCAAAGTGACCATACCTCGTCCTAAAAGCTGACTTTGGTATGTCATCCACCTTAATCCTTAACTGATGATATCCGAACCGTAGGTCAATCTTTGAAAATATGGTAGCACCACACAACTGATCAAACAAATCATCTATCCTCGGTAACGGGTACTTGTTCTTGATCGTGACCTTGTTCAACTGCCGGTAATCTATACACAACCGCATCGACCCATCCTTCTTTTTAACAAACAACACTGGAGCACCCCAAGGCGACATACTCAGTCAGATGGAACCTTTTTCCAACAACTCTTGCAACTGCTTCTTAAGCTCTGCCATCTCTACTGGAGCCATCCTATATGGTGTCTGAGCAACTGGCTGTGTTCCTGGAACCAGATTGATCTCACAATCAATCTCTCGGGGTGGAGGAATACCAGGGAACTCTTTAGGAAACACATCTGCAAACTCTAAAAAAACTTCCACCTCTTCAAGGCTAGGACCCTTTGCCTTGGTAGCCACCACGGTATCCACAACGTGAGCTAAGAACGCCTCACATCCCTGTCGTAGCAACTTCTCTGCCACCATAGCTGATACCAGACATGTCAGAAGAATCTTCCTATCTCCTTGGAAGATCCACTTCTCTCCATCATCGTCAAACACAACTTGCTTGGAACCACAATCCAAAACAACCTTATACTTCTCTAAGGTATCCATCCCAAGGATAACATCAAAACCATGCATATCAAGTGGTAGAAGATCCACTTGGATGCTGTGTCCCGAAAAGTACAAGACACAAGATGGACACTCTTCTCGAAGCATCGAGGAACCAGCAAGAGGGGTTTCTAACAACAAACTATCCTTCTTACAACTAACAGGTAAACGACAGTTCTCAAGCATACCATAGGTGATAAAAGAGTGTGTAGCACCCGGGTCAACCAGAATAGATATAAAGCAAGAAGAAGACATATCAAAATGAAATAACTCCATCTGACCTGTCACTACTCGCGGGTTGACTATCACCTCCGGCTGACTCATAGCATAGAATTGAGTCGTTGCTTGCTGTCCACGTCCTCTGCTTCCTTGAGAAGACGATCCCGCTTGCGACGTTTGACCACGTCCTCGACCTCTGCTACCACTGGGCTGCAGTCTATCAGACCCTTGATGGTTCTTCCTCGGCTGCTGCATCACTTCAACATCTCTACTTGGGCAACTTGACTTAAAATGCCCTGTCTGACCGCAGATATAGCATGTCTTAACTTCAAACCGTAGCCTATATGGCCCTATTACTACCATAGAAGCTGTACTGTGTGCCTTTGACGATGAAGACACATAACCTCTTCCCTTACTCAGAGACCACTGAGACGGTGCACTAGAACCTCTCATTACTGGCGGTGCTGCAAACCTTGGCTTCTTGAAGCCACCAAACCTCTATCCCTGGAACTGAGCATGTCTCTTCTTAGACATAGACTCTCTCTTCTCTCTGACTGACCCTTCAATCCTTCAGACAGACTCCACAAAGGTAGCAATCCACTCTCGATTCTCCAACACAGAAACATGTGTTGTTAGCTCAGAAATCAGACCTTTCTCGAAATGTCTGATTTGCTCTTCGTCTGTTGCCGCCATGTGAGGAAAAAACCTCAACAGATCCATGAACTTGGCCTCGTACTCGATGATGCTCATCGTTCCTTTTCGCAGGCTCTCGAATTGACTGATCTTCTCATCCATATACATCTTCGAGAAGTATCTGCTGACGAACTCGCTCTGGAAAACTTCCCAACAGATCACCTCACCAGGCCACTTCTCCTCCTCGTTGGTCCACCAGTGACCGACACTACCCTTCAGGAGGTAGACATCGTGCTTTACTTTGTCTGCTTCGGGGATGTCGAGGATCTGGAAAGCCTTCTCAAGACTTGTCAGCCACAGATCTGCATCCTCTAGATCAGCCGTTCCAGCATAATCCGAAACTCTGACTCGGCGAAGCCGCTCAAAGGTCTTCCCAATACCCGATGTTTCACCATGGGGAGCCTGTGCTCTCGGCTGAGGCATTGGAAGTCTCTCTACCATGAGATTCATCGTAGCCATTACCTGCCCCATAAGCTATTGATAGACAGGGTGTTCAAGAATGGCTGGGTCAGGTTGGGGGACCTCAGGCACCCGATCTTCATGTGCCTGCCCTATAGCTCCATCAACAGATGCAACATCGCTGTGCTCAGGAGCATGTTGTTCTTCATGGTTTCCAGACATCTTGGCTTTTCTTCCGCTGAGGGCAGAAGATGATTGTGAGAAAATCTGGAAAACTCACAAGAACAGACACAACCTAGTCCTAAATCCTTGTAGACTTAGCAAACCTAGGGCTCTGATACCAAACTTGTTGCAACACATCCCACTATCACACAGACAGTGAGGTGTTACGCAGAAATGCGCAGAAATCACCATAACCACAAATTATAAAAAACACGGGTTAATTAAAACCGATTGCGGAAAATAGGTAAACTGAGAAAACTATTACATTAAAGTCCACATCCTGCAAGGAAACAGGTTATATAAACGTTTACACTCCCGAATACGTGTCCACAACTTTAGAGGAACAACTGTCTAACCATCACATGAGTTCATCACCTGTTTATATGTACATAAAGGCCCACATCCGGCCAACATCATGATATACAAAGGATCATCAACTATACATCATGAAACAACGTCAAACACTCCCAAGGATCTGAGAGTACAGGGATGACTCTAAGACTCTACTACAAAACATCCAAAACAGCAGCATATCTATTGCTCGCCTTCTATTGCTCGTCTTACTACTCGGCCGCAACTCCGCGACCACCACCACGCCTAGCTCGACCGCCTAAAAAGGGTGTAAACCAGCGGGGTGAGACACACAGTCCCAGCGAGAAACATAACTCCCCGCCGAAACTACAAAACCTCAGAAAGATAAAGTAGATAACTGATAAGAGGTATAACGAGAGCAGTTAACAAAATAAAGCTGTTCATACTAGCAAGCTTACCAGATGTATGAGAAACATATACCCAAGTATTTCTTTATGGAACATGATTAACAATATAAGATTTATAAGGTCATATCACATATCATGAGGAACATATAATCACTGCAAGATATAACAGGATTATCTACACAAGCTAGGCCTCAACCAATGTTTCACATTTGTCTTAAGCAGTAAATACTATTCGGCTGGATTACGTATTATTATGCCCTGAGGAAGTGAGCTGTACCGCTCAAATCCAACCTTCGGTTGCGAAACCCAAGCCGGTGACATACAAGGTCAATGGAAGAGACGGACTCCACGACCTCTCCACCTCGTGGTCAGTACACGAGTACAATACAAGCAGGACCGCAGTCTCTTTCTTAAGTAGCCTCAGCCACAAGGTCAGCTCCATAGGCTACCCTTCCTCTAGCCCGCCTCGGTACAAGTCACAACGCTAGTATCTCTGAGACACGGGTCTGTTCACCGTGCTCTGAGCTATGAACGCATTCATGCTCTATCAACTCTGAGCCATGGTCATGTTCACCATGCTCCATATATATATCCGAGTCTGCAACCGTAGCTGCACTCGATTCCCTCTCTATTTAAGGCTAGGAGAAACCACACATATTCAATAATATGTGCTTCCAGGTTAACCCGCAGGAGAACCTGTTTCACCATCACCAGCTCCTGACGATGATGGATCTATGTCCAGGGCAAACTACATGATATATTCCACTGTAATTAATTAGTGTATTTTATGTGGATTGCAAGATTCAACCAAGTTATATAACATGCAACTATAGCAAAATAAATAATATGAAACTCATTATCATGCTTTTATTGTTATCAACATCATCCTGATCCATCACAAGGACCCAACATCACATGTTATCAATTGGCCTCTTGCCAATCATCTAGATCCATCTCAAGGATCATGACATTGCCATGGGATCTCAATCCCTCATCACATAGTGTCACTGCCTCTCAAGGCTTACATCATCATCATCATGGAATAGCAATCACATCATACATGTTATCTCATTATCAAGGGTGACTATTAAAATAATGTTACTCATCATATAGATATATACCTCATAGCATTTTTCTTGGCTATGCATCACCTGCATGGTTAGTATACACTATAATCATAGGCTTCGCAGAAGAACTATGCTATCAATATAGGGTGACATTGATAATTATATGCTTTATCAATCGTGCTTCAACTTGTGATCCTAAGCATAGGTTACATTATTAAGCAAGGCATTCTACATGCTTATCATTTACTCAACGTTATAAAATGCTTCAAGATGATCATAGGCATATGTAGCATCATGTCAAATTACATAGACGTGAGTTACCATATTAGATATCAATAAGCATATCAACGATCATCAATATAAGCCCAACCGTGACAACATAGACAAGGTCTAGCGTAGATATTTTATAGGAGGATCAAGACCCTCACTAGAAGTACCAACTACCCTCACGAAAGGTGTGACGGGTAGGGCACCCTCACAAGAGGTGGTATCGGGAAGGGCACACCCCCCATCGCCCGACATACCAGCCTAACAACGGCCAAGCCAAATAGCAAGAATAACGGCCGTCGCACACCTCAAGCAACGCTGTGCCTTATAACAGCGCGTTGCCCCAGGGGAACTAAACATCCTGTACACCCATATGTGACGTGCACTGAGGTATTATGCAACACCCCATCAGCGTTACAAAGCGTGCAGCTCAACCACACAACAGTGTGCCGTGCACCTAGGTGTATCGTGCATCCAACACAACAGCTGAGGACAGTGGGGAACACTCTGTCGGGCATTGCCCGCCCCTAGGAACAAGCCTAAGGAAAGCAACTCTAACGGGTGACCAAGGGACCTATCAGGCAATAGGGTGAAGGCTTGGAGCAACGCCCGACACAAGGTCAGGCCGCAACCCCCAAACGTCCAAGGGTACATCACCAAACCACCACTTGAACAAGGTGTATCGGGCAAGACACACACCTCAGTGTGACACCCGACACACAAAGAGACAAGGACCAAGGGTGACACTCAACACAACCACAACTTCAAGATGTGTCTTCCTAGGCTAGACTAAGGGAAGGGTATCGCGCAACACAAAGACCAACCTTAGCAAGGTTCCCAACTATCACCAAGCTCACCCTTCAAGTCCATGGTGAGAGGAGGGTGTTGCTCAAGCTACTAGAACACAAGCTCACCTCTCAACTTAAACGAGAGAGGGATATTGCCCATGCTACTAGGACTCAAGCTCACTCCTCTAGACTAAGGAGAGAAAGGAGTATCGCTCACCAAGAAACCCTAGGAGACAAGGATCGGACAACATGGACACTAAGTAAGAAACCACACTAGCAACACACATAGCCGACATGATCATAGCAACATATAAGAACATGGAAAGAGAGTAGTGTAATTAGGGTTAGGAGTTATGTAACCCACCTTAAGCAAGCTCCAAGCTCCTAGCTCCCAGCACCACTAGGGAAGAAGGAGACTCCAAGGAAGGACTGGCCACCAAGCTAGCAAGAGAAAGGAGAGTGTGTCGTGCAACAAGGAGAGGGAGACTAAAAGGGATCCTTAGGAAGGAAAGGGAAACACATATATAGAAGGGGATGGAGGAGAAAACAAGGTAGAGTAAAGCGAGGTGTCACCCACCTAGGTACACTTGTCCATGTGCACAAGCCACCATTCTAACATGCCCTAAACACATGTCCAAGGCCATTGCCACATGCAAGCACCAAGCACCAAGTGTCCACTAGTGGTGACACAAACAAGGTCAAAGATGGTCAAAGGCCCATGGGCGACACACTTGGACAATACACCACCACCATGGGCGACACAGCCCGGGCGACACAAGCACCCCCCTTGCCCGACACATGGCACAAAGAAGCAAAGGCAACACTCAACAAGGCCCAACAAGCTCAACCAAGCCCAAAGGAACTCAAGCAACGAGCCCAAACCTTCCTCTCAACACTTAGAGGAAGCAAGGAGAGGGAGGAACACCTCACAAGGTGACAAACTTGCCCAAAAACCCTAGACTTGGGTTAATTGCAAGTAGCTCCCCCAACTCTCAACAAAGCACCAACAAACCCTAATCACCACTAAAGGTGATTAGCAAGCAACAAAGCACCTGGGTTAAGCAAAGCAAACAGGGTAAACCTTAAACGGAGGTCAGGGTCCTTACATTATTCATCAGAATAACTGAAATTTCTGAAGAACAACATGCTCTCTTCAAACATCATAGCTTAACAATAGGCTGACACACCTACAATAAAAAGATGAATTATACAAAGTAACATGCCACATTCTATTATTTTTTCAATTCAAATTGCATACAAATCCATGAACTTAGAACTCAATTATTTCATTTCTCAGCCACACTTCAATTTCATACATATATACACGAATAAACATCATTCTCTTCCTCATGCCTTCACATTCAAATTCACACACATACACTTAACATCCAATTCACTCAAAAAAACATATCAACATCAACTACCATCTCAGGCTTTAATTCATAATGTATAATAATACATATCAACATACAATTCACGCTCACAAATACATATAAAAATCTGACTTCAAAGTTCAAACTACCAAAAATATCAATCAACTGTCAAATTTTTTGCTCAAGTCTACATTTCCGATGAAACAGTCTACCAACTATTCTCGTAAGTCATTCAACTACTCCTATGTATAGGGTTCAATCTTTGGAAAAAATTGCAAAGAGAATGAGACTTCTAATTAGATTTGATTGTTTGTATTATCAAATGAGACTACTTTATTAATATGATCCAAGACTAATAACTTACATTCTCTATAAATTTTATTTGTTCTGCTTGATTGACAATCACCTACATATACAACATCACGTAATATGCACATGCCCAACCATTGTCTTGTATAGGGGCTTATAGATTTATAATTACATTAATAAATGTAATTAAGTAGAGTTGGTCATGTATTATGCAATTGGAATGAGAATACTAGACATCAACACTCATCTAAATTACTGATTTCTTTTTCTATCTACCTTCCCTCTGCCTATACAAAATGCTTTCACACTCCTATAAGTTAAATTAACATATATGTTGTATTATTAAACTTTCATATGATGCAAATATTAATAAATACATCGGGCATCAAAGAACTATAATAATGCACGAATCACCGATTTCATTGGGTGTCCCTCATTTGCTGGCAGTTTTTCACCCAAAGGATCAAAGAAATACACACTCCAAGTCTCAGGAACAATCATTAACAACTGCCAGTGCCTAATTCTGAGTGAAAAGAAGGCAAATAAAATAAAAATTAAATCTCATAACAAAATTGTATTCATAGGTTAGACATATAAACAACAAGCCAACTTACCTAAAGTTGAAGGGAGTTAAGATCACGTTCTTGGAAGTACCAAAAATTTGCATCGTAGTAGTCAAATATTCTTTGACGCCACTAGGATCTCTAAGTACATCATAAATCAATGATGGCATTAGAAATTCCACATTTGCTATTCCAAAATCACGAGCCACTTAATATATATATATATATATATATATATATATATATATATATATATATATATGGCTAGAATACACTCGAGTGTACAAATTGCACGAATACACTCAAGTGTGTTTGCATATCAAGACTATTTTTTGCAAAATGTAAACCATTGATCTTCATTGTCATACTATAACTAGGCTACATACAAATTTTGAGCACATTTAGATGAGTGTAAGTCACTCATCCAAGGGCAACAAAATGAACGTGCAAAACTAATTTGAAATGCATAATTTTTGTAGTTTTTATAACATGACCTATAAATGTCGAAATGTGCTCAAAGTTTGAGTATGAGCTATTCACAAGATATTTAAGAAGATCAATGGATTAAATTTAAAAAAAATATTGCATCTCAAAAAACTACTTGAGTGTATTCTGCTCCGAATACACTCGAGTGTATTCTAGCCTGACTCTCTCTCTCTCTCTCTCTCTCTCTATATATATATATATATATATATATATATATATATATAACCAATATCCATTTTATATGTAGGAAACAATTAAACATCTTTTCACATATGATGGGGTATTCATACTCACCATATCCAAAGTTCTATCACTGATGTGTTCAACCAATCATACTTAAATACCTCAGAAACATATGTCAACACTATAACATTGTCCCATTATATACCTACAATCTCATCCTCAAGGCTGAATAATGTCTAACCATCTTGTCAATGTCTTGCATTTAGGGCCTAAGGAGTCAAACAACTCATGTGGAATAAAATGAGGGGGCGGATGCATAAAAATCTTAGGAGGCTTCTTAGCTATTGTAGGCTGCATGCATATATTCTAATATTAACTTTAGATTATTTTATATAAGTTTTAATAAACATTTGTCATACCTGAAGAAATATAATAAGTCATTTGGGCCAACCAGTAAAACTGCCTTCTACCTCTCTGATTGTGGTGGTATATGGGGGCTCGTATGGGAGAGGTATGTCGTTCATTCTTGGAAAGACACGTATGAATCTGAAATGATAGGGATCATTAGGAAGAGGAATACCATGAACCGTATTGACGATAGAAGCCTCAACATCTGTCATGACATTGCTTGCTGGAACACCAATGATAAGACAACATTTTCTGGCCACCTACATTTTAAGGAAATAAAAATGTAATTTGATAAACATAAATATTGACTTGAAGGATTATTTTATCATAATGTAAATATAAATCAACTTGAATTGAATTGTACCCTGGATGTACCCTATCGGTCTAAAGGACTACTCCCAATGCACTCTATGGGTGAGTGATGAACATGTTCTATGACTACTGGAGAAGTTGGTTTCTGCATCACCTGAGAAGCTATACATTTTTCTGAGGCTGCATCTACCAATCTCTACACGTACTCCTGGTCCACTTTCCCTTCCATCGCTTTTGCTAGGATGAGCCAAAAAATATTTTATCCCATACCCATCTCTAGCACCCCTAACACGTCCTAGATGCTCTTTTGTCCCTAGAGCAACATCAACTCATCGTGTGTGTCCAGAGGGGTGAACTTGTCCTCCTTTTCTTGGGAAACCAATTCCAACTAATTATCATCAAAACTGACTATTCAACAAAACTTAACAATCTAGTAAAAAATAACAAGGCCATTATCACTGGACCAAAAAATTTACCATTTTTGAAGCCACCTCCCATGTTGCTTGGATGGAAATTTATTCGGCTTTATTTTTCCTCACATCTATCAACTCAATATAGCGAGGCAACTGTCTGGATGCACTAGAAGACTCGACATTAGAAAGAGTATAAATAGAAGGCCCTTGTTCTTGCCCTTTCCTTTTCTCTTGCACTCATTGTAGCTCTCTCATCTGGCGGCATTTCCAATAACCACTTGAACCCAACAGTTGTTGTGCACATTCTTTTCACGCTTGTCTTTTTGAGCATCATGAAGAATTTGATTAATTCATACAAGTGATATTGTCAAGTAACCATAAGTAAATGTAATTAATTCAAAGCCTAGAACACATCTGTTTGTCTCCGCCAAACAAACTCCTTCCAATCATCTTGATTAATATAGTTCCATTTAAGCTAGAGTTCCTTCTTGAGTCCAAAGACACAATCTATTGTTAGGATTGTCTGCCAATCTCTATGTCTTCTCCCAACGAGCTAAATAACAGACTTATGATGCAACTTTTTATCAAGTTCATACTGGCCCTAAAAAAGTTCAACATTCAATACTATTTAGTAAAGTTAAAAGAAAGAATAGGAAAAATACTATAAAAATGTAGCTTCATTTATCTCACCTCTAATTCCCTCCAGATGCGGTCTTTATGGATTGTACTCAATTGTCTCCAATCCTTAACAAGGAGAGGCACTGTGCTTTGAGCAAGGACCCCATAATAGCTGACAAACTCTTTAATAAGTGGCATAGTTGCTTCATTGAATTCAATGACACCCTTACTCCCTTACCTATTTGTGGCATCTCATCACATTTATCCCTCTAACTCTCTTACATTTTGGGTTATCAACACCATCAACACCTTGATCAATATGCTCATCATCCTCACTCTCATGATCACTATGATCCTGGTCAGATGCCATCTATAAAATCAAAAGTAAACAAATGAAAAAGTCAGATCACATATAAAAAGTCAACACTATAAAGATCACATATGAACAAATAAATATGTTATATAATGCAAAAAAGCCATATCACATAGAACAATATACCTTACACTAATATCCCTTCCGTATGATCTTCATATGTATAGTCATCAATGTTAGATTCAACATTTACACTTGGTACACTTTTAGAAAATGGACTAAGAGTCATCATACTTGTCATAGTACTCTTCTTCATCAATAAGATCTGAAATGAATTGTCTTTTCCCATTAAGAATGACATACCAATTTTCTTTTGCAGGATCGTTTATACAGAATACCTATTTTTCCTGTGATGCCATGATGAAGTGTTCGTCCTTCTCGCATGTCCACTCAAAATTCACTATTGTGAAACTGAGTTCATCAACTACAACTCCTTTATTGTTATCAACCCATTTACACCAAAATAATGGAACTCTAAACTTTGTGTAGTCAATTTCCCATATGCCTTCAATGACACCGTAATAAGACGTCTTTTCTTCACGTGGAGTTTTCTCCTTGGCACTAGAAAAATACAATGAAGACGCCTGAAGGGTGACCCCACTATTTTGGACGATACTTTTTGTAACATCCCTGACCTGGGTTATATTTTAACCCTAGGTGTTTTGATTAAGAAAGATGATTATATATTTAATCTCATCTTGTGAAAAGTAACTAAGGCTCATGAGGAACTTATGTTTCAATTTTGGTCCTGTTTGGACAATGTTGAAGCAATGTTTGCTTGTTTTGGACTAAAGTGCAAATTACCCAAGTTAAGGGGTTTATGTGCAAATTGTGCATGATAATATGTTACTCATGTATTGAAGCATCATGAGAGTGAAAATGATGCTGAGGTATGGCTTATGGAAGCCTAAATACCAAGAGATAGCTGATAAAGCAATGTATGTTCATGAAAACCTAGTTTTGGTGTAATGTGCAAATTACCCAAAACCTAGGGTGCAATATGTAATTTACCACTTCAATAAGGTCCCTAATGTTTCTTGGCATCATGTAGAGCAAAGAAAATGAGAGGGGCGCCTCATTGGAATTAAGTTGGAGGAGAGAGAATCTTGATATTAAAATAATCAAGATTTAATGCCTAATTGAAACCCTAATTCGATTTAGGGCAAAAATAGGTGTATTAATTAAAGGGCCTTCAACCAAAATTAAAATGGTTGGATTCAGATGTATGTGTGAACGTCCTTGAGCTTAGCAATGATCGAAAATATCTTAAGGAGGTGAAATTCCACTCACCTTATTACACTGTTCGAAAAATCGGCCGCTTAGGCCGAATAATCGGCCGAATATTCCTTTTTGGGGGTCTACCGAACCGATTATCAATAATCGACATATAATCGATCCAGGACCGATTAATCGGCCGATCGGGGGAATAATCGGCTGATTAATCGGCGATTTTCAAAATCAAATGCTAGTAATATTTTTTTTACATTAATTTTTTCTAATACTACTATTGGTCATTACAATTACATTCTCTTCTTCCAATTTACATATTTGGTCTTCTCCTCATGTTTTCTCTATAAGTTTATAGTTAGTGTTTATTGAACTGATCCTTACTATTGATGTTTTCTTCTCTAAGTTCATCAATGTTTCTAATTACTTCTTAATGCAAGATTAGTCTATGACTTATCAATGTTTCTAATTACTTATCAATGTTTTTTCCCTAATTTCATCAATGTTTCAAGTTACTTATTAATGCAATATTAGTCTTATCACTTATCAATGTTTCTAATTATTTATTAATGCAATATTAGTCTATGACTTATCAATGTTTCTAATTACTTATTAATGCAATATTAGTCTATTACTTATCAACGTTTCTAATTACTTATTAATGTGATATTAGTCTATGACTTATCAATGTTTGTAATTACTTATCAAAGTTTTCTTCTCTAATTTCATCAATGTTTCAACTACTTATGAATGCAATATTAGTCTATTACTTATAAATGTTTCTAATTACTTATCATTGTCATTATTATATGGTCAATATATAATTTACATATCTTTATGATTAATATTAAAAAAAAACCAAATCCGATTAAAACTGAATATTCTCCCGCTTATACTCCCGCATACCGTATATACTCTATTCGGTACCCTCTCCGCCCGTACACCGATTACCGCTTTTCAGAACACTGCCTTATTATAAAGAAAAGAATTCCCACTCAAAAAGATATAATGATATTATAATGGATTAATGTGCTTATTTTCTTTTCCCTTAATCCATGGATAATGGAAGGGAGTTCGGTGGCTTTGAGTTTCCTTTGTATGAAAGCAAACCAAGGATGAAGAGGTGGTACCATTTTTGGAATTAATTGATTTTAAATAAAACATTTTCTCTTTCATCAATTTCCTTATAAAAGAGCCTTTTCTAACCCACCTAAGGACTTTTTTGGATTTCCTTTCTTCCCCTTGCTTGAAAAACCAACCAAGAAGGCTAAGGACAGCAGGGATAACGTCCCCAACCTGTTGTTAAGCCTTTGATCTTCGTTTTTCATGATTTCATGGCGAAAATCATAAAACAATGTGTAATTCCTTCATTTCTTCACTCCATCTTCAACCCTAGCCGATCCTTTCACTCCAAAAGGTTGAGAAACGACCTAGGGAGGATGCTAGAGATTCAAACAACATTGTTTCCATGAGATTGGAGGTTTGGAGCTCAATTGGAGGTAGGTTTTATAACTTAAACCCTTGATTTTGTTATTGCATTCAATTCCTTATCAAATAATGATCATTTCTACATTTACAATAATTTATTTGGTTGATGGATGCAATCACCATGGAAACCACAGAAGGTTTCATGAGTTTAGAGGTTTAAGATGATAAGAACACACCTCTACAAATATCCAAGGCAAATGATCTTGGTTGAGTTGCTCAAACGGTTTCCCAAACCGTTTGGGAGCAAACAGTTTCAAATCGTTTAGAAGCAAACGGTTTCACAAAACCGCATGAGACCAAACAGTTTCAAAACCGTTTGGGGGAGTTAACCAAGGGTTTATCATTTGAGAATCCTGTTCCTAATTATGTTGGTTGATAACCCACCAAAATTTATGGATTAATTCTAAAGGAATCATGAGTTGAATGCTAATCAATTAGGCAAACCTAATTGGATTAAGTGCTGATTTTCAACTTGATTAATTTGACTTTTTGGGAAAACGGTTTCAAAACCGTTTGAAAGAGTTGACCAAGGGTTGACCGTTTGAGAATCATGTTCCTAATTATTTTGGTTGATAACCCACCAAATTTGATGGATTAATTCCTAAGAAATCATGAGTTGAAGGCTAATCAATTGGGCAAACCCTAATTGAAATTAGTGCCGAAATTCTAATGAGTTGATTTGAGATTTTGGGTTTATTAGCCCAAACGGTCTCAAGACCGTTTGGGGATCACCCAAACGGTTTCAAAACCGTTTGGGGATCACCCAAGACCGTTTTGAGGTCTAGGGTTAAGTATGGTTGCCTATTTGAAGGTCCAAAGTTACCAAGTTACAAAACAATCAATTGCTAATTTGTTGATCGACTCAATAGACCAGACCTTGATGAAATTTCACTAGAATCCAAGGGTTGGATGAGCCAAACAGTCTCAAGACCGTTTGGAGCTCATCCAAACGGTCTCAAGACCGTTTGTAGGTCACCCAAGACCTTTTGGAGGTCTAGGGGTGAGTATGGTTAAGCAATTGATGATCCAATGTTACTAAGTTAAAGTGTAATCAATTGCTGTTTTGGTGATTAATCCAATGATCCAAACCTTAATTGGTTGACTTGGATTTTGATGATATGATGGGAAAACGGTCTCAAGACCGTTTGGAGGTCATCCAAACGACCTCAAGACCGTTTGGGGTCAGGTCATGTTCAATTTGGATGATGGTTCAAAGGTTTCAAAGTAACTAATCTTGCATTGATTAGTGTTGAAGAATCATTGATTCCAAACCCTAATTCAATTGATTCAAACCCTAGTTGATGACTAATTGAGGGTCAATTGAGGGATAAATCAGTTGTAGGTTGACCTATTTAACTCAATTGAAGTATGAGGATAGGTCCAATTGATGATTGGTTCCATGAATTCAATGATTGAAGGAATCAACATTGGAAATCCTAATCCAATTTGATTGGTTGAGACCATATTTGGTCCATGCAGTTTTGAGGAGGTTTGGACCAAATGGTCTCAAGACCAATTGATTCCAAATGGTATCAAGACCGTTTGGGACCAAACGATCCCAAACCGGTTGAGCCCATGTGGTTTCAAAAGGTGCTTTAGCAAACGGTTTCAAACCGTTTGAACTTTGAAAGACCAAGACCATTTTGGGCTCAAGTAGTCAAATTTGATTGAGGACTTAATTAGTTAATCCCTTTGGATACCTAATGTAATTGAGGACTCAATTGGTCAATCCACTTGGACACCTATTGTAATTGAAGATTCAATTGATCAATTCAATTGGATACCTTATGTAATGGAGGTCCAATGTGATTGAATCTCTTGAGAATAGAGACGATGAATCATCCATTGATCCAATGATGATTAGTAATGATAATCATTGAGGGTACAAAGGTTGGAACCCTAATAGTACCTAAGTGATTAGTTTCAATTAAGGGATGAACCCTAATTGCTTATAGGATCAATGACTTGGTACACTATGTTAATCCTAGTTGTATGTACTTGATTGAAGGGATAATATGACCTTATCAAGTTGTAAAGTTGATGTAGCATGAATTCATATATGAATATGATTCATGTGGTGATTAAGGGTATGATCCTTAAATAAAGAGATCATGAAACCCTAATCATGAACATAAACCCTAATTGATGGGGCTTTTGAGTTCTAACCCTAGTTGAGGGTGATTCCATGTGAAACCCTAGTTGAGGGTGATTCCATGTGAAACCCTAGTTGAAGGTGATTCCATGAGAAACATTGACTATGTATTAACATCACATGACATTCTAATATTATGTTGTGATGAGAGGCCCTAAGAAGGGTGAAGGTATATGAGAAATGGGGAACCCTAACCCTAATTTGGGTAAAGGGAATGATAAGCCTTGTTTGATAGTAAACCCTAATTCCTGGGAAAGGAATAATGGTGTTACTATTGTATCACATGGTGTGATGAATATCTTGTATGACTATGATCATACCTAATAACCATACAAATATTATGAGATGATGAATATATCCAGGTTTGAGCTGTGACATTTATATAATAAATGTTGATTGGCCTTATGTGCCTTAATGTTGTTGTTGCTTAGTAAAAGTAGCAATGTGCATGGACTTTTATGAGTCATATGAGTAAGTTGTTACCTATAAAGAGGTGACAAGATATTTCATGGCCCTGTGAGCCAGGTGTGATGCTTGTGTAACAAGTATCCTGAATGCCTTGGTCAGATGACCTGAAGGTGATAGTTACCTAATAAATGGTAATGATGCTCAATGATGAGTTAAGGGTTTGAATACCAAAAACCATATGAATATGGTGATGAGAATTCCCAGTTTTGAAATGAGGGACTGAGTTCCCAAGGTCTTTGAAAGACTGATAAGTATCTGATGAAGTAGTACATGTCTCTTTATAGCATTGTTGTAATAAGTCTTGTTTGAGAACTTGGCTGATGCTAAAAGAATATGAGAATGTACTTAATTAATAAAGTGAAATCTTTTCATGTAGAAGCCCTGACCATAGATCCATCATCGTCAGGAACATGTGATGGTGAAACGGGTGCCCACGGAAAAACCCAGAGTGCATATTTTGAATATGTGGGGGTAAATGGGTGAAAAATATCCTTACGTCCGATGAAGTGATTTGAGGGAAGGTAAACATCAAATCTCTCAATCCTTCATGCTTCCGGGATGGATGTATCACTAATCTCCCGATGATTGGGATATATGTCATACACATCTCCCCATAATACTTATGTCAGGTCGATGGAGATAAACATTAAATCTCTCGATGGCCGATGAGAGTGCAGTTGATGCTGTAACTCTATAGCGAAGTTCCAGTATACCCTGGAAAGATATCTTGAGTAGTTAACACAGTCCTGCTTGTTGTCCCGCACTGACCGGGATGTGAGAGGTCATGGGAATCCGACTCTTCCATTGATCTATGTATGGTACCGAATTCGACTTCGTAGTGGTCGGTTGGAGTATGAGCGGTATACCTCATCTCCTCAGGGCATAAGTGTGTTTGTAAAATGAAATCAGCCATATAGCATGTTTGCTTAAGGATTGAATACAGAAATTCATTGGCTGATGTTACTTTTCTGTTGTATATCTGTAGTTCATTAATGTTGTTCCTATCTAATGTATTCATTACAAGTAGATGGATGAACTATGAGTCTACCATGAGTAGATGCAATGTTATCCTTGAAAAAGGAGATTACTTCACTTTGTTCATACAAGTGGCTTACCTGCTGTTGATTAAATATATAAATCCTTCTGCTCAGTTTATTTTAATAAGATGCTATAACAATGTTTTGGCGGAGAGTTATATCTCCCGCTGGGGCAATTTACATTTGTCTCACCCCCGTGGGATCCAACATTTTTAGGTGGACGAGCACAGAGGAAAGTGAGAACATCTTGCAGGGAATGGACAGCAGCAGTAACAACAAGGACAACAATTATATCTCAGGTGGAGATATTGTCTGTCAAGTTATGTAGCTAGAAAGTCCTATGTGTCGTCTCTGTACTCTCAGGTCCTCGGAGTTATTAATTAGTGTTTTTGATAATTCGATCTGAGGTTTTGGCTTGATGCCTCAAGATTCGTGTGCTGTCTGTATATAATGTTTATAAGGAAGCTGATGTTGTAGTCTCTGAAAAGAGATGGTACATATTATGTACGTCTGAACCAGAATGTAAATGTTATACAATGGTTCTCAATGGAAAAGATTTCCTATGTGTGGATCTCTTTGCAAAAAGTTTTAATTTTCAGTGATTTTCAATAATCCGCTGCAAATAATTCACTTTCGCTTAAGTTAATCTTGTTTTTGTGAGTTGGATGCCACATTTTTATCATCTTGATGTTTTATATAGTATGAAAATCTATTTCTGTCAAACCCTTAGTAAGATGTAACATGGGTCTTTGGCTTATATGTGAGCCATTTGATAGTTTCTGTAACATTATTTGGTGTTTGAGATAGTTTATCAAATACTTCCTTTTCAAACCACCTAATAAATGTCCAATTATGCTCTCTAGCAAGCCACATTGAACTGGATCGGGGATGACTTCTCTTGAGCTCGTTGGTGTGTTCGGTAATAGAAATGCCCACATAATGCATCTTGTGTAAAATATACAAGTGCGCTTGTTCCCACCGCTCACAACTGATATTTATCCATTATTCTCCCAAAGTACCTTTTCTGGAATAAACATTAGGGTTCATGGAATTAATAGTAGTTTATTTGCAACTCAAAAAATAATTACAAAACTCCATAACCTCCCTAGCAATATAGCCTTCAATGATACTCCCTTCGGGCTGACAACGGTTCCGAACATCACCTATAAAAACACTCATGTATCGCTCAAAAGGATATATCCAATGCAAGAAAATTGAACCCAACATTTTCACTTCCCTAGTCAAATGGACAACTCGATGTACCTTGATATAAAAAATGAATGAGGAAATATTGCTCAAGTGGACACATGGTAAAGACCACTTCTCTTTGCAACTTATCTAGAATCTCAGAATCAATTACTTTTCCAGCATAGAGTGTTGAAGAAGAAGCAAAGCCTAGTGATTGCAAACCTTAAATGCTTAGGAAGGATAGATCAAATAGCCACATGTAATATATGTTGCATTAGAGTGTGACAATCATGATATTTAAGACCTATAAGCTTCAGATACTTCATTGATACTAATCTATGAATATTGATCGAGTATCCTTATAGTACCTTAACATCACACAACACACTCACAAAAAGTTCTCTTCTCCTTCATAGACAAGGTGTAACAAGCATGAGATAAATCTGTGCAGCGACCTTTGGTAACTTCTTTTGTTAATTCTTTCCTTATACTCATTTCATGTAGGTCTATTCTGGATTTGATGCCATCTTTAGTCTTACCGGGTATATTCAATAGAGTGCCAATAATGCTATCACAAGCATATCTCAACATGCATGCAATTTGACCCAAAACAAGCACATGAAGCACAAACATCATCCAAACAAGCTCAAATTGGAAACTTAAGCTTACCACAAGTTCTAAAAGCATCTCAACAGATTAGGGAAAGGTTCTGAGCATCTAATCAAGAAAAACAAATAGGGTTACCCCAAAACCCAGGTCACAGGTCTTATAGATACCCATAAAGTTATCTTAATATTTGATTTTGATTATGTGTTAGGTTTGCTAAACACCAATAGATGGTACAAATGCTATGCATGATTTGCATGAGATTCTCAAGCCATGACTTTTTTTAATGGCATAAAACTCTCCCAATTTCATTATGGAACCCCACCATACTCCTCTTCACTATGATATCCATACAGACTCATGCCTCTTCAATCTATGGTGGGCATTATTATTAATTTTATAAGGCCAAAAAATAATATGTTGACATAAACTACCTCTTATATTTACTTCTACTTATGTATATTGTAACATCCCTGACCTGGGTTATGCCTTAACCCTAGAAGTTTTGCTTAAGCAAGTTAATTAGATCCTTAATTTTATCTTGTGAAAAGTAATTAAGGCCCAAGAGGAACCTATGTATCAATTTTGGTCATGTTTAAACAATGTTGAAGCAATGTTTGCTTATTTTGGACTAAAGTGCAAATTACCCAAGTTGAGGGGTTAACTTGCAAATGTTACCTATTTAAATGTTTCTCATGTGTTGAATCATCATGATAATGAAGATGATGCAGAGGTATGGCTTGGGAAAAGCCCGAGTACCCAGAAAGAGCTGATAAAGCATTATGGTGCATTAAAACCTAGTTTTGGTATAAAATGCAATTTACCCAAAACCTAGGGTTCAATATGCAAATTACCACTTCAAAATAGTCCCTAATGTTGGTTGGCATTATATAGAGAAAATAAAATGAGAGGGGCGCCTCATTTGAATTACTTTGGAGGAGAGAGAATCTTGATATTAAAATAATCAAGATTTAAGCATAATTGAAACCCTAATTCAATTTAATGCAAAAATAAATAAAATAATTGAAGGGCCTTCAACCAAATGGGATATGGATGAATTTTATCAAGTATGAACACCCTTGTGCCTTTTCTAGGCCACGAAATATCTCAAAGCAAGTGGATAACTCACTCACATTATTATAAGAAAAAGAAATATCGAGTCACTTATGGATATTAGTATAATATGATTTAAGGTGCTTAATTTGCTTTTCTTTAATTTGAGGATAATTGAGAGGAATAAAGAGGCAAGAATATAGCCTCGTATCTAAGGATTTGAGGGGAAGAGGCGGAACTAGTTTTGGGATTAAAAGGATTTTTATAAGGCACTTTCTCTCTCATTGATTTTCTTATAAAAACACCCTTTACAACCCAAACCAAAGGCTTTTTCGAATCCACTTCTTCCCCTTGCTTTCCAAAACGACCAAAGGAGCTAGGAGCAGCAGGAGGACGACCCCCAACCTGTTGGTAAGCTTCTTGACCTTCTTTCACCTTAAATCCATGGTGGAAATAGAAAATCAATGCATGATTCCTTCTTATCTCGACCCCCTCTTCTATTCTAACCATTCCTTTTCACTCAAATCTTGAGGATGAGCCTTGGGATAGTGAAAGAAGTTGCATCCACCATTGTTGACGTAAGATTTAAGCTTTGGAGCTCAATTGGAGGCAGGTTATATAACTTGAACCCATTTTCATTATTATTCAACTAGCAATCTTGCAATTATAATGATTCCTTCTAAATCTTGATTAATTGCTTGTTGAAATGGGTAATTCCATGAAATCAGAAGTACTAATAACTACAGGGACGAAGGTAGATGATGATGACATCATCTTGGGCACATTTCCCAAAGAAAATTACATTCCAATCAGTTTCATCAAGTTGTTCATTCATTTTCAACAAAACCATTTGGGAGAGTTGACCATGGTTGAACATTTGGAAAATCTGATGCTAATATTGATGGTTAATGACCCATCAAATTTGATTGATTAATTCCAAAGGGTTCATCAGTTGAAGATTAATCAATTAGTAAACCCTAATCGAGTTAAGTGCCGAAATTCAAATTGATTGATTGAGATTTTTGGGTTACTTAGCCCAAACGGTCTCAAGACCATTTGGAGGTCACCCAAATGGTATCAAGACCGTTTGGAGGTCAACCAAGACCATTTGGAGGTCTAGGGTTAAGTATGGTTGAGTATTTGAAGGTCTAAAGATACCAAATAAAAATGCAATCAATTGCTGATTTGATGATCAATCCAATGACCCAAACCCTAATTGAATTCCACAAATTTCAAGGATGGAATGGGGAAAAAGGTCTCAAGACCATTTGGAGGTCATCCAAACGACCTCAAGACCGTTTGGGGTCAGTTCATATCAAAAATTTGATGATGATCCATTAGTTGCAATGGAATCAATTCCACAATGTTGATCATTGACAGCTACTCGATTCAAAGCCCTAATTGAAGGTTTCTTGAGTAGAATTTCTAGATCAATTGGGTTCAAAACCCTAATTGATGGTCTAATTGAAGGTTGATTCAATAGTTCAAGTGACAAAGAAATCAATGCTTCAATTGATAATCGGTTCACCCATTGAAATCATGAATCATGTAAGTGTTGAGAGGGTTTGGACAAAATAGGGTCCAAACGGTCTTAAGTTTTGAGAGGGTTTGGACAAAACGGTCTTAAGACCGTTTGAGTACAAATGGTCCAAACGGTATTAAGACCATTTGAGACCAAACGGTCCCAAACCGTTTGAAGACCCAAGTCCATTCGGTTTCAAAACCTTTTGGTGATGAAACCCCAAAACCGAATGGAGGTCAAATGTGATTCAATCATTTGGAAATTGAAGGTGATGACTGTTCCATTGATCCAATGATTGATAGCAATGATAATTAATGATAGGTATAAAGGTTGAACCCCTAAAATACCTAGTTGATTAGTACCTTTAAAGGGATAAACCCTAATTGCTTATAATAGCAATAACTCAGTACACTATGTTAATCATAGTTGTATATACTTGATCGTATGATTGATGTAATCAAATCAAGTGGAGAGAATGATAGAATGGAATTCATACTTGAGTATGATTCATGTGGTTATTAAGGGTATGATCCTTAGTAAGGAGACCATAAAACCCCAATCATGAGTATAAAACCGTAATCGATAAGGTTATTGAACCCTAACCCTAATGCAGGGAAATTTTGAGTGAAACCCTAATCTGGGGTAAGGATGTAACCCTAATCTAGGTTGATGATATGTGTAAACCTAATTTAGGGTAATGTGATGTAAAACCCTAAATTGGGATGAATAGTAAACCCTGATTATGGATACTTGAATAGGAATCCTAATTGAGGATGATTCCATGTAAAATCCTAATTGAGGATGATTCCATGTGAAACCCTCATTGAGGATGATTCCATGTGAAACCCTAAATGAGGATGATGCCATGTGAAATCCTAGATGAGGGTGATGCCATGGGAAATCCTAATCTAGGGTAATGCCATGTGAAACCCTGAATTAGAATAATGTTATGTGGAACCCTGATGTAATGATGTGATGTGAATTTAAATTCAAAGTGATGCCATGTAATGATATATGAAACCCTAATGTGGGTATAATGGCCAATACACTAAAGTAGAGTGTGGCTGACATAATCAACGAAGATGAGAATGTTATACCATGAAGGGTGAAATTGATAAACCATACGAATGGTAATATTGATACTTTAATATGTAAGGGTATAAGGGACAAGGTGATGCCTAGATCATTATACATCCAACTCTATACATGTGATTAACTTGACATACATGTATCAACCCTATACACCTTACAAATATGAGGACATGACACTCTTAGGAGTGATTTATGCAACACTAAATAATGGCATGGATAGTATTTTGAGAGATGAGATACCTAAAGTGGTTGATAATGATATCAATGATGCCTAACCATTAGACAAGTCCATATCATTATAGATAGCTGGACAAATCTTGTGTGTGACCTATGCACTATATGATAAAGGTGATAGGTGAGCAGTTAAAAGTATTAAGAGGGAAATACCTTAATACAAGATAAGTTGGTAAGTTCAAGTGAGTTATAAGTTATGAGAAAAGTGATACATCAAGACATGATAGATATCACATTCAACACTTCAGGATTGATACACCTTGATATACTTTAATCCAATTTTAGTTGGATAAGAAACACATGAAATGTGTTATATAAACTGTTACAATGAAATGTAAGGAGTTTGATACATGTTGATAAGTACAGATTAACATACCTTGAAAAGGGGTTAAGTCAAACTAATGAGTATGATGTAATCATACCCTGGCAAGGATGAGAAATAAACTCATACCTTGCATTAACAATATTTAATGATATGTGATGAGAGCAATAAGCATGTGTGAACGCTTGTGATATTAAAAAAGGCTCTTAGAGGAGTGGAGCAGTTAATTAGGGTTGAATTCATAAAATGAACATAAGCCCTAATTAATGTGTAATGGGAAATCCTAACCCTAATTTTGGGTAATAGGATGAAAAACCCTACTTGATGGCAAACCCTAATCATGGTAAGGAAATAGTGGTGTTACTATTGTATTACATGCTGTGATATGCTTTTGTTGTTTACTAAGAAGTAATAAGATATGCATTGGCCTGGTGTGCCATTATATTATATTTTGCTTAATGAGAAGTAACAAAAGGTGCAGTGGCATTGTAAGCCATGTGATCAAGTTGTTACCTAGTAAAAGGTGACAAGACAAATAATGGGCCTTGTGAGCCATGTGTAATGCTTGTGTAACAAGTATCATGTATACCTTGGTCTGAGGACCTAGAGATAATTGTTACCTAATAAGTGATAACAATGCATGTTCAGTGATGAACCTAGGGTTTAAATACCCAAACTTGATAAGCATGGTAATAATGTGGTGGAGGGATGAGAATTCCCAATATTTGAATGAGGGACTGAGATCCCAATGTCTTATAAAGGCTGAGAAGTGATTGATGAAATAGGACATGGTTCCTTGTAGCATTTGTCATAATAAGTTATGTTTGAGAACTTTACTGATGCTAAAAGAATATGATAATGTACCTAATTAATCAAGTGAAATCATATCATGTAGAGCCCTGGCCATAGATCCATCATCGTCAGCAATAGGTGATGGTGAAACGGGTTGCTCCGCGGAAAAAACCCAAAATGCATATTGTTGAATATGTGGGGGTTAATGGGCGAACATATCCTAACATCCTGATGAGGAGATTGATGGAAGGTAAACATTAAACCTCTCAATCCTTCATTGTATGTGTCAGGATGGATGTATCACAAATCTCCCGATGGTTGGGTTAGATGCCGTACACATCTCCCAATAATATTTACTGTCGGGTCGATGGAGAAAAACATTAAATCTCTCGATTGCTGATGAGAGTGCAGTTGATGCTGTAACTCTATAGCAAAGTTGCCAGTATACCCTGGAAAGCTATATTGAGTAGTTGACATAAGTCCTGCTTGTGGTCCCGCAGTGACCGGGATGTGGGAGGTCATGGGAATCCGGCTCTTCCATTGACCTATGTATGGTACCAATTTCAACTTCACAGTGGTCTGTTGGAGTATGAGCGGTATACCTCATCTCCTCAAGGCATAAGTGTGATTGTAAATTATAAACATATGTATAGCATGTTTGCTTAGGAATTGAATACGGAAATTCATTGGCTGATGTTACATTTCTTTTATGCATCTTTAGTTGATAGATGTGAATTATGTCTCTTTGCATTCCTTACAAGGTGGATAGATGATTTACTACTCTACCATGAGTAGATGCAATGTTCTCCTTAGGAAAGGAGATTACTTGATTCTGTTCATACAACGATTTATATGTTGTTAAATATATAAGATTCCTCTGCTCAGTTTTAATTTAATAAACTGCAATAATGATGTTTCTAGCGAAGAGTTATATATCTCACTGGGGCAATTTACAATTGTCTCACCCCTGTGGGAACCAACATTTTTAGGTGGACACGAATGAAGAATCATAAATCTCATAGCAGAGAAAGAACAGCAACAACATCAGGGACAACAGTATTATCTCAGGTGGAGACACTGTCTGTCGAGTCTTGTAGTCAAAAGTCCTATGTGTCGTCTCTGTACTCTCAGGTCCTAGGAGTAAGTAGTTTGTGATTTTATAATCGATCTGAGGTTTTGGCTTGATGCCTCGAGGTTTTAAGTTACCTTGTACAAATTTAATAGAGCAACTGTTGTATGTAATCCTCGAGAAGAGATGGTACATGACATGTACATTATGAACCAGGATGTAATTAAAATACAATGGTTCTTGTTAAAAGAGTTTTCCTGAGAATGGATCTCTTTGCAAATGGTTTTAATTTTTAGTAATTTTCAGTAATCTGCTGTTAATGATGTTTGCTTCCGCATGTTTTATTGTTGATGGCATTTGTTATCTTAATGATAGCGGGTGTCGTCACAAGTTAAGTGGTATCAGAGCTCTAGGTTTGCTGAGTCTACAGAGACATAGGATTAAGGTTGTTGAGTATGTTCTAGTGTCTTTCACACTATCTGATAGTGACTTCTTCTCATAGTTGAAGAAGTAAAGCTTGAAGATGGCTGGAACACACGAAGAACATGTTGTTGAGAGCAGCACTGCTATACCAGGAAGTGGTATAGGGGATCAGAGCAGAGAAGAAGATATACCTACACATCCCCAATTTAACCTAGCCATGATAGAGAGCTCAGCTTTCGCTGCTCTGTTTGAGCAATTCAGGACAGCTATGATGCATATAGTAGATCATGCATTAGCAATGCAACCTAGACTACCAGCCCCCAATGAAGAAATTTTGAACTCCAACAGGATTCTTGCTCAACAACAACATGTTGGAGCAATGAATAATGGTAAAAAGAACAAGTTACAACCTAAAACTAGGGTTTGTTATGGGTGTAGACAGCCTGGACATATTATTAAACACTATCTAGAAAGGAAAAATAAAGGAAGAATTGAGAAAAGGCCTATCCAAACTCAGGAGCAGAGGCCTAGTAGTTCCAAAAGGAAGAAGTTTTTGGTACCACCAGTACAACTAGAGCCTAGTGCACCAAGGCAATGGCTACCTGGAAAGGGTAAAGAACCTTCTAGACCACATCTAAAGCCCATAATTTTCTACCAATGTAGATAGGCAGGACATATGGCAAGAGATTGCTCAGCCAGAAATGTTATGGTAAATCAACCTTTGAGGCAGAATCAGCCTGAGGCAGTGAATCAACCACGAGTCATGACAGGTTAGGCAAAATAATGTCATTCTAATATGTCATTTTGTAGTTTTCTGAGTTAAATCAAGAAAGTAGTTGATTGAGTTTTCCTTGAATGGTCCTATAAGGACTTACATTTTGCATAGTAAACATTATAGATGTTGTATATTGTTCTTACCTCTATAAAAAGGATGAGGTATAGAAGAGATGTATGGATAAAATATAGGAATGTTAAATCTTATGCTTGTGATAATATGAAAAGGAAGGAATGTGATAGTATACAAAGTGCATACTACTTAATCTCAATATGTATATACCCTGGCCAGGTATACAACTATTGATGATAAAGTAAGTAGGGAAACTCTTAGATTGGTATCTTTTTGATTGCTTTGATCAAGTAGTCATTCTGAGATAATCTAATGAGTATCATGAAATTTGAAATATGGTATGGATACATGTGTCATATCCTAATTACAAGGAATAAAAATCTGAGATAATCTCAGATGAGTATGTATGTATGAGGAAGTAAAAAGTATACTCCTCATAAGATAAAAATGTTAATGTGATGGATACTTAGAAAAGTATCAATTTTTCTTAGACTTTGGTTCCAAGGTGAAGATATATGTAACAAGTAATGTTCCAAGATGAAAGGAAGATATATATGTGATGTTTTTTCAACACATGTGATAGATACCAAGGTAAGAGATCCCGATATCTAAAGAAATAATAGATGATTTATGTTGACTACCTGGAATGGTCAACCAAGAAATCAGTTTGACTACAAAATAGTATGAACATCATATGTTAGGGGTTTATGCTTTTCATAAACATGATATTAATAAATAATGTATGATGTTTCTTTGAATAATAAAGATGTTACCTGACACGGAATTAACTCCACAATCAATAATCAGAAAGACAATGGAGTATGTGTCCTGTGTAAAAGATTCTATGAGAATCTTGTGTGGAAGAACTTTGTGTTGATCAAAGCTCTATGGTGTCTCCACAATAATGAAATGTTATGTGAAGACATGATGATATGATGCATGAAGAATATCTGTCTCCCTTTTATCTAGGATTTCCGGGACGAAATCCTTGTTAGGAGTTTATAATTTGTAACATCTCTGACCTGGGTTATGCCTTAACCCTAGAAGTTTTGCTTAAGAAAGTTAATTAGATCCTTAATTTTATCTTGTGAAAAGTAATTAAGGCCCAAGAGGAACCTATGTTTCAATTTTGGTCATGTTTGAATAATGTTGAAGCAATGCTTGCTTATTTTGGACTAAGGTGCAAATTACCCAAGTTGAGGGGTTAACTTGCAAATGTTACATAGTTAAATATTCCTCATGTGTTGAAGCATCATGAGAATGAAGATGATGCAGAGGTATGGCTTGGGAAAAGCCTGAGTACCCAGAAAGAGCTGATAAAGCATTGTTGTGCATTAAAACCTAGTTTTGGTATCTAGGGTTCAATATGCAAATTACCACTTCAAAATAGTCCCTAATGTTTCTTGGCATCATGTAGAGAAAATGAAATGAGAGGGTCGCCTCATTTGAATTACTTTGGAGGAGAGAGAATCTTGATATTAAAATAATCAATATTTAAGCATAATTGAAACCCTAATTCAATTTAATGCAAAAATAAATAAAATAATTGTAGGGCCTTCAACCAAAAGCGAGATGGCTGAATTTTCTCAAGTGTGAACACCCTTGTGCCTTTTCTAGGCCACTAAATATCTCAAAGCAAGTGGATAACTCACTCACATTATTATAAGAAAAAGAAACATCCACTCACTTATGGATATTAGTATAATATGATTTAAGGTGCTTAATTTGCTTTCCTTTAATTTGAGGATAATTGAGAGGAATAAAGAGGCAAGAAGATAGCCTCGTATCTAAGTATTTGAGGGGGAAGAGGCGGCACTAGTTTTGGGATTAAAAGGATTTTTTATAAGGCACTTTCTCTCTCATTGATTTTCTTATAAAAACACCCTTTACAACCCAAACCAAAGGCTTTTTCGAATCCACTTCTTCCCCTTGCTTGCAATAACGACCAAAGGAGCTAGGAGCAGCAGGAGGATGACCCCCAACCTGTTGGTCAGCTTCTTGACCTTCTTTCACCTTAAATCCATGGTGGAAATCGAAAATCAATGCATGATTCCTTCTTATCTCGATCCCCTCTTCTATTCTAACCATTCCTTTTCACTCAATGCTTGAGGACGAGCCATGGGATAGTGAAAGAAGTTGCATCCACCATTTTTGACATGAGCTTGAAGATTAGGAGCTCAATTGGAGGTGGGTTATATAACTTGAACCCATTTTCATTATTATTCAACTAGCAATCTTGTAATTATAATGATTCCTTCTAAATCTTGATTAATTGCTTGTTGAAATGGGTAATTCCATGAAATCAGAAGTACTAAGAAATACAAGGACGAAGGTAGATGATGATGACATCATCTTGGGCACATTTCTTAAAGAAAATTCCATTCCAATCGGTTTCATCAAGTTGTTCATTCGGTTTCAACAAAACCGTTTGAAAGCAAACAGTTTCATCAAACCGTTTGAAGCTAAACAGTTTCAAACCATTTGGGAGAGTTGACCATGGTTGACCATTTGGAAAATCTGATGCTAATATTGATGGTTAATGACCCATCAAATTTTATTGATTAATTCCAAAGGGTTCATCAGTTGAAGATTAATCAATTAGTAAACCCTAATCGGGTTAAGTGTTGAAATTCAAATTGATTGATTGAGATTTTTGGGTTACTTAGCCCAAACTGTCTCAAGACCATTTGGAGGTCACCAAAACGGTCTCAAGACCGTTTGGAGGTCAACAAGACCGTTTGGTGGTCTAGGGTTAGGTATGGTTGAGTATTTGAAGGTCTAAAGATACCAAATAAAAATGCAATCAATTGCTGATTTGATGATCAATCCAATGACCCAAACCCTAATTGAATTCCACAAATTTCAAGGATGGAATGGGGAAAACGGTATCAAGACCGTTTGGAGGTCATCCAAACGATCTCAAGACCATTTAGGGTTAGGTCATATCAAAAATTTGATGATGATCCATTAGTTGCAATGGAATCAATTCCACAATGTTGATCATTGACAGCTACTCGATTCAAAGCCCTAATTGAAGGTTTCTTGAGTAGAATTTCTAGATCAATTGGGTTCAAAACCCTAATTGATGGTCTAATTGAAGGTTGATTCAATAGTTCAAGTGACAAAGAAATCAAGGCTTCAATTGATAATCAGTTCACCCATTGAAATCATGAATCATGTAAGTGTTGAAAGGACATTTTGGTCCATTCAGTTTTGAGAGAATTTGGACCAAACGGCCTCAAGACCGTTTGAGATCAGATGGTCCCAAACCATTTGAAGACCCAAGTCCATTCGGTTTCAAAACTATTTGGTGGTGAAACCCCAAAACCTAATGGAGGTCAAATGTGATTCAATCATTTAGAAATTAAAGGTGATGATTGTTCCATTGATCCAATGATTGATAACAATGATAATCAATGATAGGTATAAAGGTTGAACCCCTAAAGTACCTAGATGATTAGTACCTTTAAAGGGATAAACCCTAATTACTTATAATAGCAATAACTCAGTACACTATGTTAATCATAGTTGTATATACTTGATCATATGATTGATGTAATCAAATCAAGTGGAGAGAATGATAGAATGGAATTCATACTTGAGTATGTTTCATGTGGTGATTAAGGGTATGATCCTTAGTAAAGAGACAATAAAACCCTAATCATGAGTATAAAACCCTAATCGACAAGGTTATTGAACCCTAACCCTAATTCAGGGCAATTTTGAGTGAAACCCTAATCTAGGGTAAGGATGTAACCCTAATCCAGGGTGATGATATGTGTAAACCTAATTTAAGGGTAATGTGATGTAAAACCCTAAACTGGGATGAATAGTAAACCCTGATTATGGATACTTGAATAGGAATACTAATTGAGGATGATTCCATGTGAAATCCTAATTGAGGATGATTCCATGTGAAACCCTCATTGAGGATGATTCCATGTGAAACCATAAATGAGGATGATGCCATGTGAAATCCTAGATGAGGGTGATGCCATGGGAAATCCTAATCTAGGGTAATGCCATGTGAAACCCTAAATTAGAATAATGTTATGTGGAACCCTGATGTAATGATGTGATGCGAATTTAAATCTGGGGTGATGCCATGTAATGATATATGAAACCCTAATGAGGGTATAATGGCCAATACACTAAAGTAGAGTGTGGCTGACATAATCAACAAATATGACAATGTTACACCATGAAGGGTAAAATTGATAAACCATACGAATGGTAATATTGATACTTTAATATGTAAGGGTATAAGGGACAAGGTGATGCCTAAATCATTATACATCCAACTCTATACATGTGATTAACTTGACATACATGTATCAACCCTATACACCTTACAAAGATGAGGACATGACACTCTTAGGAGTGATGTATGCAACACTAAATAATGGTGTGGATAGTATTTTGAGAGATGAGATACCTAAAGTGGTTGATAATGATATCAACGATGCCTAACCATTAGACAAGTCCATATCATTATAGATAGCTGGACAAATCTAGTATGTGACCTATGCACTATATGATAAAGGTGATAGGTGAGCGGTTAAAAGTATTAAGAGGGAAATACCTAAATACAAGATAAGTTGGTAAGTTCAAGTGAGTTATGAGTGATGAGAAAAGTGATACATCAAGACATGATAGATATCACATTCAGCACTTCAGGATTGATACACCTTGATATACTTTAATCCAATTTTAGTTGGATAAGAAACACATGAAATGTGTTATATAAACTGTTACAGTGAAATGTAAGGAGTTTGATACATGTTGATAAGTACAGGCTAACATACCTTGAAAAGGGGTTAAGCCAAACTAATGAGTATGATGTAATCATGCCCTGGCAAGGATGAGAAATAAACTCATACCTTGCATTAACAATATTTAATGATATGTGATGAGAGCAATAAGCATGTGTGAACGCTTGTGATATTCAAAGAGGCTATTAGAGGAGTGGAGTAGTTAATTAGGGTTGAATTTATAAAATGAAAATAAGCCCTAATTAATGTGTAATGGGAAATCCTAACCCTAATTTTGGGTAATAGGATGAAAAACCCAAATTGATGGTAAACCCTAATCCTGATAAGGAAATAGTGGTGTTACTATTGTATTGCATGCTGTGATATGCTTTTTTTTCTTACTAAGAAGTAATAAGATATGCATTGGCCTGGTGTGCCATTATATTATATTTTGCTTAATGAGAAGTAACAAAATGTGCAGTGGCATTGTAAGCCATGTGATCAAGTTGTTGCCTGGTAAAAGGTGACAAGACAAATAATGGGCCTTGTGAGCCATGTGTAATGCTTGTGTAACAAGTATCACGTATACCTTGGCCTGAGGACCTAGAGGTAATTGTTACTTAATAAGTGATAACAATGCATGTTCAATGATGAACCTAGGGTTTAAATACCCAAACTTGATAAGCATGGTAATAATGTGGTGGAGGGATGAGAATTCCCAGTATTTAAATGAGGGTCTGAGATCCCAATGTCTTATAAAGACTGAGAAGTGATTGATGAAATAGTACATAGTTCCTTGTAGCATTTGTCATAATAAGTTATGTTTTAGAACTTGACTGATGCTAAAAGAATATGATAATGTACCTAATTAATCAAGTGAAATCATATCATGTAGAGCCATGGCCATAGATCCATCATCGTCAGTAATAGGTGATGGTGAAATGGGTTGCTCCACGGAAAAAACCCGAAATGCATATTGTTGAATATGTGGGGGTTAATGGGCAAACATATCCTTACATCCTGATGAGGAGATTGATGGAAGGTAAACATTAAACCTCTCAATCCTTCATTGTATGTGTCGGGATGGATGTATCACAAATCTCCCGATGATTGGGTTAGATGCCGTACACATCTCCCAATAATATTTTAATGTCGGGTCGATGGAGATAAACATTAAATCTCTCGATTGCCGATGAGAGAGCAGTTGACACTGTAACTCTATAGCGAAGTTGCCAGTATACCTTGGAAAGCTATATTGAGCAGTTGACATAAGTCCTGCTTGTGGTCCCACACTGATCGGGATGTGGGAGGTCATGGGAATCCATCTCTTCCATTGACCTATGTATGGTACCGATTTCAACTTCGCAGTGGTCGGTTGGAGTATGAGCGGTATACCTCATCTCCTCAGGGCATAAGTGTGATTGTAAATTATAAACAACCATATAACATGTTTGCTTAGGAATTGAATACGGAAATTCATTGGATGATGTTACATTTATTTTATGCATCTTTAGTTGATGGATGTGAATTATGTCTCTTTACATTCCTTACAAGGTGGATAGATGATTTACAACTCTACCATGAGTAGATGCAATGTTCTCCTTAGGAAAGGAGATTACTTGATTCTGTTCATACAACGATTAATCTGCTGTTAAATATATAAGATTCCTCTGCTCAGTTTTAATTTAATAAACTGCAATAATGATGTTTATGGCAGAGAGTTATATATCTCGCTGGGGCAATTTACAATTTTCTCACCCCCGTGGGAACCAACATTTTTAGGTGGACGCGTACGAAGAATCACAAATCCCATAGTAGAGAAAGAACAACAACAGTATCAGGGACATCAATAATATCTCAGGTGGAGACACTGTCTGTCGAGTCTTGTAGTCAAAAGTCCTATGTGTCATCTCTGTACTCTCAGGTCCTAGGAGTAAGTAGTTTGTGATTTTATAATCGATCTGAGGTTTTGGCTTGATGGCTCGAGGTTTTAAGTTACCATGTACAAATTTAATAGAGCAGTTGTTGTATGTAATCCTCGAGAAGAGATGGTACATGACATGTACATTATGAACCAGGATGTAATTGAAATACAATGGTTCTTGTTAAAAGAGTTTTCCTGAGAATGGATCTCTTTGCAAATGGTTTTAATTTTTTAGTAATTTTCAGGAATCCACTATTAATGATGTTTTCTTCCGCATGTCTTATTCTTGATGGCATTTGTTATCTTAATGATAGCGGTATCATCATAAGTTAAGTGGTATCAAAGCTCTAAGTTTGCTGAGTCTATAGAGACATAGGATTAAGGTTGTTGAGTCTATTCTAGTATCTTTTAGTCTATCTGATAGTGACTTCTGCTCATAGGAGAAGAAGTAAAGCTTGAAGATGGCTGGAACACACGAAGAACATGTTGTTGAGAGCATCACTGCTGCACCAAGAAGTGGTACAGGGGATCAGAGTAGAGAAAAACATATACCTACACATCCCCAGTTTGACCTAGCCATGATAGAGAGCCCAACTTTCGCTGCTCTGTTTGAGCAATTTAGGATAGCTATGATGCATATAGAAGACCGTGCATTAGCAATGCAACCTAGACTACTAGCCCCCAATGAAGAAGTTTTGAACTCCAATAGGATTCTTGCTCAAGAACAACATGTTGGAGCAATGAATAATGGTAAAAAGAATAAGTTACAGCCTGAAACTAGGGTTTGTTATGGGTGTAGACATCCTGGACATATTATTAAACACTGTCTAGAAAGGAAAAATAAAGGAAGAATTGAGAAAAGGCCTATCCGAACTCAGGAGCAGAGGCCTAGTAGTTCCAAAAGGAAGAAGTTTTTGGTACCACGAGTACAACGCCTAGTGCACCAAGGCAATGGCTACCTGGAAAGGGTAAAGAACCTTCTAGACCACATCTAAAGCCTAGAATTTGCTACTAATGTAGACAGGTTGGACATCTGGCAAGAGATTGCTCAGCCAGAAATGTTATGGTAAATCAACCTTTGAGGCAGAATCAACCTGAGGCAGTGAATCAACCACGAGTCATGACAGGTTAGACAAAACAATGTCATTCTAATATGTCATTTTGTGGTTTTCTGAGTTAAATCAAGAAAGTAGTTGATTGAGTTTTCCTTGAATGGTCCTATAAGGACTTACATTTTGCATAGTAAACATTATAGATGTTGTATATTGTTCTTAACTCTATAAAAAGGATGAGGTATATAAGAGATGTCTGGATAAAATTCAGGAATGTTAAATCTTATGCTTGTGATAATTTGAAAAGGAAGGAATGTGATAGTATACAAAGTGCATACTACTTAATCTCAGTATGTATATACCCTGGCTAGGTATACAACTATTGATGATAAAGTATGGAAACTCTTAGATTGTTATCTTTTTGATTGCTCTGATCAAGTAGTCATTCTGAGACAATCTAATGAGTATCATGAAATTTGAAATATGGTATGGATAAATGTGTCATGTCCTAATTACAAGGAAGAAAAATCTGAGATAATCTCAAATGAGTATGTATGTATGAGGAAGTAAAAAGTATACTCCTCATAAGATAAAAATGTTAATGTGATGGATACTTAGAAAAGTATTGGTTTTTCTTAGACTTTGGTTCCAAGGTGAAGATATATGTAACAAGTCATGTTCCAAGATGAAAGGAAGATAAATATGTGATGTGTTTTCAACACATGTGACAGATACTAAGTTAAGAGATCCTGGTATCTAAAGAAATAATAGATGGTTTATGTTGACTACCTGGAATGGTCAACCAAGAAATTAGTTTGACTATGAAATAGTATGAACATCATATGTTAGGAGTTTATGCTTTGCATAAACATGATATTAATAAAGAATGTATGATGTTTCTTTGAATAAGAAAGATGTTACCTGACACAAAATTAACTCCACAGTCAATAATGAGAAAGACAGTGGAGTGTGTATCCTGTGTAAAAGATTCTATGAGAATCTTGTGTGGAAGAACTTTGTGTTGATCAAAGCTCTATGGTCTCTCCACAATAATGAGATGTTATGTGAAGACATGATGATATGATGCATGAATAATATCTGTCTCCCTTTTATCTGGGATTTCGGAGATGAAATCCTTATTAGGGGATTATAATTTGTAACATCCCTGACCTAGGTTAGGCCTTAACCCTAAAAGTTTTGCTTAAGCAAATTAATTAGATCCTTAGTTTTATCTTGTGAAAAGTAATTAAGGCCCAAGAGGAACCTATGTTTCAATTTTGGTCCTGTTTGAATAATGTTGAAGCAATGTTTGCTTATTTTGGACTAAAGTGCAAATTACCCAAGTTGAGGGGTTAACTTGTAAATGTTACATAGTTAAATGTTACTCATGTGTTTAAGCATCATGAGAATGAAGATGATACAGAGGTATGGCTTGGGAAAATCCAGAGTACCCAGAAAGAGCTGATAAAGCATTGTTGTGCATTAAAATCTAGTTTTGGTATAATATGCAATTTACCCAAAACCTAGGGTTCAATATGCAAATTACCACTTCAAAATAGTCCCTAATGTTTGTTGGCATTATATATAGCAAATAAAATGAGAGGGGTGCCTCATTTGAATTACTTTGGAGGAGAGAGAATCTTGATATTAAAATAATCAAGATTTAAGCATAATTGAAACCCTAATTCAATTTAATGCAAAAATAAATAAAATAATTGAAGGGCCTTCAACCAAAAGGGATATGGCTGAATTTTATCAAGTATGAACACCCTTGTGCCTTTTCTAGGCCACGAAATATCTCAAAGCAAGTGGATAACTCACTCACATTATTATAAGAAAAAGAAATATCCAGTCACTTATGGATATTAGTATAATATGATTTAAGGTACTTAGTTTCCTTTTCTTTAATTTGAGTATAATTGAGAGAAATAAATAGGCAATAAGGTAGCCTCGTATCTAAGGATTTGAGGGGGAAGAGGCGGCACTAGTTTTGGGATTAAAAGGATTTTTATAAGGCACTTTCTCTCTCATTGATTTTCTTATAAAAACACCCTTTACAACCCAAACCAAAGGATTTTTCAAATCCACTTCTTCCCTTTGATTGCAAAAACGACCAAAGGAGCTAGGAGAAGCAGGAGTACGACCCCCAACCTGTTGGTAACCTTCTTGACCTTCTTTCACCTTAAATCCATGGTGGAAATCGAAAATCAATGCATGATTCCTTCTTATCTCGATCCCCTCTTCTATTCTAACCATTCCTTTTCACTCAAAACTTGAGGACGAGCCTTGGGATAGTGAAATAAGTTTCATACACCATTGTTGACGTGAGCTTGAATCTTTGGAGCTCAATTGGAGGTGGGTTATATAACTTGAACCCATTTTCATTATTATTCAACTAGCAATCTTGCAATTATAATGATTCCTTCTAAATCTTGATTAATTGCTTGTTGAAATGGGCAATTCCATGAAATCAGAAGTACTAAGAGATACAGGGACGAAGGTAGATGATGATGACATCATCTTGGGCACATTTCCCAAAGAAAATTACATTCCAATCGGTTTCATCAAGTAGTTCATTCGGTTTCATCAAACCATTTGAAGCTAAACGGTTTCAAACCATTTGGCAGAGTTGACCATGGTTGACCGTTTGGAAAATCTGATGCTAATATTGATGGTTAATGACCCATCAAATTTGATTGATTAATTCCAAAAGATTAATCAATTAGTAAACCCTAATCGGGTTAAGTGCTGAAATTCAAATTGATTGATTGAGATTTTTGGGTTACTTAGCCTAAACGGTCTCAAGACCGTTTGGAGGTCTAGGGTTAAGTCTGGTTGAGTATTTGAAGGTCTAAAGATACCAAATAAAAATGCAATCAATTGCTGATTTGATGATCAATCCAATGACCCAAACCCTAATTGAATTCCACAAATTTCAAGGATGGAATGGGGAAAACGGTATCAAGACCGTTTGGAGGTCATCCAAACGACCTCAAGACCGTTTGGGGTCAGGTCATATCAAAAATTTGATGATGATCCATTAGTTGCAATGGAATCAATTCCACAATGTTGATCATTGATGGCTACTCGATTCAAAGCCCTAATTGAAGGTTTCTTGAGTAGAATTTCTAGATCAATTGGGTTCAAAACCCTAATTGATGGTTTAATTGAAGGTTGATTCAATAGTTCAAGTGACAATGAAATCAAGGATTCAATTGATAATCAGTTCACCCATTGAAATCATGAATCGTGTAAGTGTTGAAAGGACTTTTTGGTCCATTCAGTTTTGAGAGGGTTTGGACCAAATGGTCTTAAGACCGTTTGGGTCCAAACGGTCTCAAGAACGTTTGAGACCAAACGGTCCCAAACCGTTTGAAGACCCAAGTCCATTCAGTTTCAAAACCGTTTGGTGATGAAACACCAAAACCGAATGGAGGTCAAATGTGATTCAATCATTTGGAAATTGAAGGTGATGATTGTTCCATTGATCCAATGATTGATAGCAATGACAATCAATGATAGGTATAAAGGTTGAACCCCTAAAGTACCTAGATGATTAGTACCTTTAAAGGGATAAACCCTAATTGCTTATAATAGCAATAACTCAGTACACTATGTTAATCATAGTTGTATACACTTGGTCGTATGATTGATGTAATCAAATCAAGTGGAGAGAATGATAGAATGTAATTCATACTTGAGTATGATTCATGTGGTGATTAAGGGTATGATCCTTAGTAAAGAGACAATAAAACCCTAATCATGAGTATAAAACCCTAATCGACAAGGTTATTGAACCCTAACCCTAATTCAGGGAAATTTTGAGTGAAACCCTAATTTGGGGTAAGGATGTAACCCTAATCTTGGGTGATGATATGTGTAAACCTAATTTAGGGTAATGTGATGTAAAACCCTAAATTTGGATGAATAGTAAACCTTGATTATGGATACTTGAATAGGAATCCTAACTGAGGATGATTCCATGTGAAATCCTAATTGAGGATGATTCCATGTGAAACCCTCATTGAGGATGATTCCATGTGAAACCCTAAATGAGGACGATGCCATGTGAAACCCTAGATGAGGGTGATGTCATGGGAAATCCTAATATAGGGTAATGCCATGTGAAACCCTGAATTAGAATAATGTTATGTGGAACTTTGATGTAATGATGTGATGTGAATTTAAATCCGGGGTGATGCCATGTAATGATATATGAAACCCTAATGTGGGTATAATGGCCAACGCACTAAAGTAGAGTGTGGCTGACATAATCAACAAAGATGAGAATGTTACACAATGAAGGGTGAAATTGATAAACCATATGAATGGTAATATTGATACTTTAATATGTAAGGGTATAAGGGACAAGGTGATGCCTAGATCATTATACATCCAACTCTATACATGTGATTAACTTGACATACATGTATCAACCCTATACACCTTACAAAGATGAGGACATGAGACTCTTAGGAGTGATGTATGCAAAACTAAATAATGGTGTGGATAGTATTTTGAGAGATGAGATACCTAAAGTGGTTGATAATGATATCAACGATGCCTAACCATTAGACAAGTCCATATCATTATAGATAGATGGACAAATCTAGTGCGTGACCTATGCACTATATGATAAAGGTGATAGGTGAGCGGTTAAAAGTATTAAGAGGGAAATAGCTTAATACAAGATAAGTTGGTAAGTTCAAGTGAGTTAGAAGTGATGAGAAAAGTGATACATCAAGACATGATAGATATCACATTCAACACTTCAGGATTGATACACCTTGATATACTTTAATCCAATTTTAGTTGGATAAGAAACACATGAAATGTGTTATATAAACTGTTATAGTGAAATGTAAGGAGTTTGATACATGTTGATAAGTACAGGCTAACATACCTTGAAAAGGGGTTAAGCCAAACTAATGAGTATGATGTAATCATACCCTGGGAAGGATGAGAAATAAACTCATACCTTGCATTAACAATATTTAATGATATGTGATGAGAGCAATATGCATGTGTGAACGCTTGTGATATTAAAAGAGGCTCTTAGAGGAGTGGAGCAGTTAATTAGGGTTGAATTCATTAAATGAACATAAGCCCTAATTAATGTGTAATGGGAAATCCTAACCCTAATTTTGGGTAATAGGATGAAAAATTCTACTTGATGGTAAACCCTAATCTTGGTAAGGAAATAGTGGTGTTACTATTGTATTGCATGCTGTGATATGCTTTTGTTGCTTACTAAGAAGTAATAAGATATGCATTGGCCTGTTGTGCCATTATATTATATTTTGCTTAATGAGAAGTAACAAAATGTGCAGTGGCATTGTAAGCCATGTGATCAAGTTTTTGCCTAGTAAAAGGTGACAAGACAAATAATGGGCCTTGTGAGCCATGTGTAATGCTTGTGTAACAAGTATCATGTATACCTTGGTATGAGGACCTAGAGGTAATTGTTACCTAATAAGTGATAAAAATGCATGTTCAATGATGAACCTAGGGTTTAAATACCCAAACTTGATAAGCATGGTAATAATGTGGTGGAGGGATGAGAATTCCCAGTATTTAAATGAGGGACTGAGATCCCAATGTCTTATAAAGACTGAGAAGTGATTGATGAAACAATACATGGTTCCTTGTAGCATTTGTCATAATAAGTTATGTTTGAGAACTTGACTGATGCTAAAAGAATATGATAATGTACCTAATTAATCAAGTGAAATCATATCATGTAGAGCCCTCGCCATAGATCCATCATCGTCAGTAATAGGTGATGGTGAAACGGGTTGCTCCGCGATAAAAACCCAGAATACATATTTTTGAATATGTGGGGGTTAATGGGTGAACATATCCTTATGTCCTGATGAGGACATTAATGGAAGGTAAACATTAAACCTCTCAATCCTTCATTGTATGTGTCGGGATGGATGTATCAAAAATCTCCCGATGATTGGATTAGATGCCATACACATCTCCCAATAATATTTAATGTCGGGTCGATGGAGATAAACATTAAATCTCTCGATTGCCGATGAGAGTGCAGTTGACGCTGTAACTCTATAGCGAAGTTGCCAGTATACCCTGAAAGCTATATTGAGCAGTTGACATAAGTCCTGCTTATGGTTCCACACTGACCGGGATGTGGGAGGTCATGGGAATCCAGATCTTCCATTGACCTATGTATGGTACCGATTTCAACTTCGCAGTGGTCGGTTGGAGTATGAGTGGTATACCTCATCTCCTCAGGTCATAAGTGTGATTGTAAATTATAAATAGCCGTATAACATGTTTGCTTAGGAATTGAATACATAAATTCATTGGCTGATGTTAAATTTCTTTTATGCATCTTTAGGTGATAGATGTGAATTATGTCTCTTTACATTCCTTACAAGGTGGATAGATGATTTACAACTCTACCATGAGTAGATGTAATGTTCTCCTTAGGAAAGGAGATTACTTGATTCTGTTCATACAATGATTTATCTGCTGTTAAATATATAAGATTCCTCTGCTCAATTTTAATTTAATAAACTGCAATAATGATGTTTCTGGCGGAGAGTTATCTCTCTCGTTGGGGCAATTTACAATTGTCTCACCCCCGTGGGAACCAACATTTTTAGGTGGACGTGAATGAAGAATCAGAAATCCCATAGTAGAGAAAGAACAACAACATCATCAAGGACATCAGTAATATCTCAGGTGGAGATACTGTCTGTCGAGTCTTGTAGTCAAAAGTCCTATGTGTCGTCTCTGTACTCTCAGGTCCTAGGAGTAAGTAGTTTGTGATTTTATAATTGATCTGAGGTTTGGCTTGATGCCTCGAGGTTTTAAGTTGCCATGTACAAATTTAATAGAGCAGCTGTTGTATGTAATCCTCGAGAAGAGATGGTACATGACATGTACATTATGAACCAGGATGTAATTGAAATACAATGGTTCTTGTTAAAAGAGTTTTCCTGAGAATGGATCTCTTTGCAAATGGTTTTAATTTTTAGTAATTTTTTAGTAATCCACTGTTAATGATGTTTGCTTCCGCATGTTTTATTGTTGATGGCATTTGTTATCTTAATGATAGCGGTTTTCGTCACATATATACTCTAGAATATTATATAATAAGAGTATAAAGATAACCATAGGCATGTAAGTGATTGTAAAATGATGTGGATATATCAATCCTTATTGAAGAATGCGTGATACATATTTGATATTGTTACCATGATATAATGACATTGCGTTTTTTATGTATAAATCATGTGTTAATCACAAGCCTTTTTCTTATCTTTGTTACTTGATTGAACTAGATTTTATCACTCACAATATACGTTAAGGACATGTCCAACATATACACTAAGCCATTTGGATGAAGTTTGCACAACTTCTACCATATCAAGATGGAGGATTCTATAAGAAAATAACATTTGATAAAAAAGGAATTATGTATGCTATGTACTTAGTTGAAACAATTTAAACTCAAAATCTTACTATCTCTCTCTTTCACACACAGTGGGACACACACACCTGTGCACACATAAACATAGACATGTGCTCACACAGAACACAAACACAATGTCCACACACGCACGTACACACACGCCCACACATATGGACACACACATATGCACACACACACATATATATATATATATACATATACATATACATACATATATATATATATATATATATATATATATATATATATATATATATATATATATATATATATAATATACTACTATAAAAAGAGCGAGTTTGTTTTGCAAATTTATGAACAATACCATTTTTATTTTCTCAAAAGGCGTTCAGCCAATCATATTGCATAATTTCAAAATTTTTCTTCCTTCTTAACTCTCTCTCTTCACATATTTTTCACACAATTTTTTTGTATTTTTAGTCAAACAAAATAGTTGCACCACATCCCCAATAGCTCCTCAATGGGATCCATATCTCTCTCTTTATTCTCTAACCATCCCTTATTTTCCTATTCCTCATTTCTCTACTCATGCTTACATTCCATCGTGAACTATAAGATCATTCTCACATTCTAAATACAAATTGAGAGAATGAGACGAAGAGTATGACTGGATTATCCACCGATTAATGATCAACACACATTCCAAACACTAATATTCCACTCTATTTTAAAATCATTTTCTTAATCTTTCATTTCTAATTAATTGTTATCCCAACCACTATTTACCATTATCTTTCCTTATGATTTCGTCTCTCTCACCCTATTCACTTACAAACACTTCATTATTTTCATCTTTCATCTCTAATTTAATTGTTATCCCAACAACTACTTGTATTATATTTTCTATTCGATTCGTCTCTCTCACCCTATCCACATACAAACACTCTCCCCACTTACTTCCCAACATGCACCATCACTCCTTTGCACAATGCCAAATATACTGTGCTAGATTTGCTATCTTGGTTGTGTCCCAGAAAATCCTTACCATTTATTTACCCAAAAATTCACCTCTAAAAAAATTAATGAGGTGTGCGCAAGACTGAGATTAATAGGGACACATTGGGACAACAAGCTCAGGATGACATATTCAAACCCCCTTTTCATAACTGCTTCTTCCTTTTCACTCTTAAAAACACTTACTAGTCTCTTTTCAGACCCATTATCCCCTCGATTCTTAATTTATTCACAAAAATGATTGAAACATTATTTTGTGCACTAACCATATTACTGGAGATATGTGATGTTAAATCTGAGTCCAGAATGAGACATTTAATGACAATTATGAAACAATTATGTTTCCTAAATCCCTACATAATTGATTCAATTCTAACGTTTGTTCTCTCCCTATCAAAACTAATCCTCCACTAACTCTTCCCATAACCTACTCCTTGAATGAAGGAATCAATCAATTTCTAAAATTATGAATCTATATACATATGTGATAACATCATGTCATGTCCTTTTGCAATGGTAATAATTATATGTAAGACATAAGTTTCTCTTTATCTTATTTGAAAGATGAGCGCTACCTACAAATCTCTTGGTCTATTAAGTATACTCATTTATACAAAATATTTAGTCTTCTTTACTGTTAGAGAACTTGAATAAATAAATATCTCCAAATTTTGAAAAGATTTCCAATGCAATGGTCGATATCGAGCCCATACCAAATGACTATAAATCAACAAAAAGAGATTTATTATAAAAAAATAAATACAAGTTAAAATTATTAATAGATTTTCGACCTTTTATTTGATATTAATATTCATTTTACTTCTAGATTAAAAGAATGATTACATATTTGTAATTTTTTTTGAATTGCGTCAATCTAATTTTACTTGTGGAAATCATTTTGTTGAATCTAAGAACAATATATATTTTCCCATTTATGTTAAAAGGAAACATAATATATCTAAAATATTACTATTCTAGATACTATTTGATTATGAATTAGTTAAATAAATTTATTAGATAAAATACTCATGTGTCCATTGGCATGTGACTATTTATTAATAAAATTTGTGAAGTGATTCCCCGTACACTCAATATACTCCCTTTTCCATGTTCTTAATATAATACGAAATTAATTTCATAAAAATAACTTACTAAATGCGTACACTGGTTTTGTATTCTTATTTTTTTTGTCATCTATGGATAGAAAAACCCACTCTTTACTTAAATCATACTATCTCTATGTAATTTCAATATTCTAAGAAAAATATATAAACAAAATATAATCATATTTTCACAAGTAAGAATAAACATATTGTAAGACTAACTTTTTTAATTGCTAAGATCTCTTGCTTTAGTTATTGGGTTACTATCTCTATAATTTTTTTTCACAAACAATAAATAGAATCTATACAACTCAAACTAATATAAATTTTCACATGCTGTCACATACTGATTTATTGGTCTAGTGAAAATAATTGGCTCCCAGTCTACTATGAAATCCAATTATCTCTCCGTTTGAATCCAACTCCCCATTATTGCATCCCATACCTTTTTTCTCCCCCCTCTCCCTGCTAATAATATCTTTTATCATCACAACAACATTCATGCATTGGAGCACAAATAGATGATCATCTACAAGGTAATTTCTCATGTGATTCTCCAACTAATTTAATATGACTTTCTTTAATATTGTTCTATATATAAAACATCACCATTCTTTTTCATATTATTGAAACAAAACAGTGTGATTTTTTAAAAGATTATTATTTTAAAGAGATTTATTATAAAAAACATCACCTGTTTTTAATCAGTGTATGTGTGTATGTGCTTTTTTTCGCACACACCAAAGCAGTGCGAAAACACATACACACACGTACACACACACTCCTTAGAGTTGGTCGTTAAAAAGTCTGATCTAGCAAATCTCCATCCGTCCAGCCACATCTATTTCTGTTTATACATCAGCATGAATCTCACTTCGAGACAGTGATTGAGAGAATAGGAATCAAAGCTATCATAGAGTGTGATTGAATCTAAGATGCGGATCAGAGACGCGTGGTACATCCCTTCCTTGCTCACATGCTACAATAACTTTCAATCATTGTCCTATCAATAATGTTGACGAACCCAATGCAGGTGTCCAGATGATTGAATCTTTCTTTAGCTTGGCTGCTCCTGTAATGGTAGACATACATACATGGAGGCAGCTACGAGCAGATGACCAGAATTCGATGTAAATTAATCAAAACGGTTCTCTAGGTTGTTAATGAGAAGATATGTATTTAATTACTTCCTCCTTCACCAGTCCCCTGATACACCAGCAATAGGTAGGGTATCTTTTGATTCTCCTAAAGATTGAGTCTGAAATGGTACTGATCGTCTGGCCCCACTCTCGAAAGCTGTTGGTTGAAATTTCTAACACAAGTAATCGCACTCTATACTCCCCTCATGCTGTTTTAAGAACAGCCGGCACTGTAACCGCAAGAAGGGTTGTGAGAGATTTGCAATCCATCGTCGTCCTTGTACTGATCAGATTAGGCTCAGAGCGATTTTAATTCCCTGCGATGATCTGAAATTTGCACAGTACTTACAGGAATTGTCGATAATCAATAGTGAGCAAATGTATATGAAACCAACTCAGTGTTTCGGGCAGGTTTGCAGGCAGTTAGATAGTGGTAAGGGTAGAGATGGCAATGGTGTTGCGGAAAAATCATATCCGCGGATAACCGCATTATATTTTATATTACATAACTGCATCAAATGTTTATGGTGCAGATATGGTTTTAAGTTTTGAAAACCGTTGTAGTGTGACATAGTTATGGTTCTAGAGATTAAATCATAGATAAAAATCACACTACAGATAATTTATGTTAATTATATATAAATGTGCGAATACTATCCTAAATACAATATTTGTTGTCGTTCTTATATAGATTGCTAGATTCTTATTTTTAAAATAGAATCTAGTGTATAGAGTATTAATTTTTTTTATTTTTTTATACAACTAATGAATATACATGTTTCCTTTATTTGTTATCTATATTATATTTCCATTTATAGTGTAAAATTTCATCAACTTTGTATATAATGTCATCATGTTAATAAAAAGTTGTATACGATGTGACGTGGTGTGGTGCGATTAACCACGATTTTTTAGCGTTGTGAATATAGTTTTTCATATTAAAAATCGCAGTAGATATAGTGCGGATATATGTTTAATTTTTCTATATATTGTAGTTATAGTTTTACTATAAACCGCATCATATCTACACCACTGCCTAAGAGGAAATTATTACTTTTTACAAGCAGCGTCTATAGATGCAATGGACACCCACGACGGTCCAATAGCATTCACATGCGTAATTTTCCGCAATGGCATGCGCAGTCGGTGTGTGTAGCAAAAAAAAGAGTCCAGATATAGCTTAGGGCAGAGTTTGGTCGAGCATTAACAGCGGTGGCGAGCGACTTGTAGCAGTCAAGGCATAATCTTTTCAAATTAACTAAAAGAAGAGGCATTCTTTTTGGCTTCTCCATCAACCACAAAATAAATTAACTAAAAGGCTTCCAAAAAAAAAACACTAAAAAAGAGGCATGATGGGATTTTTTTTGTTTCTTTCTTTTTGCTTTGGTGCTTCGCAATCTTGGAGACACGAAGGTGTTACAAGGGCCTGTCTGTCGCTTTTCCCTCGAGGTGCATCCATGACCTACTCCCGTCGGTGTAGACAACAACTACCATGTCACGTACTTGTGTGTTAGCCACATCTCACCCGTGTAAGCTAGGCAGGAATGGGCTAGATTCTTATAATCATCGTGAGATTACGTGTCAAGAGTTAGCTAGGTGACTGATCAAGCGTATTAGATAGATTCATTCCAGAAAAGAAACACAGTCAATCTTTTCCAAAACTGATAACCGAGCTGACATCTTTAGATCCTGTAGGAAAAAAAACAAATCAGTAGACAAACTAGAGTTAAAAAGAAACACATTCAATCTTTTCCAAAACCGATAAACCAGCTGACATCTTTAGATCATGTAGGAAAGAAAACAAATCAATAGACAAACTAGAATTAAAAGGAATTCAGAAGTAAATTCAACTGCTTAGACTTGTTGAGCGGAGAAAACATAATAAATTTGAGTAGATAAGTAAGTAGCATACTAATGTGGTGAAATATAGAAAATAAAGGATAAATCGATTAGTATGAACTCAGAAAATGAAACCACAAAACAAAACAACGTCCGATGTGAAAGGCACGCATCCAAGGGAGGGGCTAATCTGTAATTTTTTTTGGCAAAAGCTTATAATTAAAAAAATCTTGTATCTGTGTCCGGCAAAGACCTATTCATAAATAAATATGAACACATCTAAACATAGGCAAAGTAACCTACTAATGAGATCAAACTTGTGCCCCTTATAGAAAAGCCACTGCACCAACTCAAAGGACCCACATGGTTGCTTGGTTTGTAGAAAAAGTAAGTATATCCCTCATTTCTCAATTGCCGACGAGGGTAGTAACTTCCGACAAAGTTCCACCGTCTCCCTTGTTCATATTAGGGCCTTGAAAAACCACTTTCTAATTGTTTGAAGGCCCTTAAAATTCCTAAAATGCATGAGAGAATCCCAATTGGCATGGTCGATGAAGGAAAAGGGTATTGGACTCCCATGTAATCAAGCAACATATATCCGTTCACAACCCCCTTAGCTAAGTGCTATTACTGCAGCTAGCTTCCATGGATTGAAACCAATCCTTATACAAACTTATAAAGAGTATGGCATGAAATTTGTTAAAAATGGATTATATAACTAATGAAACTTGATATTAGGCTTAATGGGTGCAATTCATGTGAATGAAGCATCAATTTGTTATAGATATGTGCTTAACAACCAACCCTCAAGATGGAGCACATACATCTCTAACAATTTCTAAGAAAAGATGGTGAGATGATGACATGGAATAACCTAGGTAAAGATGCCATCCAATAGCCATTTTGCATGCATGAAAGGTGTAAGGAAGTGACCCATTAATACAACATCAATGATGAAAGGACAATCTATCTCAATGTATTTTTCCCATTAGTGAAAAGTAGGCTTATTAGCAATGGACATTGAATCTTTGTAATCACAGATATAGGAACTTATTTAGAAACATAAATAAAAAAAATCACAAATGAAAAACATCACCTAGTATAGGGTATATATTTGTTAGGAAATCAGGACAACAAATAAGGCATCGAAAATAAAATAGTCATAAAACTATGAGATGGGAAAGAACATTGCAAGACATATATCTGGTCCTGGAGCAAGTCTAACGATAATACCCTTGCAGTAGCGTGCGTCTTTCTTCAAATAGCAACATGCTTCTTTAAGCAACACTCGAGCAGTCATCAGCACCGGCCTCCTGGTACAACACCACGGTTGGTGGTTGACGGTGTCCTCCTAGCAACATGCAACATCGTCCCACCTCTAGATCTTTGGTGTGACTCTTGGAGATCATGTCTCTATTAGAGATGGGGATCCTAGGATCCCTCACATAAGTCTCCAGACTCCCTATACGCTCCTTGTTTTAAGCTAGGAACTATTCATCCACTTGCACTATGTCCACCTCCATACTTGTGTTGGCATGATCTCCGATTGCGTCATCACACTTGCTTGCATATTGTAGGTCTAGACATAGACATTTTAGAATCTTCGTGTGCTCGTTAGGGATAGCTTGTTGTTATGCATTAAGAGGGTTCTGAGCCCTCTCACCTTCATCATGTGGACCATGGTTGAGGCCTCCCATGCCGTCTCGTCCTCCACCTCCTTTACCTCGGCCGAAGCCTACCATCAAGAATAAAGTCAGCATGACAATCAATCCTTTTGTTTTAGCATCATATTTGGTAAAAAAAATCTTTTTTTTCTTCTTCTCATATTTATCTTTACAAAATGTGATTATTGATTTTCTACTAGTGTTAGCATCCTCATTACATTGTGTTATTACACGCTTTCTTCATGCAAAAAGGGACTTTTTTTATCTTTCCTAAAGCATTCCATATACTTTACACCTAGGTAGGAAATACTATGGTAAATGGATGTTTAGTGGTTCCTGATACATTTTCTACATATAACATGATTCCTCACACTGAATCTAGGGTTAGTGGACCAACTTTTTCACTATGGTATTGAAATAATTTTAGATGATGTTGTATATTCTTGCATTAACAAAGTGAAAATTCCTACTTTGCATGTTTCAAGTATGTTTAGACACTAACTTCAGACTTGATGTTTGTCATTTCTGTAACATCACTATATCCAATTGAGGCTGATGAGAATAGATTTGCTCAAGTGCATGCATTTCTTTAAGAGTCCTCATTTTCCTTCATCGAAGACTTGTATCCGAGACCAACAATAGAAACTAGCAAGAAATTGAATAGATCTAATGCCTTCATATTTCTTGTAATGCCAATGACATTAGTTGAAGTATGGTTAAGGGTTTCCTTTTTATCCCTTAGATTTTTTAAGAGAGACACACCACTTTTCCATATATGAATGACTTTCAAAGGTTCAAATTATCTAGATATTTTTCTCTTGTGAGAATGAATTTGATGGCCAATATCCTAAATATTTCACAAAATTTTAGAGTATAAATTTTTTGTGATAGATTACGTCATTCTTTTCTATGGACATGTCACAACTTAATCATTCTATAATTCCTGATAATTGGTTCTTTCCCTTATCACATGTGCTTCCTACATAAAGTTATATCCTTTTTGTTTCATCCCATGTATCATGGGAAAGAAGTAGCCTCATAGAAAAAAATATCATATAGTTTGATGGAGATACTCACATATGCAAGATGCTGGTTGTAAGAGATGTTTTTCCCAAATTGTTGTTGGCTAATGATAGTGGAACAATGAGATTCATCTAATATGTCATGGGATTAGGTAAAAGAAGTACTTGTAGAAGAAATAGATGTTTCACTTCAGGATCCCCACTAAAGAATAGAAAGTACCAGATGGTTGCATTTGGTAGGTAATGATAACATTATCTAGAGATGTGAGAGAGAAGAATTTATGATAGAAGAGTACAAGGGTGGAAATTAGGTGGGATTGATCAAACTTTATCTCAGGTCAACGTTTTTTGACTAGACCTTAAACATACACAAGATATATTTCATGTGGATATCCTTAACCCTAATCCGATGTGTAAATGTTTTGGATATATCAAGTCAACCTATAAATCTTCAAGCTAGGAGAATGATATTTAAAGATAAGTTATTATTTGTCTGATCCATAAATATAATACAGTATGTCACTATATATCAGTATAAGAAAAAATAAAATAGGATTCTATCACATACACAAAATAAAATTAATTTGTAGAAGGGTTATTAAACACAAACTTATTAAAAAATAAGCATAATAAAACATATAGAACTTATGTATTTAACATAAAAAACGGCACACTTCTCTAAAAATATAGAACAATGATTGAAAGCTTCCTCTATAAGGTGGTGATATAATAAAGCCCTTCATTTTTCTCAAATGTGGCCATGCGGGGCATTTGGAGAAGGAACGTAAGAGGTTACCAAACAAAGCCCAAAGGATGGAAGATGATGTTCTTGAGAATTAGGTGCTAGCAAGTACATGAGGAACATGGAGGATTTGTCACACACAACCCATGCCCAAACCTTCTAGAGAAGACCACACCCTCAAAAAAAAAACAATGCATAAGACACACAATAAATCCCAAAACTAGGTTGATTCAGACATGGAGGATGAGGAGATCCAAGAAGTAACAAATCCTATAAGCATGGTGAAGAGGGTAAGGTGTAGAATTGACTGGTGTGAGTGGAAGAGGAAGACAAGGGAGGAGAGGAGAATAAGAGGGCACTAAGAGTCTAATGGAAGCATGCCCTTAGAGGACACAAAGAGGTAGACACAAGAGGAAGGAGGCAAATGTAGCATAGAATCAAGCAACATGGAAGGATAACACCCACATGATGGTTCAAATGATTGGGGATGAAATGATGATCGACGATCCATCTTGCCAGGACCTATTTGTGCAAGCAGGATTGCACACTAAGAATTGCCTTTCCACACAAGTGGACCATAGAAACATCTTCACATTCATCAAGAGAGGAAGTGTGGGGATTCATCTCCAGAATAGGAAGACACTCAAATATAACAAGATTTGAGATAGAAATCTCAGAAGGGGGGGGGGCAAGGGCAGGTGCCAGCTGTGGCATTGGAAGTCAGAGGCACATAGATTTTATAACTAGTAACACACCTTAGATGACTATGATGACATGTAATGTTCAGGGTATCTATCACTTAGATATCCAAAACACAGTGAAAGACCTTGCGCGTAAGTAAAGGGTGGCACTATTGGTGGTATTGGAACCAAAATCAAGTACCAATAGAGATACAAATTTTGTCAAGAGCCTCAACTTCACTTACTAGCTCTTTCTGAAAGTTGGGGTTGTTTAGGAGCATCTGGCTACTATGAGATGTAGGTATAAAACATGTAAAAGTTATCTTAAGCCACATATTATTTATTCATTGCAGGTTGGATAAGAAGAGTGTTGGCTTTTTGGATATGTCACACTCATATTTTGATGATGCAAATATTTCTCTTTTGTGTATCTAATGTGCTATAGAATGTTTCAGATATGAAGTGATGTACTGATAAGAATTTTTTGGAGTTGTTTGATTAAGCACAAGTGGTTATTTTATCATGTCTATTCAATGTATTACTTTTACACAAGGCATAATGTGCCAAGTCATTATATATTATGTTAAATCAAGCTATGAGTCAAGTCCAACTATCCTAAACTTAATTTCACATTTATATCAAGCCTTTAGATAGTTAGATTCCATTATAAAAATTATCTAGTGTGTTCTCCAGAAGTTAAATGATGCATTTACAGATCCCTTCTTGGTCGAACTCTTCTGAGACCAAATTATTTTGGTCAAACTCTTCTTGGATCGAGAAGTATCCATTGTAGAAAAAGATCTATTGTAGAAAATAGACATTGCAATTTTTGTAAAGAGACTGACTTTTGCTTGAACTCTTCTTGGATAGAATTTATTTCAGTCAAACACTTATTGGACCAAAATTAGTCTATAGTAAAAAACTATATTTATTTCTCTAGCCGTTGTAAACTTACCTTTCATCTTCTAACGACCATTTTAGCATTTATCTTGGTCAAAACACTCCCAAAAACTATATTGACCATTCCTAATTATTTCCTATATATAGGAGTGTCTTATGAACACTTAAGTGACACACATACACTTAAGCACTCCATTACTTACATATTTGAATCTTGAACTAAATATTATCAATTCCTATTAGATACAACATTCAAGTGCCCTATTCCACCATTCAAATCCTGCTCTAACCACAGTGGAAGTGACTCATATGTTTGATATTGGATATTTGTAAATTGTGAGCATTGGTGTTCTGTCTTTCCATTCTTGTTCCTTTGTTCAACTGTTCCTGGACTACTTCCTCTGAGAAGGTAGTTTGGGGACTTTCTACAGAAGAAGGAGTCTTCTCGTTCAGTGCTCTTAAAGGCCTTAACAGAAGAGGTTTAGTTCTCTTCAAATCCATTAAAGAAGAGGTGAAGATTTGGTGCTCATCCTTGGTCATGAAAGAAGATGGTAACAATTATTCTTTGTATTGTTCCTTGTGAGGATTAATAAAAGTTATTGTTACCAATCTTGGTTGGGAGAAACTAGGTGGTGGATTGATGTCATTTGATGGAACCACTATAAATATTTGTGTCTTTTGGTTGATTTCATATCCATCTTTTCTTTAACAAATAATTTTATAAGTTCTTGTATTATCTCTATTCACCCCCAATAGATCTATCAATTGGTATTAGAGAAGGTCTTCAAGGAATCTTAACAGGTCTTGAAGGAAGGGGGATGATGTGCTCAACCATCTCTATCTCAAAGGATCTCATGTGAATCAACCACTAGTGTTTGACGATGCAAATTACACGTATTGGAAGAGAAGGATGCAGTTGTATTTCCAAGGAATTAGCTTTGACCTATGGAAGATGGTTGAACTTCCATACAAACTTCTAAAGGAGGAACTAGATAAATGGAATCCAGAGTGGTAAAAAATGCAACACCCAATCCTACATATATTAGTATTCTTTATATTTCCTTATCTATTAGTGAATTCAACCACATATCATCACGTGAGTCTGCTTATAAAATATGGAGGAAACTTTCTTTGTCACATGAGGGAACTAAACAAGTTAAGAATACAAAAATAAATATGCTAAAACATAAGCTTGAACTGTTCCACATGAATAGCATATCGTCATGTGAGTCTGCTTATAAAATATTGAGGAAACTTTTTGTAACACATGAGGGAACTAAGCAAATTAAGAATACAAAATAAATATGTGAAAACATAAGATTGAATTATTCCACATGACTAAAACTGAAACTATTTCCAAAATGTATGCTAGATTTTCCACCCCTACAAATTCTTTAAGTGCTTTAGGAAAACATATGACTAAGGAGGAATAGGTATCTAAGATACTCATATCTTTACTTCCCAAGTTCAAAGACAAGGTTACTTCTCTAGAATAATCAAGTGATTTATCTACATTAATAATAGAGAAACTTATCGATAAATTGGTGACACATGAGGTGAAGCTCCAGGAGGAGACCATAATAGAAAAATAGGAAAATGATACTAAGAAAAAGTACATTGCCTTTAAAGTTTCTACCATATATGTCTCCAAAACCACCACTCAATCCAACAATGATTAACGTGAAGATGATGAAGAGGCCCTAACTGTAAATGGTAAGAAGTATAAAAGATTTTATCCTAACAAAAACTCTAGTGTGTCTTCCTTTTCCATTTATAGGTGCTTTCAATGTGGAAAGAAAGGACATTTAGCGAATGATTCCCCTAAGGCACGTAAAAACAAGAAAACCTCACTCAAAAATAAAAAGGACAAAGAGGACAAGTCCTACAAAGCTGTTTGGGATTCATCAAGTGGAAAAAATGATACCGATGATGAAGATGAAGAAGTAACATGTCTCCTGGCTAAGTCAACTGTAAATAAAGAAGAATCCAATGAGGTAGATATTTTTGATATATGTAAAAAGAAAATTGTTATCATTTCTAAAGAAACTCATAATAAGTATATGGAATGCAAAAACAAAAAGAAGAAACTAGCTAAACTTGTATATGAACTTCATGAAAATCTTGAAAATTTGAGTATGGAAAAATGATAATCTAAAATTTTCAAATAGTACATTGAAAGAATACATTGAAGGCTATAAAATGAAATACTTTGTTAGAAAATAATAATAGTAATATCTCTCTTGAAAAGGGTGAATTACTTGCCAAACTAAATGATTATCATTCCCACCCTATTCTATGTAATCATTCAAACAATGATGCTTTATTAGTTGAAAATGATACTTTGTTCTCTAATGTTGCTTACTTAAACAAAGATGTATCTAGATTGATTAAAGAAAATACTAAACTACAAACTACTATCTTTAGAATTATGCAAAGAAACAAAAATCTTGAAAATGTTCTAAATAAATCTTATTAGCAAGTTGGATGGAGAGGTTTGGGATATGTGTCGAGGAATGAAAGAACACATGAACCTACATAACAAACCATATATGTTCCTAAGAGAAAAGTGATTGATCCTCATAATAGTGTAAGAAAGATCAAATATCTTCTACGACTTGCCATTATTGTCAACATGTTCGACACTACTCATTTACATGTTCATATCACAAGAAGGGACCCATTAACATGGTTTGGGTTCCTAAAGCCCCAAAATTTAAATTAAGTTGAGGGTACACTTGAGAATAACCAACACTTAATTTAAAAAAATATGTCATTTTTCTCAAGTCAAATATAAATTTTCTTAGCTTATTTTTTGGTAAATATACATTTGTTTATGATTACCACAGATTGCCTCTGAGTCGATAAAATGCTCAATTGAGGGGCCCTCCAATTGAAACACAGATTGACTAAACATAAGTATGTGAGTGAATTTAAAATGTTGTTATTCTTATTCATTATATATACATATATATAACCATGAAGGACTCCACCTGGGTACAAAATCTCACTATAAAAGGGCTTTTAATTGATGATTATAGTATGATATGCATGGGTTTATTTTTATCAAGTATGACATTATTCAAATGTTTATCAAGTTTTACTCTAGAGTAGAAAATCAACTTCAAACAAAGTTTTTCTCTATTACAGATGACAATGGTACTAATAGCGGGTTCTCTATCTAGAGCTCACACTCAGATTTCTCTCTAGGATTAGGGTTCCCAATGACAGGTGGAGGCATCGAGCCTCCTCCTGGTGTAGGAGGGGCTAGATCATCGACCAACAATGTAGATGGAGACTGGTTCACACTGGCTACTAATGTCACAATAACTCGAGTTCGGGTCAAGTCTGTCAAAGGTCCGTCATTGGTGATTCAGGGTGCTGTGACGACTGACCCTAAAAAGACATTCTTCAATGAAGGGGATTAGAGGTGCTAGATGAGATTCATTACTCTGATGATGAATGAAATGGAGGATTACCACCAACATTTGAAAATCATCTAGATTGTCGGGAAGAAGTGCCATCCCAACACCTAAAGGGTTTGATGGTCCGTTCTTGGTTGCCTAAAGGGGAAATCAAGGTCTTCACACTAGATGAGGGCCTTTTCATGACTAGGTTCACAACAACTACTGATATGAACAAAGCCCTTCTGGGTGGCCCCTAGTTTTTCTGATGACCAGGTCATGTTGGTGAGTAGATAGACCCTGGAGGCATACACTAGAAGAGAGGCACTAAAGACTACCCCAGTATGTGTCTTCCTACCCAATGTAGGTAAACATTGGACATCAAGAGCTATTGCAGTCATTGCTCATGCTATAGGGGAACATAGAGAAATTGACAGAAGATTTGACAGCTCCATAATGGGGTGTGTGAGATTTTGTGTCAACATCACTGCTAACAAACATCCCCCCTGAGGTGATGGTGGAATTGCCAAATAGGGAAGAATGGGTGATTAAGGTTTTCTATAAAGCATTTCTTGATAGGTTCGACATTGGCTAAGTGTTCAGACATAATAGTAGAGCTTTTCTGGGTACCAAGAGCATGAAGATCAACCTGAACCCCCATTGTTCCCGATAAACCATGCAACATAAGTGTCTGGAAGAAGAAGACTAACACCAAAACTCCACCCTGTGACAAGGGGAAGGGAGTTGTGGAGGATCTAGAATCTACTAAGGAGACAAATGCTAAAAATGGCCCTACTGGTGCTAGCATAGAAGCTGAATCATTGGAAGAAGGGGAGGTGTCCCAGGACACTGTCCAAAGTAATATAGGGACAAGCATCAAAGTGGTTGAGACACGATGTGAAGATAGTAATGGCAAGGAAAAATCTACCGAGGTGAATCAATTCTCAATCCTTGACAACATAGGTTAAGAAGAGACAGAGGCACAACACTCCAGAAGTCACAACCCGAGGCAGACTAGAAGTAATGCAAAGAAGAAGAAAAACAAGAAGAGGGGCTGCTCTGAGGAAGGGAGTGGCCCTAAAACATGCTAATTATGTCCCTCCTTGCATGATATGTGTGAGGTGCTTTCCTACCTGAGAAGAAGAGAAGACTTAGGGAGATCATAAATAATGAGATGCTGATGTTGGTCTTCTACTGTGAGACCATAATCAAAACCAAAAATGCTGATAGGATCAAGATGTTATTTCTTAATGGATGGGATAACACTTCCAACATCAATTTGAGAGATGGTGCTAGGGTGGATATAGGGTGGAACCCATCGATTTGGGAGGTGGAGGTGATTAATTTATCCACACAAGTAGCTACTCAAAGTTGTTGTAATAGAGGAGTGACTTTCATTTCTTTGGCTATCTACAGTGAGAACCTAGAGTCAGATAAGGTAATCATGTGAGAGATCATGAAGGAGACATATCAGAACCAAGTCCCCTGGATTGTTGTTGGAGATTTTAATAATTTGAGATGGGATAGGGAGAAGATTGGAGGTTTAAGAGTCCCTGAGAAGATCATGGCAACGTTCAACACCATTGTAAATGGCATTGGGCTGATGGAAGTTAATGGTATAAGGCAAAACAACTTGGAGCAATAAGAAAAGACTAGGAAGGAGGATAGCAAGTAACCTTTATAGAGGCTTGGTAAATGAAAGATGGTTAGATTTATGGCCTAATACAGTGACTCAGACGAGTGATGATCCTCTCAGTGACCACACTTGGATGAAAATCTCTTTGGTTAACCTACCTATGTCCACAGACCATTTAGATTTCTAAATTGGTGGTGAGATTGGGCGGGCTTCAAGGAATTGGTGGAGGTGTGCTGGCTGATACTTGTGGTAGGAAATCCCCTATTCATAGCTTTAAAGAAGTTATAAAACATAAAAATGGCTATCAAATCCTGGTCAAAGAAGTATACCAACTTGAAGAACTTAACTGCCATTGTGAAGGTAGAGCATAGCAAGGCATACTTGGATGTGTGTAATCACCCTGAGAGTAGTGAAGCAATTGAAAAGCAAATATAGATGGAAGGGAAGCTTCTTAAGGTGAGGAACTCTTCTATTGGCAGAGGAGCAGAATGAAGTGGATCCAAGATAGAGATAGGAACACTAAAACATACCATGCAACCATAAAAAGAAATAAATGAAGGAATCTATCCATCAAATTATCAATGAACAGGGCAAGGTGGCTATTAGTAGGGAAGACATAGCTAAGGAGGTTGTGGAGTTCTTTGACAAGTTGTACAACCAGCCCGATCTTAGACAAAGAGGTTATGAAGACCCGTTGCCATAAGTCAGAGTGACCTAGACAATGAATGATGATTTGTGTAAGATGGTAGGTAAAGCGAAAGTGAATGAAGCTCTATTTTCCATCGGAAATGATAAAGCTCCTAGTCCAGATGGCTTTGAAAAAAAGTTTATCCAACATATGTGGGGTGTGGTTAAGGAGAACATTGTCAATTCTATGAGGTGGATTTTGAGTGGAAGGAATATGGTGAGGGCAGTCAACCATATGTTCCTGAAGCTGGTTCCCAAGAACAAGGATGCCTGTGTTATTACTGACTACCATCCCATCTCTTACTATTTAGTCCTTTGTAAGATAGTTTCCAAACTTCTCGTTAAAAGGTTGAAGAATGTCCTTCCTCACATCATATCTGAGCATCAATGTGTCTTCATTCAAGGTCGGAAGATTGAGTAATGCACTCTTTCTTCCACTAATTTCCTCATAGAGTTTAGGGTCAAGAGAGATAATGCTAAAGCATGCCTAAAAATTGATTTGTCAAAATATTACGACCATGTGAATAGGCCCAGGATATAGAGAGTCAAGCGAGCTCTTGGATTCTCTGAAAAGTGGATCAACATTATGCAACAATGCATGGAAACTACATCATTTTCCATCCTTATTAATGGGGGTCCTGCTGGTTTGTTCAGAGCATCCAACAACCTCCAGCTAGGAGATATGATCTCTCCCCTTCTATTCACTGTGGTGATGGAAGGCCTTACTAACATGATTAAAGCAGCCGAAGAAAAAGGGAAGATCATATCATTCAAAGTCATAGGCATGAAAGTAAAGTCCCACCTTATCTTTGTCGATGATGTCACGGTGTTCTCCACTAGACATGCCAACAGGTTTAAGGAATAAAGAAGGTTTTGGAGCAGTTTGGGAAAGCTACCGGCTATATGTCAGTGAAATTAAATCTAGAGTCTACCTTTATTGCTCTTGTAACTGCAGAAGGGGTACATTGAGAGTCATTATTGGCCTCAATAGGGGGTCCTTGCCTACCCGATACCTAGGTGCCCCAATTGCAGGTGGAAGGGGAGTCTCTAGGGATTTTTTGAGCTCCTTGGATCATATTAGGGACAATATAGATGGGTAAATAGGTACAAGAATCTCATTTGCGGGGAGACTTGGGTTGATCAAGTTAGTCCTCCAGCCCACTGTGCGCTTTTGAAGTGATGTTTGTGACCTACCTACTCCCACCTACGATGCCATTAGGAAACTTACCTCAAACTTACTATGGGAAGGAGTTAACCACAACATTGCCTAGATACCCTCACACAACCATACAAGATAGACAAATTGAACCTTAAGACGATAGAAGACATTCAAAGGAGTTTCCAAATTAAGAGAACATATAGGTTTATATGAAATGGATGAGAAGGTGATATGGTTCTCTCCCTCTTTACTGTGACAAGTTCTCTTCAAAGTTGTGGGTGGCCATGTGAAATAGATGGAAAGAGCTTCAACACTTGTATAGTGTGGATAGCATCAGTATGCTCAAGTTCAATGAGAAACTATCATAGGACCAGAAGTTCTGTGGAATAAGGTCATATGAGGGGGCGACCACATTCCTAAATACAATGAAAATGACCTATAAGGCCATGTCGGGTAGGTCGATGACAAAGAACATAATGCTTAAGTGGGGGATGAACACTGATAGTTTTTGTGTTATCTATAATGTACAAGATGAAAGACATGATCATATCATCCATGGTTGTAGTTTTACCAGGAACATCTGGGGGTGTGTGTGGCTGAAGAATAGATGGGGGGAAATCACCACATCGAACTTCAAGGATATTTATGTTTGGTTGGATACTAAACTCAGGAATAGAAAGGCCTATTGAATTTATAGTTATACATTGTCCATATTTTGATAATGACTTAACCATTCCATTCATATGGATCTTATATTTTTGTTTGAAATTGATTTCAGGTATTATGTACATGAAAATGATCAAATCTATTAAGACCTAGCTTGTTATAGTTCAAGTAAAAAAACAATGCAAATGCACTTTTGTGGAAAACACTTGAAATTACCTTAGATGATTTTTGTAATCATTTTTATTGATGATATGATTTGTAACTAAGATGATAAAAAATCAGGTACCCTTAATTTGAACATTTGATCACTCAAAAGGCTTTTTCAAAATTCATTACAAGCTGTTCATCAGTCAAGATACAAACTCGACCGACCCCTTGATGGGTTCTGAGAATACCTTGGTTCGGTCGAGTTTTCTATACACAGAACTCGACCAATGCCTGCACTGAGAAAAACTAATTTCAAGTGATTGGTCAAGTTTCACACATGACAAACTATACCGATGCTTCAAATTGGCTTTGTCGCATAAGGCAATTGGTCGAGTTACCTTTATGAAAAATTGAGCAACTGCACTGTATGGAAAATGTATAAAAAGTGATTTTAACAACTGGGGTGTTGCAAAACTCGAAATTATATCTATTGCAACACCCCAAATGGCTAGAAATGGTTCTTATGTGTTCCTACCCTCTAGTGGACACCCCAACTATAAATACGACCTCTTGGATTTCATTCCAAGGTTGCCCCTTCATGCTATTCAAGCTCCTAGTTATAGTTGAGTGCATCTAGTCCACTTGAGCCCCTTTCTCTCTCTTGATTACACTTCATTTCATCCATATGAGTGAGATAGGATCTGTCTAAGAAAACTACTTCATTGTCTACTTGTAAATCTCTCAAAGCTTCTCCTTCCACCACCCCTTTCTTCAAGATCATGTTTGTGAAAGCTTCTCTAAGTGAAGGAGAATGTGCAAGATTCTTCAAGCTGTAGAAGAAGGTGCAAAAAACTTCTCCAAGTGAAGGTGGAGGACACAGTTGAATATCTGAGAGTAGAGTGGGTAAATACTTCAAGGCGAAAGACTCAGTGCAAAGAGGGGATCTTCTTGGAAAAGGTGTCCATCTACTTGCAAGAGTGGGTAAGACCTTGGTGAGGTAGAAGACCCTAGCTCTAGATAGTTAAGGCCTTGGTTGTAAGGTTTTTGGCTTGCTTGATTTCAAAGGGAAGCTGGGTATCTTTATCCCAGAAAAGGAAGGTCAAATTGTATGTCTTATAATGGAGTATAAATATACATAGGTTGCAAAATCCTAGGGCTTGACCTCTCTAGGTAGTAGACTAACTCTCTCCTAGTTTGGAGAGTAGAACCACTCTCAACAAATTGTTTAAGTGCTTATTTCAATATCTCTCATCCTTGCTATGCGTGCTTAGATTGCCATCAAATTCACTATTTGTATTTGTAGCTAATTAAGTAAGTTGAAGATGTAACAAATTTTGTGCAAGTGTTTTTAGCTCTATTCACCCCTCTAGAGCCCTTTGATCCAACAAGGACCCTTTGGAGTTTGGTGTTCTTTGTTTTTACTATTTTCTACTACAATATTTGGACTGAGAGGAACAACTGGGTCCATGGAAAAGGAGCTAATTATGACTGGCTTATATCAAAGGATATTAAAAATGTCCTTGATACTAAGTGTCACATTAGGGTGAGGCTGAGCACCCAAGGTTCTTTATACTGGGGATCTTGTAGTTAACCCCATGTATAATTTTGTTAAGGGTCCAAGACCATTTTTGTATAATATACACTAACTATACCTTCTTTTGGCAATGAATTTACCTATTTCATTAAAAAAGAAGTGACCATGGTGGAGAATTTGAAAATTATATATTTGAAGAATGTTGATCATCTAAAGGTTGTAGCCATAATTTCTTTAGGAAAGAGTGCATGGTAAGCTTTAAATTCTACATGGAATTGTTTGTTGACGTGTTTGCAGTTGCTAAATTTGCCATAATAAAATATTACTTTCTTTCTATATATTTCGCTCATCTTCCAGTCTTTCTACGACCACTCTTAAATTTGGTCAAAAGAGCATAGTTAGAGTTTACAAATTTCCATAGAAATAAATTATTGCATTCAATAATATAATAATGACTTTGGTATTCTTTGGAAAAAAATATTTTGATATACATTGAATGTATTGTTGGAGTTTATTGACAACATGTCCGCAATTGAAAAACTCAAGGCATCGTCATAATTCATATTGCTGATATTTTTCCATGTTGTCTGTTCATATTTTGCTTAATATGTGCCCTTTCCATTGCAATCAAATATATTTATGAGTTTTCATGATTTTTAAACATGTAAAATTGTTAATTTATTCCTTTTTATTACCACAACCACTTTGGAATATAATGTAATGTAGACAAGTTACATTGTGTTGCGGTGCATGCAAGCCAAAATTTACATTTATTAAGCATGTGTATTTAGAAAAAGGAAAAATTACAAAAACTCTAAGAATTTAATAATTAAAGGCATACATGAGATGTATATTGTCATCTTTGAAAGATCATGAGATTGAACGGATATGTTTTTCATCTTGCTCACATATTAAGTTTTTTGACAATTTTGTTGTTGCATTTAAAAAAGAAGGTATGATAGAGGTCATAAATTGATTGTAACAATTTTTTTATTATCTATAAAATTGGTGTTTAGATTCGTTCTGTTTCTTGATTTCCTAATTAAAAAAATTAAAATGATTGGTTTTACATATTACATGTAAATATTTTTGGTGGTTATTGAATATCTCTAACTTAATGGTTAAATTGTTATTTTGAGCTCAATTTTTAATAGCATGGCGTTAAGGGGGAGATCAAAATTATCTGATATAAAATTATGTAACTATATTATTTTTTAAATGGCTTCTCTATATCAATATGGGCTTGAAATCCCTTATATTTGGTCCAAAGATTCTTTTGTTGATCTCATTTTGTGCTTAATGGATTCTCTAATCATTTTTGGGCTTAACATTCCTTGAAAATGATTGTGAAACTAGTTTTGGTTTTGTCTTTGATTTTTATGGAAAAATCTCTATATCATGGAAGAATTAACATTCCTTGCATTCATATTAAGATATTATTTGAAAATGGATCTTTTAGTGTCATCTCTATATTATGGTGGAACATTCCTTACTATTGGTTTAGAGTATCCTTTTAATAATTTGTGCTTAATGGGATCTTTTTATCATGGAAGACTTAACATTCATTTCTTGGCAATTCGACAACTTTTTAATGTACCTTGATCAAATATGACTTTTTATCTATGAACTATACACTCTTTTATGAAATGTATCCAATTTCTTTTTGATACATCATTGTTTCAATTTATACATCTTTATTGCTCATTCAATATATATTCCCTCCCAAAAATGATTATCTTATTGAGGGGGAGTATCTCCTTAAGGGGGAGAATTGGTAAGTGTAACCCCTTTTGACTTCGACAAAGGGGGGAGAAATATCCCATGAAGATAATTTTGACTATTTAAAGGTATGATGATCTAAATTGTTCTACTTTGAAATTATGTTATAATCATATTTGTCATCATAAAAAGGAGGAGATTGTTGGTCTTTTGGATATGTCATACTCATATTTTAATGATGGAAATAATTTCTCTTATGTGTATCTAACATGCTATCTAGTTTTTAGAGATCTAGAGATTTACATATAAGAATTTCAAAGATGTTTGATTAAACACAAGTGGTTATTTTATCATGTCTATTCAATGCATTAATTTTGTAAAAGGTATAATGTACACATCAATAGATATCATGTTAAATCAAGCTATGAGTCAAGTCCAACTATGCTAAACTTCATTTCACATTTATATCAAGCCTTTAGGATAGTTAGATCCCATTAGAAAAATCACTTACTGTGTTTTCCAAATGTTAAATGATGCATTTTCAAAGCCCTTTCTGGTTGAACTCTTCTTTGATATTATTTATTTCTGTCAAACTCTTCTTGGGATGAGAAGTAGCTGTTATAGAAAAAGAGCCATTAGAGAAAATAACCATGGATTTTTTTGTGAAGAGACTGACTTCTGTCAAACTGTTCTTGGACTGAATTTTTTATTTCGGTCGAACTCTTTTTGGACCAGATTTATTTTGGTCGAACTCTTCTTGAACTGAGATAAGTCCATAGTCAAAAGCTGCATTTATTTCTTTAGCTATTGTAAACTTATATTTCAACTTCTAATAGCTACCTTAACATTTATCTTAGTCAAAACACTCCCAACAACTATATTGATCATTCCTAACTATTTCCTATATATAGGAGTGTCTTATGAATACTTAAGTGACAAAATTGACACATATACACTTAAGCACTCCATTACTTGCATATTTGAAGCTTGAACTAAATATTTGCTAATTCCTATTTTCTACAACATTTGAATGCTCTATTCCGCCATTCGAATCCCATTCTAACCACAATGGAAGTGAGTCTCATGCTTGATATAGGATATTTGTAAATTGTGAGCATTCATATTCTAGATTTCCAGTCTTATTTCTTTGTTCAAGTGTTCTTGGACTACTTCCTTTGAGAAGGTTGTCCTGGGACTTTCTATAGAAGGAGTCTCCTCATTCGGTTCTCTTCAAAATTTTCAAAGAAGAGGTTCAGTGCTCTTCAAAGACGTCAAAGAAGAGGTTTAGTGTTCTTTAAAGCCGTTATAGAAAAGGTGAAGGTTTGGTACTCTTCCTTGGCTATGAAAGAAGAGGGTAACAATTTTTTTAAACACTGTGGAGTATTGTCATTCATCCTGTACTCTTGAGCCAGGAAAAACAACTATTTCAGAGGTTACATGTGTTTTCCCAATGGTTATTCTGCCATGATCTATGTCAGGAAGGAACTGCGGCCATTAGGTCGTGATCCAGTTATATTCTTCTCGTCTAGCTGTCCACTTTGCCATACTATTGGCCAGTTTATTCAAATCACGATTACAATATTGCACCTCACATCTTAGAAGTTGAGACATCAAACACTTGATCAACACGCATTGGATTTTGTAGTTGCTTGGGATGAGATGGCTCCCCTCTATCATTTTTACTGCCACCTAACTGTCTGGGTGTAGTGTGATCAGTTCCTAAAATCTATCTACTTGCCTGAGTCCTTTTATGATGGCCTATAGCTCCATGAGCAAGACGTCATCTGAAAAGCACTTCACAGCTCCACCAATTTACCCAACTTCCCTCAGAGTTTCTAATCACATAATTCAACACCCCTTTCTCGTTTCTCTTGATACATGCAACATTTGCATTAATTAGCAGTCATCCTTGCTCTGGGGGTTTCCACTTCAGTAAATTTTCATTCATTCGCGGTGCATTTTGGATCTTAAATGTTGAGATGGTCATGAGTACTTTCGTTTTGATCCTCGCCACTACTAAATGGCATGGTTCACTTGAGTTTCTAAAGACGTAATCACATCGTCTCTTCCACAACTGCCAGTAAGTAATTGCAAAATAGACAAGCCACCTTGGTTCCTTGTTAGTATGCTTCACATTCACCCCAATCCATTGTTAAGATGAGGTGGACATCTTCTTCTCCATTTCAGTCTGCATCCATAGTTGAATGCAATCCCAAATCTTCACTGCCTCTTCACAATCCCTCATCACATGTATCACATTCTCCTCTTCAGCCTGGCATCGCGGGCATGAGGAGTCAGCTGTTATTCCCCTTCTAGCTCGCAAGCTGTTGGTCATAAGCCCCTCATGCATGGCTGTACATAGGTGTAGGTTGGGTCACATTTGTATCTTCAGCTTCCAAATGTCCCTCCATCTACCTTGTGTACGGGTCGAGTTGTTTCTGATGAGGTTATCATATGCCATCTTGGATGTCAGTTCCCCCGTTGGGCCTTTCAGATAGTATCGTTCATCCTCCCCTTCATCCGGCCTTGGGGGTGGCATTGCGGGGACTAATTGGCAGGTATCGACATCAAACCAGTGTTCCAAGAACTCTCTATCCCACTCTCCTGTCAGGTCCACCACTGACCCAACTTTAAGGTCTTTTAGTTCAGTTGGTATTTTCTTCCCAAGCTATAGAGCCGGTGTTGTCCCTTGAACCCATTTTTCCTCCCACACAATAGTATTTCTACCTGATAGAATAGCAATTCTGCTCTCCTCTTCAAGTTCTGATAGTCTTTTAGAGATGAATTTCCATAGCCTGGATCCTTTTGCCCTGAACGTCTAGTTGTTGGCGTACTTGGCTGTCATCACGTCCCTACATATGACCGGTCTTTGCTTGACGTACTCCCATGTGGTCTTTGTCAACAGGGCTTCATTTTGAAACCTTGCCGACTTGAGTGCCAAGCCTCTATCTCCTCTTTTAGCAATCACTTTATTCCATGCCAACATACTCATCCTATTCTCCCCATTCTTGGATCCCCATAGAAATCTTCTTGCAATCTGGTCTATCCTGTTGCATACGACCACTGGTATATGGGCTGTTTGCATCATGTATGTTGGAGCCGTATTTAGAACCGATTGGATTAGTGTCATCCTACCAGCAAGGATATATTTCTGTTCGCCCAAGATGCAATTCTACTTTCAATCTTTGTAACCACATTGAGATACATTTCTTTGGTAGTCCGTCCATGAATGACAGGCACCCCCAAATGTTTACCTAAGTTCTCAGTCATCTGTATCGCTATCTCTCTGCAAATGCATCTTCGTGTTCTAGACGTGATGTTGGTTGAGAAAAAAAACGTGGGATTTATCCTTTGCAAGGGTTTGTCATGATGCCTTCTCAAATAGTTTCAAGGTCTTCATCATCACCCTAGCTTGCTGGATCGACACTTCCCCAAATAATATGAGATCATCGACAAAACATAGATGTGAGATATCTGGTCCCATTCTAGTAGGGCACATAGGCTTCCATGCGCCAACTCTCTCTTCTGTAGCTATGGCCTGACTCAGCTGCTCCAGGCACATCACGAATACATACATTGACAGTGGGTCTCCTTGTCTAACACCCCTTGGTGCTTTGAAACCTGGTAGCATCTCCCCATCCCAGATGATGGAGATTCTTCCTGTAACATCCCTGACCTGGGTTATGTGTTAACCCTAGATGTTTTACCTAATAAGGTTGATTAGATTCTTAATCTTATCTTGGGAAAAGTAATTAGGGCTCATGAGAAACTTATGTTTCAATTCTGGTCCTGAATGAGCAATGTTGAAGCAATGTTTGCTTATTTTGGACTAAAGTGCAAATTACCCAAGTTGAAGGGTTAAATTGCAAATGTTGCATGATAAGATGTTCCTATGATGTCGAGACATCATAAGAATGAATATGAAGTAGTGATATGGTTTTCACAAGCTTGGGCACCAAGATTAAGCTTGTAAAGCAATCCTTGTGCATTAAAACCTAGTTTTGGTGTAATGTGCAATTTGCCCAAAACCTAGGGTTCAATATGCAAATTACCACTTCAATAAGGTCCATAATGTTTCTTGGCATCTTTTATAACAAAGAAAATGAGAAGGGCGCCTCATTTGAATTAAGTTGGAGGAGAGAGAATCTTGATATTAAAATAATCAAGATTTAATCTTAAGTGAAACCCTAATTTAATTTAGGGCAAAAAAATGAATGTATTAATTAAAGGGACTTCAGCCAAAATGTTATTGGTTGATTTTGAATAAGGATAGACGTTCTTTTTCCAAGATAAGGAACGAAAAATATCTAAAGGAGGTGAAATTCCACTCACCTTATTATAAGTTAAAGAATTCCCACTCAAAAAGATATATTAGTATTATAATGGATTAAGGTGCTTATTTTATTTTCCCTTAATCCATGGATAATGGAAGGGAGTTCGGTGGCTTTGAGTTGCCTTTTCATGCAAGCAAACCAAGGAGGAAGAGGTGGTACTATTTTTGGGATTAAATGCATTTTAATAAGGCATTTTCTCTCTCATCAATTTTTCTTATAAAAGTGTCCTTTCAAAGCCAAAACAAAGGCTTTTTCGGATTTCTTTCTTTCCCTTGCTTGCAAAACCGACCAAGGAGCTAGGGAGGATCAGGAGGACGACTCCCGACCTGTTGGTAAGTCCTTGACCTTCGTTCTCTTTGATTCCATGGTGGAAATCGAAAATAAATCATTGATTTCTTCTTATTTCGATCTCCTCTTCAACCCTAGCCAACTTTTACAATGAAAAGCTTAAGGACGAGCCTAAGAGGAGTTGCAAGATCTTCATCCACCATTTATGGCGTGATCTTGGAGCTTTGGAGCTCAATTGGAGGCGGCTTTTATAACTTGAACCCTTAATCTTATTATTGCAATCAATTCTTTATCAATTGGTGAACATTTCTACATTTCCGAAATTAACTTTGGTTGATTGATGCAATTTCCATGGAAATCACAGTAGATTTCGTGAGTTTGGAGCTTTATGACGATGAAATCATCATAAGCACACAACTCCCCAAATATCTTGGGCAAACGATTTCAAAATTTGGTTGGACTAAACGGTTTCACCAAACCGTTTGGTGACCAAACGGTTTGCAAACCGTTTGGGAGAAAATAGTTTCAAAACCATTTGATATGGTTGACCAAGGGTTTACCGTTTGTGATTCCTGTTCATAATTATGTTGGTTGATAACCCTCCAAATTTGAGGTATTAACTCCAAAGGAATCGTGAGTTGAAGGCAAATCAATTAGGTAAACCTAATTGGATTAAGCGCTGATTTTCAACCTGACTAACTTGACCTTTTTGGGAAAACGGTTTCAAAACCGTTTTAGTGCGTTGACCAAGGGTTTACCGTTTGCGATTACTGTTCCTAATTATGTTGGTTAATGACTCACCAAATTTTAGGGGTTAATTCCCAAGGAATCATGAGTTGAAGGCTAATCAATTAGGCAAACCCTAATTGAAATTAGTGCTGAAATTCCAGTGAGTTAATTTGAGGTTTTGGGTTGATTAGCCCAAACGGTTTCAAAACCATTTGGGGATCACCCAAACGGTCTCAAGACCGTTTGGGGTTCACCCAAGACCATTTTGAGGTCTAGGGTCAAGTATGGATATGTGTTTGAAGATCCAAAGATGTGGTATGAACCCTAATCGACTAAGTGCTGATTTTGCAAGTGATTGAGATGATGTTTTGGATTAATTGGCCCAAACGGTTTCAAAACCATTTGGGGATCACCCAAACGGTTTCAGGACCGTTTGGGGATCACCCAAGACCGTTTGGAGGTCTGGTGTTAAGTATAGTTGACCAATTGAAGGTCCAAAGGTACCAAATCATATTGCAATTAAGTGCTGATTTGTTGATCAACTCGATAGACCAATCCTTGATGGAATTTCTCTAGAATCCAAGGGTTGGATGAGAGAAACGGTCTCAAGACCATTTGGAGCTCACCAAAGACCGTTTGGAGGTCTAGGGGTGAGTATGGTTAAGCAATTGATGATCCAATGATACGAAGTTAAAGTGTAATCAATTGCTGATTTGGTGATCAATCCAATGATCCAAACCTTAATTGGTTGACTTGGATTTTGATGATATGATGGGAAAACGGTCTCAAGACAATTTCGAGGTCATCCAAATGACCTCAAGACCGTTTGGGGTCAGGACATACCCAATTTGAATGATGGTTCAATGGTTTCAAAGTAACTAGTCTTACATTGATTAGTATTGAAGGATCATCGATTCCAAACCCTAATTCAATTGATTCAAACCCTATTTGATAATCAAATGAGGGTCAAATTAGTTGAAAGTTGACCTATTAAACTCAATTGAAGTATGAGCATAGGTCCCATTGATGATTGGTTCCATGAATTCAATGGTTGAAGGTCCAATGCAATCAATTGAAACCCAATTAGTAGTTTGATTGATGATCAACTTCAAAGCTCTAATTGGTGGTTATAAACCCAAATACCATTGAAATTAGACCCTAATTAAGGGGTGAGTTCATGATCCAATTGATGATTGAATTGATGATCCAATCGATTGAAGTTCCATTGATTGGAGTTGAGTGTTGTTGAAGTCTTGATTGAGTTTTTGGTTCATGCGGTTTTCAGAGGTTTGGACCAAACTGTCTCAAGACCGTTTGAGACCAAACAGTCTCAAACCGTTTGAGACCCATGCGGTTTCAAGTCCATATAGTTTCAAAGCTTTTTGTTTAAACAATTTCAAACCGTTTGTGGATCAATTTGGTTAATTCAATTGGATGCCTAATGCAATTGAAGGATCAATTGGTTAATCCAATTGAGTACCTAATGCAATTTAAGGAACAATGGATTGATCCAATTGAGTACCCAATGAAATTAAAGACTCAATTGACTAATCCAAATGGATACCTAATGCAATTGAAGGTTCCATTTATCAATCTATTTGGATACCTCAAGTTATTGAAGGTCTAATTGATCAAACCTTTTTGGAAACCTAATGTAATTAGGTGAGAGATACCCTTAATGGTACTAATCAATAATGCATAACAAATGCATGGATACAATACATGATGTAAACCCTAATTGAGGGTGTATCCTTGTGAAACCCTAGTTGAGGGTGTATCCATGTGAAACCCTAGTTGAGGGTGTATCCATGTGAAACCCTAGTTGAGGGTGTATCCATGTGAAACCCTAATTGAGGGTGATTTCATGAGAAACTCTAACTGGGAATGATTAGTAAACCCTAATTATGGGCAATGTGATATGAAACCCTAATGAAGGGTGATGCTATATGCAATCCCTATTCTAAAGAAGGGAGATGGTATGTGAAACCCTAATCCCTAATGAGAGAATAAAATTCATACTTGAATATGATTCATGAGGTGAACTCCTGTAGCACGACCATGCAAGGTAGCACGGCCGTGGTGACTTTCTTTGTACGGCCGTTCCTGGCTGTACGTCCATGGTGCTCCATGATGGACTTGGAGATGATTGATAGTGACCTACTATGGTCATATACCTTGATGTGTTATAAGTCCAATATAATAGGATGAAGGATACATGAGATATGTGATGGAAAACCCTAATCCTGATAAAGGAATAAGGGTGATACTCTTGAAATAATGATATATTTGTTTTGCATGGTATTGATAGATAATTAATGTACTGCTATCATATGTGCTAACCATGCATGTATCAGGAGATGATGAGCATAGCCAGGTATGGGCTATGATGTGTTATTATTTTAAATTTGTTTATTGGGCCTTGTGTGCCATAATATACCTTGTTGCCTGGTAAGAGGTAGCAAGAGAGTTAATGGGCCTCAAGTGCATGATGGATGCTTGTGTAGCAAGTATCATACTTATCTTGGTCAGATGACCTAAAGGTGTTAGTTACCTGAGAATGTGGTAGCAATGCTCAGATGATGAGCTAAGGGTTTGAATACCCATGATCACATGGTTATGGTATTGAAATTGTGAAAGAATGAGAAATTCCCAATGGTGAATTGAGGGATTAAGATCCCAACACATTGTGAAAAGAGTATGGCTACGGGCCATGACTCCACGATGATAATGCCAGGCTTTAGATATATGATCTAAGCCTGAAGAGAATTAATGCAGTGGTAATGATTTTGTAGTGTGTAGATGTTATACATGTTCTTCATATTCATTAAAGGATAAGTGACATGATTCTATCAAGTTATAGCTGCAATGCTTCTGATATAGAATAATGTTCTAATCTGTTACACATTAAAATATCTGCTGTCTAATAAATATAATTCCTCTGTTCATATTTATCTTCTTAAGTTGCAATAATAATGTTACAGGCGGAGAGTTATATCTCTCGCTGGGGCAATTTTTATAATTGTCTCACCCCCGTGGGAACCACATTTTTAGGTGGATGCGGACGAGGAGACAGGAATCCTTCAGTAGGTGAAGAACAACAGTAGCAGCAGGGACAACAGTGAAATCTCAGGTGGGGACATTGGCTGTCATGACATGTATAGTTGTATATAGAGTCCTATGTGTCGTCTCTGTACTCTTAGGTCCTCGGAGTAGTAGTTAGTGCTTTCGAGATTTTGGATCAATGTCTCGAGATTTTATACCACCTGTGTTTAGCTTAACAGGTTAGCCGATGCTTGTAATTCTCAGAAAAAGATGATGCATGATATGTACCTTTGATCCAAAAAGTAAATGTGTTATACTTTGGCTCTTGAAGAATAAGATTTACTATGTGTGGATCTCTTTGCAAAAAGTTTTAAATTTTTAGTGATTTTTGCTAATCCGCTGCTTGATGAACGCTTCCGCATTAGTTAATCATGTTTTCGCGAGACGGTCGCTACAATTTAGTGGTATCGGAGCTCTAGGTTCCCTGAGTCTACAGAGACATAGGACTAAGCTGTTGAGTTTGTGTTAGTGTCCTCCAATATACCCTATAATGATTTCTGCTTGTGCAGAGAAAGGGTAAAGTTTTAAAATGATTGGAGAGCACAAGGAATACATTGCTAAGGGCAATGTTGTTGCATCAAGAAGAGGTGCAAGGGATCATGCAAGAATAGAATGAGTGCCTGAGAATCCCCATTAAGACCTGATCAGGATAGAGAATCCTATGATCATGCTCTTTTTGGGAAGATTAGGGCAATAGTAATGCATATAGTGGACTGGATACTAGCCTTACGATCTAGGTTATCAATCCTTAATACATAAAGTTTAAGCTTTAAAAGAGTTCCTAAATGACTAGTCCTATAAGGACACAAGGGAGATGAGAACTTATATCTTACTCAGTGTTTCTTAAAATGTTTTATAATCTCCCTTATCTGTGTGTTGAAAGATGAGATTTAGAAGTGATGCCTGAAGAAAATTCAAGAATGGAAAATCCTGTGTGTATAATGATATGAAAAGTGAGGAATATAATAGTAAATAAAGTACATACTACCTAATCTTAATACTTGTATACCCTGGCCAGGTATATGGTTATTGAAGATAAGGCAAGTATGGAACTCTTAGATTGTTATCTTTCTGATTACTCTGATCAAGTAGTCATTTTGAAACAATCTAGAGAGTATAATGAAACCAATAGGGGAAAGCTATGTGACATCCCCAACTTAAAGGGAAGATCTATGTGTCATTCCCAACTAATAGGGGAAAGCTATGTGACATCCCCAACTTAAAGGGAAGAGCTATGTGACATTCCCAACTAATAGGGGAAAGCTATGTGACATCCCCAACTTAAAGGGAAGAGCTATGTGACATTCCCAACCAATAGGGGAAAGCTATGTGACATCCCCAACTTAAAGGGAATAGCTATGTGACATTCCCAACCAATAGGGGAAGGCTATGTGACATCCCCAACTTAAAGGGAAGAGCTATGTGACATTCCCAACAAATAGGGGAAAGCTATGTGACATCCCCAACTTAAAGGAAAGAGCTATGTGACATTCCCAACCAATAGGGGAAAGCTATGTGACATCCCCAACTTAAAGGGAAGAGCTATGTGACATTCCCAACTAATAGGGAAAAGCTATGTGACATCCCCAACTTAAAGGGAAGAGCTATGTGACATTCCCAACCAATAGGGGAAAGATATGTGACATCCCCAACTTAAAGGGAAGAGCTATGTGACATTCCCAACTAATAGGGGAAATCTATGTGACATCCCCAACTTAAAGGGTAGATCTATGTGACATCCCCAACTTAAAGGGAAGAGTTATGTGACATTCCCAACTTATAAGGGAAAGGCTATGTGACATTCCCAACTAATAGGAAGAACTATGTGAACATTCCCAATTACATAGAGTTTGCTAAATAAATGATATGAATAAAGGATTTCTGAATGAATTATCTCTGTTAGATATATATGTTTATCTTTTGGTGAATATTCTTAGGTGATGATAGATGTATGCTCTTTTATGCTTCTTCCTTTCAATAATATGGATATCATATGTTAGGGGTTTATGCTTTGCATAGACAATAAACATTGATAAGGTTGAATTAATGAAAGGAACTTTGTGTGGATTACAGAATCTATGATATCTCCATGATATTAAGATTTTATGTGGAGACTTGAGAGTACGATAACTCAATAATCTGTCCCTCCTTTTCCTGGGATTTCGAGGATGAAATCCTTATAAGGGGGGGATAATTTGTAACATCCCTGACCTGGGTTATGTGTTAGCCCTAGATGTTTTGCCTAATAAGGTTGAGTATATTCTTAATCTTATCTTGGGAAAAGTAATTAGGGCTCATGAGAAACTTATGTTTCAATTTTGGTCCTGATTGAGCAATGTTGAAGCAATGTTTGCTTATTTTGGACTAAAGTGCAAATTACCCAAGTTGAAGGGTTAAATTAAAAATGTTGCATGATAAGATGTTCCTCTGATGTTTATACATCATAAGAATGAATATGATGTAGTGATATGGTTTTCACAAGCTTGGGCACCAAGATGAAGCTTGTAAAGCAATCCTTGTGCATTAAAACCTAGTTTTGATGTAATGTGCAATTTACCCAAAACCTAGGGTTCAATATGCAAATTACCACTTCAATAAGGTCCATAATGTTTCTTGGCATCTTTTAGAACAAAGAAAATGAGAAGGGCGCCTCATTTGAATTAAGTTGGAGGAGAGAGAATCTTGATATTAAAATAATCAAGATTTAATCTTAAGTGAAACCCTAATTTAATTTAGGGCAAAAAATGAATGTATTAATTAAAGAGCCTTCAACCAAAATGTTATTGGTTGATTTTGAATAAGGATGGACGTTCTTTTTCCAAGATAAGGAATGAAAAATATCTAAAGGAGGTGAAATTCCACTCACCTTATTATAAGTTAAAGAATTCCCACTCAAAAAGATATATTAGTATTATAATGGATTAAGGTGCTTATTTTCTTTTCCCTTAATCCATGGATAATGGAAGGGAGTTCAGTGGCTTTGAGTTTCCTTTGCATGCAAGCAAACCAAGGAGTAAGAGGTGGTACTATTTTTGGGATTAAATGCATTTTAATAAGGCATTTTCTCTCTCATCAATTTTTCTTATAAAAGTGTCCTTTCCAAGCCAAAACAAAGGCTTTTTCGGATTTATTTCTTTCCCTTGCTTGAAAAACCGACCAAGGAGCTAGGGAGGAGCAGGAGGACGACTCCCTACCTGTTGGTAAGCCCTTGACCTTCGTTCTCCTTGATTCCATGGTGGAAATCGAAAATAAATCATTGATTTCTTCTTATTTCGATCTCCTCTTCAACCCTAGCCAACTTTTACAATCAAAAGCTTAAGGAAGAGCCTAAGAGGAGTTGAAAGAGATTCATCCACCAGTGATGGCGTGATCTTGGAGCTTTGGAGCTCAATTGGAGGCGGATTTTATAACTTGAACCCTTAATCTTATTATTGCAATCAATTCTTTATCAATTGGTGAACGTTTCTACATTTCCGAAATTAACTTTGGTTGATTGATGCAATTTCCATGTAAATCACAGTAGATTTAGTGAGTTTGGAGCTTGATGATGATGACAACATCATAAGCACACACCTCCCCAAATATCTTGGGCAAATGATTTCAAAATTTGGTTGGACCAAACGGTTTGCAAACCGTTTGGGATCAAACGGTTTCAAAACCATTTTAGATGGTTGACCAAGGGTTGACCGTTTGTGATTACTGTTCATAATTATTTTGGTTGATAACCCTCCAAATTTTAGGGATTAACGCCAAAGAAATCGTGAGTTGAAGGCAAATCAATTAGGTAAACCTAATTGGATTAAGCGCTGATTTTCAACCTGATTAACTTGACCGTTTTGGGAAAACGGTTTCAAAACCGTTTGAGTGCGTTGAACAAGGATTGACCATTTGATATTACTGTTACTAACTATGTTGGTTAATGACTCACCAAATTTTAGGGGTTAATTCCCAAGGAATCATGAGTTGAAGGCTAATCAATTAGGCAAACCCTAATTGAAATTAGTGCTGAAATTCCAATGAGTTAATTTGAGGTTTTGGGTTGATTAGCCCAAACGGTTTCAAAACCGTTTGGGGATCACCCAAACGGTCTCAAGACCGTTTGAGGGTCACCCAAGACCGTTTGGAGGTCTAGGGCAAGTATGGATATGTGTTTGAAGATCCAAAGATGTGGTATAAACCCTAATCGACTAAGTGCTGATTTTGCAAGTGATTGAGATGATGTTTTGGGTTGATTGGCCCAAACGGTTTCAAAACCGTTTGGGGATCACCCAAACGGTTTCAAGACCATTTGGGGATCACCCAAGACCGTTTGGAGGTCTGGGGTTAAGTATAGTTGACCAATTGAAGGTCCAAAGGTACCAGATCATATTGCAATTAAGTGCTGATTTGTTGATCAACTCGATAGACCAATCCTTGATGGAATTTCACTAGAATCCAAGATTTGGATGAGCCAAACGGTCTCAAGACCATTTGGAGCTCATCCAAACGGTCTCAAGACCGTTTGGAGGTCACCCAAGACCGTTTGGAGGTCTAGGGGTGAGTATGGTTAAGCAATTGATGATCCGATGATACTAAGTTAAAGTGTAATCAATTGCTGATTTGGTGATCAATCCAATGATCCAAACCTTAATTGGTTGACTTGGATTTTGATGATATGATGGGAAAACGGTCTCAAGACCGTTTGGAGGTCATCCAAACGACCTTAAGACCGTTTGGGGAGGTCATATCCAATTTGGATGATGGTTCAATGGTTTCAAAGTAACTAGTCTTACATTGATTAGTATTGAAGGATCATCGATTCCAAACCCTAATTCAATTGATTCAAACCCTATTTGATAATCAATTGAGGGTCAATTGAGGGCCAAATCAGTTGAAGGTTGACCTATTAAACTCAATTGAAGTATGAGCATAGGTCCCATTGATGATTGGTTCCATGAATTCAATGGTTGAAGGTCCAATGCAATCAATTGAAACACAATTAGTTGATGATCAACTTCAAAGCTCTAATTGGTGGTTATAAACCCTAATCCCATTGAAATCAGACCCTAATTAAGGGGTGAGTTCATGATCCAATTGATGATTGAATTGATGATCCAATCGATTGAAGTTCCATTGATTGGAGTTGAGTGTTGTTGAAGTCTTGATTAACTTTTTGGTTCATGCGGTTTTGAGTGGTTTGGACCAAACGGTATCAAGACCGTTTGAGTCCAAACGGTCTCAAGACCATTTGAGACCAAACAGTCTCAAACCGTTTGAGACCCATGCAGTTTCAAAGCTTTTTGCTTAAACGGTTTCAAACTGTTTGTGGATCGATTTGGTTAATTCAATTGGATGCCTAATGCAATTGAAGGATCAATTGGTTAATACAATTGAGTACCTAATGTAATTGAAGGAATAATGGATTGATCCAATTGAGTACCCAATGAAATTAAAGACTCAATTGACTAATCCAAATGGATACCTAGTGCAATTGAAGGTTCCATTTATCAATCTATTTGGATACCTCATGTTATTGAAGGTCTAATTGATCAAACCTTTTTGGAAACCTAATGTAATTAGGTGAGAGATACCCTTAATGGTACTAATCAATAATGCATAAAAAATGCATGGATCCAATACATGATGTAAACCCTAATTGAGGGTGTATCCATGTGAAACCCTAGTTGAGGGTGTATGCATGTGAAACCCTAGTTGAGGGTGTATCCATGTGAAACCCTAGTTGAGGGTGTATCCATGTGAAACCCTAATTGAGGGTGATTTCATGAGAAACTCTAACTAGGAACGATTAGTAAACCCTATTTATGGGCAATGTGATATGAAACCCTAATGAAGGGTGATGCTATATGCAATCCCTATTCTAAAGAAGGGAGATGGTATGTGAAACCCTAATCCCTAATGAGAGAATATAATTCATACTTGAATATGATTCATGAGGTGAACTCCTTTAGTACGACCATGCAAGGTAGCATGACCGTGGTGACTTTCTTTGCACGGTCGTTCCTGGTTGCACGGTCGTGGTGCTCCATGATGGACTTGGAGATGATTGATAGTGACCTAATATGGTCATATACCTTGATGTGTTATAAGTCCAATATAATTGGATGAAGGATACATGAGATATGTGATGGAAAACTCTAATCCTGATAAAGGAATAAGGGTGATACTCTTGAAATAATGATATATTTGTTTTGCATGGTATTGATAGATAATTAATGTACTGCTATCATATGTGCTAACCATGCATGTATCATGCGATGATGAGCATAGCCAGATATGGGCTATGATGTGTTATTATTTTGAATTTGTTTATTGGGCCTTGTGTGCCATAATATACCTTGTTGCCTGGTAAGAGGTAGCAAGAGAGTTAATGGGCCTCAAGTGCATGATGGATGCTTGTGTAGCAAGTATCATACTTATCTTGGTCAGATGACCTAAAGGTGTTAGTTACCTGAGAATGTGGTAGCAATGCTCAGATGATGAGCTAAGGGTTTGAATACCCAGGATCACATGGTTATGGTATTGAAATTGTGAAAGAATGAGAAATTCCCAGTGGTGAATTGAGGGATTAAGATCCCAACACATTATGAAAAGAGTATGGCTACGGGCCATGACTCCACGATGATAATGCCAGACTTTAGATATATGATCTAAGCCTGAAGAGAATTAATGCAGTGGTAATGATTCTGTAGTGTGTAGATGTTATACATGTTCTTCATATTAATTAAAGGATAAGTGACATGTTGATTCTATCAAGTTATAGCTGCAATGCTTCTGATATAGAATAATGTTCTAATCTGTTAGACATTAAAATATCTGTTGTCTAATAAATATGATTCGTCTGTTGATATTTATCTTCTTAAGTTGCAATAATAATGTTACTGACGGAGAGTTATATCTCTCGCTGGGGTAATTTTTATAATTGTCTCACCCCCGTGGGAACCACATTTTTAGGTGGACGCGGACGAGGAGACAGGAATCCTTTAGTAGGAGAAGAACAGCAGTAGCAGCAGGGACAACAGTGAAGTCTCAGGTGGGGACATTGGTTGTCATAACATGTATAGTTGTATATATAGTCCTATGTGTCGTCTCTGTACTCTCAGGTCCTCGGAGTAGTAGTTAGTGCTTTCGAGATTTTGGATCAGTGTCTCGAGATTTTATACCACCTGTGTTTAGCTTAATAGGTCAGCTGATGCTTGTAATTCTCAGAAAAAGATGATGCATGATATGTACCTTTGATCCAAAAAGTAAATGTGTTATACTTTGGATCTTGAAGAATAAGATTTACTATGTGTGGATCTCTTTGCAAAAAGTTTTAAATTTTTAGTGATTTTCTCTAATCCGCTGCTTGATGAATGCTTCCGCATTAGTTAATCATGTTTTCGCGAGACGGTCACTACACTTCCTGCTGTGATAATGTTCATAATCAACTTGACAATGTTGGTTGGCAACACCGTTCAATTCAGTGTATCTTCAATGAAGTCCCACCTCATCCTATCGTATGCTTTGCATAAGTTGAGTTTAATGGCCATCTGTGTCTTAAGCCCTTTCTTCATTCACATAGTGTGAATGAGTTCTTGTACCAGTATAATGTTGTCGATGATTTGTCATCCTGGGAAAAGCTGCTTTGTAGGGGTGAGATCCATGCTGGCAAGAGTGGTTTTATCCTTTCCACCAACAACTTGGAGATAAGTTTGAGGCTAACATTCACCGAAGCAATTGGCCTGAGATGATTGCATCCCTCTGGTGTGTTATTCTTGGGGATCGATACTAGTAGGGAGTTCACCATTGCGTCAGAAATAGGGGTACATGCAAAATACTCATTTACTATTAGAGAAAAGGAGCTTTTGAACTTTGTCCAGTTCTTTTGCAAGAACCCGACATCGAATCCATCCGACCCCGGTGCCTTTATAGGATTCATTTTATTCAAAGTTTTTTGGATATCCTCCACATTAGGTACCATATGTAGCACCATTACTTTCTACCTTAGTAGCGGTGGGAACTGTCCTGGGTATGCCATCGCTCACTATTTGTGTTCTTGTCTTCTGTCCTATGTGAACATCTTAATGTAATATTCATGCACCATCAATTTTAATTCCTCTTTATCTTCTACCCAGTTGCCTCCTTCGTCCTTTAGTCTATTTATTATGTTCCTTATTCTCTTTGCTTTGACCATAGACTGAAAGAACTTGGTATTTGCATCTCTAGATTTGAACTAGTCACATCTCACCCTTTGCTTCTATTCCTCTTCCTCTACCGCCAACAACTCATTTTATTATTGTTGTAGGTCCACTACGTCTGCCTCGATATGGTTGTTGGGATCGTGTACAAGCTGTTGTTGTAGTACTGTTATATCCTTCTATATGTCTCCTATCTTCTTCTTCATCTGGCTTCTCTTCTTTCTATCCCACTCGATTGAAATTTCCATCATTTTGGCAATGGCTTCATCATATGGAATTGAGTTGTCCCATTTTTTGTCCAGGAATCCCCGTAGGGACTCCCTTTGGTTCCACATTACTGAGGTCTTCAATTTTATTTGTCCCCTTCTTTGCCCAGTTCTTGTGCTTACTACCATCGGCAAGTGGTCCGAATTCAATCTCGATAGAACATGGACATGAGTCATGGGGTAGTAGTCCAACCACTCAGCGTTCACCACTGCTCGGTCAAGTCTTTTGTGTAGCAGCCCCCTTCAGAACATCATACGCGACCCGCTAGCACCAATATCCTTAAGGCCATCGTCAGATACCCTTTGGCAAAGTTAGTGCAACTACGAATAACTGCCGACTCCCCCCCCAATCTTCTCGTCCACCATCAATACAATGTTGAAATCACCAAGTTTAGCCATGGTTTGGATGATGCATTTGTGATGGTGGCCAGATGCCTCCATAACCATCTCCTTTTTGTCTGTCTTGTACTGGCGTATATGAACGTGAACTGGCATGTGTTGTTGATGAGGCAATGAATAAGTTGTTTGTGGCATGCAAGGACTTCCACTAGTCTGGCTCTATCTTTCCATAGCACCCACACCCCACCGGAGAAGACTTGCGCTTCAACCCAATGTGAGGATTCATATCCCAACCTTTTTATTATTTTCTCAGCCCTGGTTCCAATGATCTATGGTTCCAGTATTGCTAACATGTCAATGCAATTTCGGAATGAAATATCTCTTATTGTGTTCTGGACACCTTCCGAGCAGATGCCCTGCACATTCCAAGCTGCTATAATCATTTGGGGGGGGTTGTTTCCTGGGTCAGGTCTGCTGCTCCCTTCCCCAGTGTCAAAGTTTTGCTCCTCATGTCCATCGCTTCTTACCCTCTTTCATGGCTCCATTTTGTTGGGTGTTCCTTGATTGATGATCTTAATATTTCTAAGATGAATTCCCCTGCCTATGTTCGGTGGTCTATCACTATGACAATCAGGTCCCCATTTCCCAAAGGAGAATGTAATAGGGGGCCTTCCTAGTGCTGCCTTCCCTAGAATAACAACCTCATCCTCCTCCTCGATATTTGTCACCTGGTGGGTCTCATGCACCTCCTTGTCTTTACCGTTGTTGCTCACTTTTTTTTGTTGGTTGTCTTACTGTCCTGGCTGGCACAATGGTGCCTTTTCCCTTTGTCCACCCCTTTCCCTTTGTTATATGATTTCCTCGCCCTCCAGTCAATCCCCGCTATTCTTTGCGCTACATGGACCACATATATTACATTTTCTGCTTGTTCTTCCCCCTCCTCCTGCTCTAGGTTAGCAAACCTATTACGTGTTTGTGCCCCACATCTTCCATTATTTACATCTTGCTTCCTCAGTTTTCTAGGATTAGTCCTAGCATGTAGTGTCTCAAAGTCTCCCATTGGGAACAAAATTTCCTCCGCGTGATCTCCTGCTCCGTTCTTCTCCAATTGAGCCTTCATCGCACTTTTTTCTTTGTAGTTAGCCTCTTCATGTCCCGCTCTCCCACATTACTTGCATATACTGGGTATGTTCTCATACTCCAGTTTATAGTTCTCCCCCTATACCACGATCCCTGGGATTAAGGGTTTGGAGGTGTCCACCTTAACCACAATCCGTGCAAATCTTCCCCTTCTATTGTTATCTGTATTGGTGTCCACTCTAATTGTGTATCCTATGACATTCCCAACTTCTTCCAGGAATTCCCTCTGGTAGAGAAATATCGGTAGATTCAGTATACGTACCCACACAACCAGCATATGTGGGTTTTTCGAGGTGGAGAAGTAAGGATCCCATGGCTGAACATCCAGGTAGGACCCCATCATTGGCCATGGGCCGCCAGTAAGGGCCTTCAAATAGTCATCTTCTCTTCCCAAATGTACCAGGTAGTAGCTGTTATCCAGATCAATCAATCAAAAGGCTCCGACTAGCTTCCACAGGAGGCTGATGCGATACCACAACCTCATATATCCCACCTCCTTTGCAATTACTTTGACGATGACCGAAAACATCCATGGCTTCTACAATTTGTTGTTTTTACTTTGCTCGATGTCAAAGCATGGTGTTCCATCGATAACTTGCTTTTGGATGTCCCTGCTGCACAACATTATCAACTGGTCATCGAGGTCCACAAACACCATCCAATTCCCTCCAGTTCCCCCGACAGTCACATGACTATATAGCATTCTATACCTTGCTACTCTCGACTTGGCCCCTTCTTGTGATAGTTTGTTCTTATTTCTTGTGAGTTCCGAGAACTCATCCCGTCTTCCATTTGGTTCGTCTGTATCCATTGTCACTTCATCATGTGGTCTATTTATATATTTTTCCTCCGTCTCCTCTCTGGTATTAAATCATAGACTAAATCCCAATCGACGTAGGATCTCCTACTGTTCTCTTCTCTTTGTGAGGGTGCCTTACACCGGTCTGGTCTCTGAAGGTCTCCCCATGCCTCCGCCATCGCCTCTACGATCACCCGCTCCAAACCCTACCACTGCCATTCTTCGATTGTTCCTTGTGAAGATTAATGAAAATTTATTGTTACGAATGCTGGTTGGGAAGAACCCGATAGTGGACTGACGTCATTCGATGGAACCACTCTAAATATTTCCTCCTATGATTGATTGCATATCCATCTTTTCTTAAACAAACAATCTTGTTAGGAACTGGAGATCGATAAGAGGCACAATGATATGCACTAGGGCATTGTGAAAGGAGAGGAGTTATTTTGCCAAACTATTATATACTGAATGGAGGAGGAACGGGGATTTTGCATGCACATTGTCATCATTTCTGCAAGCAATGGCAACATGGGAGGGTAAGGCAAGGAAGCAGGAGATGAGGAGTAAGAGAAGTCTACAAGTACACTTGTTGTTTGTGCAATCTCAACTGGAAGAAAACAACTCAGAGGAAGAGGAAAAAAATTGTTGACATTCAATTAGGGATAAATATGGAGCTGAGGAGGAAAAATATGGATAGAAGACAAATGGCTCATTGTAGTTGGATCGAGTTGGGAGACAAAAACACAAGATTCTTCCATGCTTTCATAAAGGAGAGAAGGTGGTGGAATAAGATCATGGGGTTAAGAAGTGAAGAAGGTGTATGGGAAGAAGAGGGGGTCTCACTTAAGAGGCTGGTCAGATAGCATTTCAGAGTACTCTATAATGATAAGTATCTCTGCACTCAGGTGCAAGCATGCTATGAAAATGTTACTTTCTTCCCCATGATCATCGAGAGGCACTAATCGAAATAAATCACACGTTAAAAAAGGAGCAAATATAGAGTAATCAAACTTTCAAATTTATAACCCGACACTCGGGCCCCTGTAACAATAGTAACGGGGTCCGATGTAGTAGATTAGGGTCGAACCACATGGACAAGGGTGGTAAGTGTTAAGATCTTTTAAGCCATAACTTAGTTAAACCCAAAAAAATGTAAGGTAAGGTATATGTTCCTTTTAGAATGATGGTTCTTCAACAAACAATCAATAATCAAGTAAAAAAAATGAACTAACAAAATAAAAGAACAAGAATGTCAAAAGATAAGATAACAAGTAAGGAAGGAAACTTGGATTGGGTTTCACCATCAAGGTCTCTCACCAACATGCAATACTCACACCTATTGTATGCTCTTAGAAAGTTTATAGGCAATCATCATAAGTGTCTATTCCCACCTCTCTCAATCTTAGAATAGATCTTGGTTATAAGGTTCTCTCTTTGACAAGATTGCAAACAAACAATCACAAGTAAGACCATAAGTTCAATATCTTAAGTATTCCAACATTCTCAAGCATTCATGCAACTCCATAACCCTTAGATTTAGGTTAATATTATTCTCTCAAGGTATTAACAGACAAACAACACAAGATGATAGCTAATCATGCAAGTGATGCATTAAGAATAAGAGTATGGAGATAGACATTTCTAAGAGCATATATTCACTAGATATAAGTATTAGAGCCTTTGTGTCTACTCCCAACCCAAGTTATATGACTATCTACTCATGGTGATGAGTAGCATGATGAAATTACAAGTATGGTGAGACATAGAGATGGAAAATGAGACGGTGATGAAGGGGAATGAAGGGAGATAAATAGATTCAAAGAAGAAGTAAATCTATACAAAAACAACCCCAAACAAGTCAGAGGTTGATAAAATCTTCTCCTCATTGAATCTAGACAATGAAGGTGTCTGCTTCATCTCCCTCCTCCTCTCAAAGAAGGAATCTGGAACTACTTGGTGGAGATGGGGGTTTGGTGCTCCTTGGATTCTCATCCTTAGCGTGTATGAACTGATGAGTGGAAGATGCAAGTCAAAGGTCGATGGCGGGGTGGCTTGGTGGAAGCATTCCGTCATCTCTCTTGCGTCTCTACCCCCTCTTAGTTGTATGGGGTGTCCTTTTTATAGCTCTTGGTCTGGGACTCGAGGTGGTTCTTGAGGTGCTTTACTTGCACCACAAGTCCTATGAGCACAAGCCTAGGCACATGCACTTCATGGTATGAATGAAATGAGTGTAGTGCAACCATCAGTAGGAAGATCATGCAGGTGAGCCATTATTTCTTCCTGGCCATTGGTTTGCAGGTTCCTAGTCCAACTATCAACCGACATGTCAATAATTGCTCCATTGATAGAGGCATCTGCTGAGCCATTAGGTGGGGTTTTCATAAGTGAACCATTAGTTGACAACTCCCCTTAGTCTTCCCATTGGTGCAGGCTGGCCATCGATTAGGAGATTGATGGTTGTTCTATCCCTCTTCTGATACCTGGGCAGTGGCCGGGGACTACTGGAGGTCATTAGTTTTGAGAACTGATGGGTAGTCAGCCCCGTGGACCTAGTGGTTTCTAAGGGAGGATGGTCACCATTAGTTGTGGAAATAGATGGAATATATGTACTAGGGTTAAGACCATGTTTGGTGAGTTACTTTCATGGGAATGAGTGGTTAACTTTGAATCAAGACAAAATGACAAACATGAGAAAAATGTGAGAATGTTAAGGCAATTCTGCATAAAGAGAGGAAATTAGGGATAAAATTATGCATGGAGTATCCACAAAATTGGATGTTATCCACCCCCAAACTTAGAGTCTAGCTTGTCCTTGAGCTAATAAATAGAATCAAGGCATCAAGTAAATGTTAAGGGCTCTATTTGTTTAGTTTTTTTTTAATTTTTGACCATGTCCTTAGGTCAAGACCTCTGGATAATGGTTCAATCTACTTACTATACTCCTAGTTTTCTTCATTTTCAATCTAGAGTTGCATGACATCTTTTGTCTAGCACATCCTCTTCTCAGGAGGAGTTTCCCCTTCACAAATTGCACCCAATTTTGTTTCAAACTGTACTCATGCAAAATACCATAAAAGGTAGCTTTCACGCCCAACTTTATTTTTAGATAGTCCTAATTAATGGTTTAAAGGTGGGCCGAGGATGCTTGTGTTTCTTGTCTTTCTAGGGTTCACTCAAATGAGTACTATTGTAAAAGTAGTGCTACTCAACTGTTAGTTCTAATGTAGTTTCAAATGGTGAGGTTGCCATTGAAAGGCATGTGGGTTTTCATTTAGCTTTCAGGTTCCACTACCAGGCATGACATATCTTCATATTGAGTGCAACCCCGACCTGGTGGAGCCTTATGACATCTTTCCAGGCACAACTCTCAAGTTTTTATTCACATTGAATTTTATTCTTGCTCACAAGGTTTTAGGTGATGGGATTTTTATGGGAAGGTTGGCTTCCGAGCCTCTTTTGCTCCCATAGAGGGTATTAAGAACTATAAGGGGTAGCTATTTCCTTTGTTTCTAGCACTTGCACTTTCCAACCTGTACTCAAAGCTAGGTGATCAATCGAGGGCACACCAGATGGGGTCCTCCTTGTTTTAAAGGTTTTTTTTCTCTAGGATAGTAGCATTCCTTTGCTTCCTACAATTGCTTGTGATAAGAATGATATAAAGACATAGTCAAGTAGGTGTTTATAGGTAAATTGATATCCCAAAACTTCACTCTTGGAGTGATTACACTAAAAAGTAGCTTGAGATAAGAAGTCCTAAGGTAAGAGTGGTGAGAAATCCCATAAAAGTGGAGTTAAAATTTGCCTTCAAAATGTCCTATTCATCAAAATATTTCCTTCTAAGGTTAAAAAAGACTAAATTATATACTTTGGCAAAGTTGGTCTCTGACTTTTTAAAATTCTGGCAAATTATTTGCACAAAGAAGGTAGGGAAGAAGTGAAATGAGTAACACAAAAAATTGAGATGTTGGGCAAGTAAACGTACCTAGGTCTCCCTTTGGACCACTCAAACAAATCATGCACCAAGTCCTTTGGGTGTCAAAGATCGAGGTTCCGTAAGAACATGCGAGTTAATGTTGAGAGTATGTCAATGCCCAATCAGATGTTAAGATTTGTATTGTGTATGTCTCGTGAAGGTGGTGGTAGTACTCATAGTGATAATATTCCACCTTCTAATATGACATATCCAACATTTTCATCCAAAATAATACGTAGAAACCAAATCCATTGGAGCCTTGTGATTGTTGAGGGCTCCTACAATGGAACTATAGTTTCTGAAACTTCAAACCTTCATCTAGGAGGCCCCTGCCAAACATTCATATTATCTTGATAATCACTGTAGCCACATGTGCAACTTTCTATTCAATAACACTTAGTTATTTTGTGATATGTTGTTCTCTTCAAGCTAAATTGAGCATTTGAGCTATTGTATAAGACTGTCTTTTGAGCCTTTGTATCAATTGATAGAAGTTTCCATTATGCATCATGCAAAATATGTAGAAATATAAAGTGTGGGACATTATACTTTAAGTGATATGTAAATTGCTGGAGTTCACTCAAATATTCTTCTAGATTATGTTCCTAAAGACATCATAGAAGGCCATATAGACATCATTAATATCATTATCTATAAGTAACTGGCATTCCATCATGATGTTGACTGTCATATAACCTCCAACTGTAATTATCACATATGTCTGAATTGAACATTTTCCCATTCAAAAATGGTGACAATTTCCTCTTCTTGCAGCCTCAGTTCTTCCATGATGAAAGTCAGATCTTCTACGGACAACCTGTAGCAAGAATTTTTTTCAAAATGTTCAAATGTGGGTTGTATCAGATTGGTTGGTTCTAGTTCATATGCAGTATTATCCTCTAGTTTGTTGGCTGTTCATCTTTATCAACCCCTTCTTATTTTTCCCCTTAATTGGAGGGGACTGGGGCATCAAATTCTTCATAGTTTTCTACTTCCTCTTTATCCTATGGATATTTTATATCATCTTAAGAAGGGTAAGTAGCTCTTACAGATTCATAAGCAGTTGCAGACACAGTAGTAGTTTTGGGAGCCACATATTCAGCAATAGATTCTTCTATGAGTGGGTTGTTGGGAGGTTATTTCTATGTGAGGAGGTGTTAGCAACTTTGATTGGGAGGGAGGAACCACCATGTTATTTGTATTGTCTTTTAGAGAAGGGGCTTCTATTTCCTTCTCTATTTTTTTCAGTCATTCCCTCCATGGGGTTCGTTCTGGTAGGGGAATGAGAGTGTACATCCTTCTTGGGATGTCCTCCACGTGCTTGTCATAGAATAAGCATCTATTATGGATGACCTGCATGACATACTTCCCTCATAGGACATGGAAGTCCTCATTGGAAATCTGCTCGAGAGAAATTCTCTTTTAGTGGTTCAATTGTTCTTAGCACTATGAACACGCTATCCCCGAAATGTTGCATTTGATGGGGTATGCTGTAATCTACATATATATGCCTCCAGTTGGGAAGACATGTTGGTATATATGCCCATAGAGCCATCCCAAGAAAATGCATGGAGTCAGCTATTATTTAATCAATTAATGCAATTATTTGGTTAATTAATGAATTCCAGAATATTCTAATTAATCCAAAAGCGTTTTAATTAACGCAGCGTTTCTGTTTACCGATGGGTTTAGGAAACCCTACTTCCCTTCGTATCCTATTTAAAGGAGGATTGAAAGCCGATATCTATATAAGATATCGAGAGAAGCTTTTTGGTTTACGCTCACGTACGTAAACCCTAGCCATCACTATACTTAGGAGAGAAAGGAGAGCAACACGCCTCTAGCACACCACTACACAGACATGACTCCTTCCCGCGGGCTTAGGAAGCGCGACGTGGAGTTCCAGTCCATCAGTGTGGACGGAGTAGAGACACAGATGCTGAGATGCCTGCATTCAAAGGACAGCGACGACCATCTGTGCACGTTACGAGCGACACACATCATCACACGAAAGGAGCACCACCGGATCTTCCTACGACAACGAATGGGAGAGAAGTTACATCCATGTAGACAAGCGTCTTTGCACACCTTTGTGCAGCGGGACATCACCATACTTGCTCCACGATAAGGTATATCCCTCAAACACTCCTTCCGAATACGCTGTTGTCGACGAGATCCTATTTCAGGTTGAGTGGATTTTTTTTGTTGTTTCTGCCGCGCATGTTTTCTCAACAAAACCCAACCGTGGTATCAGGACAGCATCGATCTACGATGTATTTGGATTCGTTTCGATATGATTGAATCGCTGTATACTATTTTTATGTTGCATACGATGCGAATTAAAATAGTTAATGTGCAAATCTAAACCTAATTCCACATACGCCGTAGGCTTCTGTTTTTGATGTTTTGGACGGGGTCAACTATGGAAAATATTGATTTTCCTAAGTGCACGGAAGTAAAATTCCATAGACGTTTTAGGGGCGGCCTCCCCTCGACCCCCGCATAGGGGCGCTGCTCCTGTGTACTCCGCATAGTCTGCGTGGGAGTCAAAAATTTATTTAATGGGGAATGTCCCTCATTAAAAGTACTGCAAATTAATATGTATATACATATATGCAAATATACCTATGATAGCATACACATCGCCTTTAAAATCTATTTTATGTGGTGAGTGCATGCACAATTATGGCCTAGTATCCCCTTTTGTGAATGTTGTGAATGGATGTGGATGTCAATCTTGTGGATATGTTTGTTTGTGAATTCTATGGATGTATAATGGTTGCATATGGATCCTTTGTATAAAGTATTCGGCTTGCATGCCAAGCCTCATCTCTTATTTCAAAGTGTAATCAATTCTTTTCTTTTATATTTGTACTCATATGATGTAATAGTGATAGGATTAGTTTTAGTCTTTGTAAACTTGATGTAAGGAGGCCACTTGAAGATCTAAATCCAAGGAGTGTCCATGGAGAAGCACCATGAAAATCCAATTCCAAGAAGCAACCTGAAGATCCAACTCCAAGGAGCGTCCATGGAGAAGCAACAAGAAGATCCAATTCCAAGAAGCAACTTGAAGTTCCAACCTCACGAAGCATCCATGAAGTTGTTCATTGTAATGTCAATCATTACAGGCTTACATGTTGATTCACAGGTGTTGCATGAGATGCATAAGACCATAGGTGGACCTTAATCCTTTTTTTCTCTAAAGGATTATAATAGTATGGCCATAACTGATGTATTTGTGTTTATGATTGCATGTCTATCGTTTGTGGTTGTGGATATAGTAGTATATGATACATACTATAAGTATGTGATGTTTGGATATGTATATGTATTAATAGAACCCCTCAATTAATAATATTAAATTTTAGTTGCCTTCCATAAAGCAACACACATGAAAAGATTGATCGACTATGTGTGGGAACGCCTCCGTGCGGTACACTGTCTATCTCGTGGAAGTGTGATGGTGGGTGTGTGGGTCTGCCTCCACAGGGTGCACACTCATCGTGTTGGCTTATGGGTTGGACTTAACTAGGGAACCTTGATAGGATCAAGTACCTAGAGACACACAGATGCATCATGGCAAGGAGTTGTGCATGATCATCTATCCAAGAGTTGCATCTGATGCAATTGGCAAAAGTTTCCTACCTTAGTATTTGGTCTTTGACGCCGGCGTTGGCTGGGCATCAATCCAATTATTTTGGGTCTTGGCTCACTAGAAGGTTGTGCATTACAATCTTTTGAGTTGATAGTGAGGGCTATCAATTTGAATAAAATAGTGGGAGCATAATTAATTAAAGGCATAATTAATCTCATTTATCAAATCTTTACAAGTCAAAATGTTTTGGACTAAATGCAAAATTTTCTTTTGTAGAAATCAAATGGAAAACAACACTCACACTTTCTCGTTGCGATTGGTCCTTGAGAAGGACAAACTCACCGGAACTAACTTTCAAAACTGGTTTAGGACGCTGAGAATTGTTCTCACACATGAGCGTAAGCTCTATGTCCTTGAAACACCAGAACTAGCAGAACCCGCCGCAAATGCGCCCAAGGTTGAAAAGGATGCTTACAAGAAGCACCTTGATGATGCCGTGGATGTCAAGTGCCTGATGTTGTGCTCAATGAACTATGAGTTGCAAGAGCAACATGAGAACATGAATTTCATAGAGATCGTAACAAATCTCAAGAACATGTATCAACGTCAAGCAAGATAGGAGAGATATGATGTCTCAAAGGCTTTGTTCAGGAGCAAGATGAAAGAGGGAGACTCAGTTGGCACCCATATACTCACTTTGATTGGGTATGTGGAAAGCCTATCCGAGCTGAGATTTCCCCTAGGTCAAGAGTTGGCCACTGATGTGATTCTACAATCGTTGCCTCAATCATATAATCATTTTGTCATGAACTACAACATGAACAATTTTGACTAGCCGTTGTCAGAATTGTTGGGAATGTTGAGGACAGCTGAAGCACAGATGAAGAAAGACAAGCCCAAGTTTGTGATGGTGATCAGCAAGGCAAAGGGAAAGTCAAAAGGCAAAGTCAAGGCTAAGAAAGGTTCTAAAGCTGGGCAGAAGCCAAAGTCATCCGCACTCAAAGCTAAAGGTGGGATCTCCAAAGAAGGCAGTTGTCACCATTGTCACCAGCCTGGACATTGGAAAAGAAAATGTCCTCTCTACCTGGAGGAACTGAGGAAGAAGAAGTAGGGGATAGAGATCTCCACTTCAGGTATATACATTATTGAGATAAACTTAAATACTTATTCATCATGGGTACTAGATACCGGATGTGGATCTCACATATGTTCTAATGTGCAAGATCTGATAAGAAGTAAGCCTTTACGAAAGGGCCAAGTCGAGCTGTGGGTTGCTAATGGAGCAAGAGTTGCTGCCACCGCAGTTGGAGTTATTATTTATCTTTGCCTATGGGAATTGTAATAGAATTAGAGAATTGCTATTATGTACCTGCCATTAATAGAAATATTATTTTTGTATCTTGTATGAACAAGAGTGGATTTAAATTTCACATTAAGAATGGAATTATTTCTATTTCTAAAGATGAGATCTTTTATGGCAATGAACCTATGTCTTATGGTATCTACTTGTTAGAACTTGAGACTAGCATATACAACGTAAATACTAAAAGGTTAAAACTTGACAACTCAAACAAAACATTCTTATGGCATTGTTGTCTTGGGCACATAAACGAGAAGCACATATCTAGACTCTTTTGATTTTGAATCATTAGAGACATGTGAGGCATGTTTATTAGGGAATATGACCAAGACTCCTTTCACTGGACACAGTGAGAGAGCCAGTGATCTTCTAGGGCTCATACATACTGATGTATGTGGACCTTTTAGATCAAATGCTAGAGGAGGCTATCAATACTTCATTACCATCACTGATGACCTCAGTAGGTATGGCTATGTATATCTTATGAAACATAAGTCAGAAACTCTTGAAATGTTCAAGACTTTCATGAATAAAGTAGAGAAGCAACTTGATAAGAGTATTAAAGCACTCCATTCAGATTGAGGTGGCAAATACTTAAGCCAAGAGTTTGAGGACCTTCTAAGAGACCGTGGTATTGTATCACAATGGACTCCACCTGGTACACCACAACATAATGGTGTGTCAGAAAGAAGGAATCATACATTATTAGACATGGTACGATCAATGATGAGTTCAGCCGAACTTCTAATATCTTTCTGGGGATATGCTCTTGAAATTGCAGCGTTTACACTTAACCATGTACCTTCCAAATCGGTTCAAAAGACACCATATGAGATATGGAATGGGAATCGTCCCAATTTGTCTATGTTAAATATTTGGGGATATGAAGCTTATGTTAGGAAACAATTTCCTAAAAAGCTTGGACCCAAATCGGAAAAATGCTATTTTGTTGGATACCCCAAGGAAACTCGGGGATACTACTTCTACACACCAACTGACAACAAAGTGTTTATTGCTAGGACTATTGTATTTCTTGAAAAGGAATTAGTGGGAGGAATGTAGAGCTCGAAGAAGTTCGAGACCAACAAGAAAGTAGAGAACCTGAGGAGGTACATAAGGAACATGAAGACTCACAAATTGTTGTGGAATTTCAAGTTCCAAATGTAACACAGGAACCTCGTAGGTCTAGTAGGACACAACTTGAGCCTGAGAGATTTGGATTTCTCATGACTCAAGACAGTGACGAATTGGGCATAGCAGATGAGCCAACTTCATATCTAGAAGCTACTAAGGGACCAGAATCTGAGAAATGGCTCGAAGCCATGAGATCTGAGATGGAATCCATGTACACCAACAAGGTATGGACCTTGGTGGATCCACCCGAAGGGGTAAAACCCATAGGGTGCAAGTGGATCTTCAAGAAGAAGACTGACATGGATGGAAATGTTCAAACCTATAAAGGTAGATTGATTGCAAAAGTATTCTATCAAATTCAAGGCGTTGATTATGATGAGACCTTTTCACCAGTTGCCATGGTTAAATCCATCAGGATCATGCTTGCCATTGCAGCTTATCATGACTATGAGATTTGGCAGATGGATGTTAGAACATCATTCCTTAATGTGAATTTACTCGAGGATGTGTACATGACACAACCTGAGGGTTTTATCGATCCAAAGGAAGCTAATAAAGTCTGTAAGCTACAAAGGTCAATCTATGGATTGAAGCAAGCATCTCAGAGATAGAATATACATTTTGATGAAGTAGTCAAAAAGTTTGTCTTTAGTCAAAATGAAGATGAACCTTGTGTTTACAAAAGGGTTAGTGGGAGCACAATCATATTTCTCATATTGTATGTGGATGACATACTATTGATGGAAAATGACATCCCTACTCTTCAGACAGTAAAAGGTTGGTTAGGGAAGACCTTCTCTATAAAGGATTTAGGCGAAGCATCCTATATACTAGGGATCAAGATCTACAGAGATATATCTAGAAGGCTTCTAGGTCTAAGCCAGAGCACATACATTGACAAGGTGCTAAAGAGGTTTAGCATGGAGGGTTCTAAGAGAGGTAACTTGCCCATGTCCCATGGGGTTATGATCTCTAAAGCCCAATGTCCTAGTTCATGTGATGAACATGCACGCATGAGTAAGATTCCATATGCATCAGCAATTGGATCTATCATGTACGTGATGTTATGTACTCATCCTGATGTGTCGTATGCTTTGAGCATGACAAGCCAGTATCAGTCACATCCAGGTGAATGTCACTGGACATCAGTAAAGAACATCCTAAAGTACTTGAGAAGGACTAAGGATCAATTCTTGGTATACGGTGGTGAGGAAGAGCTCTTGGTAAAGGGTTACACTGATGCTAGCTTCCAAACTTTCAAAGATGACTACAGATCACAATCTGGATTTCTATTTTGCCTGAACAATGGAGCTGTGAGCTGGAAGAGTTCCAAGAAAGAGACGGTTGTGGATTCTACAATAGAGGCCGAATATATTGCCGCATCTAATGCTGCAAAGGAAGATATGTGGATCAAGAAGTTCATTTCTGAACTTGGAGTGGTTCCAAGTTCTGGTGATGTAATTGAGTTGTTTTGCGACAACAACAGAGCAATTACACAGGCTAAAGAACCAATATCGGACCAACGTTCCAAACATATTCTACAGAGGTTCCATCTCATACGAGAGATCATATAATGAGGAGATGTGAAGATTTGCAGAGTACCTACAGAAAGCAATGTGGCTGACCCGCTCACAAAAGCACTTTCACAAAAGAAACATGATAGACATGTTCGATCACTTGGATTGAGATTCATGAGTGATTGGGTATAAGTGTAAGTGGGAATCTGTTGGTATGTGTGCCCATAGATACTATCATTCGATGATTGTAATGGGATACTATGCAAATGATTTGTAATATTACATTGATCATATCAATAAAGGCAAGTTTCCAACCTATATTTTTGTGTTTTATATTGTGAGATGACCATAAAACTTATAGATGTATATAGAATAATATACTCAATGACATATGTCTTCGGGTTGATGACCTGAACAGTGAGATCATATGTATGCTAAGAGTATGTATTCTTGATTTGTCCCTAATCGGTTGTTATTGTGGAAATATTCATAGACATCAATAACACATAAGATTAGAATGTATGTTGGTTGATGGAAGAATATCATTATCCATGATATGGAGATATCAAACCAAATACATAGATACTTGTTAGAGAATAGTGTATCGGATAGACCCACCTTGAGAGTGACACATTGATACCATGATTGGTAGTTAGAGTCACATCTCATAATGATGGTGGTGATTGTGGTTCTTAGACCTGAAGTAACTACACTTATCACATGCCATTTGGTGTACTTTGACATCATCCATCATGGTCCTGAATAAGGTTTGCCATAAAGATTGTGCTTGGGTGCATTGTGACACATGAGGATGACTGTGAGTGATGTAGATGGAATTTTTCCTTCCTACGAGAGTTTGATATTCCGGACACTTGATAAGTGAGACCGAGAAATGCATGGCCATGCTGATGTGAGTCAATATGTGATATTGAGCTTACATATATCTCAGACAGTCTACTCTAGTTCAAGGAACATGGATTGAACGTTGAAAAGGATAACAATTCCATGACTCGAGTTCAATCCGGATATTAGTGACAAAGGAACTATACAATCACTATAACACCAGTCATGAATGATAGGTTAAGTTGTTCTCCAACTTCTCCAATTACTTGGGTGGCAATGAAGTCTTGCTAGATACCAATCATTGCTTGTGAAATCATAATATGATTATGGATATCACTGCCAACGTAATTTGGAGCCTACCGGCTCACACACATAGGATGTGTTGGAATAGGAGTATAATTGTGGATTTGATTGGAATTGCTCCAAATCACATTGATTATTAAAATGTTTATGTAATGGATTAGAATAATATTGGAGTGAATGTCTCTCAGTGAAAGTGGGAGTCTGTTGGTATATATGCCCATAGAGCCATCCCAAGCAATTGCATGGAGTCAGATATTATTTAATCCATTAATGTGATTATTTGGTTTAGGAAACCATACTTCCCTTCGTATGAATGAATTCTAGAATATTCTAATTAATCCACGAGTATTTAAATTAACACAACGTTTCTGTTTACCGATGGGTTTAGGAAACCATACTTCCCTTCGTATCCTATTTAAATGAGGATTGACGGTCGATATCTATATAAAATATCGAGAGAGGCTTTTCAGTTTACGCTGACGTACGTAAACCCTAGCCGTCACCGTCCTTAGGAGAGAAAGGAGAGCAACACGCCACTAGCACGCCACTGCACATACATGACTCCTTCCCGCGGGCTTAGGAAGCGTGACGTGGAGTTCCAGTCCATCCGCGTGGACGAAGTAGAGACGCAGATGCTGAGACGCCTACTTTTGGAGGACAACGACGACCATCCGTGCGCGTTACGAGCGATACACATCATGACACGAAAGGAGCGCCGCCGGATCTTCCTGCGACAGTGAACGGGAGAGAAGTTCCATCCGTGTAGACAAGCGTTGTTGCACACCTTTGTGCAGCGGGACATCGCCGGACTTGCTCCGCGATAAGGTATATCCCGCAAACACTCCTTCAAAATATGCTATTGTCGACGAGATCCTATTTTGAGTTGAGTGGAATTTTTTTTGTTGCTTCCACCGCACATGTTTTCTCCACAAAACCCAACAAGATACCCACATCCTACCCCCTATATAAGATGTTTCAGGAATGTGGCAATTTCTTGTATCGTCCTATGTTCTGGCTTCTCAAAGATCATCCTTCCACATGGTACGTCTTTTACATTGTAATTGTAGGTAATGACCCACCTAGTGGAAATATTTGCCATAGTCAGAAGCCAGTGGTTGAAGGACTTGAAAGGGAGAGTTATGAAGTACAACTTCTTTATTTTATGCAAAGTATCTTGCAACTCTTCAACTGAGGTAGCTTTGTAATTTTCCACATATAGATGAGAAACAAGAGTTGATCTGGTATAAAAAATGAGGCCTATTTTGTCCCTTATATGTATTCTTTGATTATAGTTCCATTGAGGACCTTGGAAAATACTCTGAATGGATACCTTATGTATAAAGGCTGATCACATGTTGTCCCTTGTCAGATGGTATCTTTTGTTGTTGTAGATGATGTCTTCCCCTAGTTTATCATCATCAAGAATATCTTCCAGGACACAGATATCACAAAGTAACATCCTTAACACTGACATCATATCCATGTATTTCATTTTACACAACAACGGTGGCAGTGCTATCAGATTTATATTGGCTACCAGTGGTGATTCGTGAAACATTGGATTGTTTGGTTTTCTTGGGGTGTTATTAAACATGTAGTTCATATTTTCCTCCTCTTGCTTAGCAATGTGCTCCTCTATTTCCACCTCAAAAGGATTTGGATGAACTCCTCATTTGATCGGTTCATCCAATAGAAAATCATTGACAAAAGTTCTCATAGTCAATTGGAGGTGGTGGTGCGTTGTATTCAAATAGAGGATTTAGCACGTTCATTACATCCTCTATCATTTTCGATGCTTCCTCCTTCTCCTCTGGTGGATTCAGGATGACATAATTTTTCCCAATTGCTTCGACGCCTGTGACAGTCACTGCTCATTCTGATATTTTTGTGAAACCCTGATCTACCTTGTTAATGGGTTCCTATTCCTAGTGTTTTCTGGTGGAGTTCCCTAGAGAGGTTGGGGAATTGGTATGATCATTCTCCCCTACATGCACTTCCATGTTCCTCAAAGAGTTTTCCTCCCCTTGTTTAGCTGATAGTTGTTCTGTGGCTTCTTGTTCTGGGGGTGGTGAAACCTTACTAATTTTAACTTGAGAAACATGTCTACCATCAACTACACATCCATATCTACTACAGGTGAGGATACCTCCTCGTTGGAAATCCACCATCGTTTGGATGATGTTTCTTCATAGGAAGGTGATGTTGTTGGTGCCTCCTTCCATTTCTTGTCTTCAGAGAGTAGCTGTTCATTCTCCTATCATAGGTTGTCCTGCTCCTGAAATAGAAGGGCAACCTCTTTGGTCATGTCTTCCAGGGCTTCCATAACCTACATTTGGTTTGCATCCATGCGTTTCATATGTTGTGTCAGGCTCAACAATGGTTGCATTTTGACTGTTAGCTACTCAACCTACAAAGTTAGCTTAGACATATTTGAAGTTAGATTTAAAATATTTAAGGCAGAGTTAGAGACAATCTCACTAAGGTCGTATATTTCTTTCCCTATCTCTATGATTTTTGCTACAACAGGAACTTGTTGTGATTGCTCTTTATACTTCTTGAGCTTGCCTCTTACTTGGCTTTCTTCATTTGAACATATTTTTCTTCTTCCCTGATCATGTAAAGGATTTTCTCAGCCTCATATCTTGGCATGGGCTACCCCTTTTTAGAGGTCTCCTTTTCTGGTACTTCCCTTTCAGATTTGTAGTTTGACAAGGGCTCATTTCTTGTAAAACTCATTGATTCCTATCGATACCTTGGCTGGCTGGTGTCTCAGCCCACACATTGTTGTTGGCTGCCCTAGAAGTAGTGTGGTGTGATGCCACACTTGTGTTGATGCAGGCTTCTCTGGTCTCCTCCTATTCTGATTCTGCTGGTATCTTTGGTATAGCATTTCTGTTAGTATCAACGAAGTTTGATAATGGGTCAACATCAGGCATAACCCCTTTAGGTATCTCTAGGATACTAGCGCAAGTTGTATTTGTCACGTGTTCTATCTTTTCTATTTCTAGATTTATCGACTCAGGTGTGGGGGATTTCTTGAGTTTTGTCTTAGTTGCCATCTTCTTTGGGAAGTGAATTATCACTCTTTTTTGTGGCGACTTGGTAGTTGTATGTTCTGTATATTTTATTAGTAGCCCTACCAACACTTGTTCTCTTAGAGGTGTTAGGGGTTTGGCTTCATCTTTCATTTTTAAAATGTCATCCTCCTTGAAAAGGAGTTTATCACAGTCATAATTGTACATTTCGGGCAGGGGAAAAGGTCCTTTGGTGTGTAGAATCTGTAAAAGAATTTCTCCTTCTGCCCTACCAAGACGTTTGTAGAAGTTAGATACTTGGCATCGACCAACCTTTCCCCATTAGTCTTGAGGAAGAATTCCAGCTCACTAGGGTATCCTAGACAGTGAGCAATGTATGTAATGAGTCCACCCTTGCAGAAATCACATGAGCCTTATGGTAGCACTTCTACTACTAGCATGTGAATCAATATTCACCCAATATTGATTGGATTCTTTTCCATGATGCTCCACAAAATGTGGATCTCCATCCTGGTCACATTTCCTATGTCTTTACTGAAAGATAGGGCATTGGCAAAGATCTTATGGATGTCATGCATGATCCCTCAATGCATCTTGGCAACCTTCAACTGCCTTGACCTGTATCAGCCTTCTCCTGGCAACTTCTCCCATGTTTTGTCAGTGAAAAAGCCTTAGTGTTCTGTATCTCCTTTTTCTTTATTGATTTTTTTTCTATTTGTTTATTTGAGTCAGTGAAGATTGAATTTAGCCATTTCTCAATAACTATGCAATCCTTCTTGATAATTCAAACTGCCAATTTATAGTCTCCCCCACACTCTTTGGCTTCTTATTTTGTAACTGGCAACTTCTTCAGAGACTACATAAACTCCAAGGTGAGTTTGTTGTAGGAGATGTGGTTGTTGAAGCACACTTTATAGATTCCTATCTTTTCCATATTTTCCTTCTTCCTTTGGTATATCCCCAAATTTTTAGGATGTTCACATATATGAACATTGTGGCCTAAAGTTTTTGTTTGCATACATCTCTTCCCAGACATCTAGATGGTCATTATCTCTAGGAAGGAATTAGTTATCGAGTTGTTCCTTATAGAAAACATTTGTTTCTTATGGAACAATCATGGTGAGAATTGTAGTAATGGTAATCACAACTGGCTATGGCATTACATATTCTCTAGTATTGTCCTTCTCTGACATCTTGGCCACTTTACTTGGTTTTTCCTTGGGAGGGGGACTTATTACCCCTCTGTTCTTATGGTTTTGGTTTTCAATAATGGTGTATATTAAGAAGTCTCTATCCTAGACCTGTCAAACGGGTGGGTGGGTTGGGTTTGGGTTGGCTCGTTGCGGGTTTGGGTCTCACGAGTGCGGGTAAAAAATATCAAGTTCTAAATGGGTGGAACAAAGACAAACCCAAACCCGACCCAGCGGGTTGCGGGTTGCCCGTGGGTGCCCATACAAAAAAAAGTCTTACTAGTGTTTGTTTACATAAGAGGTGGAACAAACCAATCACATTGTACATTGTCATATAAGATTTATTTATGTATCCAAATGTGTGTCACTTTAGAGTACCAAACAACAATGCTACATGATCAGGGATGTACGCCTATTAAAAAGAACAACCAACTACTGAATTAATTTTCTGAATCATATAAATGCTGAACCATCGATTGTACTACATATTTTGCAGACATTTAAGTCAACATCATACATATTAGGCTTAGTTAATGAGTACCACCTACAACAAACAACTAAACTACAATACATCAACATCTATTACGAAAGGGGGATCCAAATGAACCGAAATACAAATATGAAGAACTAAAATAAAAATTAAAAGTATGGTAAAGATGACACTTTGTGTACGCCTTGAGTTAGTTCTCCATGTTCCCCCTCTTCTTTAACTTCACCACCTAGAGCAAGATCACCCCATCTCCATATTCTAGAAAAGTGACTAGTATACATATAGTTAGTATAAGACAACATAATACAAAAGCAGAACTTTTACAAACTACTTAATGAGTAAAAAGTATTATAAATCACATACCTCTCATTCCATAACACTATAAATTGACATTTTCACCAATAGTAGTCGATCCTTCATTTTGTTGTGAGGTATTTTCCTCAAGACTAATCAAAAGATCTTTTTCTTTATACTCTCCATTATCTACAAGTTAAACATATAACAAAGTTTAAGCACTTTGAAAAGTGTAAATACAAGTGTGATCATAAAGCACTAAAATTAAAATAAAGATGTCTAGTAGGAAAGACATACCTCCTTCTTTGTGCCCACATAACCAATTTCTAGTGCATATTGTAGAATGAGAACTTTCTAGCTTAAGAGATGTCCTATACTTATTTATTACCTTTGCTCCAATACTAAATGTGGATTTAGAAGCAACCGTAGTGATCGGTATTGATAAAACATCTCTTGCCATGATAGATAAAATGGGGTACCTTCTTGAGGCGGATTCCAAAAATTCTAGTATACTCATGTTAGCATGTTGCTTCCTATCACGTCGCTTCTCATCCAAGTATAAATAAAACTCAAATTTATCAGTAGATGAAGCATCTCCTTCAAAAACATCAAAGTCCTACATATACAAACACCATGGACATAATAAAATAGTTTGAAGCACAAACACACTATACATGTTAATGATAATGGAAAGAAAATTACATACCACAATGAAATCTTCATTATCAATCATTTCATTCCCACGACCATCAATTAGGATTGAAGATTGACTAGAAACATGAGAGGAATGTCTAGATGCATATTCACCATAAAGATTGAGAAGATCTCTTTTCAAAGAAGCTACTTTCACCTTGCTTATTATGGGATCAATTTTGAAATAACAATACTCCACAAAGTCAAGTTTGTATCTAGGATCAAGAATAACAACAAAGGATAGGATAACAGAGTAAGAATTCCAATATTTTTCAAACTTAGGTTGCATTTCAGTAGCTATCTTTTTTAAATCCAGATCATCCCCAGATTTTCTCTCAATAAGCATCATGTGTATCCTCCATACATTATAGAAATACAAGTTTGTAGTAGGATAATCTGAACCTGAGAAAAGAGTTGTAACAGTATCCTTAAAAACTTATGAAATTTCTCTATCTTGTCCCATTCGTCATTTGTAGGGCATGTATTAAATCCAGGATCCAAAAGACTATAGCGATAGAATGTTGGGCGATACCAAAGTGCACTTTCAAGCATCAAGAATGTAGAGTTCCATCTGGTATCACAATCCATGCGAAGCCCCATAGAGGTACTTATTCCTTCATCTTTAGCACATCGAGAAAAGTTTATAAGTCTAGACTCAGAGCCCTTTATGTATTTGATGCCATCTCTAACCTTATCCAAACAATCAGAGTGAACTTTTAACCCAACTTTAACTATCAAGTTCAAAATATGAGCAGAGCATCGTATATGAAAGTAATTCCCACCACCATACAAGTTATCATGCAATGAAAGCTTCTTTCTTAACAAATCTTGCATGTTGTCATTATTCGTAGCATTATCTAAAGTGTTTGAAAATATTTTCTTATCAATGCTCCACTCTTTTAGAACTACAAATAAAGCTTCAGATAATCTAATTCCAGTGTGTGGTGGGACAAAATGAGAGAAGTCCAAAATTTTACTTTGCACGGTCCATGATTCATCAACAAAATGGGTAGTCAAACATAAATATCCTTCTTTAGTAGCAGATGACCACAAATCAGATGTTAGAAAAATTCTACCAGGAACTCGAGCAAATGATTGTCTTAACATTTCTTTTTTCTGCTTATACAATTTCATACAATCAGACCTAGTTGTATTCCTTGTAATATGCTTCACATCCTCATTCAAGTACTTAAATAAATCACATATACTTTCATATTCCACAAAATAATAAGGAAGATTGTGTTTCATTATAGAAATAGGTAATTTTTCCCTTAGGATTTCTTGGTTGATTTTGCTTTTCCTTAATTTTAGCTTGTGACCAAGATGCATTTGTTTCACAATTTTTGGAGTAACAGCAGGACAATTACCATCATCGTCAAGATGTTTTTTTAGATTTGAGGTTCCATGTGTATTTGATCCAATTGCATAATTCAAACCACGATCTTTACACTTCACCCATTGTGTCCCATTTTCATCTTTATATTTGACAAAAACATTCCAAACAAATGAAGTAGATCTTCTCTTTTTTATTAGTAGTGGTGGAGGTATCTGATTGATTAACATTCAATTCTACTGCCGGTTGAGAAGGGGATTGTGAAGGCAAATGTGTAGGAGTTATATGTGGGTCTAAATGTGATGAGATAGCATCAAACTCACATTCTCCATTCACATTACTAGTGTGAGGGGTTGAAGTTGATTGTGTACCATGCATAAAATCCATCTAACTAGTAACCTAAAAGAAGGCAAAACAACTTTATTTTAGAGTAAAATCTGCATTGGTAGAACTAGGACAGAGAAGCCAACTTGCCTAAATGACATTGGCAATTCTGAAGAAAAAAATACCATGGACACATCCATCTGATAAGTAAATTGTATACATTAGAATGGGTAATTCAAACTTAAGAGTTTATGAGATATTGTTCCCAATTAAAAATGTGTTGCCATCCACACTCTGTCATTGTATAAGGAAGAAGAAGAATTGGGTGGAATAATAAAGGACAAGAAGCACAATAGTGTTCCCACTGTTCACTCAATTGAGGTGGTGATCAGGTAGAATAAAGAAACAAAAGGCATTTGGTTTGATTTCATAGAAAGGATTAGAAAAGGAATGAGCTTGCCATGTACCCAGTGGCTGGCTGTGAGGCTATGAGCTTTGCCAACAGTTCCTTTGTGGGGAGACAGGGAGCTTCGCCGAAGCAGGCGATGAAGATGCGGAGCACGTCAAGAAGAAGACCAGAAATCACGACCACGAGCTGATGACTAAGAAACATGCACTGTTGATGCTATGCTTAACGCCAGACTGGCAGAGTGAAGGCAGGAGAAGGGAGCACCACTCTTTCCACCGTTGCAAGTCATCCACGTCGATTCTGTAGTTCTGCGTCGATCTGTCCTCAACCGGCGGCCGTCGCGTTCGGTAGGTTAGGGCACATAGCCACACATAACACCCCACTCACCTTGGCTTGGTAATTTGATTTTTGATTTATGAATCATGGTTCAGTTTAGGACTCTCCATCTACAGTCTTCTTTCTTTGGTAACTTGCCTAGTTTCCAGCAATATTGTGATAGGAAACCAATACTTTTAAATATTGCACATTACTATTAAATGGCATGCACAAAATGCCACCAGCGGCCAGTGAGAAGCATGTAACATATACGCTATAGTGTCCTGCATATTCTATATTATAATAAAATTAGTACAATTATCTGGGTCACCCACGGGTTCCCACAGATTGCCCATGAAACCCGCTAATTAAACAGGTGGGTATGGGTTTGGGTTTTTCCGGCGGGTGCCAAATTTTACGACCAAAACCCAACTTAAACGGGTCAACCCATGGGCACCTGTAGATTTTGACCAAGTTTGACATGTCTACTCTATCCCCATAAACTCATCAGAGCTGGAGCACTCTTTAAGATTTAGCTTTGCTAGCCTTTTTAGCATGTCTGCTACTAACATGGACCTAACACTTTATGGGGTAGGATCGCCATGGATTTTGATATGTGCAACATATTCGTCCTTTAATCTCTCTATTTTATCTATCTTTTCCCAATCATTGTGCCTCTAATTGTATTGATCTCACTCACTCACTTAGCCCATACCTTATGGACAATCTGCTCCTTACATGTGTTACCTACCATTTTTATTCTAGTTCTAGTGTAGATATTGATATATCCCGTACAGAGGTTAGGCCACCTGGAAATCTTTGAAATATTAAGACTTAAGAATGTGGATATATAATTCGATGGTAGGTTAAAGAAATCTCAAAACCGATGGTTTGCCAAAGAATTCAGACAACCAATGGTTCTTTATAGGGGCAAATGCCTTCTGATGGTTCCACTATGGCTAGTTGTCTTTTGATGGTTATTAGAGGGCTATTGGCTTTAAAACTGATGTTTGTGGAGGATTGGGGATGAATCACTCTTATGATGGATGAAATTCGACAAACTTTGGAACTGATGGTTCATAGAGGTGGGGGCTATCTTCTGATGGTTCATAGAGATGATATCTTGGAAGTCGGTGAACTGATGGATTGCAGAAGAGGTTCAAAGAACTAATGGTTAGTGAAAAGGTTATAGAAGAATCTATCTTCTGATTGTGGGCGGATAGAGAGATAAAATGATGGAGGTAAACATGACACTTTCTGATGGCTTACACCTGATGGAAATTTCATTCTTTAAAAGTTGGAAGGTTGACGTCGAATATTATCACACTGCAAATTCACTAGGAAGGATATTCCTAGAGTTTACCAAAACCAAAGTGCAATGATGCCACCCGCAAGTGGACAGATCTTATCGCAATATAGTTAAGGATCAAATCCCAAGGGACAATGTTTTTAAGAATTAACAAATCAAAGTAACCTATCAAGAACTAGTATTTATCACATAAGTTGAGATTGGGTTTATTAATCTAAGATTGTAAGAAAGTAATATCTAGATTAAGGTTCTAGTTCTCAATGGATGGAAACACTAGGGTGGAATTGGGTTTCACCACCACTACTTGAATATACACAATCATTCAAATCCAAACCTATATGAAGATATAATTGGAGTTATGTAAGTTTCCCCTTTTGGTATTAGAAACTTGGATGAGTAGATATCCCTATAATCTTGATGTCTCATCACTTACAGATTCTCTATCCACTACTCTAGAGACTTTTGTCAGAATTTCTCATTAGGGTGTCAACCAAGACTAATTGATATTTAAATCTTAAACGTTGAAGTTATCGTAGTAAAAGATTATAATAAATCACGTAAAGAGGGTGATCAATCCATAAAACATGCAATAAATGATTAGCTATAAATTATACGAGTTCATACAAGAATTGGAACATGTATGAAATTGCAAGAAATGGATAGTGGGGTTAGTCTTCACACCCCAGTGAAAAAGAGTACTCCCTCGACATTGTGATATTAATATCACTAGAAGAGGAAGAGGATACCATCACTGTCATGATGGCAAAAAAAGTGGCTCTTCATGGTGTGTGACAACAATCTTCCTTCCTTCTTTCTCTTTCAGGTATTAACCCTGACTTACACCAGAAGTAGGTGGAGAAACAATAACTCATGGTAGAGATCGATCACCTTGGAGAAGGAAGATTGATGACCTTTGGAGTTGTGGATGAAAGAGATCTGTCAATCTATGCTTGAGGTCGATAGGTGTTGACCAACTAGGTCAATAGAACTAGATTGTCAATAGGTCTCATCCTTGCTATGATTTTAGTGCAACATTTTTCCGTTTCTATCTCCAGTTGATCTAAGATGACATGTACGGTTGTACTAGGGGCCTATTTATAGGGTCAAGGCTGTCGATCTCTTTCCATCGGTTCGACCTTGGTGTCAGGGGACATGTATGTCAATCGATGGCTTTTGGACTTCCTGTCATTGGTCAGTCAGTCAATGGGGCTATCGACCTTGAGGGTCGATGGGGCCATCAAACAGTTGCGTACGTCAATGAGAGTGTCAAAAAAATTGTGTCGACGACTTGATTTCTTGTCAGTTGCTTGGTCAATGATGATGTCGAGCAGGGGGTCGATAGAGGTGTCCACCTTGGTTATCAATGAATTGTATGTTGACTTTGATCATCGGTGAGTTTGAGTGTCATTCTTCATGGATGTCAACCAAGGAGGTCGATACTACTGTCGAGCATTGAGTGTCTCAAGCAGGGAGGTCATCAAGGCTGTCAACCTCTTGGTTTCTTGTTGATTTTAATGCCGATTTGCATGTCGATCGACAGGTCGAAATTGTCCTCAGACACAATTTTTATGTATCGATCTGCCTTCTGAAAGTGCTCAAAATCTAATTTTTCCCAGTGAGCTGCCCCGCACCCCGTTAGAGGAGTCCTCCTCTCAACTCCCGCCTAATGAAGGGCAGCGGGACCCCCTAGGCAAACTTGTTGCAGAGTGATAGAATTCTAAACCTACAAAGGGAGTCAAGAAAAGTATCAAATTCCTACAAATTAACATAAAAATCTAAGTAGATCAAAACAAAGCTATTCTAATGAAGACTAATCTATATGAATGCTAAACTGGACTGATAATGTAACTAAAAATGGGATGAATATGCATTCATCAAAGGTCAGGGAATGAAAACCATAGATCATCCTCTAGAGGTTAGTGAGAATGATGTGAGATTGAATCGACGAACATGATTGTGGCAGTTTTCACAAAATTGGAAGAGAACCACAAATGAAAGAGAAGGTTAAGTAAGGGATTTACTAGTTTTTGTTATGGGATTCATTCCTCATTGAGCCTCTGAGGTCCATGCATCATCGGTGATGGAGTTCTTCTTATACTGTGGTGTGCTTCTATCCTTATTTTGCAAACGTCGTCAACACTAAAGATATCCTTCTCTGGGTTATCCTCTTTTGATGGGAGAGGTTGAAGACAACCATATGTATTCCAATGGTGGTGGAATGGTGAAGTTGATCACCTTAGCTTGATGGGGTTAGGTGGATAGGGTTTACTTTTTGCTATATAGCCTTTATTCTCATACGAATATAACATACAAGTGTTGGGCACCCTCTTGATTTTATAGCTTCTACTTGAGTGAAGGTAGGATCCGTTCAACCTTCGATTGCGACTATTGGCCTTCTTATGGTTAACAAAGTGCATGCCTTTTGAAAATTCCACTAAGGCAATGTCTTCCAATGGTTTGATAGACCCCGTATTCTAATGGACATACTAGATGTCCACCTTCTGATGGTTCGTCACTATACATAACTCTTCTGATGGCACTATAGGTACCATCCTTTTAATGGATTCACAGACTTTGGGATTTGATGGCTAGGCAAGCTGCATCTTCTGATGGGTGAACTAGACGTCCCTTTCTGATGGTTCATCTATCATGTCTACCAATGGTTTGACAATGTATGTAAACTCAATGGTTGCCCCTCCGTCATAATTTCTGATGGGTTGACTGGCCATCTTCCAATGGTGGGTCAGTTCACATCCAAGTGTGAAACTAATGGTTCTCTTCTTTTGTCAACTGATGGTACCTATAATAGAGACATATCTTTGATTCTTCACTAACTTTTTCTATATACACTAGAAAATTAAGAAAGAAAAGCAATTTAATAGAAAAACAATAAAACCTAGGATAGAAATTAGTAAAATATACTGATAAGAATTTAACAAATCATGTTCAAGAAATCCTTGGGTTGACTCCCAAGAAGTGCTAGTTTATAGTCTTTAGCTTGACTCCATCTAGGTAGCATCATTATTCTTCCTCAAGTGTGGTGGTGGTGGTTCATTTAATTGCATCTCGGCTCTTCTAGTAAATGATTCATCTTCATAGTACCTCTTCTCTCTGTGTCCATTTACAGGGAAAGTCCCCATCTTTTCACTTAATAATTCCATCATCCCTAATTGATATATCTTTGACACTGTGAAGGAACCTGATCATATTGATCTTGGCTTTCTAGGAAAAAGTCTAATACTTGAATTGAAGAAAAGAACCTTATCTCCTTCAAACACATCTTTTCTTTTCAAGTTGGCATCATGCCAAATCTTAGTTCTTTTATTTGTAATTCTTGAAGTTTTCATAGGCATGGGGCCTAAGTTCCTCTAGTTCTTGTAATTGGAGGAATCTCTTCTTATCGGCTAGCTCTAGGTCCATATTCAAGAATTTAACTGTTCAGAAGGTCTTAGGCTCTAGCTCAACTGGAAAATGACATGCCTTACCATAAATAAATATATAGGGAGTGGTCCCTATTGGAGTTTTATAGGCTATACGAGGCATCGTCGTCTTTCATTGACCAATATTTCCGGGTACACCCGGCTATCTTTTCCAGGATCTACTTTATCAGTCGGTTTGAAACCAATACTTGACCCGAGGTTTGTGGGTGATAAGAGGTGGCAACTTTGTGCCTCACTCCATACTTTTTAGAAGGACTTTTTGAACTACCTTTATCCAAAACGGGATCCCCCATCATCAATGACAGTGTGTGGGACATTGTATCTGGGAAAAATAATATTTTCAAACAATCTTATAATGACTTTTGAATCACAAGTGGGGGTAGGTACCACTTCTACCCATTTGGATACATAATCCACATTGACTAAGATGTAGTGATTTCCTCTTGAAGATGGGAAGTGCTCCATATAGTCAATCCTAAAAACATTAAAATTTTCTACTTCTATATAATTAGACATGGGAATCTCATTTATCCTTTATATATGTGTTGTGTACTGACATTCTTTCCAAGATTTAACATAAGAATTCTCATCCTTGAACAACATGGGCCAGTAAAACCCAAATTTTAAGATTTAACTACAGTCCTGTTTCCACTGAAAGTCTCCTCCATGAGGTGAAGAATGACACTCATACAAGATCTTTGTCACTTCTTCTTCTGGGATGCATCGGTGATACAAACTAGTGATGCATTTCTTATAGAGAAGAGGATCAGCCTAGTAGTAATTTTTTAGATCACAAAACAACTTATTTCTCATTGTGAGTTATGTCAGGAGGTAGTAGTTGACATGCTAAGTAATTGCAAATATCTATAAACCATGGTAAGGAAGATTCAACTGACCTTGCCATCATCAATGTTTCATTTGTGTAATTATGATTAACAAGTGGTGAGTAATCATTGGCTAGAATAATTTGGGACAAATGGTCAGCCACAACCTTTTTTGTCCATTTCTTATTGATAATTTTGTGGTCAAACTCTTCTGTCCTTTTTTTAATCAATAATCTAATGGTCAAACTCTTACAGAAGGAGTGTCCACCTCAGGACTCTTGGTTTCATATCTTTCTTTTACAAAAGATATTTGATAGCTCTGTGGTCTATATACACTTTCACTTTTGACCTTATGAGGTAGGATCTAAACTTATTAAAAGCATAAACTATTGCCAACATTGTTTTCTCAATTGTGGTTTAGTTGACTTGGGCCTCGTCAAGGGTTTTTCTTGCATATTCACATGGTGCTTCTTGTCCTTCTTTTGACCAACCACTTCTACTATTGCATAATCACTCACATCACACATTACTTCAAAGGGGATCTTCCAATCTAGAGATTGAAGGATTGATGTTGTTGTCAAATCTTTTTCAAGGTTTGAAAATCCTTAAGGAATTCATCATTGAATTCAAACACAACATCTTTGATGAGAAGGTTTGGCATTGTTTTGGATATTTGAGAGAAATCCTTAATGAACCTTTTGTAGTATCCAACATGTTCGAGAAATCTTCTTACTCCCATTATAGATTTAGGTGGTGAGGTTTAGAAATAGCTTTCACTTTTCTCAAGTCAACTTCAATTCCTTTTTATAAGATTTTATGATCCAATACAATCCCTTCCTCTACTGTGAAGTGACATTTTTACCAATTCAACACTAGTCATTTTTCTTTGCAGTGTTTCAAAACTCAGGATAGATTGATTAGACAACCATCAAAACTAGTTATATACACGAAGAACTCATCCATGAACACCTTCATAATGTCTTCAAGAAAGTCTGTGAAACATAAAATCATGCATCTTTGAAACATTGCTGGTACATTGCAGAGACCAAACGACATTCTTTGGAAAGCATACGTCCCATAGATGTAGGTAAAGGTAGTCTTTTTGTGATCATCCAGGTGAATGGTGACTTGATAAAATCCTAAGTATCCATCTAGGAAACAGAAGTAGGAGTGGTGGGCTAGACATTCCAGAACTTGGTCGATGAATGGCAATGAGAAGTGATCTTTCTTAGTTGCGGCATTAAGTTTTATGTAGTCGATGCACATACTCCAACCTATTACTGTATGTGTTTCTAATTCATCATCATTCTCTCCCTAACCACTATCATACCACATCTCTTAGGCACTATGTCGATGGGAATCACCCAATTGTTGTCACTTATAGGTTATATTATGCATGCATCTCAATGTTTTATAATATCTTTCTTAACTACTTCTCTCAAGTTTTGATTGAGCTTTCTTTGGGGTTTAGATAGAGGTTTCACAGCCTCTTCCAGGTGTATATGGTGCATGCAGCCAGTTGGACTCAAGCCTCCTACATCTTATATAGAATACACTATTGCCTTCTTACTAATCTATATGCCACTTAGTAGCCTTTTCTATTGATCTTCTGCCAAGGTAGAACTTATAATTATTGGATTTCTATCTTTCGTATCAACAAACTCATACCTTAAGCCTTTAGGGAGATAATTTAGCTATGGATTAAGTTTTGATGCTTCTTTCTCTTCTTGAGTTTGCTCTAGAGAGGCATATTTAACAATATCTATAACTATATCTTCCTCATCACTACAATCCTTTTAAGGTTGATTCAAAGAGTCAAGTATTTCCACCACTTCTGGGTCTTCTACATATGGGATAGGGTTGTTTAGACATATCATTAGTGGGTCAACTATAGCATTATGCTCTTGAATTTCCTCACATAATTGACTATAACTATCCTTGAAGTAAACAAACTCAAAAAGAGAAGGTCATCTCATGAAGTCTTGAACATGAAAATTGATACGACCATTTACCACTCTTATAGTGACTATACCTGCTTCAACATCAATTAAAGCTCTTCCAATAAGCATGAACAGTCTCCCAAATATCATTGGACAATAAGTATCTTCTATGGTGTTTATTATGACTATATCATATGGGATGAAGAATCTTCCCACATGTATGGGGACAACCTCTACTAATCCAATTGGGTTTTTGAAGGAACTGTATGCAATTTGAATCCACATTCCCACTTTAACCATGTATGTAAGGCCTATCCTTTGGGCCAACACGAGTTGCACCAAGCTTATAATCTCCCCTAGAGCAGCTAGTACTTGTTTTACCTTGTTATCCCCTACATTGAATGGGATAGTAAAGGCTTCGAGATCTTTATGTTTGGTCAACATTTTTGCTTACACAAAGGAACTAGACATCTTAGCAAGTCAAACATTTTCAATTTCCTTGCCTCCTCTTTATGATGACATCCTTTAAAAACTTGCCATAGGTTGTCATTTCTTCTATCACATCAAGGAATGGGATGTCCATGTGTAGTTTCTTCATAGCTTCTGTGAATTTTTCATATCTCTTTTTCAAATGACCCTTAATCACCTTGTATGGAAATGAGATTCTCAATTCATACGGGACTCTATTGTCTGTCGCCTCTTCATCTACATCAATCCTCCTCTCTATCATTGGCTTCTTTCCCTTATCATTAGCTTTTTACTTGCCCTTCTTGGTGAAAACCTAAACCTCTAGTTCTTTTTCTATCAAATAAGCTTTTGATAGGGACTCAGGGACAACAATATCTCCTTGACTAGCCTTGCTCGCTGACTCCTCTATTACTTTTCTTGATCAGAGTGTAGCCATCTTTGCACTCTTAATGGTAGAGGAGAGTTTCCCTTGTGGATTATTTATCCGCTCGTATGATTGTGCCAGTTATTGGTCGATCATACTAGTGTGAGATTTCATATTGGCCATCTGAGTAGTGACACCCCCTACTTGGGTTCACATTGGGGTCAGTAGTCCTGTGTTGTTATGGCGCTTTGGCTTAGTTGCACTATAAGGCCCCTAAACTTGCTTAACGAGTTGAATAATCTAATTATAATTATTGAATTCTTATGACCCTAATCTAACCTTTTGATATATTTTGAAATAATAATATAAGCTTAAGTTTCAAATTTGGTCCAATTTGGACACTGTTTGAGCAAGTTATGCAATTTTATGCACATTTTGGACTTTTCTACAATTTACCCAATTGAGAGGTTTTATTTGAAATTTATCACTTGCATTATGTTCCTTGGATATTCTATCATCATTATTGTGCTTGTTTATCCATGGGGCACATATTTAATCCTTGGTTTGAAGGTATTTTCTCCAAGTGTATTTTAGGGTTTACCCCTTCATGGATGAGCTACCTTTAGTAGCTATCAACTAATGAATGATTTGTTTTGCTTGGAAATTCAAGAAAATAGGGATAAGAATTTATCTATAGATGGTGGGGGAGCTTCTTGTGTGTGTGCTTATATATTCTTAATATTTATGGCCATGGACACTTGGAAAGATACTAGAACTTCAACTTTTTCTTTTTCTTTATCTTAAAGTTTCATATACTTATCCCTAAGCACAAAAACGAGCCATTTGATCTCCACCACTTCCCTCCTTCTATGAACCTCATTCTCCATCTGTGCTTCTACGAATTTCATGTCCAAGGAAGAAGAAAGAGGAGATCTTCTTGGAAAAAGAATCTAGGGTTGCAATTGACTTCCTTTTAGGGTTTAAAAGGTTTCCTTCTAGTGATCTTGACCTAAAAGAGTAAGAATCCCCTTCTTTCCTCCATTTATATTTTTTTTAATCCTTCCTCCTACCTTTCTCCAGGTCTGAAACTTTCTGTTCCATGGTAGAAATTTCTCTAAAGCTCTAAAACCCTACCTTTCTTGCTCCTTATGCTTAGGGTCTGCTCATTTGATGAAGAAAGGTGCTAGATGGACGAGTTCACAACTTATGCTTGGATTTTCTACCCTACATTCTCATGTTTTATTCAATTTGGTATTTTATCTTCTAATTAGAGGCAAATTTCATAACTCACTCCATGTTTATTGCTTACCATAAGCTTGCTAGCTCATGTTCTTACTTGAAAATGATGATCCATGCACTAAAAAGCTATGCTGGACTTGGATTTCGATTTTTATAATGTTCCCTATTCTGATTTCAGTGCTAGATGAACCTTTGATCATTTTTACATTATTCCTAAGGTATAATATGACTTGTATCAGGTTGATTTGACAACCTGTGGTTCTAAGAATCTATCAACCAATGGTCAATTTTAGGGTTTAAAGCTGATTTCTTCTATAAACACATGACTCGATGGTGGTACCATTACAACAACCGATGGTGTTGTCTTCACGAAAACTGATGGTGGTGATCAAGGGTGTCAACTTACATTCACCCCTTAGGTCAGGTGTTGGCCTAATTAGAAGTCTAGTGATTAACTACTAAGTACCCTAATTATGCTATCAATCAATGGTGATATTAGTTTGATATTTGATGTTGGTTAATGAATATAGTGCTGATCTAACAACCTATGGTGAATTAATGGTCTCTAATGGTGGATCGGGTCTCCAAAACCTATGATGAGTTAATCATATAGTTGTAGCATCAATTTATCTTTAGACCAATGGTTTCTTGGGTCACTTGATACAATGGTCGGACCTACACTATAATTGATGGTTTTAACTTATGAACTTGACCCAATGGTCAAGATCTAATGTTTATTCCTCCAATAAAGTGGAATGATGGCTAATGTAATATGTTGGTACTAATAATATGATTTATATGGTTTCCTTTATATGATCAACTTAAGGAGCTTACTTGTTGACAATGGATGGCTTGTTTTAAATGAACAGTCGATTGTGGGTTTTACCCTACTCGCAATGGAACTTTTTGTGTTGTTAATCAAGGGATGTCTAGGGTTAGATGGTGACTCTTTCTAGAGAACAAATAAAGGACTTCATAGGTGGTTTATCCAAGGTGTTTACTTATGTAAACAACCAATGGTCTTACCTTTTAAACATCCAATGATGGGTGACATTGTGGTATGGTGATATGAGTTGAATGATGATGGAATAAATGGAGGGTTACCCTTAATAAGGTAGTCTTACCTATTCACTCATATGAATAGAAGGTATGATAACCATATTGAGTTGATATGCAACCCTAATGAGGTATAACTTGTTATACCTAGCTTAAATCTAACTAAATGATGGTAATTGGGTATGAATAGTCCTTGAATGATTAATACAATAATGGAATACTCTCTTATTGTTGTTGAAACCCTAGTATGCTATAGCCCAATGGTTAAACCTTGATTTATGTGTGGGTTCATACTAGAGAATAGTATGAAATGTGATGGTGATGCTTCACCTTATGCATCCATGATCCAATGGGGATGCCATGATTTAGGGTTTGGGGTATAAGTGCTGATTAGTAACATTAATATAATTCATCTTATTGAACCTAACTCTACTGCAAATAGATAAAGATGAGTATTCATGTTTAGCATTCTTATTTGATGGAATGATGGTGGAATAAACTCCTTAACATGATCATAACCTTAATGTGTTAATTGGTGGTTATCATATCCACATGGTTGATACTTTCTTATGCTAAACATGTGCATTATGAATATGATGAGGGTTAATCATATCTAGATTCCTTGCATGTTGATGTAATAAAGGAATGTTCTTAATGTTAATATAACCATGTTATGATTGTTTATGAATATCTCCTAGCTCATTAATGCACTATTGTGCTGATATGGTGTATTATATGTAAGTGAAGTTGTTGAGCCTTACTATAAGGCATGGAAAGATAATGATGATCTAGTAGGGAATAATATGATGGTCTTAATGACCTTTGGGCATGGTTGAGCCCTGAATGAGGTGTAATCCTCTTGTGTTGATAAGGGTTGATACTCTGTGATATTTTGAAAATGATTTATATCCTGTGATAGTATGATGGTCTTAATGACCTTTGGGCATGGTTGACCCCTGAATGAGGTGTAATCCTCTTATGTTGATAAGGGTTGATACCCTATGATATTGTGAAAAGGATTTATATCTTATGATAGTATGATGACTAGTTTAGTCTCATGAATGGAAAGTGAATAGTACCATGTGATGATAAGATGAGAAATTATGTTTCACACACTTTATATCTTTTAAAATTTGTGCTATTTATATGCTTGCTAGAAGTGAATTAGGGTTTGTATGTCCACTTGTTTAATGAAACCTTAATTCACCCAATTGGCATAACTAATCAAATGCAACTCTAATCATGTAGGGTCCTATTTCGTAGAGCTATCTTTAGTGTCAAAACTTACTGGATGGTTAAATGAGTATTACTAAGGGAAACTCAGAGCGCATACTGTTGAGTATGTGGGGGTGTTAAGTTGAGGATAGATCCTTGTCATCCACAATGCATGTTGTGGAGGATGGCTATGGTCATGCCTCATACATCTGATGTGATTGAGGACAACTGCGGTTGTACCTCGGATTAGAGGGTTTTGTATACCCTAGTTTCTAGTGCCGTGACCTGTACCAAGGGTGGACTAGTGGTTAACAACTTGACTATATGTCGTTGTGGTGGCAGCTTTGATTGATATGTCATTTCCTTTTTACTCGTACTGACCAAGGGGAAGAGATCTTAGGATACCAGCACTCCTAGATATTTTACATAATCGAATAGCCCTTTGCAGGGGTCATTGGAATTTGGATGGTACGATTCAAATTCCCTAGGGATTAATAAAAGATGTAAGACTACCATGTCGAATATCTGTTTAGGGTTATACACAATGCTTCATATTGGATGATAACCCTTGTTTGCTTTCTTTTCACTAAGAGCTTGTATAGTACAATAAGAGATAATAGATATGCTTTTGCTATAGTTATGCTCATGTTGTAAACATGCTACTGTTGTCAAATATACTGACACTGGTGGTTAAGATGCTACTGCTAGCTATGTTTAATATTGCTAACCAAGCCTATGTAATTAGAAATGCTTAAACTTCTAATCATTCCTATATAGTTCATTGTGTTATGATGTTAGTTCTACTTATGATATAGATCTATTACCTTTATTTGAGATGCCAATATTGATACCCATGTTATGTTACTAGACGTATTCATGATGTTTGGGATGCTTATGCTACTAGATTGCTTGTGCTGTTAGCAAGGAATATGATGATAGTCAGATTAATGATAATGATTGTTATTAGATGTAATTTGATAATATTTGAGTAGATACCTATCCAAGTATATGGGTTGATTTGTTATCTATATATGCATTAATGATCATACTTATTTATAAAATTAATTGGCATACTTGAACTATTCAATCTGTTCAATTGATTATTAAATACTCCAACTGCTTAGTTATCTACTATTTAAAATATTATAATCAATAAGTGTTGTTGGAGGTTATATATCTTGATGGGACATGGGTCTCACCCTTGTGGTTCGCCACATTTTTTTAGGTAATTGGAAGTGACAAAAACAAACAGGTGGCAATAAAGCGGACCTATAGTAATTAATCTTTGAGAAATTTGATTAGATGTCTAGTGTGTCCTAGAGTCGTCCCTGTACTCTCAGATCCGGGCAGGAAAAGTTTGTATATGATGTTTCAAATGAATCAGAATTTTGTTAGCATGTTAATGTTTGTTCTGTGACATATACAAATATTGTTCTCCTATGTATATATGTTGTAACTAAGATGATAGAACAATTTGTATCAAATTCTTGGCATAGTATGGATAAAAGAAAGATGTTGGGCTCTTATGCAAATGTTTTTGAGCAGGTGCTGACGTTGAAATCAGTTTTAATTTACCCATATTTTTGGATATGTGGCTAATTGATGATTGATTGTGTTTTATGTTTTGAGTAATATCGTTTAGTGTAATGGGTTCTCACATGCACATTTACCGTTGCTTGCCTTTTTGGGAAGTCAAACAATTTAGAATTCATATCTTGTTGATTAGAGTTGTTGTTCTGACTTTGACCTTGACTTGATCCACTTGAGTTTTTGATTTGTCTCTATCCTTGTCCTTGGTAATTTCTCATGTGCTGCTAATAAGTCATGTTACATGTAAACACTGGTGGTCTGCTTCCTCTATCAAACTATGGGAGTCTCTTAGGTGGGTCATTCAAGTGGTGAGCAGTTTCAATAGTGTGTTTGTTTTTGTAAGAGAAACTAGGATGATCAGGCCTCTTGAAGTTCACATAAGAAACATTCTTATTATCATCTTGTTGATCGTCTTCTTTTGGTTGGGTATAGATACAATTATCCACTCCATAGACTCCTTCTTCAAAAGTGACACACTTCATGATAGTTTAAATTTTATTATTTCCCTTTCTTCCAGAATCCTTCAATAGTCTCACATCTGAAGTAATCTTTTGAATATGACAAGTTATAGCTTCTAAAGCCTTAGACTTGACAGTTGTCCATTCATATTAGAACTTCTTAGTTGTTCCCCTGTCATATTCCAAACCAACTTGAAGGGCAACCACATTGTCAATTATCTTCATGGTCTTCTTTGGGTTTTTACCTAGGACATCACTACCTACAACTACATTCAATGAGGTCCTCTCAGTAAACGTAAGGCCATTAGAGAAGATTGTAACTAGGAACCCTTTATCATAGTTGTGGTGAGCGAAGTCCCTCTAATATTCTTGGAATCTCTGCATGCATCATACAAGTTCTCATAGGGCTTCTGCATGAAGTCGATAATCTTATGCCTTTTGCTAAGAGTCTTTTCCATCGTATAGAACTTTGTGACAAAAGTGTCAGCCAGAGGTGCCCATCCATTGATTCTTTTATCGGGTAGGGAAAGGTACCAAGATGAGCCTTAACCATTAGTTAAAAGTCTAATCCCTTGAGCAAATGACTTCTATGACACCCTATTCATCTTGATGGTATCAAAGATGTTTTCAAAAGCATCAAGGTGGTGGTAAGGGTTTTCATCCGAGGAGTTTCCTCCAGAAGTCTTGTTCTGGATCATACTAATGACTCCTATTTTCAGCTCTAAGTTCATTGCATTGAATTGAGGAATGATGATCAAGCATATTGACTCATTCTCCCTTGTAGAAACTAGATCTCGAAGGGAAGGTCCTCCTTCATCATTACCATTGTTTTTGTTCCTCCTATTTCTTATTGCTCTATAATGTGGGATTTCTTCCCTATAATTTGGGATCTCTTCTTCTTCATGGTGTTTATCATGCTCCTCCTCTTCATGATGCCCTTCATCACGATCCTGCTCATGTTCCTCATGAGGGTCTTCCACCCTCATGTTGGGGATGACTTCCCTATGAGGATTTGTACGTGGTCCTTGTAGATGGTAGTGGTTGTAATCTAGTTCACTCAAACTACTTGAAATAATTCACACAATCGAGTTAGAAACTAGACATGTGATACAAGACCTTGAAGATAAATGGAGCTATCAGATTTAAAATATGCAACCAAGTCTATTACTAGACTTGAGGCACAGGTGTATGTTAAGTAGACTTGGGTTCTTAATAGTATCGATTGCCTTGTCCCCAACAACAATGCCAAAAAGTTGATTGGCCTAAATCACACATTCAAAAAGGAGTGAATCTAACATAATCAGACTTTTAAATTTATAACCCAACACTTAGACCCCTGCAATGATAATAACAGGGTCCGATGTAGTAGATCGGGGTCGAACCCCACATGGACAAGGGTGGTTAGTGTTAAGGTCTTTTAAGCCTTGGGTTAATTAGAGAAAACAAAAGGTGAGGTAAGGTTTGCATTCCTTATGGAAGGGTTGTTGTTCAACAAACAAGCAAGAAATAAGTAAAACAAATGGATGAGCATAATAAAAGAACAATAGTGTCAAAAGATAAGATAAAAAGTATGGAAGGAAACTTGGATTGGGTTTCCCCATATATTATCTATCACCAATATGAAATACTCACACCCATTGAATACCCTTAGCAAGTTTACCAGCAATCATCATAAGTGTCTATTCCCTCCTCTATCAAGCATATGATAGATCTAGATTATAAGGTTGTATCTCTTTCGACATGGCAAACAAACAATCACAAGTAAAACTATAAGATCATTAGCTTAAGTATTCCAAAATTCTGATGCATTCATACAACTACATAACCCTTAGATGTAGGTTAATACTACTATCTTAAGGTGTTAACAATTGAACAACACAAGATGATAGCCAATCACACAAGTGAAGCATTAAGAACAACAATATGGAGATAAACATTGCTAAGAGCATATATTCCATGGATATAAGTATTTACATGTTGGTTGGAGAGCCTTAGTGGACACTATAATGCCCAGGTCCATTGCCCAAGTCTCAATTAGAGTTTTAGGATGATGACTGCCCCCACAGACCACCACTGGCCTTAATTGTGTGCTTTGTCCTCACTCATGAACAAGACAGAATAAACTTCCCGACTAGTCACCCATCCTAGTATTACTCTGGGATGAGCATGCTTAACCACAAAGTTATTTAGTGACGAGCTCACTGAAAAGGAGGTGCACATTGGTGAGCCATAGTGGCTACTGTAATGCCCGGGCTCACTGCCTAAGGCTCTAGTAGAGTTTCATGAATGACGACTGGCCCCATAGACCACCACTAGCTCTGGTCACCCATTCTAATATTACTCTATGATGAGCACGCTTAACCACAAAGTTCTTTAGTGATGGGCTCCCTAAAAAGGAGGTGTACCTTGGTGATATGGATAATCCAATCATTTCCTTTTAAGATCATTTTATCTAAGGCCGCAAATCCTGGCTAATAGCATAAATTCCATGGATATAAGTATTTATATATTGGGAGAGCCTTAGTGGCTATTGTCATGCCCGATCCCACTGCCCAAGGCTCTAATAGAGTTTTAGGAATGATGAATAGCCCCAAAGACCACCACTACCCTTAACTATGTGCTTTGTCCTCACTCATGCACAATCTAGGATAAAATTCCTGAGTGGCCACCCTTCCTAATACTACTCTGGGATGAGCACACTTAACTACAAAATTCTTTAGTGATGGGCTCCTTAAAAAGGCAGTGCACCTTAGTGATATGTATATTCCAATAATTCCTTTTAAGATCCTTATCTGAGGCCTTAAATCCTGGAATGTTACAATCTCCCCAACTTAGAATCTTGATGTCTTCATCAAGGCTCAATGATATGGCCTCACAGTCTCTCCCCATTTCAGTGCAAACCTTGAATGACACATGTACACCCGACTCCCATACACGACGACCAACACATGGGTGCCTCCATCAACTAAGATAGCCATTTCCAACATGCTCAAACCGCACGACTTAAGACTGATGTGTCATGCCCATGTGGCTCCCACCTACTAGAGGGGATCTGGGTCTGATACCATTTGTAATGCCCATGCCCACTTCCTAAGGCTCTAGTAGAGTTTCAAGAATGACGACTGGCCCCATAGACCACATTCATGCGCAAGCCAGGATAAACTTTCTGACTGGTCACCCATCCTAGTGCTACTCTGGGCTGAGCATGCTTAACCACAAAGTTCTTTAGTGATGGGCTCCCCGAAAAGGAGGAGCACCTTGGTGATATGGATGGTCCAACGAATGCTTTTAAGATCATTTTATTTGAGGTCTTAAATTCTAGGATGTTACAACTACTTCCGACCCAAGTTATATGACTAGACACTCATGGTGATGAGTAGCATGGTGAAATTACTAGTATGGTGAGACATGGAGATGGAAAATGAGATAGAGATGAAGGGAAATGAAGGGAGATGAAGGGAGATAAATAGATTTAGAGAAGAAGGAGATATATACACCAACAACATCCCTAAAGTGTTTTCAAAACTAAACTAGACCGGCCAGTCTGACCTGTTAGATTCATAAATCTGTGGATGACCAGTCGATAAGTATAAAAAACTAGTTATGTGACATCCCTCTATCACATAGACAATGAAATGCCATGCGAAAACGTGCGGAACCTCCATAAACCACATATTACTAAAAACACGGGTAAATTAAAACCAATTACAGAAAGTAGATAATAAAGAAACTATTACATCCTGATCGTTATCCTACAAGGAAACGTGTTATACAAATATGCATAAACCTTGATATATGTTCGCAACTCATAGGACCTGACTGTCCCATAGGCACAAAGAGTTCACCACCTATTTATATACAGAACATGCCATATCAGGCCTACAGTAGGATAAACAAGCAACATTAACTATGCATTCATGAAACGTCGTCAAAACACCTCCAAGGACCTGAGAGTACACGGATGACTCTAGGACTCTACTAAAAAACACCCAAAAAAGCCACATATCCATCTCTTGCCTCCTACTATTCTTCTTGCTGCTCGGCCAAAACCTCACAACCACCACCACGTCTAGCGCGATCACCTTGTTGGGTTTTAGGGGAGACAGAGAACGCAGCGGAAACAAAAATTTTCTTCTCCCAAACCCAGAAAAAGGAATCGTGTCAACGTCTATACAATAGGAAGGATGGTTTGTTGAGGCGTACCTTATCCCGAGGCTTGCTCGGAGATGTTACCTTGAGGCTTGCATGGTCTTCACCTCTTAGACGGTGTCTTTGTAGCTCCTGGTCTCATCGGGACTGTCAGGATTGACAGCTGTCCTCCGAGCGGCAAAAGTCTCCCACCTCTACAGTCATCCACACGGACTGCCTGGAACTCCGATCTCCTTGTCCCACAAGGAATCAAAAGGAGTCTCACCCTCCTTTCGGCATACTAGTTACTGACACAATCTCCTGCAACCAGTTGCTTTTCTACTATTGTCTTTCCCTTGCTGTGCCTCCCTTATCGGGTAGCACTTACTCGGGCTCTCTCGATTACTAAAACCAAAGAGAATGACAACTTTGTAGAGCAACTGGTGTTCTGAGTTGTACTTTGAGAAGCCCCCAATACCCCTATATATAGGAGGGTCATGGGGCAAGGTTCTCTACCCCGGACAATGCAGGACTAAATAGGAGTAGAAGGGTTCGAGATTTTCCACAAAACAACCAACTGCACCAGCTGAACCGATTGTTTCAAATATGAAAGTCAATTTGAGTTGGACCAAGACCACGAACCGATCGGCTCATGTGATGAACTGATCCACTCAGGGGTCCTAAACGATCAGTTCAGGTGTGAACCGATCGGTTGAGGTCACCAAATGGTCATTTCAACCCTGAAACGACCGTTTAGTGACCTCAACCGATCGGTTCACACATGAACCGATCGTTTGGGACCCCTGAGTGGATCGGTTCATCACATGAGCCGATCGGTGTGTGGTCCTGGTCCAACTCAAACTGACTTTCATATTTGTTTCCGATTAATCAAATATTAATCCTTGTCCAAATCAAATTTGTACAAGTGAAACAAATTGTATTTGCAAAATTGACTTTCCAAATGATCTCTGTTGGTCACATCAGCCGACCGGTTCAACAATTAAGCCAATTGTCTCATTGCACATGAGCTGATCGTCTCACCAGTTGAGCCGATCAGTTCACCAACCTGAGCTGATCAGTTCATCTCATGAGCCGATCGGTTGGAAGTGCAGATTGTGCAAAATCAGTCAATCATAGTATCAATCAATCCGATACTCTAATCAATTGGTCCAACACCTTGAACACTATGATTTTGAGCTATCAATCAATTGAGTGTTTAATTGAAATACTAAACTCCTTTAGCAATCAATCTAAACATCATCTGTGGAAAAAATCCTCTTCCAGGTTAAATCCTATGTGTGTGACCCTGCATGTCCATTTCACATTGGTAGTGAAAGTCCATAACACTTATGACTTCACAAGCAAAGAGCGGTGCCTAGTCGCACATCAGTGCTACCCAAGTGAAATAGAAAGTTAGAGAACAACTTTCAATCCTACAATCTGTGAATGGTGTTACACTGAATGTATAATTCCTTTGTCACTAATGTCTTGAATGAACTCAAGGCATGGCACAATCATCCTTTCAACATTCATCCATTTCCTTGATCTCAAACCAGACTGGGTGAAATGTGTGTGACATCAATATCACATATTGATTCACACACGCATGCGCATGCCTTTCTCAATCCTACTCATCAAGTGGACATGGACATTAAACTCCCTTAGGAGGGACAAATCCCATATCTATCACTCACCCCTCAAAAGCCCCATGTGTCAAAGTCACCCAATCATCACCTTTATAACAACCCATGTTTCAGGACCGCGTTTGATGATTTCAAAGTGTATCCAACAACATGTGTTGAGTGTAGTGATTTTAGGTTGAAGAATCACATTCACCACCATCACTGTGAGAGATGACTGTGACTACCAAATCATGGTTCCATGTGTCACTCTCACGGAGGGTCTGTCTGGTACACTTGTTCTCTGACAAGTACCTATGTGCTTGGTTTGATATCACTATATCATGACTAATGAGATTTTGTCATCAACCAACACACAATGTAGTCTTTTGTGTTATTGATGTCTATGGTTATTTCCACAATAACAACTGACTAGGGAATAAGCAAGAATGTATACTCTTAACATCCGTATGATCTCATCGTTTAGGTCCTGAACCTAAAAGCATACGCCATTGAGTAAACAATTCTTTAGACATCTATCATGTTACACTATCATCTCAGAAACAGTTAAAACATATAGATCGGAAATTGCCTTTATTATTATTCAAATCATTTACAAAGTATCCCATTACAATCATCACATGACTTTCTCTATGGGCATACATACCAACAGACTCCCACTTGCACTTAGAGCCAATCACCTAGGAACCTCAGTCCTTGTGACCTAGCATGACCATCATGCTTCTGCTAAGAAAGGGCCTTTGTTAGTGGATCAGCTATGTTGTCTTCAATTGGTACTTTGCAAATCTTCACATCTCCTCACTGTACGATCTCTCGTATGAGATGGAAGCGCCACAGTATGTGCTTGGACCGCTGATGTGATCTGGGCTCCTTAGCTCGAGTAATAGCTCCATTGTTGTCACAATAAAGCTCAATTGCATCACAACTATTGGGAACTACACCAAGTTCAGAGATGAACTTCCTGATCCACACAGCTTCCTTTGCTGCATGTGAAGCAGCAATATACTCAGCCTCTACAGTAGAATCGACAACAGTTACTTTCTTAGAACTCTTCCAGCTCACAACTCCATTGTTTAGGCAAAACACAAATCCTAATTGCGATCTGTAATCATCTTTGTCGGTTTGGATGCTTGCATCAGTGTAACCCTTTACAACAAGTTCTTCCTCACTGCCGTATACAAGGAACTAATCCTTAGTCCTTTGCAAGTACTTGAGGATGTTCTTTACGACTATTCAGTAAGCATCCCCGAGATCTGATTGGTACCTGCTCATCATGTTGAGGGCATACAAAACATCTGGGCGTGTGCACAACATAGCGTACATGATGGATCTGATGGCTGATGCATATGGGATGCCATTCATATGCTCCCTCTCTTCATAAGATTGGGGACATTGAGCTCTAGAGATGGTGACTCCATGTAGCATGGGGATGTTGCCTCTCTTTGAGTTCTCCATGCTGAACCGCTTCAGCACTTTGTCATTGTACGTGCTTTCACTTAGTCTGAGAAGCCTTCTAGATCTATCTCTATAGATCTTTATTCCTAGAATGTAGGATGCTTCTCCTAAGTCCTTCATTGAGAAAGTATTCCCAAGCCAAGTCTTTACCTTCTCTAAGGTTGAGACATCATTCCCCATCAGTAGTATGTCATCCACATATAATATGAGAAATGTGGTCGTGCTCCCACTAACCTTCTTATACACACAAGGTTCATCTTCATTTTGAATAAAGCCAAACACTTTTACTTCTTCATCAAATTGAAGATTCCAACTCCGAGATGCTTGCTTCAATCCATAGATTGACCTTTGTAGCTTACATACTTTATTGGCATTCTTTGGATCTATAAAACCTCCAGGTTGTGTCATGTACATATCCTCATTTATATTCCCATTAAGGAATGCAATTTAACATCCATTTGCCAAATCTCATAGTCATAGTAAGACGCAATAGCAAGCATAATCCTGATGGACTTAATCATGGCAATTGGAGAAAAGTTTTCATCATAGTCAACACCTTGAACTTGTCAAAAACCCTTTGCAACCAATCTGCCTTTATAAGTTTGCACATTGCCATCCATGTCGGTCTTCTTCTTGAAGACCCACTTGCACCCTATGGGTTTTACCCCTTCAGGTGGTTCCACCAAAGTCCATACTTTGTTGGAGTACATGGATTCCATCTCTGATTTCATAGCCTCAAGCCATTTCTCAGAATCTAGTCCCTCCATAGCCTCTAAATAGGTAGTTGGATCATCATCTATGATTAACTCACCGCCTTCCTAAGTCACAAGGTATCCAAACCTCTCAGGTTCAAGGTGTATCCTACTAGATCTATGAGGTCCTTGTATTACTTGAGGAGACTGAGATTCCACAACACCTTGTGAATCTCTCTATTCCTCTTGTACATCTACTGGTTTAATGTTTTCTTGTTGGGCTTGAACCTCTTCAAGCTCTATTTTCCTCCCACTGCTTCCTCTGGAAATAAATTCCTTTTCAAGGAATACAACCGTCCTAGCAACAAACACTTTGTTTTCAGTAGGGTGGTATAAATAGTATCCCCTCATTTCCTTGGGGTATCCAACAAAATAACATTTATTGGACTTGGGTCCAAGCTTATTAGGAAACATTTTCCTAACGTAACCCTCACAACCCCAAATCTTCATAAAAGACAAATCGGGACGCTTCCCGTGCCATATCTCATATGGTGTCTTTTGAACCGATTTAGATGGTACTTGGTTAAGTGTAAACACGACGGTTTCAAGACAATGACCCCAAAAGGAAATCGGAAGATCAGCAAAACACATCATTGATCGCACCATATCCAGTAATGTGCAATTCCTTCTTTCATACACACCGTTATGCTGTGGTGTTCCAAGTGGAGTCCATTGTGATACAATACCATGGGTTCGCTAAAGGTCCTCAAACTGCTAGCTTAAGTATTCTCCACCTCGATCGGATCGAAGTGCTTTAATACTTTTACCAAGTTGGTTCTATACTTCATTCATGAAATCCTTGAACCTTTCAAGGGTTTCTGACTTATGTTTCATCAGGTACACATAGCCATACCTACTGAAGTCATGAGTGAAGGTAATGAAGTACTGACACCCATTTCTGGCATTAGTTCTAAAAGGCCCACATACATCAGTATGTATGAGTCCTAATAGATCACTAGCTCTCTCACCTTTACCTGAAAAGGGAGTCTTGGTCATATTGCCCAACAAACAAGATTCACATGTCTCTATTGATTCATAATCAAAAGAGTCTAGATAACCATCTTTATGGAGTCTAGAAATGCGCTTCTCATTTATGTGCCCTAGACGACAATGCCAAAGATACATTTGGTTTGAGTTGTTGAGTTTTTTCCTTTTAGTGTTTACGTTGTATACACTTGTCTCTAGATCTATTAGTATAAACCATAAGACATTGGGGCACTTCCATAAAAGATCTCATCTTTTGAAATGGAACACTTTCCATTCGTAATAAGAAATTCAAAACCATCCTTGTCCAAACAAGAAACAAAAATGATATTCCTATTTATGGCAGGTACATAATAGCAGTTCTTTAACTCTATTATTAGCCCACTAGGTAGAATTAACTCATAGGTTCCTACGACACTGGTGGCAACTCTTGCCCCATTGGCAACATGTAGTTCAACCTCGCCTTTCCCCAAAGGCCTACTTATTTTAAGATCATTCACATTTGAACAAATGTGAGACCCACATCTGGTATCAAGTACCCATGATAAAGAAGTAGTAAAGTTAATCTCTATAAGGTATACACTAGAAGTAGAGATCTCTATCTCTGGCTTCTTCTTCCATCGTTCCTTCCATCCTCTCCATGTTTTAAGCACAAAAGATTCTGACATTGATTTGGCGAGAGAATCCTTCTCTCCCTCACCTCTGTCCTTAGACTTTGTTCCATTGATCTCTATCAATGAACTATCGTTCTTCTTAAGCGCACATAGAGTGGATTCAAAGGCTACCGATATTTCTGGATTGTGCAGAACACTTCTCACAATCCTCAACCAGTTATGGAATTTATTCTCAATTAATTTGCCCATTTTAAAAGAAGATTCTTTTGCCATTCTACAAGAGAAAATTGCATTTGTCAAAACTCCTTTTGATTTGATTTGATTTGAATAAAATTTGATAGTAGTTAATTAGGCCGTTAATTAATTACCGCACCCACTATTTTGATTCAAATTGATAGCCCTCACCATCAATTTGGAAGATTGCAGTGTACAATCTTCTAGTGGGTCAAGATCCTAAAATCTTCTGAGTCATGGACCAGCTAGGTCTGTCACCCACAACTTAGATCTTCCAGGTAGGCAACTCTTGCTAATTGCATCATATGCAACTCTTGAAAGATGTCATGTGCAACTCCTTGCCATGATCACCTCCATGCCTTAAGGTGCTAGATCCTATCTAGGTCACCTTGTTAAGTCCGACCCAAAGCCAACACGATGAATATGCACCCTACTAGGGCAGACACACATATCCATCCTTCACGCTTCCACGAGATAGACGGTGTACCACGCTAGTGCGTGCCCACACTTGGCCAATCAAGCTTTTCACGTGTATCACATTTGGAAGGCATCTAAAACTTTAATATTCAATGAGGGATTTGGTTTTTATATGTACATATACATATCTAATCACCACAATATAGTAAGTATCATATACATGCTATATCCCACAGAAAACATGCGAAACACTAAAAGCAATGATTGTGGCCATCCTAATGTGATTCCTCGAGCCAAGAGGAATCACGGTCATCTAGTTCCACATCACATGCAACCTGTAGAAGATGAACTCTGTGCTTTGCCTTTTTGAGTTTGATCAACTCATCTCCATGATTGATTGGCTCGCCATCAGACTGGTCTGTTGAGTGCCACCAGCCGATCGACTGGCACCTCCAACCGATCGACCGTGCATCTCCTCAAGCCGCCACCCACTCGTCTCGCTCCTCGAACCGGTCTTCAAAAGTCCGCTATTCTTTGACATAACAGTAAATAAAATTCTATCCTATTTTACATTTGAAAAGGGAAACCCCGAGTTACATTTGGGGGGAGCAAAGGTAGGAAAGAAATCTTGAGTTATCTCGAGTTATATCAGGAATAGGAGATAGGGAATCGGTGCACAGACCGAGATGCAAGAAACAACATACAACCAAGCACACATACATAGGGTTTATTGGCCATAACCATGCTATACATCCACCACAAAACTCATTTAAGGGTGAAGCGTATCAAGTGCATTTATATTACATATCATATATGTATATAGGGATTTGTGGATTTAGGATTGGACATGCATAAAGCCAATTTTATTCACATCGTATGCAATAAATAAAGGTGACAAACTAAAATCGATCACATCGATAATCCTAAAGTATAGAGAGGTTGATGTGGCTCTGATACCACTATTGGGTTTTAGGGGAGATAGAGAAGACAACGAAAACAAAAATTTTCTTCTCTCAAACCAGAAAAAAGGAATCACGTCCACATCTATACAACAGGAAGGATTGTTTGTGGAGGCATACCTTGTCCCGAGGCTTGCTCAGCGACGTTACCTCGTGGCTTGTGCGGTCTTCACCTCCGGTCTTGGACGGTGTTTGTGCAACTCCTAGTCTCACCGGGACTATCGGGATTGACAGTTGTCCTCCGAGCGGAAGAAGTCTCCCGCCTCTACAGTCATCCACACGGACTGCCTGGAACTCCGATATCCTTGTTCCACAAGAAATTAGAAGGAGTCACACGGTCCTGTCGGTGTACTAGTCACCGACACACTCTCCGACAACCAATTGCTTTTCTGCACTTGTCTTTCCCTTGTTGTGCCTCCCTTATCGGGTAGCACTTGCTCAGGCTCTCTCAGTTACCAAAACTAGAGAGAACGACAACTTTGCAGAGCAACTGGTGTTCTGAGTTGTACTTTGAGAAGCCCCCAATACCCCTATATATAGGAGGGTCATGGGACACAATTCTCTACCCCAGACAACGTGGGACTAAATAGGAGTAAAAGGGTTTGAGATTTTCAACAAAACAACCAACTGCACCAGCTGAACTGATCGTTTCAACCCTGAAACGATCGTTTGGTGACCTCAACCGATCAGTTCACACCTGAACCGATCGTTTGGGACCACTGAGCCGATCGATTCATCACATGAGCCGACCAGTTAGTGGTCCTAGTCCAACTCAAATTGACTTTCATATTTGTTTCCGATTAATCAAATATTAATCCTTATCCAAATCGAATTTGTACAAGTGAAACAAATTGTATTTACAAAATCGACTTTCCAAACGATCTTCGTTGGTCACATGAGCCGACCAGTTCAAAAATTGAGCCAATTGTCTCATTGCACATGAGCCGATCGTCTCACCAGTTGAGCCGATCGGTTCACCAACCTGAGCTGATTGGTTCATCTCATGAGCCGATCGGTTCACCAACCTGAGCTGATCGGTTCATCTCATGAGCCGATCGGTTGGAAGTGCAGATTGTGCAAAATCAGTCAATCACAATTTCAATCAATCTGATACTCTAATCAATTGGTCCAACACCTTGAACACTATGATTTTGAGCTATCAATCATATGAGTGTTTAATTGAACTACTAAACTCCTTTAGTAATCAATCTAAACATCATCTATGGAAAAACACCTCTTCCATGTTAAATCCTATGTGTGTGACCCTACAGGTCCATTTCACATTGGCAGTGAAAGTCCATAACACTTATGACTTCACAAGCAAAGAGCGGTGCCTAGTCGCACATCAATGCTACCCAAGTGAAATAGAAAGTTGGAGAAAAACTTTCAATCCTACAATCCGTGAATGGTTTTACAGTGAATGTATAATTCCTTTGTCACTAATGTCCTGCATGAACTCAAAGCATGGTACAGTCATCCTTTCCACATTCATCCATTTCCTTGATCTCAGAGCAGACTGGGTGAGATGTGTGTGACATCAATATCACATATTGATTCACACGTGCATGCACATGATTTTCTCAATCCTACTCATCAAGTGGCCATGGACATTAAACTCCCTAAGGAGGGACAAATCCCATATCTATCACTCACCCCTCAAAAGCCCCATGTGTCAAAGTCACCCATTCATCACCTTTATAACAACCCATGTTTCAGGACTGCGTTTGATGATGTCAAAGTGTACCCAACGACATGTGTTGAGTGTAGTGATTTCAGGTCGAAGAATCACATTCACCACTATCACTGTGAGAGCTGACTGTGACTACCAAATCATGGTTCCATGTGTCACTCTCATGGTGGGTCTATCTGATGCACTTGTTCTCTAACAAGTACCTATGTGCTTGGTTTGATATCATTATATCATGACTAATGAGATTTTGTCATCAACCAACACACAATCTAGTCTTTAGTGTTATTGATGTCTATGGTTATTTCCACAATAACAACTGACTAGGGACTAAGCAAGAATGTATACTCTTAACATCTATATGATCTCATCGTTTAGGTCCTGAACATAAAAACATACGTCATTGAGTAAACAATTCTTTAGAGATCTATCATGTTACACTATCATCTCAGAAATAGTTAAAACATATAGATCGGAAATTGCCTTTATTTTTATTCAAATCATTTACAAAGTATCCCATTACAATCATCACATGACTTTCCCTATGGGCATACATACCAACACACCTAAAAAGGTTTTAAACCAACAAGGTCAAACACAGTCCCAGCGAGAAACATAACCCCCACCGAAACTATAAAACCTCAAAAGGGAGCTATAACAGATAAAATAGGTATCTAATATAAGCAGATCGTATATGAGCAACATACTGAGCAAAACTAACTTGTTATAACATCTTACTAAGATATCCGGGAGGTATATAACCAGGTATTTCTTATGGACCATGATTGACAAGATGAGTTATATAAGAACTTATCATAAGATTTGAGGAACACATAATTACCTGCAAGATATAACTAGGGAAACCATACAAGCAAGGCCTCAACCAATATTCCGTGTTTTTCCCTAAGCAATATATACTATACAGATGGATTACAATTTATTATGCCCTGAGGAGGTGAGCTGTACTGCTCAAATCCAACCTTCAGCTGCGAAGCCCAAAACTGGTGCCATACAAGGTCATTGGAAGAGCCGAACTCCATGACCTCACCTCCTCGTGGTCAGTGCATGATATCCAAAGTAGGACCACCGTCTCTTGCTTAAGTGGCCACAGCCACACAGGGTCAGGCTACCCTCTTCCTATCCCACCTTGGTACATGTATCAACGCTAGAAAACCGAGCCACGAGCCTGTTCACAGTACTCCATCATCATTGATCCATGGGCCTATTCACCATGCTCTATCACATATCCTAAGCCATGAGCATGTTCACCATGCTCCAACCAAACTAAGCCACGAGCCTGAAACTGTGCTCTAAACATGCACTACTACGTAGGGCGTGGACGCACCCCGCATATTCAACAATATGCGTTCCAGGTTAACCCTTAGGAGAACCTATTTCACCATCACCAAACTCCTGAAGATGATGGATCTATGGCCAGGGCAAACTACATGAAAGATTCATCTGTAATTAGTTAACACATTTTAAATGGATTGCAAGATTCAACCAAGTTATGTAACATGCAACTATATCAAGAATGAATAAACATAGAACTCATTATCTTATGTTACATTGTCACTAAGGCCTTTAGTGCCATCGACATCATCCTGATCCATAACAAGGATCCAACGTCACATGTTACCACTTGGCCTCTCGCCAATCATCAAGATCCATCTCAAGGATCAACATCACAGGTACTCAATCCCATCATCAAGGCACACATTGCATCATGTAACGCCCTGAGATGGGCAACACACCTACCGGTGTAACGGGAAACACTACCCAAGAGGGTGTTGTGCAAGGTACCAATAGACCACAATGCCCAACACAGGCCACCTATCGCCCAAGGGGGAGGGGGGGTACACGCCTCATAACGCCCAAACCTCATGCTACTATCGATCATCCACCAACACCTTGGTCATCACACCATATCGTTCAAGGCACCAACATATCACCCATCTGGGGTTAGGGATCCCTATCAGAGAAGGGACATATTACCCAACAACACATCTTGGGTAAGGACCCATGTCAGCCAAGAACCACATGACCTATCGGGCATGGTACCATATCGGGTTGGTCGTCCTCAACCTCAAGACTTCCACCAAGAAACCCTAATAGATCAAGAGAGTTGGCTCACCTCTCAACAACCAAGTGAGAGGAGTTTTGCCCAACTTCCATCACACATCGGGCAGCAAGGTGGTGCATCCCATATCAGCTAACCCTCCAAACTCAACAAGGTCAACACCAACCAAGGCTCACCTCTCAAGTCCATGGTAAGAGAGGAGTATTGACCAAGCAACTAGAGTGTAGACTCACCTCTCAACAACCATATGAGAGGGGTTTTCCCACACAACTAGATATTAAGCTCACCTCCCAAGACCACACACACCATAGAATTAGGAACCCTAGGCTCACCTCTCAACAACAAAGAGAGAGGGGTTTTGACCAAGGAACCCTAATCCAATGATTTGGCCAACAAGGTCCAAGAACACATCTAAACAACATAACCATGTCATCATACCCCACAACGTCAAAGCATATACTAGAGCAAGGATATCACTAACAAGATAAGCATGGCCGATCAAGATAGCATATAAAAAAGCATCATGAAGAGAAGGTAATATAGCTAGGGTAGGAGTTATGTAACCCGCCTCAAGAACACTCCTCAAGCTCTAAGCTCCAAGCAACAAGCTCCAAGCTCTAAGGCACCACCTTCAGCCACCTCAAGAAGAGAAGAACAACTCATAACCACCATGATCAAAAAACAAGCAAGAAGGAGAAGGTGCCAAGGAAAGAGAGAAGGATACTCACCACGAGAGAAGGAAAGGAGCAAGGGACACTCTAGGGTTTTGTCTACCACTAGAGGAAGAAGAAGACTAGAGCTATGTCACCCACCAAGTTTCACCAAGGAGAGGGTATCGGCCAAGACACCAACTGTATCGGCCACTACTCCCTCTTCTCTTCTCCTAGCTCGGCCACCAAGGGAAAGGAAGCAACTAAGGGAACTAAAGGAACTGCTAGCAAGAAAGAAGGGTCATATATATATAAGGGGGTCAAGTGGGCATCCACTAGAGGGCTTCTCCACATGTGCTTGCCCAAACCACAACTTGTCCAAGCTATGCCACCTTGCTAGCAAAAAGCACAAAGTGTCACTAAGGGTGACACAAACGAAGCAAGGTCTAGAAGGGTGTGTATCGCCCAACATGGTGCCATGGCTGATACACCACTGCCTGATACACCTCTTGGCTGACACACCCTGCCCGACACACCAAGCAAGGAGGCGACACCAAGCTCAAACTAAGCCCAAGAAAGCCCAACAACAAGCCTAAGCTTCAACAAGTTCAAACAAGGCTCAAAGTAAACCAAGCAAGGTGCCCAACCCATCCTCTCAACCCTAGAGGATGCAAGGAGAGAGAAAGATATCTCTCGAGGTGACAAACTTGGACACCAACCCTAGAACTTGGGTAATTTGCAAGTTGCACCTCAACCTCTCGACAGAGCACAAATAAACCCTAATCACAACTTAGGTGATTTGGCAAGCCTCTAAACACAGGGTTTAGGCAAAGCAAACATGGTAAGCCCAAAACGGAGGTCAGGGTTCTTACAAGCCATAAACCCCTACAAAAGGATTTTTTCCCTGAAATCTGAAAAGAAAAGCGAGGGATACTTCCTCCTCATCTCTTCCTCAAGCTCCCACGTGGCTTCCTCAATGCCACGATGATGCAAAAGAACCTTCACAAGAACTAGGTCCTTCCTCTTCATCTTCTTCACTATTCGATCAAGGATCAACATTGGACCTTCTTCATAGGTCACATCTTCATCAAGCTCAACTTCAACTGGATGAATCACTGTCTCTGTGCCCGGATGACTTTTCTTCAGCATACTGACATGGAACACTGGATGGAACTTGTGTAACTCTGGCGGTTGCTCTAACTTGTAAGCCACTTTGCCAACATGTGCTATCATCGGATATGGCCCCATATACTTGGGAGCCAACTTGCCTTTTCGGCCAAACCTCAGCATGCCTTTCCATGGAGAGACCTTGAGATACACCTTGTCTCCCACCTGCAACTCCAGAGGTCATCAATGATTATCTGCATATGACTTCTGTCTATCCTGTGCTGCTTTCAACTATCGCTGTATCACCTTGATCTTTTCTGTTGTCTACTGCACTAACTCAGGACCCAAAAGCTGATACTCACCGGTCTCATACCAACATAGAGGAGATCCGCACTTTCTTTCATATAAAGCCTCATAAGGTGCCATGTTGATACTCCGTTGGTAACTATTATTGTAGGAGAACTCTATCAAACTAAGATGCACGTCCCAACTACCTAGGAATTGCAAAACACAAGCTCAGAGAAGATCCTCCAAAGTCTGAATAGTCCTTTCAGACTATCCATCTGTCTGCGGGTAGAAAGTGGTACTGAACTTTAACTGCATTCCCAATGCTCTGTGCAGCTGTTCCCAAAAATGACTAATGAATTGGGGACCTCTATTAGAGACTATCATTGCTGGCACACCATGCAAACACACTATCTCATCCACATACTCCTGAGCAATCTTCTCTACTGTATATGTTGTTTACACATGTATGAAATGGGAAGACTTCGTCAATATGTCCACTATTACCCAAATGGAATCATGATTTCTTGCTATCCTCGGAAGACCAACTATGAAATTCATGGTTACATGGTCCCACTTCCACTGCAGTATCAGCATGGGTTGCAACGTACCGGCCGACTTCTGGTGTTCAACCTTAACCCACTGGCATATCACACACTTAACCACAAACTCAACCACATCTCTCTTCATGCCAGGCCACCAATACAGGTCCGTTAGATTATGATACATCTTGGTGACACCTGGATGCATAGAATACATTGATGTGTGCCCTTCCTCGAGCACTAACTTCCTCAGATCATCAACATCGGGAACCATCATCGTGTTATGATAACAAACTAGTTCATCCTCAGACTCATGGAAGCGATCACACTTCTCGTTGCCAAACTCTAATCTGATCAACTGAACTGTAGCATCTGCCTGCTGTGCTTCTTTGATTTGTTGCCTCAACATAGGCTTCACTTGCATATGTGCCATCAGTCATGCCAAAAAAGAAACTTCCAACTTTACATTCATCTACCGTAAAGAGACGAACATATCCTGCCTATGGCATATCAAAGAACTCAACTGTGCCTTCTTTGTAGGAAGAGAAGAAGAATTCCTGCAAAGCACATCAACTACCACGTTCACCTTACCAGAATGATACTCAATGGTGCAATCATAATCACTAATCAACTCCATCCAGTGATGCTGTCACATGTTCATCTCACTCTATGAGAAGATATACTTCAAGTTCTTATGATCTGTAAAGACCTAACACATCTCCCCATAAAGATAATGTCTCCAAATCTTTAACGCATGGACCACCACTTCCAGCTCCAAATCATGCGTCGGATAATTCTTCTCATGTTTCTTAAGCTGTCGTGAAGCAAAAGAAACTACATGATCTTCTTGCATCAGCACACATCCCAAGCCCTTCTTGGAAGCATCATAGAAAACAACATAGCCTTTCCTAGGCTCTGGCAGCACCAATACTGGAGCACTAGTCAGCTTCTCCTACAAGCTCTAAAAAGCTCACTGACAATGATCATCCCAAACAAAAGGTACATCTTTCCTGGTCAACTTCATCAATGGCAAAGCGATCACACCGAAATCCTTTATAAATCTCCGGTAGTATCCTGCTAAACCTAGAAAACTATGAACTTTAGTTGGCATATTTGGTTGCTCCCACTCTACAACTGACTCCACCTTCTTGGGATCCACTCTGACTCCTTCCGCTGATATCACATGACCTAAGAAAATCACTTCCTTCAACCATAACTTACACTTACTAAACTTGGCATACAACTGATGCTGGCGAAGGAGAGTCAACACTTGTCGAAGATTCTGTTCATGCTGTTGACTGTCCCGACTATAGATCACGATGTCATCTATGAAGACCACAACAAATTGATGTAAAAATGGATGGAACACCTTGTTCATTAGATCCATGAAAGCATAAAGTGCATTAGTTAGCCCGAACGACATAACCACAAACTGAAAGTGACCATACATTGTCCTAAAAGCTAACTTTGGTATGTCATCCTCCTTGATCCTCAACTGATGATATCCAGATCGTAGATCGATCATTGAGAACACTGTAGCACCACACAAATGATCAAATAGATCATCTATCCTTGGCAAAGGATACTTGTTCTTGATTGAAACTTTGTTCAACTACCGAGAATCTATGCACAGACGCATCGATCCATCATTCTTCTTCACGAACAGAACTTGATCACCCTATGATGATGTGCTCGGTATGATGAAACCTTTATCCAACAACTCCTGTAACTGCTTCTTCAGCTCTACCATCTTGGCTAGAGCCATCTTGTATGGTGTGTGAGCAACTGGCTGTGTCCCTGGCACTAGATTGATCTCAAAGTCAATCTCGTGAGGTGGAGGAACACCGAGAAACTCATCGGGAAATACTTCCATGAACTCTCTGACAATAGGCACATCCTCAAGGCTAGAACCTTCCGCTTTGGTATCCACAACATGAGCTAAGAACACTCTACAACCCTGTCGCAACAACTTCTCTGCCACCAAAGCTGATCCCACACGTCAGAAGAATCTTCCTATCCCCTTGGAAGATCCACTTCTCACCACTGTCAACAAACACCGCTTACTTGGAACCACAATCCAACACAACCTTATACCTCTCTAAGGTATCCATCTCAAGGATTACATCAAATCTATGCATATCAAGTGGTATGAGATCCACTTGTATATTGTGTCCCAAAAAAGATAAAACACAAGATGGACACACTTCTCGAAGCAACACAGGACCATCAAGAGGGGTTTCTAACAACAAGCTATCTTTCTTACAACTAATAGGTAAAAGACAACTATCAAGTATACTATGAGCGATAAAAGGGTGCATAGCACTTGGGTCAACCAGAACAAATACAAAGCAAGAAGAATACAAATCAGAATGAAATAACTCCATCTGACCTGCAACTACTCGCGGGTTGACTATCGCCTTTGACTGACTCATAGCATAGAATCGAGCCGTTGCTTGCTGTCATCCTAGTCCTCTGCTTCCTTGAGTAGATGATCTAGCTGGTGATGCTTGACTGTGTCCTCACCCTCTGTTACCACTGGACTACTATCTATCTAACCCTTGTTGACTCTATCTCGGTTGTTGCGCCACTTCAGTGTCTCTCCTTGGGCAATTTGACTTTAAATGCCATGTCTGTCTACAGTGATAGGATTACCTAACTTCTATCTGTGGCCTAGATGGACCTGTCACTGCTATTGAAGTGTACTGTGGGCTCTAGATGGCGAAAACCCGTGCCCTCTTCCTTTACTCAGAGACCACTGTGGCGGCGCACTGGAGCTCTGCATCGCAGAAGGTGCAGAAAACCTCAGCTACTTGAATCCATCAAACCTTTGCCTCTAGAACTGAGCAGGCTGTTTCTTGGACATGGTATCTCTCTTTTCCTTGACTGATCGTTCAATCCTTCAGACAGACTCCACAAACATGGCAAACTGCACCTGATTTTCTAAAGCAGCAGCAGGTGTTGTCAGCTCAGCACTCAGACCTTTCACAAACCGTCTGATTCTCTCATCATCTGTCACCACCATGTGAGGACAAAACCTCAGTAGGTCTATAAACTTGGCTTCATACTCGGTGATGCTCATAGATCCTTGGCGCAAATGCTCAAACCGGCTGATCTTCTCATCCAGATACGTCTTCAGGAAGTATCGGCTCACAAACTCCTGCCGGAAGACATCCCAACCGATCACCTCACCATGCTGGTTCTCCTCTGCGATGGCCCACCAGTGGCCAGAACTACCTTTCAAAAGGTAGACCGCATGCTTGACTTTGTCTACCTCAATGATGTCAACGATCTGGAAGACCTTCTCAAGACATATCATCCATAGATCAACATCCATTGGATCAGTCATACCAGCATAATCCAAAGCTCCGACTTGGCAAAGCCGCTCAAAGGTATTTCCAATACCCGAAGATTCACCATGGGGAGCCTGTGCTCTTGGCGGAGGCACTGTCAACCTTTCCACCATGAGATTCATTGCAGCCATTACCTGTCCCATAAGGTGCTGGTAGACAAGATTCTCAAGAATGGCTGGGTCAATTTGGGGGACCTCAGGCACCCAATCTTCATGTGGATGCACTCGTGCTCCATCAATAGATGTATCATCACTGCTCTCGACAACATCTTCTTCATGATTTTCAAACATCTTTAAGCTTTATCTTCTGCTGGGGGCATAAAGTTATTATGAGAAAATCAGGAAAACTCATAAGAACAAACACACGCCTAGTCCTAGATATACAAAACAGGCCATATCAGGCCAACAACAGGATAAACAAGCAACATTAACTATGCATCATGAAATGTCATCAAAACACCTCCAAGGACCTGAGAATACAAGGATGACTCTAGAACTCTACTACAAAACACCCAAAACAACAACATATCCATCTCTTGCCTCCTACTATTCTTCTTGCTGCTCGGCCGCAACCTCACAACCACCACCACATCTAGCACGATCACCTAAAAAGGTTTTAAACCAATGGGGTGAGACACACAATCCCAACGAGAAACATGACCCCCGTCAAAACTATAAAACCTCAAAAGGGAGCTATAACAGATAAAACAAGTAATTGATATAAGCAGATCGTATATGAGCATCATACTGAGCAGAACTAACTTGTTATAACATCTTACCAAGATATCCGAGAGGTATATAACTAGGTATTTCTTATGGAACATGATTGACAAGATGAGTTACATAAGAACTTATCATAAGATATGAGGAATACATAATTAACTGCAAGATATAACTAGGGAAACCATACAAGCAAGGCCTCAACCAATGTTCCATGTTTTTCCCTAAGCAATACATACTATACGACTGGATTACAATTTATTATGCCCTGAGGAAGTGAGCCGTACAACTCAAATCCAAACTTCAGCTGCGAAGCCCAAAACCGGTGCCATACAAGGTCAATGGAAGAGCCAAACTCCATGACCTCACCACCTCATGGTCAGTGCACGATATCCAAAGCAGGACCGCAATCTCTTACTTAAGTGGCCTCTGCCACATAGGGTTAGGCTACCCTCTACCTAGCCCACCTTGGTACAAGTATCAGCGCTAGAAAACTGAGCCATAGACCTGTTCACCGTGCTCCATCATCACTGAGCCATGGGCCTATTCACCATGATCTATCACATATCCTGAGCCATGGGCCTGTTCACCATGCTCCAACCACACTGAGCCACGGGCCTGAAACCGTGCTCTAAACATGCACTACTACTTAGGGCGTAGGCGCACCCCGCATATTCAACAATATGCGTTCCAGGTTAACCCTTAGGAGAACCTATTTCACCATCACCAAACTCCTGACGATGATGGATCTATGGCCAGGGCAAACTACATGAAAGATTCATATGTAATTAATTAACACATTTTAAGTGGATTGCAAGATTCAACCAGTTGTGTAACATGCAACTATATCAAGAATGAATAAACATAGAACTCATTATCTTATGTTACATTGTCACTAAGGCCATCAGTGCCATCGACATCATCCTGATCAATCTCAAGGATCCAACGTCACATGTTACCACTTGGCCTCTTGCCAATCATCAAGATCCATCTCAAGGATCAACATCACAAGGACTCAATCCCATCATCAAGGCACACATTTCCATTCCATGGTTAACCCCCATCATACATCACTGGGTTCATCACAACCCTTGATATTCCACATCATATCATTATCATGCCATCGTCATGGCCTCATATTACAAATGTTACCTGGATGGTTAGTGAAATCACAAAGGAGTAATGATACTTGTACAAGAGACATTTACAACTCCTTACTTTATTATGGGAATTTACCATGCAATATGGATGAGTATATCAAAGCATAGCATTCTTATATATATCAAGCGTAATAGTTGCATATACTAAAGCATAACAAGCATTAGGGTTACTAACCAAGCATAAGATACAACCGTCACTAAAGGAATATCGGGCAAGGGACCACCCTCACCAAAGGTACATCATGTCTCACCAAAGAGTGTGATGTCCATCACTATATCGGTTAAGCATTCTACTATATCGGCCAACATCCATCTACGGCTACAAACACATTGCCCAAGCCACTAAGGCACTATGTCGGCTAGCACCACAAGGCTAATAATGAGCATCACCTCCTATCGGGCAACACCATAATGTGCAACCAGCATCATGCAACACCCTGAGATGGGCAACACACCTACCAGGGTAATGGACATCACTACCCAAGAGGGTGTTGTGCAAGGTACCAACAGTCCATGACGCCTGACACAGGCCACCTATCACCCAGGGGGGGGTACAAGCCTCATACTGCCCAAACCTCATGCTATTGTCGATCATGCACCAACACCTTGGTCATCACACCATATCATTCAAGGCACCAACATATCACCCATCTAGGGTTAGGGCTCCCTATCAGCCAAGGGACATATCGCCCAACAACACATCTTGGGTAAGGACCCATGTCGGCTAAGAACCACATGACCTATCAGGCAAGGTACCATATCGGGTTGGTCATCATCAACCCCAAGACTACCACCAAGAAACCCTAATAGATCAAGAGAGTTGGATGACCTCTCAACAACCAAGTGAGAGGGGTTTTGCCCAAATTCCATCACACATCGGGCAACAAGGTGGGTCATCCTATATCAGCCAACCCTCCAAACTCAACAAGGTCAACACCAACCAAGGCTCACCTCTCAAGTCCATGGTAAGAGAGGAGTATTGCCCAAGAAACTAGAGTGTAGACTCACCTCTGAACAACCAAATGAGAGGGGTTTTGCCCACACAACTAGAGCTTAAGCTCATCTCCCAAGACCAAAGAGAGAAAGGGATTTCACCCCAAGAACACACCACACACAACATGGAATTAGGAACCCTAGGCTCACCTCTCAACAACTAAGAGAGAGGGGTTTTGCCCAAGGAACCCTAATCCAATGGTTCGGCCAACAAGGTCCAAGAACACATCTAAACAACATAACCATGTCATCATACCCCACAACGTCAAGGCACATACTAGCGCAAGGATATCACTAACAAGATAAGCATGGCCGATCAAGATAGCATATAAACAAGCAACATGAAGAGAAGGTAATATAGCTAGGGTAGGAGTTATGTAACCTGCCTCAAGCACACACCTTAAGCTCTAAACTCCAAGCACCAAGATCCAAGCTCCAAGGCACCACCTTCGGCCACCTCAAGAAGAGAAGAACAACTCATAACCACCATGGCCAAAAAACAAGCAAGAAGGAGAAGGTGCCAAGGAAAGAGAGAAGGATACTCACCACGAGAGAAGGAAAGGAGCAAGGGGCACTCAAGGGTTTCAACCACCACTAGAGGAAGAAGAAGACTAGAGCTATGTCGCCCTCCAAGCTTCACCAAGGAGAGGGTATCGACCAAGACACCAACTGTATCGGCCACCACTCCCTCTTCTCTTCTCCTAGCTCGTCCACTAAGGGAAAGGAAGCAACTAAGGGAACTAAAGGAGCTGCTAGCAAGCAAGAAGGGTCATATATATACAAGGGGGTCAAGTGGGTGTTTACTAGAGGGCTTCTCTACATGTGCTCTCCCAAACCACCACTTGTCCAAGCTATGCCACCTTGCTAGCAAAAAGCACCAAGTGTCACTAAGGGTGACATAAACGAAGCTAGGCCAAGAAGGGTGTGTATCGCCCAACATGGTGCCATGGATGATACACCACTACCCAACACACCTCTTGGCCGACACACCCTGCCCAACACACCAAGCATGGAGGCGGCACCAAGCTCAAACTAGGCCCAAGAAAGCCCAACAACAAGCCTAAGCTTCAACAAGCTCAAACAAGGCTCAAAGAAAACCAAGCAAGGTGCCCAACCCATCCTCTCAACCCTAGAGGATGCAAGGAGAGAGAAAGACATATGTCAAGGTGAAAAACTTGCACACCAACCCTAGAACTTGGGTAATTTGCAAGTTGCACCTTAACCTCTCAACAGAGCACAAACAAACCCTAATCACAACTCAGGTGATTAGGCAAGCCTCTAAACACAGGGTTTAGGCAAAGAAAACAAGGTAAGCCCAAAATAGAGGTCAGGGTCGTTACAAGTTATGTGTTCTTTTCTGATTCAACTAGTCAGTATCAAGGTCCAAATAGTTCAACCAGTTGACCAGACCAAAGCAGATCGAACCAATGCTTCAACTAGAAGACAAAAATAAAAGGTATAATGCACAAATAAACTCATGTCCCAAATGAATGATACCATATTTTGATTACATAAAGAGAAAAGATGCTTTATCTATTTATTTGGAGGGAGGACTATGCGATATATATACATACACACACACACACATATATATATATATATATATATATATATATATATATATATATATATATATATATATATATATATATATATATATGTGTGTGTGTGTGTGTGTGTGTGTGTGTGTCTGTGCATATATATATATTTATATGCATATATATATGTATGTATATATGTATGTATGTAAATATATGAATATATAAGTGTATATATATATATCTACATACATATACATATGAATGTATATATGCATATATATACATTCATATATATATATATATATACATATATTTACATATATATAGAATATATATATATATATATATACATATATTTACATATAGATATATGTATATATATATATATGTATATATATGTATTTTATATATCCGTATATCACTACATCAAAAATACCCATTAGTGTCCTTTCAGAAATGCCACTGAAAAAAAAGCCAGTAAACAAATTTAGCGGCATTTGTTGTCATTTAAAAAAATGCCTCTAGCGCCAATGCCACTAGGAAGATAGTGGCTTAAGTTGTAAAAGCCACTAAACGTTTGTCTTTAGTGGCTTCAAATAAATGCCACATAAAGGCCACTAAACCATCATTTGGCATTTCTAGAAAAGCCACTATCCATCATTTGGCTTTTATACAAATGCCACTATTTTGTATAATGTTGTTGTATAAAATGGTTTTGATTGAATGTAGTGGCTTATGAAAAAAGCTAGTAATGACATACTATTTATGCATTACTAATTTTTTATGGATTTTAGTCAGCAATTTGTAGTTCATGATCAAGTTTTCTAATTGAATGCCAATTGAAGCTGAACACATTTTTCCAGAAGTATTGAACTTTTTTATTTATAATCAAATGACAATTACATGGGGAGGAAATTTTACCTTGCCCCTTATATTCAATACAACACCATCACATATGACTATATATGGTACATATTCTAGACATGATCACTAACTGGATATCAACTCAATTTTCACTTGGAGACCCCCAAAGGAATACAAACTCATTTTCTTACAAAAACATACAACTCCATTCTAGCATTCCAAGTAGTTGTGAGCTTCTGCAGGATTAGACCAGCTACACTGCAATTAAGGTTCATCCTTCTTCTCAGCTGTAGTGATAACATATGATAATTCAGCCATAAAGTCATAAGATTCCTCAGTAGGTTCTTCCTTCTTCTCTTCCACCTTAGCAGCAGAAGCCGCAGGTGCAACTGCATAGCCTGAAGAAGTCACAGGGGCAACAACAACTGCAAACTTTCTAGGATCCTGCCATGAAGTGAGCAAAAAGTTGAGCACTTGCATGCAAATGTAATACAAAAAAACTTACAACACTAGCATGCAATAAGATAGTATCAGGGAAGATAGCACCATTGTCAAATTTATAAATAAGGTCATCTTCAGTAAGGTCAAGGACCTCAGGGCTGAATACAGATCCATTGTCATAAACTGACATCAAAACCAGTCCATATGAGAAGGGCCTAATGCCGAGCTTTGCAAGAAGGGCATCCTCACAAGAACCCACCTTCTCACCACTCCTAATAAGTTCAACAGGGGTGATAATTTCAAATGTACCATTCACATTATGTCAGCTGAATAGAGTTTTCCACGCATCAAAGCTTTAGACATTTAGCTAAGCACACAACTAAGCAGATTATAGAAAGGGGACAAAGCTAACAATCTTGACAATTATGTAAAAGCAAAAGATTATAATCAAACTCAATCTCATCCAGTGTTCTCATAAAACTATAGTCTATACATAATAAGTTGAAAGAATTTTAGTAAGGTAAGAAAGCATAAAATGATTAATAAGAGAAGAACATGGTGAAGGCCTTCATGTTGTTATAGATAGATCTCCCTTCGTCAACTGCAATAAATATTGTACTAAAGTTATCCTCAGCAAGAACCATGTCTGAAGCCTCCTTGGCAACCTGGACTGACACATAAAAAGAGAAGAAACATCATTATCGATAATAATTACTAAAAGACAAGAAGATTGATATACAAATTCCCATAGCAAATATAGTCACCTCAGTTCCAGAAATTCCCATGGCAATACCAATGTCTGCCATTTTCAGAGCAGGTGCATCATTGACACCATCACCAGTCATGGCAACCACCACATGTAAAAAACAAGTAACTGCAAAACATGCAAGAAGACTTTCCAGAGTAGGTAGCAAAAAGACATTTACAACCTTATCTCTCGAGAATGGCCTTTAATCTCTTAGAGAAACCATTCTTCCTTGAGGCTTCTTCGTAGACTTCTACACCAGAGCATAGTTCTGACATGTTGACAATGACTTCATGTACCTCTGTAGAGAAATTAGGATGCAAAACTGCAGAGGTACACGAAATCACTGTCAACATATAAGTAACAGCAGAGCTAGCAGCAATGTTAGTGAAGAGGATTGCACAAAAATGAAGTTTGATTGCATACACCTACATTAAGGCAAGGCAAAAGGTGATCATCATTGTTAGTAAGTATAACATCAGAATTTAAGCAAAACATACTACTTTAGATACTACTTTTACATACTACTTTGGCTAGGCTGCAATACATCAACATAGCTGATCAGACAACCTTATCTCTCGAGAATGTCCTTTAATCTCTTGGAGAAACCATTCTTTCTTGAGGCTTCTTCATAGACTTCTCCACCAGAACATAGTTCTAACATGTTGAGAAAGACTTAATGTACCTCTGCAGAGAAATTAGGATGTAAAACTACAAGGGTACACCAAGTCATTGTCAACATATCAGTAACAGCAGAGCTAGCAGTAGTGTTAGTGAAGAGGATTGCATAAAAATGAAACTCTGATTGCATACACCTACATTAAGGCAAGGCAAAAGGTGATCATCATTGTTAGTAATTTGGACATCAGAATTTAAGAAGAACATACTACTTTAGATACTACTTTTAGATACCACTTTGGCTAGGATGAAATACATCAAAGGAGCTGATCAGACAACCTTCTCTCTCGAGAATATGTGAGATAATCCAACACACATAGAAGCATGCGACTAAAATATGTCAGATACATTTCAGACAGTGGAAACTTCATGCCAACAAAACTGGCATATATAAGTCAAATAATAACGACAAACTAAAATAAGCATTGGTTGCTACTTTGTAATTTTCTCATTCAAAACTGTCATCCTCATCACTTTGATATACACTTTCGTCATCATGCTGAATTTGGGATTGGTCTTTCTCAATTGTTGAACTATTAATAGTAATTCCTTCCATATCCAATCTAACTATGTCACAGTCTACATTTTCATCCTCTGTTGTCATTGATGGCCCATCTCTAGGTTCACCTTGCACATAAGCTAACACAGTCTCACTACAAGATAGATCTTCCATGTTGAACGTATCTCATGGGGGAATCTTTACAGCAAAATGCCACCCTTTTGTAGTGACATGTTCTACATAAAATAATTGTTCAACTTTAGATGCCACTACATACGGTTCTCCAGTTGATTGAAGTCATCTCAAATTAACAAGAGTCAACCCATGTTCATCATGCTTGATTGTCCTCTTGGAGTAGATGTCCACCCAATCACACTTAAATAATGTCACCTTAAAGTGTTCATAATAATTGAGCACAATAACATCCTTCAAAACACCATAGTAGGTAACGTCTCTAGTAATTGGACTGCGGTAAGTGGTTTTATCATAACAATCAATCTTAACTACCAGAAAGACTCCACTATTTTGTGTTGTTAGATGTCGATCTTTTGCTTTGGTATGGAATCTGTGACCATTGACAATGTAGCCCTTGTAATTAACAGCCATTTGATGTGGACCTTGAGAAAGAAACTTGATTTTATCATCCACAATCTCTGTTCTTAGGAGTGTCTCAATCTAACACAAGAAAAGTTTGTTAGTATTTAATCATGAAGCATAACAAATTTAATTATGACAAATTAACTTACATGTTCTTTAAACCATCCATAAAATGAGTTACTATGTATTCTCTGTACCTCCTTAAAGGACTTATGAGGATGTTTTAGCCTAATGATATCATAGTGCTTCCTGAAAACAAAATATGTGCAATATGTAAATTGGAATATGTAATAATATTTTAATAATAGAAGACAATTGTCACTAACTTACTTAATGTAGGGTTCAACTGCGTCACAATTGAATAGTACATGCTTATGGGCTTGTTGCAATGTATGTTCATCCAAGACACATGGTATCATTTTACCAACACCACGACCTACTATCGAGAAAATCAACCAATCATCACTGTCATGTGTTGTCTTATTTTCCAAATTTATTTTGTCAGTATCATTTCTATTTGGCCGATTTAATTTTGTTTCAACTCCATCCAAGTATCTTGAACAAAAAGTAAGACACTCTACAGCTATATGTCCTTATTCTATTGATCCTTCTGGATATCTTTTATTACGAACATATCCTTTTAGGGTCTGCAGATACCTGATAACAAAGTTGGCAAAAATATTGTGACAAAATAAATTCCAAAAGGTGAAGTCATCACGACGTATGAAAAGTTACCTTTCAATTGGATACATCCAATGATACTAAATAGGGCCGGCTATCTTAGCTTAAAAAATGAGCTGGACTGATAGATGCACCATTATGTCAAAAAAACATGGAGGGAAAATCTTCTCCATCTCACAAAGTGTCACAACTATTGAATTTTCCAATGCAGCAAAATCATTTGGATCTATGACTTTAGTGCACAACCTCTGAAAATAGCGACAAAGATTAATAATACATGACTTATCATTCTTACTGGGCAAAGACACAATGACAGCTAATGGCATAAGTTGTTGGATCAACACGTGATAATCGTGACTTTTCACTGGTAGCATCTTCTGATCCGTCGGCCGTGCACATCTAGATATATTAGATGCATATCCATATGGAACTTTGACAGATTTTAGGAGGTTGTAAAATGATATATTTTCTTCTTTTCTCATCGTATAGAAAGCTAGAGGTAGTATGGAATGTGTAGCAACAGTTTGTGGATGAAGCAGAAATCTAATTCCCATATCCTCCAAATCCTTCCTTGCATTCAAGTTGTCCTTACTTTTATCCTTCAGACCTAGCAATGTTCCAACAACACTCTCACATATATTCTTCTCAATGTGCATGACATACAGATTGTGCCTTACAATGTTAGATTTCCAATATGGTAGCTCGAAGAATACGCTTTTCCTATCCCAATTGTGTGTCAACTCTTTACCTCTCAGCCTTTTCTTATACAGTTCTTCCGCCATCCAATTGTGACAAGATTTCAGCTCCAGAAGGAGGTTTAGGTGGACTCCTAAATTCTTGCTCACCGTCAAATGCCCTAGCTTCTTTCCGGAATATGTGGCCAACTGGAAAAAACCTACAGTTTCCTTTGTAACAAACTTTACCGCTATGTGGCAACCAATGTGAGACAATATCTTTATTACAATAAGGACATGCTTTGTAGCCTTTAGTACCCCAACCAGATAGATGTGCATATCCTGGAAAATCACTAATAGTCCATAATAAAGAAGAATGCATTTGAAAGAATTCCTTGGCTCTAGCGTCATATGTTTGTACACAAGTACTCCATAGTTCTTTCAGTTCATCAATCAATGGATGCAAGTAAACATCTATATTCTGTGGCAAAGATGGTCCAAAAATTAGTAGGGACAACATAAAATACTGTTGCTTCATGTACAACCAAGGAGGTAAATTATATGGAATAATTACAATAGGCCATGTACTATGAGAATTACTCATTGTCCCAAAAGGATTAAATCCGTCAGTGGTAAGTCTCAATCGAATATTTCTAGCGTCTGTAGCGAATTTTGGATGCATAACATCAAATGTTTTCCATACAGGTGAATCTACCGGGTGTCTGAACTTGTCATCTTTTTCATATTCTTCTGCATGCCACTTCATTAAGGAAGAGGTTTTTGATGACATGAACAACCTCCTCAGCCGTGGTATAAGTGGAAAGTGTCTGAGAACTTTGGCAGGTGTTCTTCTGGGTTTGTTTACTAACTCCTCCTCCTCATCATCTGGTGTTGAAGTCGTTAGCCATCTTGATTCTCCACATGTATCACAGACATCTTTATCAGCAGACTCCTTCCAAAACAGCATGCAACCATTTCGACAAACATGAATCTTCACATAATGTAATCCCAACTCCTTTATTGTCATCTTCAGCTCATAAAAGGAATTAGGTAATTGTTCTCCTTCTGGTAGCATTTTTTTTAAAGAACTTAAGAAACATAGATGATGCTTTCTTACTCAAGGCATTAAGACAAACTAGGTGATAGAATTCTAGGATGAAAGCAAGTTTGGTAAGTTTCTTACACCCTGGATATAATTCTATCTCAGAATCCTTTAACAAGATATACAATTTGTCAGTATTTAAATGTTGATCAGTAGCCGACTATATTCCTTCCATATTTTCATCTTCACCGAAACTCAGAAAAACATCATGCAACATATCTTGTAAATTTTCATAATCTAGATAATCACCCTGATCAGTTGGAGCATCCATTTCAACATCGCCATCTTCTCCATGAAAAGCCCAAAAATATAGCTTTTTAAGAAGCCATTCCACAATAGATGACTCAATGCAGTCTGTCTGGTGACCTGGTATACATTAGTGCACTTTCTACCAGGGCATACAATCTTGTCTCCAATCGCTGAATGTTGAAAAGTGAAATCCAAAAAGTTGGATACTCCACATAGGTATTTACTACTCATTCGGTCATCCTCTGCTATCCAAGACTTATCCATTCTACAAAAATAGTAAAAAATATAACATCAAGAATAGTGACACCCATTTGACTGGTGAATTGTGACAAATACTATAAAAAATACATTTATTAGTGATTTCCTTATTTAAAAATAACAAAATTTCATTCTACAAAAATAGTAAAAAATACATTTATTGGCGATTTCCTTATTTAAAAGTAACAAAATTTCATCAAGAATTGAGACACCCGTTTGACTGGTGACTTGGCCGTTTTGTTGATGATGCGGTGTCACAGAGGGAGTCCCTCGTAGACGAATCCAATTAGCATGTTCAGAAGCCAGACCTAGTCCTCTCAACCAATTAGCATGTTCTGAATCCACGCAAGCCAACTGGTTGTGGATACCTTAAAGTGCATTTGCCATCATACTGAACGTCGATTACAGTTTTCGAGGTTCCATACTTTAAAGTCACTTGACTAGCCGTGTAGCGTCTTTCGTTCAAATGATGCCACTGTCTAGTAATGGTGAGTTGTGCTAGTGTACGATGGTCTAGGGTGATGTCCAACTGTTCTGTTTCTGGGAAAAGGACAGGGGGGGTCGAGGCCCAAGCCATAGTGATTTTTGTGGGTGGAAAGAGACTGCAACATATTAGTACTAATAATTGTAAGTATATATAACGATGTTATATATTTTCAAAAAGTATATATAATAATGTTACATATTTTCAGAGACAACTTGAGAAATACATCAGACTTTGATGGAAAGTAATACGAGTGTCATTATACCAACAATTATCGTAGTCTACATTATGAATTATTATGTCTGTTTTAAGGAGATCACTTATGAATTATTATGTCTACATTATGCTTTTCAATTATACTGATCGATGCATTTCACATCACCTGGTTTCTCAAACATCTTTTGTGGGAAGACCATGTAAACATCGAATAGAAAATAGCAATCCACTATCTTAATAGGGAATTGATTAATTACATGTGATGTTTACATGAACTCTATAAGTCATATTCTGTTAACATCTTTGAATTGCTATAGTTTCTTCATTCTTATCTTTCTTCAAAATTATAACACTATAGATAAAAAGTACTAATAATGTATGTAGAACAGAAGTCAGATCCAAGGCAAATACCTTTTAAGTATTGTCAATTGAAATGGCTGGAAACAAGAGTGGACTACTATTGGTAAACAAGTTATTAGTCGGAATATATTTTTTTATTCTGTTGCAAGGTTTCCCATTAATAGTTATTGATGATTTAGGATAACCTACAGATGAACAATAAATTCCAAGTGGCATGGCATTCGATACCTATAGATTTTTCATCCAAGCATGAGAATTGTCGACACTTTACATGCCTATTAGGCACCGGTCACCAAAGAGACCTTGAAGGAGGTATGCAAGTTACATCTTAGTTAATAGAATAGGGTGCGGCGATGGTTACCTGAAGATGATTGATCAGAGTCCCTCACTCAAGCTCGCCGACGCTAGAGGGGCAGATTGAGTCTGCGGCACTGCTTCGGTAGGCTCCGTCCACCAAGGCAGATGAGGAAGAACAAACGATGCCTGAGTATGCTTTGGTTGGGCTCAGTTCAAATAGGCAGAGGAGGAAGAACTAACACTCGCAATCATAGGCAAGGTGTTACTGCGGCACCGACAACTTGGCACTCCATAGCCAGCAACTATTGGCACCACAGACGACAACTGGCAAACAACAGGCGCCACCGGTCTCTCCCAGTATGCAGACGATCGTGAGCCACTAACGGACCAAGGGCACGATGGGCCAGGGAGCGAGGAAGTCGTGCAGGGAGAGAGGGGGAGATCAGAAACGTCGGGCTGAATGAGCAGAGAGTGCAGCGTGAAGGGAAAATTTAATTTGATACGAGAAGTCAATATAGTTTAGCAAAATATTTCCTAATTTGGTATGGAAATTTAAGATTGCTACTAATTAGAAATAAAAATGCCATTAATGTTATGTCCTTTTCAGAAATCCTATAATAGGTGGTTCAGTGACATTTTAATTAAAAATCCCTGCATATTAGAAAGATAGTGGCTTTTTTTTTATAAACGCCATTTAAATAAATGCCACTAATGGGCAGTTTTGTTGTAGTGTATATATATGTATATATATATATATATATATCTATATATATATATCTATGTATGTATACATGTATATATATAAATATATATATGTGTAAATATGTACATGAATATATATATATATATATACATATATATATATATATATTTATAAATACATACATATATATACATACATATATATATATATATAAATAAAATATATATATATATATATATATATATATATATATATATATATATATACACACATATATATATATATATATATATATATGTATACATACGTACATATATATATATATAAATATAAATATAAATATAAATATATATATATATATATATATATATATATATATATATATATATATCCATATATATATATCTATATATTTATATCCATATATATGTATCTATATATGTATCTATATATATATCCATATATATGTATTATATATATCCATTTATATATGTATTTTATATCCATATATATGTATTATATATCCATATATATGTATCTATATATATCTGTATATTTATATATCTATATATGTATACATGTATGTATATAAATATATCTATACATTTATATATCTATACATTTATATATCTATTATATATATGTATTATATATATATATATACATATCTAAATATATGTATTATATACATCCATATATATATATATATGTATCTATATATATCTATATATGTATACATGTATATATATAAATATATATATGTGTAAATCTATACATGAATATATATTTTTATATATATATACATATATATAGGTATATATACATATATATAAATATAAATATATAAATATCTATATAAATAATATATATATATATATATATATATATATATATATATATATATATATATATATACATTGAGAAAAATGAAAAAAAATAAAGGATTGATCTAAAATTGGATGGATTCATATAGGAGCTATCCAAATGATGATAAAAGCAACCTTTAGGGAAGGAATAGATTCACCCATAAACATAGTATTAATGGATAATAGAATTAATGATAGAAAAGATGCTACGCTAGGAATATTATAAGGAAATCTTGGCCATAAAAAATTAAAACCAAAAACAAAACAAAAATATTATATAAAAAAGAAGAATTACAATAAAAATATAAAGAAACCAAAAGAATGCAAATGCTTTATATGCCAAGAAAAAGAACGCTATGCCAGTGAATGTCCAAAAAGAGGATCTAAGAAATTAATCAAAAACAATTTGAAGAAATTATAGAAGAAGAACTTTTTGAAATAGAAAACATTCAAGAATTTGTCCAAATAACAGACGATGAACAATCAAATGGATCAATCTATTATTTCTCAGACACAGAATCAGACTAAAGAAGAAATAATCGAAGAATACCAAGAAGAAGCAGGAAACTTCTTGCAAGAGGTATTAATAGATATGAAATTATTTAATCAAATAAGAAGCACTGAATTAAGATTAGAAAATGCAGATGGATTTATAAAATCTCTCTTTGAAAGAATTTCTCAAAGAAAACATATTTTCTATTACGGAATAACTAACAGAGAAATGCCTATGCATATAGAATATACTAGAAATAGAATAAATATACCTTTACTTCAAAAAGAAGACTTAATGAGAAAAATGGAAAAAATAAAGGATAGATCTAAAATATGATGGATTCATATAGGACCTATCCAAATGATGATAAAAGCAACCTTTAGGGAAGGAATATATTCACCCATAAACACAATATTAATGGATAATAGAATTAATGATAGAAAAGATGCTACGCTAGGAATATTACAAGGAAATCTTAGCCATAAAAAATTAATCTTTAATATTTATCCAAAGATAAGTGTGAACATTAAAGATAATAATATAAATAGAATTTTATGTTTAATACAAGATTTTCAAAGAACGGAGTTCATGAAAAAAGGATCCATTCCTTATTCAATAACATATATAATAAGTTATGCACTTAGCAACACACATCACTCTGAAAAATTTGAAGACAAAGATATTATAATACTTCCTAACATATTCAAAGATATAGGAAAAATTACAAAACCAAACATAATTTCAAAAATAGAAATACCAGAAAATATAAATATAGATGTCTCAGAAAAACCCTTGGTAACAGATAATAAAATCCCATGAAGATTACGTTATGAAGGAAATCAGTTACAATTAACAAATGGGGATAGAATAGAAGAAGCTAGGGCAAGCACAGATAGATATAATGGAAGGCTACGACCAATACTAAGAAATTTGCAAAGAACAACAAGTTTAAGAATTCTAGCAGATAATAGAAATGCTAGAAACTATAAATTATATGGAAAATATCAATGGACAAGAACGGAATATGACTACAATATTAATTGATTCAGGAGTAGGAGCTTCATTTATCCAACAAGGAATGATACCTTATATAGAAAAAATACCCATAGGATCATCGTATGCATATACGAATTTTGATGGATAAGAATATGAAATTACACATCAAGATATTGTTCCAATTGAAATACAAAATATAAGAATTAACATAACACTTTATGTGCAATAAGATAGTCACAACGATGATATAGAAATTATCTTGTTTGCTTTCTTCTATATTGTCAATATTTTATCCTATTTTTGAATCATTTCAATTAATTCTACGTAATTGTCTTGTAACAGATTACAATTACGTTGTAATCGAGCTTCTAATTCTGCAAGTTTCTTTTCAACTTGCTCCATTGTATTCTCTTGATAAAAAGTCTGCAAGAAAGTTAGTTTCACCTTTAATAACTTCTATGTCAAAAATATATTCTGAAAATCAAGATTTTATCAAATAAGACTAGATGAAAAAGTATACCATTGACAACATTCAGTACTCCACAAGGACATTACTAAAGGACAGTAATGCCTTTTGGATTAAAAAAATACTCCACAAATATACCAAAGAAGAATGGATAAGGTATTCAAACCTTATAATTCCTTATGTCTAGTATACATAGATGATATTCATATAGCCAGTACAAGTGGAGAAGAACATTACAAACATCTGCAAATATTTTTCCTTCTTTGCCAAAAGACAGGAATAGTATTATCTAAAAAGAAAATAGAAATCTGTAAATCTAAAATAGAATTCTTAGGATTAAAATTAGACTCAAGCGGAATAGAATTGCAGGAACATATTGAAGAGAAAATCGTTATGTTCCCAGACAAAATAGAAGACAAAAAACAACTTTAAAATTTTTAGGTTGCCTAAATTATGCAGAATAATTTATCAAAAACCTGGCAAAATTAAGAAATCCCTTACAAAAACTATTAAAGAAAAATGCTATCTTCCTTATGACAGAAGAACTTATAAATCATGTTAGGTTTATAAAAGAGAAATGCAAAAATCTACCAAGATTAGATCTCCCTTTATAAGGAGATGACTTAATGATAGAAACTGACACCTCTGAAGAATATTGGGGAACTGTCTTAAAGAAAAAAGATGAACAAAAAGAAAAAATATGCATATATACCTCTGAAACATTTACCGATACAGAAAAAAGGTATCACTCAAATGAGAAAGAATTACTAGCACTAAAAAGGGAATTAAAAGGTTCTCTTATTTCTTGTTACCTAAAAAATTCTTAGCACGAGTAGATAATACCCAGGTAAAAGCTTTCATTAAAAACAATCTACCATCTACACTAGAATATAAACGACTAAGCAGATGGCATACATCTTTTGTAGAATATATTTTTGACATAGAAGTTTTTAAAGGTGAAACTAACTTTCTTGTAGATTTTTTATGAAGAGAATACAATGGAGCAAGATGAAAAGAAACTTGCGGAATTAGAAGCTCGATTACGACATAATTTTAATATGTTACAATATAATTATGTAGAATTAATTGAAATGATTCAAAAATATGATAAAATTATTGACAATATAGAAGAAAGCAAACAAGATAATTTTCTATATCATCGTTGCGACTATCTGATTGCACATAAAGTGTTATGTTAATTCTTATATTTTGTATTTCAATTGGAACAATAGCTTGATGTGCAATTTCGTATTCTTGTCCATCAAAATTTGTATATGCATACTGTGATCCTATGGGTATTTTTTCTATATAAGGTATGATTCCTTGTTGGATAAATGAAGCTTCTGCTCTTGAATATATTAATATTGTAGTCATATTCCATTCTTGTCCATTGAAATAGAACTTAGGATATACACATATCCTATCAGGACTCACTTTGACTACGAGTGTCCCTCTTACAAGTCCTAGAGTGTTTATATAGAGACTCTTCATTACATGTTTACATTCTTTGCTTTTTTCTTTACATAGCTATCACACACTTGTCCTATTCCAGAGGTATATATATATATATATATATATTTATATATATAGGCTGAATATTCAATGCCCGTGCGGGTACAATAAAATAGCTACCTACCCAAAGTGGCATGGTGGCACGTTTTGTAAATACTTGGAACTCAATAATAGTTGAAAAGAAACCCAAAAATAGTGGATTACGCCTTCTTCCTTGCCTTCTTCTGCCGCCGACCTGCTCCATTCCACGATCTGTTAAGATGCACCCACGGTCGAATCATCCTTGAGCCCGCACCCTGACGGGTCTGTTGAGTTCGGCTTATCTATGCAAACAACACCGAGTTCACCTACGACCAGGAGAGGCTGATATTGTCATCCCCAACATCATTTGACTCTGTGGAAGGTTTTTTGTTCTTGGGTCAGATCCCCATCAACAACCGGATGTCGTTATTTTTCTCCCAATCTGACCTTTCACGAATCAACGCCCTATCTGCTTCCCAACGTATGAGGTTAGCCGTTCGACCATATCTTCCCGGGCGTCATTCAGCCATATCTTTCTTCCAGCTGCGAGCCTACCTCACCTCTGGCCAGGCTAGCCGCACCCTGACGGGTCCGTTGGAGCGTACTGAACTATGTCCATCCTTCCTCCACATGTACTGTTCGATCTACATTTGCAGTCTACCATCTAAATCTCCCGATCTGCTATTTCAGACCCGAACATCAGGAATAGATCTAGATATTGCAGTTGTTTGGAGGAGGACGAAGGTGATTGGACTAGGTATGGATCAACTTTAATGTTCGTTGGAGTATCAGTCGCATGTATTGATCCTTACCAGGTCACATGAAAGTATTTGCATTCCTCTTCTTCCATAAGTACGGTCTAGATATCATACTGAAACTCATGCCATAGGGGGATCATTTTTTGATCTTATTACATTAGGAGCAACAATTGTCCAAGTTATAGATAGGTAAATATCATTACTTTTTGTCTCTTCCATCAATTCTCCCCAATCTTTCCTTTTCATCACATTGTGCAGTCATATCTATTTTTGTGTGGGAAATCCAACATGTGTTTGGATTTTGTTTGAAGAAACAACTGTCATACGTGCTCTATATTTTATGTAATACGTTTTGTGATACATGTTTACTTGATGATTCACAGAGTTACTATTTTGTATTTCAGGGTTACATTTCTATCTACAAAGTTACTATTTTGTGTTTTAGGGTTACTTTTCTGTCTGCAGAGTTACTCTCGCACATCTGTCATGGATCCTAGTCTTGATACAGATGCTGGTAATGCCAATGTCAACTATGATGATGATAATCCTCATTCTTCTCCTTCTGTTGCTGTTGGCACTTTGTCCCCAGCAAAAGTTCCTAGAATTGGACTTAAATTTGGAAGTTTAGATGAAGGTATCTCCTTCTATTCTAGTTATACTGGCTTTATTGGGTTTAATCTCAGGAAAGATGACAATAGGTATGAACGAGGAACGAAGAATATAGTTGCTAAAGATTTGGTTTGTGACAAGCAGGGTAACATCAGTCGTTCTAAGAGGTCCAAAGGACTTTTGAGCCCCATTTGCAATGAAGTGGGTACTTTACAGGATAATTTGTCCAAGAAGCACAAGCATTCTGTGAAGAGGTGTGGGTGTAGAGCTATGATCTGGTTCACACTAGATAAGTCGTCATCCATGTGGGTTGTGACTGCTTTAATTGAGGAACACAACCACGATCTTGTTGATGATGCTCACCTACATTACTTGAAGTATAACTCATCTCTTGATGAAACCTAAAAAGAGATGCTTTCTTCCATGAGTCAAGCAAACATACCTATCTCGAGAAAAATTGCATTGATAGCAACCGAGTCTTGTGGTTATGAAAATTTGACATTTACAAGCAGACAAGCTCATGGACACCTCAGCAGCAAGAGGAAAGAGTCGGCTAAATATGACAGTGACATGGTGTTGGATCGTTTTTCTAGGTTGAAGGTTTTGGATTCAAAATTCTTTTATACTTATCAAAATGATGCCGATTGTTGCTTGAAACATTTGTTTTGGTCTGATCTTGTCTCTTTCAAAGATTGTGGGTTGTTTGGCGATGCGATTATGTTTGACACCACTTACCATACCAACAAGTATTCCATGGTTTTTGGAATGTTTGGTGGTGTGGATCACCATCGCAAGACAGTGTTGTTTGCCTCAGCTCTATTGGCGGATGAGAAGTACGACTCTTTTGTTTGGGTTTTCAAGCAATACTTACTCTGTTTTGGAAAAGAGCCAGTTTCCATCATAACCAATCAAGACCCGACTATGAATGTTGCTATCATTATTGTTTTTCCAAATTGTAAGCATCATTTCAGCAACTGGCACATTCTACAGAAGCTTCCATCTATGGTTGGTGGCATTCCTAACAAGGATCATATTATAAGCTCTTTAAATGATTGTGCGTGGAACGTAGATGATGTGGACATTTTAGAAGAGAGATGGAACTCTATAGTTGAAGAGAATGATCTGTTTTCCATTAGTTGTCTTTTTGATATGTATGCAATGCGTTGGGATTGGGTTCTGTGTTATATGAAGTCTTCTTTCTTTATTGGCATGAGGACAACTCAAAGAAGAGAGAGCATGAATGCATTCATTAGAAGCCACATCAATAGTAGGAAGACTCTATTTGAACTATATGTTACTTAGAGACTGCTTACTCTCACGTGTGGGAGATTGAAAATTTCAAAGATTTTGATGACGAGTACATCAATCTTCCCTTGTCATCATTGTGGTCTGTGGAGGAGCAAATGAGAGGTATATACACAAAGTCCATTTTTAAGATCTTTCAGTTCGAGGTTCATCAAAGCATGGTGTACAATGTAATGGAAACATCTGACAAAGGTGTCTTTGAGGTGTATCATCTTGGTGGTCTTGGATCTCCTCGTATCTTGAAGAAAGACTCATCTATTGATATGGTATCATGCAATTGCTTCATGTTGGAATTCAAAGGTATTCTGTGTAGGCACATTCTGTCTTATCTGAAGAGTCGTGACTTTTGCACTCTTCTCAATCCATACATATTAAAGAGGTGGACTAAAGGATATGGAGAACACCCTTTGATTTTTGGCAAAGCATCAATTACACGTCCATCCACTGGGAGGACACTTTAACTTATTTCTGCTTGCAATTCAATTGTCAACATAGTGTGTAGGAACAACGCTATAGATCTTTGTCATGAAAAACTCTTAGCTTTGCAAAAGGATCTTTTAAAATTAGATCATGTTGATGCTGATGCTGGTGGAACCGCTTCTAACACAACTTCTTCTTCTGCTGTCAAGGTCAATATCCCTAGTATTTGCAAAACTAAAGGGAGACCTAGATCGACTGATGTGAGGTTTAAATCTGGAGTTGAAATCGTTTAGTCTAAAAGAGAGAGGCAATGCAAGAATAGCTTAGAGTTTGGAGTCAATCATGATAGTAGAAACTTCCCTTTGAAGAGTAGTTCATTCTTCATGGATACTTTTTTTGGACTTGTGTTGTTGCTGATTGATATGCTACTTGTGTTGTTTTTGATATGTAATCATGCTTCCTGCTGTTCAACGATTATGTTTGCAGCTACTCACATTTCTGTTAATGTTGGACTTGCCTCTTTATGATCCTAACTTGCTGCTGCTACTTCTGTTCTTGGAGATGCTGCTGCTGCTAATGCTTCTGCTGCTGCTGTTTGGTTGGAGCTTCTTGGTGCTGCTACTTGTGTTGTTTTTCTGATCTCATGCGGTTGGAGCTGCTGCTACTTGTGTTGTTGTTTTTCTGATCTCATGCGGTTGGATCTGCTACTACTATTGCTCTTGATGGATGGCAGTCCTTAGTTTTGTTTACATGTTTTTAGTGGAGTTGTAGTTGATTAGTGTATGAGTGAGACATATCCAAAATTGAAGTAATTATAATGGATGTTCATGTGTAGTGTTTTGAAAGTAATTGTAATCCTACTTGTAAAAGCACTTGTGTTTGAATCTATACGTCTTATCCCTTGAGCTCTAGCAGCTGTATGTAGAAATTGAATATGTTATAAAGTATTATTTATGTTAAAATGCTACTCTTTGAACAATATCATTTCTCTTTGTGTCCAATGGATTTTTCTTATGAAATAGTTACCTTTTGGATTAGAATAGTTACCTTCATGTTTGTACATTTACTTACAAAATGTCCACTGTCACTCTGTGATTCACATACATTGGTTTTGTATTTTTGTTTCACCTTCCTATTCTAGATTTACTTTATAATGTACAAAAGTTACTTTTGGTTTCTAGGATTACTTTTCTGTTGTCAGAGTTACTTTAGATTTCTGATAATTACTTTATTGATTACCTGATCACTCTTCCTTTTCAGTGAGTTTATTTGACATTCTTTTTTATTACATGTTGAACTATATAACAACAATTTCTCCATTAAAGTGCATAATCTATCATCTAAATTTTCAATGAAATCCCCCTCACATCAAACCAACAGTGATGTGATTCCAACATGTTTCTTTCTTGATTCAAAGCTAACAATAAGTCTATATCTTCATACAAGCACACAACATCTATTCATGCAAGAATACCACATAAAAAGCATAAAACATTATCCTTTAAACCCAGAAATACTACTCTTATAAAATTATTTAGAGTAAATGTAATTTCAGACTTCCAGCACATCCGTTACATATATCATAATTCCAGCACATCAGTTACATATATCTGACTTCCAAAAACTGATTTAGAGTAAATGTATCTTATAGCATCTACATATCATAATTCTAGCACCAAACTATTTTCATTACATTTCATTTAATAAAAGAGTATTCAGTTAGACTTCAGCCATCAGTCTAGGCTTGAAACAACTTCTTCATACTTGTCTTTTTGTTCTTGCACATCTTCATATTATTTTTGTTTCTGCCCTTCTTCTTGCTTGTTCTATTCCTAATCTTCCTCTTCCTTATGCTGTTCTCCTAGACATTCTTTGGCATCATCACTGGCATTTTTTTCATCTTCCTGGATAGGATGTAGCCTTCCACATCTCAACATTCTTTGGAAAATTTTATCCCTTATTGCTGGCATGTCTTTGGAAGTGAAGTCCATCTGTTTGTCATTGACTAGGCAGTCAAGATACTTCATCAAGAAGACCCCATAGTTAATAGAGCCTTCTTCCTACTATGGGCATTGTGGGTACTCCCATTCGCACTGTGACATTTGGCTTCCCTTGTCTGGTGCCCCCCTGTAGAATTCGTGGGCAATACCCACCTACAAAAAAAACATAAATTTTATTAATTATCAATCAACCAACATTATTTCTTTCAACCCATTTTTAACAGAGTTACTATTTTTTTGCTTACCCATCTAATGAATTCTTTCTTTGATTTGCCACTTCCACTCATTGAGTTATATGACCTGTGTGTGTCATCCCTGAAGCTTGCTTCATGCAAGTGCCAGTGGTCGTCATTATTTAGTATCATGAACACAGAGTCCATCGTGTCCCACTCTTTCAAGGGAACTTTGAAGAGTGGAGAAAGCATGTCAATCTCCTTTAGGGTGATGTTCTCCACATCAATTGTCAGCTGCTGCTGCAAATATAGAATTTAAAAATGCACATCTCTAAGTTTTATAGTGTGTATCTTTAGTAATTTGTTGTAATTTTATATCACAAGTTTGCTTCTCTTACCAGAGCATAAGTGCTCAAGCAGTGCCACGACAACCACTTCTTCCTACTCTTGCTTGTGCTCTCCTTAATAATTTGCACAAAGTAGTCCAAAACCTGAAAAAATCCACAAGCTTATGTTAGCAAACCAAATTATTATTTCATACTATTACACTACATTGGTTTCTGATAGGTGATTGCATCATCTGATCCTTGTATAAGAGGGCATCAAGGTCCTTCCCTGTGGACCAAGTATCCTTGCTAAATCTCCACTCTCTGTTTGACCTGCCAATCAGTATAGATGTGATACATATGAGTTAGATATTGAATAAGTAATGTGTATTTGTACACTTGACAAATGGAGTATTAAAATAACCAATTCTTACAACTCTTCTATGTTGTCCATGAAGTGATGGACAATTTCCTTGGTGTCCTTTTTTTTGAAATGTTCAAAACCTATGAAATTGGAGAGCTTGTGCTGTCAATAAAGTGCAGTTCATTTTAGAATCCATCTTCATTAACAAGCTACACAATACTTTTATGTCCTATAGTTAGTTTATTGAGCACAACAATAATTTTTCATTTTATAAAATTACTCTATCATCCGCGTAGTTACTTTTATATTCTTGTAGTTACTTTACTATTCTAATAGTTACTCTTATGTTCACACAAATACTTTTAAGGATTGCTATACTTAAAAGTAAATGCGACCTTACCTTTTCCTCCCTTCTTTTCTTTATGTTTTTTTTCTATGCTTCCCATTACATGCTCTGTCCTTTGCTTTCTTTTTGTCATCTTTTTATTTGTCTCTTCTTCTTTTCCTCCTTCTTTTCTTGCTTTGTTTGATTGTTCCCTTTTTTCCTACCCTCTTTCTTCTTCATCTTGTGTAGATTTTTCTTGGCCAGAACCATCAGCACCTTCTTCTTTGTCCTGTTTCTCTACAACAACAGTTTCTTTCTCAGGCGTGCCTTCCTCTGCTCCTTGCTCTTCAACACATTTTCTCTTCAAGCGCAACTTGCCTAGTGTCCTTGGAGTGTCTTCCTTCTCCACACCTCTTTTCTTTTCTTCTTCTTCCATTGACATAACATTCTTATGAAGCAACTCAGTCCTATCATTCTTTTCATTGACATTTATTGAGGGAAACCCCTCAGTAAAGTGTGTGAACCCACTTGCAGGCGACTGTACTTTTTCACATTCATCTCCCTCCTTCCTCCTCAGAATTCTGTTCTCCTCCTCCAGTTAAGTTATTCTTCTCTCTAGCCTCTTCTTCTCCTGTTGGAGGTCATTAAATGCTTCCACCGCTATCCTCGTGCAGATTTCCTTCTGCATCTTCAACTCCTCCTCGAGGTGGTGGATTCTTCTTTCTAGACTAGAGTTCCTAGAAGATACTTCCTTGGCGTTGATTGGCTTTGTTGCCACCTTCTCTGCCATTGGCTTGCTCTTTGCCCTATATACCGCAAGGTAATAGGGCAAATCCTTTACTACCTTTGCAACTTGCCAATCATCGCCCTGGTCCAGCTTCATTCGTTTACAAACCTATCCAAAAAAATTAAAAAATGTGTGACAAAGCTACATATATGATTATGTTGCATTTTAGTTTTATAACAAAGAACAAATATTCTTACATCTTTTGGGCCCGCACACCCTATATCCATCAATTTCTTCACAGGCGCAACCCACTTCTTTATCCTTGGCTTGGTGTCAGGGAATGTTGGCTTTGCCATTCTTGTCATCTCATATGCCCAAACCTGCATTTAATAGAGAAAAATATAATTCATATGTAAATGTCCCTATGTAGCATTGTAACAATCCAGACGAAAATAAAGTATGAAATTATTTACTTATGCAATGGCACATGACACACCCTGTTGTGTAGAGTGTGGTTTTTCCTTTCTCTCCTCTTCTCCTCATACAAACATTTTCCCTCAACACCTTCATCTTCTTCAAGATACTCCCATGCACCAACTTTTCCCAATTTAACTGCCCCGTGGCAATTACATCATCAATGTAGTGCATTATGTAAATCAGGGCACAATAGCTGGTATCAGGGAGTAAGAATGTTGCCGGAAAGTGCAACATCCATGCACGACACATGTTCTGGTAGTCAACGAGGTTGTTGCTCTTAGCATATTCTTGCAAAACTTTGCCAAGTTGTCCTTGTTCAGGACATCCTTCTCCTTTAACATCTTTGAGGTCTCACCCTCATTGCCATCTCTTCTTGTTTCCCTTGCAAACTTTGGCCATATGGAGCTCACTATTTCAGATTTCTTTCTAGGTATGATATCTATACCTTTGCTAGGGAGACCTAGAATGACCCCCACATCCTCCACTGTCATTCTACGTTCTACCCCACAGGCCAACAAGAACCTATCATCTCCCACATATCTATCTATCAAATCTTCCAAAAGTCCTACATCTACTGTAAGATTGGGCATCTTGATCATGTTTGCAAATGCCATGGACCTCATCATTTTAATTTGATTCTTAGTAAACACCATGTTGTTGCTGATGCTTTTGCAGCTTTTTATATAGCATATGTGGTATACCTTTTTAAGTCCACCTGCAAATATATCAAAATGTAACTCTTAGGTTTGTTTCTTTATTACTTTTCAGTCAGTTTAGTTACTCTTACATTTCTACAATTTACTTTACATAATAGGTTGATCACATTAAAATTTAACTGCAACTGTAAAAGCAACTTACTAAATTATGTGTTATTAACTGTTCTCTGAAATTAACAACAAGTTTACTCAATTATAAATGCATATAACCTTACATTCGTCAGCCTTTCCCTTGTCCTTCTCTTTCCTTTTTCTTTTTTCCTCTTCTCCTTCCTCCCCAACAACTTTTTCTTCCTCATTCCCTTTCAGATTTCCTTTTGTCTGGTCATCAGACCCTTGACTATCCTCATATGCATACTAAGATTCATTACTACTTGAAAATTTTACTTTTTAGTTTAACAAAAACTACTTTCCATTTTAACAACTACATTTATAGTGTACGACATACTTTTTGCTATGACATAGTTACTTCAATGTTTCTGTAGTTACTCTAGGCATCGTATAGTTACTCTATTGTTATAACAATTGCTCATTTAGCAGACATTGTTACCTTTACTCAAAAATGTTTACTTCTATTCTTGTAATGTACATGCAAACATAACTTACCTTGTCTTTCTTCATGCTCCACTTCATCACGAGGCTATTCCTCATCCCCGGTACCTTCATTGCCTTGCACAGCAGCAGCAGTTGCCTTTCTGCTTTTTCCTTTCTTCCTTGAAGGTATTCTCCTCGGAGGAGTTGGAGTTTCTTTTTCTTCCCCCTTCGGAGCAGGTGCTTCATGCTCTGCTTCAGCACACGGTTGTTCCTCATCTGCTTTACCTTCACCGCCTTACACACCAGTAGCAGTTACATTACTGCCTTTTCCTTTCTTTCTGAAGGCATTCTTCTTGGAGCAGTCAGAGTTTCCTTTTCTGTGCCCTTCGGAGCAGGTGCTTCTTCCGCTTCAACCGATTGGTTGGCTTGCGGCTCGATGGCTTCGTAGTGCCTCACCACCAAGTCTTCTTCATCGTCACTTACAATTTTAACAAACCTTCTCCATGGTGGAATTACACTGGTCTTCCCTGATATTTTCTTTGTCCTCACCATGTCTGAAGAGCTGAAGACCTGCACTGGAGAAGAGAGAGGCCGTGGAAGACCTAACTGGGAGAATACAGGTTGGAGAAGCAGACGGAGGCCAAAAATCAACCTAGTAAATGTAGCGGAGCAAATGTAGGCATGAATCTCAGCAGAGCAACTCAGCGACACAACTGCAGAGGAGGATGATAGTGGGTTTGAGAGAAAGCGGAGTAGCCGCACAAAGATGAGGGTTTGAACTTCAAAATTGGGGTTTTTCTTTCTGCTTTCCGCGTGCCGCTCTTTTTGTCGTGAACATCCAGTATTTACTAGACTGTGCCACCACATCTTTGAGATGGGTAGAAGAAGCCCATGTACCCACGCGGGCAAAAAAGATGATCTCTCTCTCTCCCTATATATATGAATATATATGTATATATATAGACACACACATTTATGTATATGTATATATATAATGTGCCCATTTCAACTGGTTTGACTGCTAATTTCCTTATACTATGGTGATTGGTTTGGTTTTTCCAATTCAAAATATTTTTTGACATCATGATGACATAATGTTTGGTCCAACCAGTTGAACCACTCTGGTGGAACCTGACTCAGCTCGGTTTGAGTCAACATCGGTCTGCCCACCGGTCCAATTATTTAATCATTGCCCCAAACAAGTCAAATTTTGATAAAAATCTTCTTCTCATTGAATCTGACATCGATAGTGAAGGTGGCTGCTCCATCTCCCTCCTCCTCTTGAAGAAGGAACCTATAACTACTTGGAAGAGATGGAGGTTCCCTACTCCTTGGTCTCTCTTCCTTAGAGTATATGATCGATGAGTAGAAGACACAAGTCAAAGGTTGATGAAAGGGTGGCTTGGTGGCAACACTCCATCGTCTCTCTTGTGTTGCAACCCTATCTCAGTTGTATGGGGTCTCCTATTTATATCTCTCATTATGGGATTCAAGATGGTGCTTTACTTACCTGTAAGTCCTCTAAGCAAATGCCTTAGGGGACACAATTAAAGTTCTAAATGACTGATACATGAAGTGCTACCACCAGTAGAAAGATCATGTAGATGAGTCATCATTTCTACTTGGCCATCGATTGGTAGGATCCGAGTCTGACCATCAGCCAACAAGTCAGCATTTGCACCATCACTATAGGTGTCTGCTAAACCATCTGGCAACTCTTTCATAGGTGAACCATCGATTGATGACCCCTCCCCCCCAGTCTGCCTACAGGTTCAGGCTGGACATCAGTTTGGTAACCAATGATTGTTTTGTCCCTCTTTCGATGGCTGGGAAGTGGGTACTACTAGAGGCCATAGGTTTTGAGAACCCGCGGATAGTCACTGTAGTGGACCTGGTGGTTTCTGAGGGCGGATGGTCACCATGAGTTGTGGAAATTGATGGGAGATTTACACAAGGGTTAAGATCATCATTTGGTGAGTTACCTGCATGGAAATGAGTGGTTAACTTTGAATCAAGACAAAAATGTAAACATGAGCAAAATGTGAGAAAGTCAAGGCAACTATACATTAAGTGAGGAAATTCGGGATAAAATAAGGCATGGAATTTTCACAAAATTGGATGTTATTAGGCACACAGAGGCTCTATGGTGACTTCTTGATGAGGTGGAAGTAAGGAGTGCCCTCTTTGTCGTGGCACCACTTAAGCACCCGGGTCAGACGAAATTGATGCCAATTTCCTATAGAATATTTGGATATGGGCGAAGAACACAACCGTCAACTTTGTACATAACCCTTTGGAGATGGAGTTGTGGAGAAAACCTCATCTAATGCTACCATGGTTCATATCTGTGTCAAAATCCTCATGGAGTTCATAGTTGAAAGAATCAAGCTACTTCTTAATGAGTGGGACTCACAAATGAAATAAAGCTTAAAATATGAGAGGCAAATAAACAACAATGTAATTCTGGTCTAGGAGGTGATTAATTCCATTGAGAGAAGGAAGATAGTGTGACGTACAATATCCATGAACTTGGATATTACTAAAGTGTATGACTACATGAGTTGGGAGTTTATCAAAGATACACTTAGGGGGACATCAATTACAGCTGACATAATGCATATCATATGTAGGTCATCACCGTGGGAAACAACACAATCTTGTGGAAGGGTGAACAGTTAGAGTTGTTCAACTAGACAAGGGAAGTAAGGCAAGAAGACCCACTCTCTCCTTACATCTTCATCCTATGCTTGGACTGACTAAGACAAGGAATCATACATGAGGTTTGGGAGGGTAGGTGGAAGACTACAAGGGTAGAAAAGAAGAGGACAAATGTCTCACACATCATGTTTGCAAATGATATTATTTTGTTTGGGAAGGTGTCTTCAACCCAAGTTTGGGTGTTGAAGAAGCTTTAGGAGACCTTTGAAAGGGAATTGAGACAACATTTGTCTAAGGGTAAATCCATCCTATTCTTCTCCCACAATACTCCTAGGTCCATTAAAAGGAGAATGCGCCACATCACCAGGATGGCTAGGGTCTCTAACCTAGGTAGGAACCTTACGGTGTTGATGGTGCATGGAAGAAACTCAAAGGAACTTTGTACGGACTTGACCACAAGAATTCAAAAAAGATTGAAGGTTGGGATAACAAGACCCTATTGATGGCACACAAGATCACCCCGGAGAAAGATATTTTGAGTTCAACTATTAGACACATCATGCAAACTGCAACCTTGCCAATCTCAACATGTGAGTAGATGATCATTTCATACAAAAGTTTATGTGGATTAGAACATAACAAACAAGGGGGACATTCAACATGGAGGAATATAATCACCCCTAGAATAGAGTGTGTTTGGGGATAAAGTCATCTCAAGTATAGAATGAGGCAATTGTTATGAAAGTCTACTTGGGACTTCGTTAGGAAAAGGAACATTCACTGGGTACAGCTCATGGTAGCTAAGTATTCAATAAGAACATGCTTCACAAGGAACATGTCAATGATGTGGCTATATATTTGTAAACATTAGAGTATGATGAAATCAAACACTAAAAATCATATGCAATGGGTAAGGAACAAATGTGTAGAACGATACATGGATACACAAAGATAAATATCAAGAGATATACCATGATAAGACAATCCCCTCAGAGTTGGAAGACCTCAAATGGCTTGCATGATGAAGGGGGATATGGAGTGGGACACTGCCTTCCTAGAAGCATGGTTTGCACCAGAGACAGGGAGTCAAATGGATATTATGTCTACTCTAAATGTAGAGTATGGGAGAGAGAAGTGGTGTTGGATGGCAGGAACACATGGAAATTTCTCCACTAGCACTCTACACCAAATGATGGTTGTAGTCCGACGACATGGTGATGGAATTCAATATGGAAAAGTGAGGTGCCACAATGTATGAAGGCCTTCATGTTGCTATCTATGCATGAGAAATTATTGAAAATGATATGAGGTGTAGAAGACAGATGAAAACATGTAACAATGGTAGAAGATGTAGGCAAGACAAGGAAACAATCCTACACATGTTGCAATATTATTTGATCAACCACCATTTTTAGGTAATACCCTTAGGAATCCATAGAAATAATACAAGATTTATTCACATCATATACTATGGATCAATGTTACAACACTTGGGGCATTACTACATACAAATGAAGCTAGAGGGACATGTTCATGATGACCTATTGGTTGTTGTGGAAGAAAAGAAGTGAATCTATTTTCCAATCCAAGCCCATGTCGTGTATCGTCTCAAAATTGAAGTTGAGGTGGAATCGATAGCAAATGTTTAAGAAAGAGAAGAAATCCTTTGCAAGGATAGTTAGAATAACATATACTACAAGCATCCCTCTGGTGATGGACGATGCTCAATGTTGATTTGGTGATTAAAGGAGATAAATGAATATCATACACTGGTTGGGTGCTGAACATATAAGGTCACGAGATCAAAGGAGGGAAATACATGCTTCAATGGAACCGATCCTCTAGAGGGTGAACTGATGCCAATAGAGGAACAAATGATACATGTCACTAGTCTTAAAATGGAGTACGACGTGATTTATATAGACTCGAGTGTCTCCGATCACTCATTATAGGGAGCAAAGAGATGCCAATAAAGCTTTTCCCACTAGTAAAAACCTATGGCAATTGGGGAAAAACTTTAACTAGTATAGGGTAGAACATAGTGAAATAGATACAAACAAGGTGTCTGATGGATTAGCTAAGTGGTATCTCAAACTTCCAAACCCAAACATAGTCCTCCTGAGTTTCCCAACACATGTTATGGAGGGGAGTAATTGAGACATGGGAGTGTGTAATGCACCTGAGGAGATCCAAGGAGTAGGTGTAACCTGATTGCAAGTTAATAAAGGAGAAGTGATTTTTTGAATTATATATATCTATATATATATAGTGAAAATAAATAAACTAAATTTAATACAAAGAAATGCAAATGTATGTATAATTGTTAAAATAAACACATAGATGGATGCACTAGCCATTAGGTGAATAAGCTTTACTATTTTTAATTACATATGGATACATAGTTGTGAATTTGGGACCAATCTGGTCACTTTAAGTTTAAAAATCAAATTCAAATGCAATTCTAATATAATTTTGGATTCTTTGGGTTCAAATCAAATCAAGGACTAAATAAACTTTACACTCTGGTCTGCATAAACAATTTAGGTTTAGTTCAGTTCCATTATGTTATTTCTCATTTTTCCACCCCTATGAGACTGGAGATGGCAAATTTTTTTCACTCCTTTTGATTTGTCTCTGGTGTGGGTCAATCAAGGGCAATAGTTGTTGAATATCCACCCTCGTAATGAGAGGCATGGAAGGAAAGAGCACATGTGAGGTAGCAAGTTGGCTACATACATGTTGATAGAGATAGGTCATCTACCCAACTGTTTGGGGGAGCATCACCACTACCAACACAACTATGACATAAGACAAAAATACATAACATTGTATAACACTTATCCTAACATAGATGGATTGAGATTTCAAATCTATGTTCTCTAATTTCCCTATGGAGGAAATATATCATCAAGTTACCTATCTAGCTCCCACATAATCACCCCTCTTGGCTTCTCCTTCTTCTCTTTTGTCTTCTTCTTCCTTCAATTTAGTTTGTTGAAATATGTATGACCTTGGTTGACAAGAAGCCCCTCCAAGTGCTCAAACTTACAATAACTAATGCAATTACCTACCTCCAACCTTTTTCCCTAGAGAATGGAACAAAGTTGGAATTTTCTTGGTAATCACCCCTGAGTGTCACCCTTGTCTTCTATCATTGATAAAGTTGCACAAAACAAACATAAACTTTCCATATATTCTAGGGTAGTGCATTGTTCTAGAAGGTGGTCTCTTATTTATTAATCTTACTTCATCATGACTTACCATTGTGTAATCCCCGTGGGGAAACCCTTGTGAGATTTAACCTATGAAATCATTACATCATGTAAGGAGATTTCTATACTCTTAAACCTTTTGGGGACATCTAGTTCCAACCCAACATGTTTCTATGTCCATTAACCTCTTTTAACATCATTGGGTCCTATTATTTCCATCCCCCTCCTACATATCACTATCAGAATTTGAATTTGCATTGTAGAATGAACCGGAAGTATAGTTCTGGGTTTCAGAATTGGTTTTTCAAAGGGTTAATGTGGATGTTTCATGGGTTGACATGGATGAGTTACCCACTCCATTCTCAAGTTAGACATTACAAACTGTAGTTCATCAAAATCCCTATATGTCCAATACACTGCTATTTATGTAACAACTAGCAATTATATACATTGTGAGAACGATTGTATGAACAAGAGCCTTCAGGAACCATTATGGAGTAAAATTGAATTGGAGACAAGGATCTAAGAAATGTTAAATACAACCCTCAAATAGTCTAAAATAGAGAAAGATTTCAATTAAGGTCCTATATATCAGCAATGTGCAAGCAACCAACAACAAGATTCAAGGTGAGTGACAATGCACACGCATTTAAATGAAGCAAGAAAGGAACTGATTTACTATTTCTCAACTTGATCACAGCAAAGCTTAATTGCAATGGCCTTACCTGTGGACTAGATTTTATAATTTTCTTTCTCAATCCACCAATCTCATAATTATCATTCCTGAGTGTGGGTGCTTGAGTACAAGGAGAAATGGATGGAGGAGCATACTTCATTCGGATGACAAATCATCTGATCTTAGAATCAAGATAATGAATGCACATTATTTTGGTTGTTAATGGTTGAGTCAAGACCTAATTATTATTGGTTGATATATGAGATCAAGTTTGCACCGTGTGGTTTTTTTGACACGCAATAAGGAATATTTTATATAGTTTCAATTATATGTCATGGGATTAGGAAAAAGAAGGATTTGTAGATCAAAGAGATGTTTCATATGCCGGCGAGTAGTAGCTTAGGTGGCCATAGCATGGGGCCCCTCATTAAGGGTCCTGGGTTCGAATCCCCCTGATGGTGCTGTTCGGAATTATTTCTCCCGAGTGCAGCCGACCTCTGTGCGACTTAATGGGTGATGCTCCTTACGGGATGAGGCTGAGATCCCCAGGTTGAGCTCGACGCAAGCCTTATGAGTCTCCTGAGTTACCAAAAATATGTTTCATATCTAGCGCCTCGCCAAAAAATAGAAAGTACCCAGATGGCTTCAATGGGTAGGTTGTGATAGCATTGTTAAGAGATGTGAGAGAGAAGAACCAAGGATAGAGGATCATAGGGTTGGAAATGAAGTTTAGGTTGATTACATTTTATTTAGAGTCAATAATTTTTAACTGGACCTTAAACTCACAAAAGATAGATTTTTGGGTGAAAACCTTGACCCTAACCCGACTTATAAATATTTCAAGTTTATCGGGTTTGACCCGTATATCCACATATAGTCTAACCCGTATATCCACATATAGAAGACTGATTTTGAAAGGAAAGACATTATCAGGCTAATATTTGAAAATATTAAAAGTATAAGAAAAAAATAAAATCTAATTAAAAACATGTATAGAAATTAATAACTTGTACATGAGCTACAAATTAAATTAAATAATTAGCATAATAAAACATATAAAACTTAAATATTTATATAATAAAAAAATCAATTTAAAACTGATAAAATTGGATACAAAACTATGTAGAATTGTTAGAATAACCATACTAAGTGATATATAATTTTATAGGGAATTGGGTGGGTAAAATTTCAACATTTTTAATTTTATTTGAATATACAGTTATGTATTTCACAACAATCAGATTTTTTAATTTTAGATTTGGGTCTAAAGTCCAAACCCAGGATCGACCCTTAAGTAATATTAAAAATTTTAAAATTGGCTAAAATTTGGGCCCGATATAATAATTTAGATCCCAATCCGCTTAAACAATTTGATTTTAGGTAGGGTCCATTATGTTATGTTTAATCTTGCCAACCCTAGAAGAGTAGAGCTATCAAAAGATTACATTAGTCTCTTGTGTGGGTTAACCTAGAATAATAGTTGTTGAATATCCATTCTCATGATGAGAGGTGTGGAAGCGAAGAGCACATTCAAGGTGTTGTTGGATATGTACATGTAGATAGAGATAGACTGTCTCCCCAACTATTTTGGGGGAGCATCACAACTAACAACACCCTACGACTACAATACACATAACATTATGGCACACTTATGGTAACATGGATGGATCTCGAATTCTAAATAAACGTTCCTCATTTGTCCTAATGAGGCAATATAGCGTGAAGTTACCCATATAGCTTCCACATAATCAATTTATTTTTCTCCTTCTCCTTCCATCAACTTAGTTCTGCCAAAAATGTGACCTTGGTTTATATGAAGCCCCTCCAATCTCTCAAAACTTACAATAACCTCTATAGGGTCACCTACCTCCAACCTTTTTCCCTAGTGAATGGCAAAGAGTTGGGATTTTCTTGGTTTTCATCCCTGAGTGTCGTACTTGTCTCTGAGTATTGACAATGGTGCACACAAATAGGGATCAACTTGCTACCTATATAAGTAGCTTGCTTTTTTCATACGAAGTTAGGGATAGACTTCTGGTTACAAACTCGATGTTCTCAAACTCAATTTATATTGTTGTGCTTAATATCCTTTCTCCTCTTCTCTATTTATGTTATGGAAGATATACTATATAGGTTGAGAAAGGAGTCATAAAAGACCTTGAAGTGTTGCTTGCACTATACTGAAAGGTGTGGTCTCCTATTTCTTGATCTTACTTCATCATGACCCACCTATGCGTAATCTCCCGCGGGGAAACCCTTGTGATTTTTAAGTTCTGCAATCATTCCATCATGCAAAGAGCGTTCTCTACTCTTGGGCTATATGGGGACCTCTAGTTCCAACCCGAAATGTTTCTATGTCCATCAACCTCTTCTAACATCATAGGGTCCTAATATTTCCCTCACACCCCTATGTATCATCGCTACGGGAATTAGAATTTGTACTGCAAAATGAGCTAGAAGTTTAGTTCTGGGTTTTAGGGTTGGATCCGAAAGGGTTGATGCAGATGTTTCATGGGTTGACATGAATGGATTACCCACTCCACTGCTAAAAGTTAGTCATTGCAAACATCAATTTATCAAATCCCTATCTGTCTGATACAGTGCTGTTTATGCTACAACTAGCATGCTATATATTGTATGATCAGGAGCCTTCAAGTGCGATTACGGAGTCTAACTGAATTGATGATATGAGAAATGTACAGTATAACCCTCAACAGTTTACAATTAGGGAAAGCTTTCAATCATTGTCCTATATATCGGTAATGCGCAAGCAACCAACAGCAGGATTCAAGGTGAGTGACAATGCACAGGTGTTTAATTGAAACAAACAACGATCTGATTTATTCTTTCTCAACTCGATCGCAACAAAGCTTAATTGCAATGGCAGTACCAGTGGATTAGATTTGTTAATTTGTTTTCTCAATCCACCATTCTAGTAATTGTCTTTCCTCAGCGTGGGTGCTTGAGCACTAGGAGACATGGATGGAGGAACGTACGTCGTGCGGTTGACAAATCATTCAGTTTTAGAATCACGATAATGAAGACACATTTCGGGTTGTTAACGGTCGAGTCAAGACATTTTTATTATTGTTTTATATATGAGATCAAATCTGCGTCGTGTGGTCAATTGACACACAATTAAGGAAGCTTTGATACATTTTCCATTATGTTGTTCCTACTTGCATATGCAATCACCACTCCGCTTCAAGTAGGGTAGGTTGGCGCATTTCCTCTCTTCCCTGATACCCCACCAACTAGTAGATAGGTTGTTGGTCTTCCAATACTAAATTCAAAGGAGTTATTCATTTGAAGGACTGGCCTATCGCTTGAAAGTCGGTTGTTAGGATTTCCAACTGAAGCACATCCCAATCCGTTTCGCTTTGTGGTGATCACGTAACAGGAGCCATCGCGCATACCGCAAGCCGAATTATGAGAGATTAGGAACACATCCACATCCATTTGTGTTGATCAGGTTAGGGTCGGAGCCCCAATCCCACTAAATTCGCAAGGATAAGGATCTGAAAGGCTTACACGGTACAACCCCCAAATAGGCTGCAAAAGCTCTCAATCATTGTCCTATCGGTGATGAGTAACAATACGCAGGCGAGATGTTGACAATTTAGTTTTGTCGATCACGTCCTCTTCACTGCTATACACGCAACATTCGTGTTTATTTCTTTATCAATCAGTTACCTGCTTTCTTTTTGCTTGGCTGCTTAACGCGTGGGAGTCATGGAGGCATTTTAACGCTACCATCCGTTACATTCTTCGGAAGATTAAGCTCAACAGTGTATCCAGTGACATGCATATCTCATCCGCCATAAGAGCTTCTTATCTCTGATTTGAAGTCTGATCGAGTAGGGAGTTTTATTAAAAAATCATCATAATGCATTGAAAACAAAAAACAGACGCACTACTTTCCGGATGATATGGAGAGAATGCCCTGGTACAAGGAGTACCGAGTATAGGCCCCGTAACAAAAGAGTTCAGTGGGATGGGTTACTCTTAATATATTCCACTAAGCAAAAAACGACAATATGAAATGACACTCCTAGAGGGGAACAACCACCATCAATCAATCATGAGTATCGATGCGTATAAAGTCTGTATATAAAATTTAAGTACATATGGAGTGATATAGGATAAAAAGGGTCTTGAGGTGTCGAATTTAGAAAACTATAAAAATCAGAAACTAGTACAACTAAATCCTAATCATTCTTCTCCAAAAAAATTCTAATCATCCTAGCCCAAAGAAAGAGTTCAATTGATTTGAATAAACTATTAGTTAAACTAAGAAAGAAATTAAAGAGATGATTGTGAATCAAGATGGATGAGTAATGTTTAGAAAATTCAATTTCACCATGGTGCTCGCTATAGTTGAGTTTTATTCAATTATCAATAAATTAACATTGCTTTATGATTAGAAATATAATAATAATATCACCCTCTTTCGAAGTAATACAATGTCCAGCAAGTGAGAACCTAATTTTTTTGGTATTCATTGTTCCTTAGATTGATTATGAAGAGACCTCAAGATTGTTCTCACCCAATGGTTACCCCACTTTTGCAAACTTCATTGATTGAGTTTTTGAGAATTTCCTGATAACAACCCCTCTGTCGAAGTGATTATAGTTTTAAATTATTATTTAAGGTGATCAAACTTAAACAATAGAACTACATTCAAATTCTGTAAAAATTATACAAAAAATTATATTGATAAATTTATATTATCAACTACATCATCACATCAAGATACTCCCATGTCCTAGAGATAAAAACATTAACCTAACATGTTTAGTATGGTATCCCCATAAATTGAAAATATACATGACATTTATTTCGAATTACAATAAATAGAAGATGAGATTGATGAGACGATCAAAAGAAGATGGAGGGAATTTACAGTTTGTTCTGCCGTAAAAGCACAATGTCTTTTTGTCGATCAAAGTTTCTCCACTTTCTTCTTCTTCTCTCCTCTTTCTTGGTCGTTAGAGGTCTAAAGCGCTAATGTTAGGGTAAGGTTGGTTTCTACTCTAGGTTTGCTTGGGGTTTTATTATAATCAAAAAGTCCAACTTATAACATCAAGTATTGATTTAACATTTTTAATCTTGGCCACCAGACGTAGGTGTCAAACTTTTTACTATTTTCTTATCATGTTTGATCTAGAACAACATCATAATTATATTTTGATACCACACATGCACTATCGAGTTAAATATAATTGGTATCAACTTTTTAAATCTAAATGTGTAATCAAGTTTGCCAAATAATATTATAATATAATATACATAATTAAGAAAAAAAAGAGAACAATTGATGACAAGTTAATTCCTAACTTGGTGAAGTATGAATAGAAATATATGAACTTAAAAACATTTATTAGTGAACATATTCAAATTAAGATATCATAACAATGACAATTATGTGTGCATCAAGCATTAAAAACTAACATTCCTCCTCCTAGGCCTCTAGAAGGGACTCAAAAGACACCTACCCTTCACCTTGGTTGTCGTACTGTTGGAAGCTCAAAGAGTGGGAGCTGTGGGCTTTATCATTCTCAGTTGACATCACCTGAGAGGAGATAACCATGGAGAGTCGAGGGATTGGATGGTGTTAACAAGTGAAATAATGTTATTAGGATAGCTGCTAGAGAATGGATTATTTTGCATAACCAAAGTCAAAAGATAGGGTAGAGACAAGAAAATCAAGATTAGGATTAGAAGACTAAGATGAGAAAATTCTCAACTTAATCAAAATCTTAAGTGAATAAGGATCCAATTTACAAAGTTGAAGGAAAACACCCAAATATTAGTGACTAATGCATAATTAAAAAACTTGGAAAAATTATCCTCAAGATTTAGAGAACTATAACACTTGTAGATCCTTAAAAATCCATTGATTATTAGTGAGAGAAAACAAGGGGTTTCAAATTAGCTACAAGCCAAAGATAAATGTTCACATTGGATGTAATTTCATCCTCCAATGAAGTGGGTAAGGGGATCAAAAGAAGATGTCTATGATAAATTTTGTAAATCAAGGATGAGCCCATTTTTAAAAGTTAATCTGATTCAGGACTAAATCAACAAGATTAGCATGATGATATTGACTAAAGAGATGTCATTGTCCAAGAGAAACCTTTTGATCTTATTGGATGGGGGGGCAGAAGTAACTATTTACCTTTAAATGTATCCAAATAGAGATAATCTTGGAATATTTGCAAGCTTGGTGAGAGGTTAGAGGGAAGGCCATAAGGAAGCCTTAGTCCATACACAAGTTGATGTTAGTGAAAGAAACAGGGGGGGTGACTAAAGAGTTTTGAATAATGAAAGGAACTTAAAAGAATAAGACTAAAAGGGGGAGAAGGTTTATTCTTTCAAAGGGTGCCAATGTTTTTTCTTAGAGTGATATTTATCATTAACTAAATTGGAATAGATGGTATTCCTTTTCTCACATACGACCGCTAGAATATTACAAAAAAGATGCATCACATGAAAATTGAGATCTAAAATATGCCATAAACCCTGCATGGTTTACATATCATTTACCAGCTCACAAAGCATGGTGTATTCCTGTCTGTTGAATCACTTTAGAGAAAACCGCTATGCACTAAATGAATTTTCTCTATGATAATGCAAGGTATAGGGATGCAACTCATGTAGTATGAGGAGGTTGTAGTGATAGAAGATTTAGGAGAACTACACGAGATGCTTTGTTAAGAAATATGGTGCTTTAGTGTAAGGAGTCATGAAGTTTTGGTTAAAATAGGTTTCAAACCTTGTAATGGAGCTTATGGAGAGACAAGGTATTCCTAGATATCTGATATGATAGCCCTCCATCTGAAAAGCCGAATGATATTAAAATCTATAGAGTATTAGTTTCATCAACATGAATGTCGATAAGAGAGGTTTTGTGGAATTAATACTCGAATTTGATGAATGAGAGAAGATACAAAGTATTCATACGAAGTTGATCACATTATTATTGTTGGTCTTGAAGAAGACAATAGTATTATCCCAAATTGAATTATGTTGTCCTTGATAAGTACCTCATGATGAGCTTTAACTGAAATGTTACTTTCCAAGGCTAATTTGATCATGCATGCTCAAATGGAAGTAGCACTGATGAACACAAATGGGACAAAAGGTCTCATTCCTAAGACCATTCAGACTAGAAAAGTAACTAAAGGTTGAACCATTGATTATTGTAAAAAAGTTACGAATTTCAATACAACTCCAGTCCCATTTATCCACTGGTCAGGAAAGCCAAAACTAATTATAATTTGGATAAAGAAATTCCAATTGATATTATGAAAAGACTTCTCAAAATTAAATTTGAGAGTATGAAGGAGGATATTGTTTAAATTACATGAGTAAATAAACTCATTATCAAGAATACAATCATCTTGGATATGTACTCCTTTGATAAAGGGAAATTGTTCTAGACATATGAAGGACTTCAAATGTCATTTGAGTATGTCATTGAGATTTTTCTAAATTATTTTATAGGAAGAATTAACCTGACTTATCAGTAAGGATTTCTTGATGTTGGAAGGGTGCTCTTGTTTTCTTATGAGTGCTATGTAAATATGGTTCAACACCAAAATCTATGGGGTAATATCACTATTAAAAAGGAATTCATAATGAGGTCCCATGAGATTTGGTCAAAGACAAATTGATACTTCATGACTTGGATATTTTTTTGGATTCATCTGAGAGACACCCAAAAAATTCTTTCTTCAAAAATTTGGCAGAAAATTGTTCAACAGTTCAAATCTTGATAGGACAAAGAAGATATTAATTGAACTAGAAAAAATGTGAAAAATATTGTTACAATTTAAGAGAGATTTTAAGTAATTGACAATATGGGAGGTGAAGATGTGTTGATTTTTTGTAAGGACATTATCAATCTTGAGATTTAGTGTAAGAGAATTTATTTTTATATTATTGTAGGTACAATGGAAATTTTGGCATTTCTATCTCCTTTGTTGGTCTAGTGATCTCTGAATATCTTCTTCCATACTATTTCCTATGAAGAGCTAAGATCCAACAATTCAAATTTTATACTAGCAATGCGTATGGAATAAATTTAGAATGGTCTTAACACTGTAAGGTCTCCATTTGTCTACATGTGTTTTTGGAAGTGGTCTTGTTTCATGAATGTAACATAAATCATGAAGATATAATTTTTTGTCCAAGGATAACCTTGATTTGTAATTGTTTAACACTCATGATTATTTGTATGATTATTATGTGTTTACCTCTTACTTTTTCTACATGATGGGATGAACACAATGTTAGCTTAAGAACTTGTGAAAAAGACTATAATTTAAGCCCAAAGTGTACATGTGTATAAATGAAAAAGTAAATTTTGTTCTTTGTACATGTGAAGGGGTAGTTTGATTCCACCATTCACACCTACAATTATGAAAATATCCTTTTGTCGGGAAATCCATATCAACTTTTATATACAATAACTTGAGGTGGAATAACATTAGAAATTATTTCCCCTCTTTGTGATGAGTTACATATACAAGAGTGGTTGTGTGGTTGTGATTATCTAAGTGGTGTTACACAAAAATAAGGGACTATTGCTATTTACTCAAAGCTCATTTTTTTAATCCTAAAATGTTTGGTCTTATAGTTACATTTCAACATGCTTATTTTATATGTCATATCATAGATGTTAGTCATTGTTACACGATGTTTCTTATTGCTTGTGGCATTGTTATCAATGATAATCATGGAGAATCAATTACTATTTTGTTATCTTTAGTCTATTGGAGTCATTGATAGAGAATGGCACTAAGCGAGATGATCTAGCTAATAGAAGTATAAATAACATCAATAATCGAAAGGATATAGAATGTTTGGGTAGAGACCCTTACAAAGTTATCCATATTAACTATTCTCCTACAACATTTATGATAGAACCATGGGGTTTTTGAACAATAAATACAACCGTCTAAGTCTTGAAATGTATATCAAATACAATTTGCTCATGTATCACATAGTTGAGGGTAAGTTTGTTATTGAACAAATAGTTGAATTTTACCTTATCAATGATGAATACAAGAAAAGAAAATTAAACTCACTAAGTATTCATTATGACAAGTCATAAAATAGTTATCTAAGTTTGGTTAGATGGCCTAGAACTCAAGCACAAAAAGGAGAGGATGTCCTTTAAATGGCCTAATGATTGCTAATTCTTTCAAAGATGAACAAATAAGACAAGAAACTCATGCCCCTACTGATAAAAATCCTTAAGTCAACCTTATTAAAGGAAATACATTCAAGATATAAAATCTAAAAATCACATAAGCATAAGGATAAGATGTAAAAGAAAACAAATAAACTTTTTTACTAGACTTAAGGGAAGGTTGGATAGTGGAAAAAAGGTTGCTCAATGAAGAAGGTCAAGAAAACTAATTCTGTTACAACAAAAGAGGTGATGGTCAACATCATGACTAATCCAGTAAACATGAGGATGATTATTTCTATATTAAACCTAAGATGGGTTAATTTTGGAATCATTACATTAAAATGTTAATAGTTGAGAAATGTTTCTTATATATTTGACATGTCTTTTTTTTCTATCTTTTCAGGCCTCTTTAGGGAAATTATGACTTTGAAAGATTCAAGCTTTGTAGAAGGTAGATGACAAGGATGGAAGAATTTGAAGTTTATTTTGGAAAACTCATTATATGTTGCACAATGTAAAGAACATTTGAAGAAATATCCCTAGTGTCTCTATTTATCATTTAAATTCTTATTGTAGTTTAGATTTATAGTTATTACACATTGCATGATTTTGTTACAAAATGCTTTCTACATCATATAGATAATATTTGAAATCCATATTGACTTAATTCTTGTTCTCCTATAAATATGAATTCTAGTTTATTTATTGAATCTTATAATGTTTTATGTTTTTCATGCACATTGGGTCATGTCAATCTTGATATAATAAAACATATGATGAATCTGAATTGATTTCTTAATATGTCATTGATCCTTGTAGAAATTGTGACATGCTAAATCAACTATATGAAAAATCCTTTGTGTTGAGGGATGTTATGATATTTTGTATGCATTGCATAGTGTATATTTGCAAATTCAAATGGATTAGTAAAAAAGATAACACAAATTGTTTAATAACATTTATTAATAATTAGCAGATAATGTTGCATTTAGTTTTTGAAGAAAAGAATATGAAGTGATAAAAAATGATTTTAAAAGAGAAGAAACTCGATCTAGTAAGGTAGTTAAGCAATCGCTATCTAATTGGGGATATAACTTAGATACATTGTTGATATTTTTTGAATTCCATGATGCAGGTCATGAAGCGACCACTCTCTAATGATCGCAGTCCATTTGAATTACTTAAACAGAATAAAGGGACCCCTAGACATGGAATATCTTAATATGGAGTTATGATTTACAAAACTTAAATTGGGGTAAGAGAGATTTAAACATTGTTGTCATATTATAAACTGTCTTCCCCAATAATATAAAAATGGACTATTGGAGTAATGGAGAGGTCACAAGACCAAATCTCAAATAATTTTGACTACATGGGTGAAAAAAGGTACATGTCCCTAAACAATGAGAAAAATTTTAAGACCAAAATATTATATGTCATTTTCTATGGTCATTTGGAGGCTAGTTATGGTTATAAATTCTTGGTTGTTAGTCCAAAAATTTTACCATAGATGTTAACACAATTTGGGATTTCCATAGTGCAACTTTGTTTGAAGATACAATTTTATGAAATCTGGTATGCCTTAGGAAGTTCCTCCTTAAGATCCATCATATGTTCCATTTGTGAGCACATGAAAATGGTGACAAATATCAAGGGACGTCACATACTTTTGCTTATCAAGAGGAAGTAATTGATCCAATGTGAAGTAAATCTTATAGGAACTCTAACCATTTTGAAAGCCATTATCTCACATAAAAAATAAAGGAGAATCTTGTATCCTTCAAACAAGCTACAAATTTATATAAGGCTAATATTTGGAAGGAAGTTTTTATTCACAAAATATTAATATTCTTCTCATATGGAACTCAAAATTTTGTAGGATTACTATTCTGATGCTGGATGTAAATATATATTTAAGAAATTGGTTAATTTTACATGATAATTAACAAGTACAAGGCTAGAATGGTTTATAAGGGATTCAAAATGATTTTTTTTACTATTTAATGCATATACTCATGTTTTGCGCATGACTTTGAATCATTTTCTTATATCATTGTTTTCCATTTATAACCTACTACCATCATATGGATGTGAATGCAACAAAATTGTAGATTAATCTTCAATTGGAGAGAGAGAGAGAGGTATAACAACTTGAGAGAATTTTGAGTTGAGGTATGAGACAAGGTGTAAAACTAGTAAAAATAATTGTGTCTTGAAAGAAGCCTCTTACCAATAGAATGAACTTTGTTGATGTTGTGACACCATTTCCTACCTTCATATATAATTATTAGGTTGTGCATATTAAGTTAATAACACTATGCATATGTATAAATGATATTCTTAATATATTATTCTAATATGATAATGATAAAATAGCCATAATTCTTTATGTGTATCACATTTGATATGAGAGATATGGATGCATTTGGTGTGGCTTTAGGAATTAAGACTATTACATATATGGATGGTATCATTCTCTATCAATCTCATTATGTTGAGAAGATACTTAAGAGATTTGAATACACACAACAAAAACCTATTAGGACTCCATAAGACTCATCTAAGACTTTATCCTAAGTGATAGAGATATTCATGTATCTCAACTATATTACTAGATTATTGAATATTTTAGGTATCATAATTGCTTCACACGAACATACATTGCATTTCATGTGTACAAGTTATGTTGGAATCATACATTTATATCTTGGACCCATTGGGAATATGTTGATATAACATTGAGCTACTTAAATGAAATAGATTCCTTTAGAAAGCATTATGAAGAATATTCTATTGTAGTCATGGGATATACTGATGCAAGATGAATTATCACAATCATTGGCATTGATATAGTCATGTGATTATATTCCTCTTGGGAGGAGGTGATGTTTTCCGAAGGTCTAAGAAACATGCTAGATTGTATCATCCACCTTTGAGGATGAGTTTTGTGCTTCAAATAAAATAGAATATGAGGTGGAATGCCTCGTGGACTTAGGTCAAGTCTTGGTACAGTAAAGAAGACCCTCCACACAATCTATGTTGATAATAATAGTGTAGAAACTATTGCCAAATGAAGGAGTACCAAGTATAATAGAATATATTGTAGACACATCTTGTCTAACAAAATTTGTGAAGGAGTTAGTTTCTAGTAGGTTTGTTGATGTGGGCTATGTTGGCATAAAATCCAATACATTTTATTATTTAACTAAAGGTTCTACATTGGCATTAGTAGAGATATGCATGATGAGGATGGGACTTAAACCCCTTAATAGTTCAATAAAAGTAGAAACCCAAACTATAGGAGTGAAGATCCCATAAATCATGTTCAATGGGGTAATAAATATCTCACAAATGAATTGTATGAAATGATGTAACACTCTTGATTCTTTTTGCATATATATGTCAATCCCTTGAAAACATGTTAGGATCATGAACAAAAATAAGTAATATAATTATCTACGGATGGGTTGTGTCTTAGGATGTGACTTTAGAATGACACTATTTATGAATAGAAACAACATGACTCAGTAATGTAATGGGATTGTCCATAATTTCTTAAAATTTTTAATGATTGATTTTTAGAAGATACTATCCTAAAACAAATGTTATGGATAATAATTACCTAGTCTATTTCAAATAAACTCAATCTATTAAATATTGGTTTATTTAAATTAATTCAATGGATGATGCGAGCTTGCTTAATATGTTTAATTAGTCTAAATCATATTAAACAAAAATTATGCATAATTATCATGAATATATTGATATAATTGTATCTACATCATATATACAGGAAATTAATATTTCATAAGTGATTTTTATATTGTTTTCTAGGAATAATTTGTTTGCTTATTATTTTATTTCACTATTACTTACATCCATTACTTCCATGTGATGTTATTTTATTTTTCTTTGCTTCATTCAATGGTTTATGTTTAGGTATCGTACAACATGTATTCTACTTGAGAAATCACAAGAGTTGATCCAGTGTAAGATGGATCAAATTTCACAACATCTGGAGTTGAATGGTGCATTCCCATAACTGTATACATAGTGTGTACACTGGAAATAAAATTGAGATGTCTGTCTATAAAAGACTACACAATGTGTAGTTCAGGATATGCATAGTATGAATTTTACAAATGATTATGGACTAATGATGTGCATGTCATGTACTTCAAACTACACAAGTTTATTCAAGTAGTATTTGATAATTTAAGTAAAGTTGAATGTCATGTACTCTTAGTTACATGATGTGCACATCCCTATAAGTGCACTACAATAATGTATTGACTAGCTACATGACATGCACCTTTAATACACATTGTGTAATCTAGTTGGACAAATTTGAAGACCTAATCATGATTCAAAGCATAACATATACACATAAATAGTCTAATAGACCTTTTTAAGTTATTCTCAAATGCAAACATCCAAGGAGTATATAAGGAGTAAACACCATAATTTAGGAGTAGAAGAAGAAGATCAAAAAAGGATTTTATCCCTCGATGGTTGTGGTTTTTTATACACTAAGAAGCTCAAAGTATTCCCAACAATATCTAAAGAAAAGTTATGGGGATGATCTCAAACATTCCTCTAGAGTACTGTGATCTCTTATCAGCATCTAGACCCTTCTCTTTCTCTACTTTGTATCTTGGATAGTTTTTCATGTTGATATGCTAAACTTAATTACTTATCATATATCATTCATGCAAAACCCTACCATGGAAAAATACTCCCTTATATCATGGGTATGGAGGGAGTATCCTCCATAACATAGAATATTGAATGTAATTTATATCATAAGTCTATGCAACTATAGTTAGACTATGTGGTGAAGGAACTAAAATTCCTTATCAATTCCTTATCAATGTAATTTGTTTTTCTAGAGATTTCTAAATCAATTCCTTATTCAATTACCAATTATGCAATTTTTTTCAACAAATAACACAGGACTAAGAAACATGCTATTAACCCATTTTGGGCATAGTGCTCTGGTGACTCGGTAATCTCCCCGATGGTGGCACTTTCTACTCAGGGGGGAGGCTGTTGGCGCTCGGCTGGCTGGAACCCTCTCCCCTGGGCTCTTCTTCCACCCCCCCTCTCTCCTTCCCGCTCGACTGGTGTTTGTTGTTTCTCTAGGTGCGAGCAGCCTCCCACAGGGTCTCCGTCTCCTCTCCGTTTTCTGTGGCGCCTGGGTCTTCTGCTCGTGAGCAGGTGTCCCGGGTGGTCACGCCTCTGGCTTGCGGCTCAGATCCAGTTGGACGGTGACTAGAGGTGGTGAGCTCTAGGTGGCGGCAGGCTTTTGGCAGAGCCCCCTCTCTTTCTTCCTGTGTGTCTACTGCATCTCGTGGTGTTGGGTGCTACTGCAGACGGATGACGAGTTTGGGTGACTCCACAGTGCACCAATAGAGGGAGAGAAATTGGAATATGTGCGCTGTGAGGATGTTGTCCCCCCTGTTTGCAAGGGTGCTTGGGAGTGGTGGAGGGGTTTCTTGGCGCTTTCTACCATTCACCTTCCATCCTCGCAGGCCCTCTCTCCTCTAAGTATGTGCCAGTAGAGCTTTTTGCTCACTCCCCAACTCTCAGGGGTTCCGCACCCAAGCTATTTGAGGAAATACATGTGTGAGCATACTGTGAGCTTGGGAAACTTCTTGACGGGCCTCACCTGTTGTTCTTTTCTTTTCTTTTACTAGTGTTTAGCTGTAAGAAGTAGTTTTTTAGTTTATCTTGCTGTGTTTTGGGTCGATCTCTATACTTTTCTAGTGGCCTCAAGCATGGATGAGATGGTGATCTTTGCTGGTGGTACTTTGAACTCCTTCCCCAATATCCTCATGGACTCTTGCAGATTGTTGGCTCCCATCCTAGATAGCTATTTTAGATAGCTACAACAAGAGGTGGTTGGCACATAAATTTATCTATCACATCCCAATCTGAGTCATGTGCTATGTCATTCTGCCAAAGGAGTTGTTCCTTGGTACCCTAATGTGATTTTACTATCTTATAGATGTTGTATGGCTTTCTATTAATGTTTATTGAGCTGTAAAAAAAAACCAATTCTCCATTAATTTGGGAATTCCTCTATTACCAGATTTTCCATTCTTCTTTAATCAATTTTTATCAAGGGATTATTAAAAATAGTAAAACTCACAAAATCCATCTCATATGAAGAATGTTTATTCTAAAACCAAACTTGCAAATAAGATATAGGAAATATCAAGTTTTTTATTATGTCCATACTTATCCAATATTTGCATTCAAATATATGTATAAATATAGGTAAATCCATGTTATTACATCCTTCCCCACTTAAAGATTTTTTTTTCTCAAAATTCAACTAGTCATCCAAAAAATGGGAATGGAATTTTCCATATTCATCTTAAGCTCCTATATGGATTCACCTTCACCATGGTGCTTCTGATGAAACTTTAATATCTCAATTGTTAGAATTATCTTAGTATTATTATTATTATCATCATCGTCATCATCATCATCATCTTCAAGTACACCAAAAGTCAGGTTGTGTTATCTTTATTAGGTGTGTCAATACTCACATTTACATTCATGTTCTTAGATAATTAATCTTTTGTTTCTCATCAAATTAAGTCTAATATTCATAGAATTCAAGTCTACCAAATTTGAGGATCTAACATTCCACCTCCTTGAAGGAATTTTGTCTTGAAAATTCAAGCCAAATTAAACTAAGGTTAAAGATAACTCTTAATAAATTTTCTGACTTCAGGGGTGAAAACTCTTATCGGATATCTTTGTCTAAATCACCTTTAAGAACTCCTTTTGATGTGTAAATTTGTCAGATTATTAAGGTTGTATTTAAATTCATTCTCAGGCTATATCCACAACCTCATTCATTGCATGATTTTACCACTCATTTATTACTTTATGATTTCAATTCCATTTGGTAATTACATCCCCTTTTCTATTTCAATTTTACTTGGTAACCACCTTTTCACAGATTTCCAATCTATTATTCATTATTTCATATAAGGGCGAGGTGACACTCCAACCCTAGAATATTCCATTAAATTTCAACTTAGGTATTCATTCTCATATATTCCTCTCTCTTTCTTTTTTACATGTGTCTATCCAATCTCTCAAACTTATTACAAGATGAAATAAGCATTTGGTTGCAGTCCAAATACAAAGCTCATCCCATTCCAAGAGTAGAGATAGTGCATTGACACATCATCTTTTAATTTTCTATTTAGGTTAAATCATTCTCCACATGACTCCAAACCATGAATACCACAATTTTCTTAATCCGATGCCTTCAAATGGGAAAGAAAGATTTTCTCATAATTTATGAACCTATGCACAACTCCTTTTAAGATTCTTATTCAAACATCATCGCATGACCTCATGTATTCTTTTCATCTACATCCCATGTGTCATTAGCCTTAGTCATTCCCTTAAAATTTCTAGGTTGTAGGTACTTTTGGAATGATCTTCTCTTAACCCCCAAGGGCCTTATGCACTTATTACATGATCATCCCCCAAAACTCATCATCCTACTTGATTATAGGGCTGACCTAGGGATCTACCCTTCCCAAGGGTTTCATTGATATGTCATAACTTTATTTATTTCATTACACATTTTGCTTGAGGATTCTTTGATGATATCCAAGCACATTATATCCTATAATTTTTTTTCATCTGAATTTCCTTCATCTCTTGGGGAACACATAGTTTACTTTTTGTCCCATCATTGGGTTCATGACAAACTTCCTGTCTGGGCTTAGTCCCACACTATCAGTCACTTCCTTAGTTACTTTTTCCTTATGTCCCTTAGAGATGGCATACTTGGGTCCAATGAATCATACTCAATATATGCACTTTCATGCTTCATGCACTTAATCTCTCAGGCTTTAAGTGAAAAGTATGGTTACATCAATTCTTAAGATGATTTATGGATTCAACCTTCTAAGGTAGGTCCTATCACATGACAAGATAAAACTAATATTGGATAGAAACCAACAAAAAATAAGCTTGAGCCAAGGTTTATATTACCAAAAAGGGACATGCTCATCAGGCATATTTTCCATGATTCTATTCATGCATTTTCTACCTGAGTGTTGGATCATTATACCATGTGATATACCACCAAAGAATTGGATCATTATCAAGTACTTGCTACTAAGGGTGGAAGCATTTAGACATAATGGAGCTGATATATTGTGCTTCATGTGTTCAGGACTATTGGAACAATTATTTCATTTAGTGGCATATGAAGACAAATTTAATTTCCTCATGTCTCTAATATCAACTACAACAATATTCAATATTTATCATGAGTATTATCTCATTTTAGTTTCTCATATTAGTTGCAATCTTTATTAAAGGTTCTTCCTGAGGCTAGCTAGTTATTTTTCACATTGTCATATTTCTACATATGGATAACCAATTTTAGATATAGTATTTATTAAACCATTTCTATGTCTTCCATTATGCCATATACATACATGACATCTCTAGGTTAAATTAGTTTTATACATATATGTATGATATTATAGTTGTACTAAAAAAAACTTGTACAAGTGGCTTTTCAAACATATATCAAAAAGTCTATTTGAGGTTACCCTAACCCATTACCTAAGGGAGGTGCCATGCCCCATATCTATGAACTGACTGAACTCTATGAGTATCATATGCACTCGATCCATTCTCCCTTTTTGGTCTAGGGTTTTAGGTCTACCTTATTAGCACCGATCATAAAATCTAGCCACTTTAGCACAACTGAACCAAAACATGATATGTGATTCACTTCATAGGTATCTAGTCATGAAATATTCTTACCCATCTTTCTCTTCCTCATAAACAACCATTAGTGCACTAGGGAGGAACCATTGACCTGAGAATGAGGCTTTACTACCATTGCATTCCTTCTTCATGGTTTTGGGACTCTTTCTACTTCACCTAGATGGTAACTATCTATATCATATACACATATATGTAAGCAACCTCTTTGTTATCTCTAGGGTTTGGTCCTCCCATGGACATCTAGGGTACATAAAGTCTCTAGAAAACATGCATATATCAACCAAACTTGTTCAATCAGTGGTATTCTAGATTAGCACATGTCACAACAAATATTTCTCATAATTTATCATGTCTTGGAGTTTAGTTCCTAACTCCCTCTAGGTCCCACTCTCTCATGGAGTTAACCATATAGCTAGTCCTAACACTAGGGGTCCCCCTTTGTAGAATAGATCAAAACTATTTCATATTCACATCTTATCTTCACTTAGCTTATCTTATCTTGGAGAATCACACACGCTTGTATCATCAAATATTATGTCAATAACTCAAAATAAAGTCAAATTCTCAAGTCCGACCATATTACCTCATTATGTAAAACTAAAATTGTTTCATTTATTTATCTATTATGTAATGCAACAAATTCCTGTTATAGCTTGATACCCCTCACTTCCATTTAGTGCATGACTACCTCCTAACCATACTTGTGTGGGTGTCTATCGAAGGATTTTAGACTTTTTGGTAACAACATGGACTCATGGGTTAGGTTTATCTCCCTAATAGATATTTTATCCACTCTTGGATTGACCCACACTAGGTTGGACACCAATTCTAAAAGTTGCACTAACCGTTTTTTTTTTGTCTTTGTTATTTAACCACTTATTTCCCATGATTCATATGTACATTCAAACCCTTTATTTGTATCATGCATGACTTACTCCACATACTTTCATCTATGGGTATACTACAATATGCCAATGATTGAGTTTTCTCTCTTTTCTCTATCTATTGCTTAGGGTTTATTAGGGTAGGGTCATACTTTTCTCATAACCCAAGATTAAAATTTAGGGTTAAGGTTACATACTACACCTTGTACCTTAGATTCCCTTGACCCACTAAGTTTTTCCCAAATTATCCCAAGATCCATCTAGGGTTTACCTTTACAAGGGAAAAACCCATAAGCCATTTTCCTTTACTTTATAATTATTTCCACATTAATTGGAGGAGGATGCCTTAATCCTACTTCTTCTCAAAAACTATAACTTGAGATGAGGAAGGAAATATCTTTTAGGGTTATTAAGCAAGAGGATGAGAAGTGGATGAAATTACAGATGAGGAGGCTTAGAGGAAATATTACTTTAGGCAAACCCTAGGTTTTGTCCTGGCTGGTATCACATTGGCTAATAGAGTCCTTGTATACCAACTTAATGGTGTGGAGGAAAAATATTTCCATCCCCCAAAACCATGATCCATTCTAGACAACATTATCATTAGGTTATGCCTTAATAAGTTTCCTTCTATTTCTACAAATTACTTCAAATTATAAACTATTAAATATTATTTGAAAAATCTTGGGCTCTGATACCTAATGTAATGACCTCACTTTCCAACATCCCCCAATTAAGGAATAACCCTAAAGTGGAGAGCCATTACCTATAATTCCCAAGATCTGGATTTAACCAAATAACAAATAATAGTAAATAATTTCCACGATTTAAAAAAAAATTCTTTCATAATAACTAATGATACTCCTATGAAGAGTTACATGAATTCCCAACATGAACTAATACATATTGAGAAAAAATATTTAACTAATACTCGTTTACTTAGATTTAAAGTCTTTGATGAATTTTCATTTGGTTCATCAAGTCTAAATATCTTCATACATTGTACCTACCTAAGACGGTGCGAAATAAAGCACATATCCGTGTATTTCTATACTGTGTATGTGGGGTGCAAGAAAAATTATGAGCATGTAGGTGTAACAATATAAACAACCACAACAACAATTATCACTATATAAACGAACATGCATTTTCTTTTCAAACTTCTCAACCCTTAGCCATTTTCACTCTCTATGGTGTGCGCTCTCTTTAGGGGAGCCTCTTTATGGGGATCCCTCTCTTTAGGGTTTGATCCATGCAGTGTACTTTCATAACCTTCCCTCTCTCGGGCTTGGTTTCACACATAAGCCTTTCTTTCCAGGCTTGACATGAGATGATCTTCCTTTTCAGGCTTGATCACCCATTATTCCCATAATGACTTCTTTCTCCCCAGGCTCTTTAACTCACCAAAAATGACTATTTAGGACTCAAACAAGTTATATTCATATAATATGATAATCTTAGTGGCATTATAGATTGCAAGAAGTAAATAAACAATCACTAATGCAGTTGCAATCCTTTCGAGAAACTTTGGAAAACCATGAAAGTTGTTTAAGGTGAGTATTTATAGGCACAATCACGCACCTTTGCTTTCATGCACAAACATGCAACATGTACTTTAACATTTATCCAAATATTCAAGATTTCAATACAATCATTATCTACATATATGTATATTATAAGGTATCACTAATCATTTTCAAAACATACAAACATATCATATTCTCTAAAATAGGGTTTAGTGTTTCCTGGGGCTCAAATAAGGAGTAGGGGTACAAACCCTAGTTCCAACAGATCATACTTTATTTAAGTTATTCATTTTAGACACTAGATGAAACCCCGATTACCAAGTTAAGCCTTTTGAACCATATAGAGAAATTATGCAAGATTATGCAACTAAGGATCAAGTAGATTAGTCTATGAAACCTATTTGGAATGTATGTAGCTCAGAATCCTTAATCATGATTATTATTATTTAAAACATAACAAGGATTTAGATTTAGATTCTCATCAAGTTAAACATATTTAAGATATTATGAAATTTTAAATCAGATTATGAGCATTAAGATCATAGAAAAATACATCATTGATGTTCAAAATCCTGATCACACATGTTAATGATTATGGATCTATAAATTCTAATTATTCATCATTCTTTTCATGGTCATATTAGGTCTCATATTACTTGACTACACCAGATTATAACACAAGAGATAGGTATTTGATGTATACAACACTTTAGTTACCAATTCTAGTATTAGTTACACTACTACAGAAGTGCCTTTTAGTGTCGGTTGTTTAACCCCCTTTGGCGTCGGTTTCTGACCGACGCCTATGTGGGCGCCGCTAAAAGGTTGGACACTTCAGCGTCGGTTAAAAAACCGACGCCTATTTAACATAAAGGCGTCGGTTTATTATAAAACACCGACGCCAAAAGGGTTCGCGCCACAGAAAACGGCGTCATCTAGGACGCTTTCTGCGTCGGTTATATACTAAAACACCGACGCAAAAAAGTGTCCTAGATGACTCCCATTTCCTGTAGCGCGAATACTTTTGGCGTCGGTGTTCAACAAAAAACCGACGATGTAAGTCTGTGCTGACAGTTATCGGTAAATAACCGACGCCTATTTCTATTTTTTTTTTATAAATCTGTTTGCAGGCCTGCTGTGGCTGGTCAGCAGGATGAGAACCTGCAGTTCAGTTTTCTGAACTGCAGGTTTACGACATCCATTGATATCAGCCTACAAACAGGCCACAAACCTGCAAAATTAACATAAAAAGATTCACACAAGTAGATACATTCAGACATCAATTCAATTGTCACGTTCACACATATAGAATCATTCAAATACATGTTTTAACATTCAGAAACATTCATTTACAAAGTATCATTCATCATCACTATCAACATCCCAATTATATCTTACAGTTGCCACTGTTTGTACAGCTATTGCCCATTCTTCTCTTACTTCATTTAATGATTCCCTCGTATATGGAGCATGTACATTTTTTAAGCGTTTGCCTATAGTGTGGTCAGTTTTAAACACCTGCAAAGAGAATGATGTATATATATATAAGTAATAATATAAAAATAAGATTGATATATTTCATACTAACTAATGAGACTATATATAATACCTCATGTATGGTATCGATGTCCAATGCGGCATGTTTGATAATCATCTGCATAAATCGCATCACATAGTATGCGAATGCCCAGCCATTGTCTTGTGTAGCGCACTATAAATTGAAACATACAAATTAATACAACTAAGCACAATTCACATCAATAATATATACATTGGAGTCGGGGAGTCGGGAACTTACTTTTACGTTCTCCCAAGACAATGGCTGGTTCTTTTTCCTTGGGACCTTTCCTCCAGCATTTTTGAATGCATCTAAACCCCTACATGTTAATATAACACACTAAGTTGCATAAGTAAATAGTAATGTAATAAAAGATGTTAACGGATATAAAAAATGAAATATTTCTCACCAGAATAATGCCATTCTGGTTACGTGTCCAATTTTAGTGTTTAATGTACTTCCTGCGGGATCTAGATAATAAACAGTGAACGTCCCGGGGACAATAACTAGTAACTCCCAATGTCTACCACTAGAGGTAAAAAGTTAACAATTAATAACTCAAAATGCAAAATAATAATGGAATTTTCTTAAGTCCAAATTATAAATAAAGCAAACTTACTTGACATTGAATGGAGCTATTATTATCGTCTTCATTTGATGACCAAAAATTGTAAAAGCATCTATACAGTATTGTTGAACACTATCAGGGTCTTTAGCTACCATACTAATCAATGATGGAATCAAAAATCCCACATGATCATATGCAAATTGTTTGCAATGATCTTCGATTAAGTAGCTGCAAAACATATAGACGTATGCATTAATATATAAGAAACTAGATCACCGGATCTTACACAAGGTATATGGATGTATAAACAAGATCTCACCTTATCCATGTCTCTATCATTGATGTATTCAACCAATCATACATAAACAACTCAATAATATCTTGTATAAATAAAGAGCTGTCGTATGATTGACCTGCATAATCTGCATCTAAAGAAACAATTATAGGGCAAAGTATATTATGTGCCCGTAGCCAACATGCCATTCCCCTACAAGCAGGACCTAACGGGTATTGTAGGTCAGTTGGAACCCAAGTTGGTAATGCGGAAATTGGAGGTGGAGGCCTAGGTGCTCCTGGTGTCTTCTTTTTAACCTGTATATATAATTTCAGATCAGTTGACATCATATATACACATTAACAGTCTAAATCAATGTAAATTTATCTTACAATTTCAGTCGTGTAGAGGACATCTGCTTTGGGCCACAATATGACCCCGCTTTCTGCCTCACCAAGTGTATCAATATCTGGGTGGGCATATGGCAACGCAACTTCCCTCCAATCGGGTAATACATGTATCGGGCTCACACGAATGTTGCCCTGCGGCATTGGAGTCCCATGAAACGTTGCCCCAGGAAGGGACTGGTAAGCTTGCGCCTCTGCAACAACATAGTTTTCCATTCTTAAGCGGCATGGCTTCAATGCCTACAAATTTACGTAAAGAATGTTATACATATATACATATCATCTTGAAAACATATCATCTTGAAAAGACTAGCTACAATGTCATAAACAATACTTACAGTAGACATGTTAGGCGATGGGTCTCCAGGATTACTTGCAGTCTGTGCACCAGGAGAAGAGTGGGTCGGCATAGGCTGATTGGAAGCCTGAGATGTCTGCCACCGCAGCAATTCTTCCTTGACCTTCTCAGCAACCACATCGTTGAGCTTCTTAGCAACTATATCCTCGACTCTCTTATTCTCCTATACATGGATAAAACAAATATTAGCTTTTTATTAATGAATTTCCTTTTGCAGTAACATTATAAAAATAGAATATATATGTTACCTCTTCTTGAGAAAGTCCCGCTCTGGGTTTGCGCTGGGATGGCCCAAAGAATGCTTTGATGCCCACACCAGCGCCGGCACCTCTAACACGTCCAGGATGCTCTGGGTTACCCAGAGCAACTGTCAATTCATCCCTTGTGCCCTGAGGGATGAACGTGACTTGTTTTCTCTGCTCGTGCAGCTCCCGCTAATCACCATAAACAAAAATTGGTAAGTTAACACCACAAATAATCAATATTCAAATGATTGCTCTAAGAGTTGTATTTTACCATTTTTGCAGCCGCCTCAGCAGTTTCGGGCTTCTTTATTTCACCCTTCTTGTTTTTCCTGCCAGCTATCCAGATATCATGGCGAGGGAAGGGTGTGGCCGCAGACTCCTGAGTAGTCGCAGACTCCTGAGTAGCCGCAGACTCCGCCTGTAGTCTTTGGCGAACGCTTGCATAGCCTTTTGGACCCATAGTATGGTCATGTACATTCAGTGCACGCCTTGCTTTTTGTGTGTCACTGAGGGCCTAGTTAGTATGCACATTTATAATTAGGTTAGTAGCACTAAATGTTAATCTTGAATAGGTGAATACAATGTATATTAATTAAAATGGGAGTGACGCCTAATACCTTGAATTCTTCAGATTTTCTTGAAGCAACAAAATTGTCCCAATCTTCTTTGTCCAAGAAGTTCCATTGTTCAAGGGCTGACTTCTTCTTCTTATCACCCTGTCTTATGTATTCTCTGTTCAGATTTGTCCTGTAATTCCTAAGCATCTTTCCAGCGCGTTGCATCACACTTTTACGATGCAACATCTCATCCAATGCAAACAGATTCTGTAAAATAGAAATGTTATTAACTAGTACCAAAAATATAATTGCAAATAATAGAATTTGTAATCTACAAAATAGAATTGCAAATAATAATAACTCACGCATAAATCTTTCCAGATCAAGTCTTTCTTCGCCTGAGGAACTTTATGCCAATTATCATATTTAACACCACAATGGCTTCGAGTGACAACCCCAAGATAGTTTATAAAATTATTGCGGTTCACTCCAATTGCATTCCCTCCATTATCAAACTCCACAACCAATTTGGATCCACTGCCACTCAGCGCAAGTAACTTTTTCAACAGAGTGATACCCCTTTTCTTGTTAAGTTTTTGTTGCTGCGCATCAAGTTGCTCAATTGCTTCAGTGGGTAGCTGTGATCATCAACCTAAAATTTCACAAAAATAAACACACCGAATTAAGCCAATATAGAAATACAGGATATATGACATAACTAGAAGATAATGAATTTTATAGAAATACGGGATATGTTTTTAGAACTTACGTTGGTATCCTCGTCATGCTCGTCATGGACAGCATGCTCATCATGGACTTCATGCTCATCATGGACATCATTCTCATCATGGTGAGCCATATGAAAATTTCATTAAAAAGGAAAACATTTAGCATTTGTATCAACTAGAATAAGGAAAACATTTAGCATTTGTATAAACATACATGTCTCTAAAATTGTGATCTTTTATCAATTAGCAATCCTTCAATGTACAAGTAATATAAAAAACAATGATTGTTCACATTCTAGGCCAACAAACACATGTGATGTCATTCTTATATATAATAAATGTGTACCACCTATCCCATCCTTGAACACCTAATCTCACTAGTAAGTGTATAATGTGTATTGGGTTTTCAAGAAAATTTCGGCAGCATTTCCCCGCTGTTCTCTAAGTACATATGTACTTAGAGAACAAACGGGGAAATGCTACCGAAATTTTCTCGAAAACCCAATACACATTATACACTTACATCCTAAGTGAGATTAGGTGTTCAAGAACAGTCCCAAACCGGGGACTATCTAAGATTTACTCCTAATGAGTAAATCTTGGACGGGTTTCTAGGCCAACAAACACATTTGATGTCATTCTTATATATAATAAATGTGTACCACCTATCCCATCCTTGAACACCTAATCTCACTAGTAAGTGTATAATGTGTATTGGGTTTTCAAGAAAATTTCGGCAGCATTTCCCCGTTGTTCTCTAAGTACATATGTACTTAGAGAACAAACGGGGAAATGCTACTGAAATTTTCTCGAAAACCCAATACACATTATACACTTACATCCTAAGTGAGATTAGGTGTTCAAGAACAGTCCCAAACCGGGGACTATCTAAGATTTACTCCTAATGAGTAAATCTTGGACGGGTTTCTAGGCCAACAAACACATTTGATGTCATTCTTATATATAATAAATGTGTACCACCTATCCCATCCTTGAACACCTAATCTCACTAGTAAGTGTATAATGTGTATTGGGTTTTCAAAAAAATTTCGGCAGCATTTCCCCGTTGTTCTCTAAGTACATATGTACTTAGAGAACAAACGGGGAAATGCTACTGAAATTTTCTCGAAAACCCAATACACATTATACACTTACATCCTAAGTGAGATTAGGTGTTCAAGAACAGTCCCAAACCGGGGACTATCCAAGATTTACTCCTAATGAGCCAATCTTGGACGGGTTTCTAGGCCAACAAATACATGTGTTGTCATTCTTATATATAATAAATGTCTATAAAGTACAGGCAACATGGTTAATCCTAATCAATAGAGCATTATTAAATAATAAATCAAGAAATCAATAGTTTCAAACAAAAGGTCTAGGAATCTTTACTAGACATTATATGTATCCCTAATCATCATATTTAACATACTACTTTATTATGAACATCCAGATCAGATTAAGATCATACTATGTTATAACCATTGGTTTAATAACCCTATTTCTGCATGTACATGTTTATCAACTTTAAAACCCTATAATTCATGAAATCATTCTAATTCAATTTAATATGTTGGGATCACATAATTATATAATGACATCAGAATATATAGAAGAATCATAATTAACATGATTAACAACATGCTCATCAAACTAGGGTTTTCTTGAATATCATCTAATATTTGTGTACTAGACATTATATTTATCCCTAATCATCATATTTAACATACCATTATTATGAACATCCAGATTAGATTAACTCTAATCAAATACATTACATGCATTTTTATCACAACAATTTGATCGATGCATAAAAAAGCAGAGCAGCTAGCAGCGGGAAGACCAACCTTGTCAGAGGGAAGAAGGCAGAGGCTCCGGTGGCTCTGGCTGGAGAAGTAGCTAGCAGCGACGGCGGTGGAGGAGCAGCTAGCAGCTCCGGTGGCTCTGGCGGTGGTTGCGGCGGCGCGACGACGGTGGAAAAGCACCAGGCGGCGCCGAAGAGTCAGGCGTGGCGGCGGCCTCAGGCGCTTGGAGCAGCAGGGGCAGGCAGCAGGGGCGGGCAGTAGGGGTGGCGGAGAAGGGGGCGCGGAGAAGGAGGAGTGGTGGTGGAGAAGGGGGCGCCGGAGAAGGGGGCGCCGGAGAAGAAATAGCCGGAGAAATGGCACTGGAGAAGAAATCGCCGGAGAGAAATCGCCGGCAGCAGAGAAATAGGGTAATTGCTCGCAATGAAACAGAAGAAAGGGGAAGAGTCGGGCGATCGCGGAGTATAAGTTCCCAAATAGCGTCGGTTGTTTTAACAACCGACGCCTAAAATCTTTAGCGTCGGTTGTTTGCAACAACCGACGTCCAATTGGACGATATTTTCATGAAATTGTTTGGCGGGAACCACCTTCAGCGTCGGTTATAAAAGGATAACCGACGCTGAAAGTGACACTTTTTGCGCAAATTTTCATCGCACATAGGCGTCGGTTTATACCTACATGACCGACGCTGAAAATGACACTATTTTTTTTGATCAAAATTTGGATTTCGCGGCCGACTTTCAGCGTCAGTTTGTTATAAACAACCGACGCTGAATACAAAGCGGTACCCGTGTCTGGCTGGTCTTTGAATATAGACGTCGGTTTGCTTAAACAACCGATGCCTAACATATAAGGCGTCGGTTTTCCTTAATAACCGACGCCCAGAAAAGTGACATTGAATGCTATTTCTGTAGTAGTGTTACCACTTAATCAAATGTTTTCCCTATTTTTGGAACTATGATGAGAATTAGGCATCGAATCTGTTTTGTTTGTATTCCTCCCATTTTTCTGATTAAAATTCATAGATTACTCATCCTGATTGGACCATCCTATCAATTTCTTCAATTTTTACAATTTAACAATGAACAAGCCTATTGTAAGATGCCACGTCAAAAAAGCTTAGCTTATCCTTTATTCAATATGGGTTAAGCAGTACTAGGGTAGAAGACCTTAAGACCCTTTCACCCTATGCACATCCTCAGGGGTCTTCGGGTCTTTTGACCCCTGGTTATCTCCTTGCTCATGGAAGAGACTGATCCTAGCCCTAAAGACAATGACATCCATCCATCTTGTGCACCTTGAGCGTTATAGAGTCATGTTAGGAGGTCTGCGCCTCCACAGGTCCTCGCTGGACTCTGCGAACCCTTTTACGATGGTCCTCCATGGTTAAGGATGGGGTGAGTGAGCCTCCCGATCCCTAAACAACTAGTGGGGCTACAGGCAACAAGAACCCTTGATACCAGTGTTTGTGCGTGTGTTGTTGACAACACACTACTTTAGAGGTCCAGATCAAGGAACCACCATAGCATCTTGTCTAGAGTTTTCCCTAGCCATGTAGATGGTTGAAAAAGGAGGTAGAGGTGTCAAGGTATAGTGAGCAGAGTGTGAACTATACAGAGAGGTCTTTGATTTTGGGCCATGTTGGACGAAGACAACTAGTTTCCTTTTATAGCTTGGGTGCACTACTTGCACCTCTACACTCCCTCACAAAATGCATAGGTGACTTGGGTTTCCTGAACATGACCTAGGGAAAAAAAGGTGACTTAGAAAGAAAGTTTCTCTTTTGATTAAACCTCAAAAAAGTAAAATAATTATATATCTCTATCCGTATCTCTTTTTCCTATAAAATTTTAGGGAAACCTTATATTTCACATTATCCTTTTCTTCAAAAAATATTTGATCCAAAATAATTGATTAATAACTCCAAACTTTCCATTTTAGAAACTTTTAGATTAGTACATAATTAATTTCCTAGATCACAAGACATCTTGGAATACCCTATTTTTCTTCCATGATCTTATATTTGGATCATCTTTCATCTAAAATTATATTGGGTAATTATTATTGGTCACAAGATACCCCTTCCCTATTTTGTATCATAAGGATCTATATGTGAACTTTTGATTATAGGAACTTATATAAATCATGCCTCTCTCTCCTGTTTACTCCAATTGGCCACAAACTTCAAAGGAAGCCTTTTGATAACTAAATCTCGGTTTGGGCAAGGTTTTTGTGTCAAAATACAAAGATTAAAAGTACTTTTCTTGCATATTATGAAATTACTTTATTTGATTGATTTTATGACACATAATAACTCTTTTTCCAACCAATCTTGGCAACCAAACTTATCTCCTTGTCTTTTCTCATTGAACATAGTATTGGACTGAATAAATCTTATTAGTTTCCTTCACTTTGTTTTTCTATAGATTTCTTAAACAATTCCTTATTCCATTACCAATTGTCCATTAGTTTTGGGAATTCCTCTATTATTGGATTTTCCACTCTTCTTTAGTCAATATTTATTAATGGATTATTGAAAATAGTTAAACACACAAAATCCATCTCATATGGAGAATTTGTATTCTCAAACCAAACTTGAAAATAAGATATAGAAAATATCAAGCTTTCTATTATGTTATTGTCAATCCAATATTGCATTCAATGATATGTATAAAACATGTGATAATCCGTGTTATAACAATATGCCACCACCTACACTTATTTCTAATAAGGAGGAATCACATTAAAAAATGGCTTACAGTCGCCTTCTTGAGGAGTTCTCTATTCCAATTTCTATAAATCTCCATGGGGAGATCAACTATCCACGATTGACACACTCTATTTTTCCATAAGCCCACATATCATACAATGCTACACATAATCAATTTAGAGGCACTACCCAAGAAGATACAAATATTCATGTGATTGTTTTTTGTTAGTAAATGTGAACCTTCTAGTTTAATGGATTACCACTTATAGTATTGTGCTTGATCATGTTCCCATTTTAATTTTGAAGGACAGAGACAAGACATGGATTCTATCACTATCACAAAATTCCATTACCACACATGACATGGTAATGAAGGTGTTCTTTCTACATACCTAGAAATACAACCCACATGAGAGATACTCCTGGAAGCACAAATTATCACTTGAGGGGGCTTGGGAATAGTTCAAAGACTTTCACTACATTTTCCAACATCACATGCTTGGGCAGTGAATTCTCATGCAAACCTATTATAATGGTTTTTTGTACACTACACACTAGATGGTAAACTTAGCTACCATTAGGTACATTATAAACAAGACATCCAAGAACATCTATGATATCATTAAACAAATGGAACTCGACCACAACTAGTGGGCTGTAGAGAGGAGACCCATTTGTGTATCTTCCTCCCATACCAAATATGGAGTAAATCATTCTGTTAATGGCATAAAAATGTTATCTACTAAGATGGACATCATCATAAAGAGATTAAACAAAATCTCAATTCAAGCAATCCATGTTGCAGTTGTTGTGTGTGAGAAATGCAGAGATGCCAAAATTCACTCTTCTTATTTCCATGTATGTATAGAACCACAAGATTCTAGCCTATGATCTACCTAGTTATGGAAACAAAAATGAACACAACCTTCACAATTCACAACAATATCCTGATTTAAAGTCAAATTTGGAATTCATACTAGACGCCTTTTTATCTAATGGAGCCCTAGATTGGGTCTCCATCTTGTGCCATTCTTTTCTATATTCCCAATAAGATATGTGGAAGGCATGTTATTTCCTAATGTACATCATTTCATGTAAAATGGGCTTATAGTTTATCTTGCATATTTAAAGATACTTTGGCACTTATTGATGGAAAGGAGAGAAGAGTGATGAGTCTAGGACCTTTAAAGCCATGGACGATCCTAAATGAGCCTTAAATATACCCCAACCTACCACCAAGTGACCAAGGAGTGACTTGAAGCAAGGACCACCATGGAAGGACACTTACAAGATCAAAATGCAAGGCAAAAACCCTGAAATAGTAGTGGTACTCAAACATGATCATTCTACAACCATGAAAAACACAAGATAGATCTAGTCCAAGGCATACCCCAAAACAGCCAGCCACCATGTCCATTCTAATCACCATTGCCATGTCAGGAAACCAAATGGTTGTGTTGCACAATACACCATGTCAACATACCTCTAGGATCCTTTACTACCTCCTCCAACATAGTTGTGCCCCCCACCCATGGTTGTTCTATCCTCAAGCAACAATGATTGTGTTTCCCTCCATGACCATGCTACCCTTCTTTGATCCACACAAAAACCATTTGATATTTTTAACTTCACACCTCGACCATTCCCATCCAGAAGCATATTTACTACCATCAGCCGCTGCTTATCAACCTTTGCTTCCAACTATCATTTTACCACTTTAATCCCACTAAACCATAGAGTTCCTAGGCTACTACATATACAGTAGTGGCATATGTTATTGTAATGTTATCTTCTTTAAGCCTCCACAACCATTGCGTACTCCACTCTACCCATTCCACTTTGTTTCCTTCCACCTTCCACCCTAAAATCCTAGTTTTCTAGGGTTTTTAGCATATGTTCAATTTTCATGCTATCCTACACCCTAGGAGGAGGAGGACCACTTTGGAGCTGCTAGAGGTGTGGAGCGCCTTAGTCCATTCCTAATGGAGTTTCTACCCTCTTTTACATCTTCTTTTGTTATTTTCTTTGGCTATGAGTAGATGATCTCATTTGTGGAATGTTTTAGAGAAAAAATATATAACTATAAAACCATGTTGGGAAATAATTTAGCATGAAACTATGATTTCATTTCCTAATTTTATATTGTTTCTTTTTCTCGTTCCCTACCTCTTTTTGTGGTTGTTTGAGTAATGGAACCACCTAGGAAATATGAAAAATCAGTCATTTTGGCCTCTTTGGTGGAGAAAATCCTAAGTTCTCTAGTGGAGCGTTGACTACTTTCTCCTCCTTTCCCATGTCTCTCCATTCCCCTAGTCCTAGGTGAGAGATCTAAGTGAGTAGTCATTCTCTTCCATATATACTTAGTCAAATGACTGGATTGGTGAAACAAGATTCCTCTTTACTCTACCACATTCCTTGCCCTTAAGTGTATTAAGAGAAGTCCATCTACAAAGCTAGACTTGGAAAATCTAGATCTATGTGTACCATTCCTTAGTCAATATAGCCTCTAAGGGTAGATGGTGGGTGATAGGGACTAGTTACCCTATACTCTACCATGATAACCATGTCTAACTAATTGAATATGATGCTTATTCAATACTGATTCTTGTTGTTTGGTTTTAGTATCTACTTATTGGTCGTTTGTGCATGCATAGTACCCTCTACAAGGTTGATTAGTACATATCCCCTCAAATAGACCATTACCCCATCTACTTGATGAAGCCCCAATTTTTCCTCTTGCTAGTCAATTGCCCATGTTTACATATGTTTCTTTCCTTGTTCATGTGAATTAGTCTTTGTTAGAGTAAGTAGTTCTTAATTAGTTGCTTGCATTAGGTTATTCTAGTGAATTGCCTATAGAGTTTTTGCTTTCATACCGAGCATAATTTCTATCATAGTTTAGTTAATTGCTCTCTTTTTCTCTTTCTCTTATTAGTGAGTAGTATAACTTAGTTCAATTACTATTCTAGTTTGTTTAGGTAGCATTAGTTGAGTGGGGTTCACTTAGGTTTGGTCCTATTCCTTCTTTTGTTTTGTGTTCACCATTAGTGTAATACAATCCCAAACCAAACCCTAGAACCCCTAATTCCTTGCTCCAGAAACTTAAAGAAACATCCATAGATAAGTTGTCCTACCCCATTCCCAATGGATTGACCCTTAACTTGCCTATTTTCTATACAATTAGAACCATGTGCACTTGTGGGATAGTGCTTTGCGTGTTAAGAGTGTATCTTTTAGGGTCTTACAAATATCTATCTTCACCAATTGTTCCTTAGGCACATCAGTCTCCACAAAAACTAAGTAAAATGAAGATTTTTTGAAACAAAAGCCATGTGTTTAGGCATGTAGCACTCCATATCTTTAACAAGGTAGATAGATCTCGACATACACCAAGATGCTTGAAAATTATATTGTACAACAAACATCCTCATCTAAACCAAGCATCCCTTCAAGACAAATTCCTAGTCATCTAAAAGTGAACCTAATGAGAGTTGCAAGGTTGTTACTCTAAGAAGCAAAACAACTATTTTCAACCCAATTCCACTAAAAAAGTAAGTTGATAAGACAATTCATAGTAGATATGCCACCAAAGTATATGATGCAAAATATGCCAAAGGGGTTGGAGACAAAGGCAAGGAACCAAACTAACTTGCACATTTATCTCATGTCTTTTCCAAGAAAAAGTCCAAAAAATATTTCATGAGGTCTTTTGGATTTATTTTTCAATTGGCACTTCTGGATATTTCTAGAAATTTTGAAAAAGATTTATGTAAAAGTTTGTTTCAATGATATGAGTGCAAAATTATTGAAGGAGAAAATGGCAATAAGCATAAACAAAGTCTAGTTGAAACAATTAGGCTCTCTGAAGAGACCAATGTCCTTATCCAAGCTCTTATGCCTACAAAGATTAGAGACCCTAGAAAAATGACTTCCCCCTTGTCAAATAAATGTTATGACACTTTAGTTGCATTATTCCTTGATCTCTTCCTAGAGGCCCAACATGGGGAAATTTAAACCCACTTCTGTTGTTTCATCTCTTTATCAAGTACCTAAATTCATTAATTAGGAGATTCCAATACAATTTGTTAAGTTTAATATTCTTTTCTAATTTATTGTTATATAGATGAAGGAAGAAATAATAACACCCACATACTTGAATGCCCATTTCATTCTACTATGGGTTATGTAGGAGTTTTTTGTGAGGGAAAGATGAAATTTTGAATCTGTAGGAATAAATATTTTTATTTGTCATTCATTATATATAACAAGATCAATTGAATCATGCTTCCTTGTGGCTGTATTAATGCTCTCATGGTGGAGAAACAATACCTAGAGGAATGCACCTATTCAATTCAACAATAGTGGGACCTTGATGAAGCCTCTAGTGATGGAGAACATGATTTTTAAAATTTAGACCTAATAAACATTACAGTTATTGGGATAACAATATATAAAGTTTAAAAAGAAAAGTAAACAACTCCCTTACTTGTAGAAATGAAGATCTTGCTGATGTGCTCATGCATGATTTTCTTGAACCAGACTTCACTTATCCAATGATAATTAGTTCTCACTTTACCAGTTATCAAAAGGAATTCTCTTTGTAAAAATTGATAAATCATTGGGAAGTAATATACTTATAAACTAATCATAATTTAAGGCATAAACCCCTATGTTGTCATGTTCATAATTTAGTGCAACAAAAATAGAAACCTCCAGGACTATTAAACTCAACCCAAAAGAATTAATGAATTTTTAAATAATAAAACTCATTAAGGATGTAATTATATATCATGTATCAATTAACCATGGATTAGTGCAGTGCATTTGTTTCCTAAAGGGGGGGGTAAATCATGATTATGGACTTTAATGATGAAATGATAAAAACCCAAAAACAAAAAGAATGGTGAATACACATAGATGACACAAAAGACCATTTTCATTACCCCTTCATTGATCAGATGTTATAGAGATTATCCAACCATTCTTTTTTATTATTTATGGTCTATTCATTTTTCTTTCAAAACCATGTTTATAATATTTATTGAGAGTAGAAAACATTTACTCAACCCTATGATACCTATGTCTAACAATAATAATCTTTGGTTTGTGTAAAGCTCCCTTAATATTCCCAAGATGTACGGTGTTTATATGATTAGATTTTGCTGAGGATATTATGAGAGGTTTCATGGAAGAATTTTCATCCATGGAACTCATTTGATGATTGTTTATCAATTTTTTTAAAGTTTTGCAGAAATGTTCAAATATGGTGCTCAACTGGAAGAAGTTCAATATCATGGATCAATAAGTAGTGGTCATTGGGCATGTTATTTTCAAGCAAATGAATTAAGGTTGTTTAAGCAAAGACAAAGGCCATTGAAAAGATGCCAATCCCGACCAATGTAAAACTAGTTTACAATGTCTTGGTCCATGCATGGTTTTATAAACAAAATTACCAAAGAATTGTCAAATATTTTGGAAAAAAATGAAATTCAATTTTTATGATGTCTGTGTCAAAGCATTCCACTCTTTCAAAGTTGCATTTATTTCAACTCTAAGTATTCAGCCTCTAGATCAAGTCCTTTGGAATCATATGTGACACGAGTGAGGCTGTAGCTAGGATTTGTTCATGTACATTGATAAGAAGGAATGATTCACACGATCAACAATGCCACTAGTATGATGGATGGTGCCCATAAATATCATGCAAAAATGAGAATGAACTCTTGGATGATTTCTTTGTATTTTAAAATTTTCATTAATATTTGGTGGGATGCATGGTGGTCGTGTTCACTGATACTATAGTTATGAAGTATCTACTAAACAAGAAGGATGCCAAACCACATCTTATTTTATGGTTCCTTCTACTACTAGAATGTGATATGTATATTAAAAATAGAAAAGGGTTACATAATTTATAGCTGACCACTTGTCTTGAATCAAAGTTTTTGATTACAAAAGGGTGCTAATTAACATTTATGTTCCCATTGAGAAGCATTCTATTGTTAGAGGGACTTTGCCTCCTTGGTATGCTAATTTGCAAATTATATATATTCCAATATGTTACATCTAGAATGTCCCTATCAAAAATAGAATTAGATTTAAAGTTATGTAAACTTTAATAATTTGTATTATTAGTTGTTGTTAAATAAGTTTTCAAATGGATTATTTGGGAAGTTCATTCCCCAAAAGGAGGTGGTATGTGCAATATCTTTTTCCATTATCCTCCCTACATCGATAAATTTGGCACTCACAAGATTTGAGAAAAGATATTGCAAAATGACCTATTTTATCCATCCATATCCAAGGATGTCAAACAGTCTGTCATGACATGTGATCAATGCTAGCAGGCTAGTGGAGTGTCAACAAGTGAAAAGGTTATAGTATAGAGTCTTATAGAGGTGGAGGTGTTTGATGTTTATCGTAATGTTTATATGTGACCTTTCCCATTCTCTCTATAAATATTACATTTTGGTAGTGGTTGATTACATGTAAACATGGGTTGAACCCATTAGACCTTAACACTGTGATTCTAATTTTTTCATTCGCATGTTCAAGAAGATTATCTTCTTAGGATTCAAAATCCCTCAAAATGTGATTAGAAATATAAAATCACTCTTAAATAAGAAAAATGTACTTCCTTTCTACAAAAGCATGGGGGTAACACACAAGGTTTCTACTTAAATACCAGACACAATCCTCTAGACAAGTTGAAGTGTCCAAAATTCATGTTACATGCATCCTCCATAATACATCTAGGCCATGTAAGTATTGGGTGTCAAAGTTGGATGATAATTATAACTTTCAAAATTCCCATTCGAAACACTCCCGTTATATTGGTATGCTCCAAATCATGTCATCTTCCATTTGTGTTCAAACACTGTACCTACTAGGCTATGGCCATTCATAGTCAGAATCTCAAGAACGTTGGTGAAAAGTGATTGTTGTAGACCAAAGAATTGAATGAGGAGAGGATGAAGAATATGAGAATTCCAAGTTATATCAGGAATTGACAAAGGCATGTCATGTTTAATGAATTTGAAAGAAACAATTTTTATATTGAGTTATACTCAAGACTATATATGATTCTAAATAAGACATAGACCAGATGGTAAGCTCCAATCACCATATTTACATTTTTTCCAGATGGAATTGTGGAACTACTTGGAATGTGTTCCACTATCAAGGTGAATGGGAAAAAACTTAAACAATATATGCCAAGAGATCAATTAAAAATGGAGCCTCAATATCCCTTACATATGACACTTGAAGCAAATGAAGAGTCTAGATCCAAACTATAAAGGTAGTGCATTTGTTGGAGTGAACCATACTTAATCTCATTAAATTATATTATTGATAATTTATTTATTTTCCTTCACATTATTATGTTTTTAATACATCAACTATAGTTTTTTTATTATGTGAAAATTCTTTCTCCACAACAATGATACATATTTGTTAAATTTTTAGGCGAGGCCATTATAATCTTCAAAGGAGGAAGAATTTGATGATAATTATAAAAATCAAAAAAATTACACATAATATGAATTTTCTTGGACACCATGTAGATTTAAATGTTATGAAGTTATAAATACAAGACAACACATATCGTGAAGCACATGGCCTACAATGTTTTTCAAATTAGATATCCATGGTAGTAAGGTTTTACATGGCGTGCAATTTTTAGATAAAATAAGAGTTAGTTTTTTGAGAAGTGTAGGAGTACGACAAACTACATGTTGACTTCCATATTTTATAAAAAATATGGAATATGCAAGTCAACATACATTTTCTACACTACATGTATAGTTAAGTACACAATGTTTATTTCTTGGGGATTGAGAAGAGTTTTGATCAATAGAATTACATGATGTACACTCTACATTTCACACCATGTTGATATTTTTGTAACTCCAATCTTGCAACAATTTTACGACGCACCATGTACTTCCACTACACAATGTGCTACATATGGAGACTTGGAGAAAATAGGTTTCCACTACACATAGTATATGATCGAGTACAATGTGTGAACTTAATAAGAAAATGTTGGATTTAAAATGCCAAACCTACAAGTTTCACCTTTTCCTGCCTGATCTTTTAGGATATACCCCTCATATCCTCCACAAAAATGAAGAAGTGACCTCAGAGTTAACTTCTATGTTGATTCTAGAGAAATGATCCTTGATCAATCCTCCCTCGATGCCTCCTCCTCCTATCCTTCTATCTTTAAAGTCTCCTTCCTCATCACCTACCACAACAAACCATTGCCTCCTCGATGGTAGGAAATAAAGTGTTCAACTTCCTTCAAGGTGTCTACTCTTCCCCAGGAAGACACCAAGGTCCCACCCTTATTTTTTGGGTTGTGTGACACCTTCTTGGCATGTGCAGGTATGTGTGGTGTGTATGTCTATGGTCTGTAAAATCAGTATCACAACTTCTTATTACCCTAAGTCCACACTCCTAATCCCTACATAGCCAAGGGCGGGTGGACTTCGGCGCCTATCCCTAGAGTGGCACATAGTTCACACAAGCAATATATATGAAAAGGCAATAACAAAACTAAATAGATAACAAGATACTAAACATGGATATCAGAGATATGAACCGATTTATATATTCAAGTTTACCCATTGGTGATTCATTTTAGATCTTAGAGTCTTGAGTGCATTGGATTTTCTTTGATAGCTACAAATTTGGTAAACAAAATAGATCAATGCGAGTGCATTGAGTACACTATGAAAAACATGTAACCATAATTTAAGAGTAATATAAAAGTTGCTTGGATAGAAACATCATAATAAGAAAGAACTAGAAACAAGGTGAGAACACTTAAGCACATTGTTTTATAAAAAACATGTTTTAGGTTACTTTATCCATTATATCAAGCATATGCCTTTTGACTAACTTCCCATTAGAAAATTCTGAGTAACTTCTCATTGATAAATATTAGATAACCCTATTCTTAAGGGACCTCAAGGCCATCACCAAGAGCTAACCCTTGTATCATTAAGGTTTGCCTTATCTTGACACTTCAAGTAAGGCACCCAATCTTGTGTCCTTACCCCAAAAATCTAGGAAGGTGCACAAGGATATATAATGGATTTCTCTAGATTATGTTCAAGGTTTGTTAACAAAGTATAAATAAGCATGAAAGTAGTAATAATAGGAACAATAGCTCAAACAAATAATTATCTAGAAAAACATTCATAGCACCATATATACAAACAAGCGAATATCATAGTAGGGTCAAGGGATTAAGCTTAGCTTGAGAGTTGAGTACAAGTTATGATTCATGAGTGAGATTCCTAGAGAAGACCCAAGCCAACATGGACCTAAGATGTAAAAAGACATAGTAGTGGTCTTATATAAATAGGTATTTAGAGTCATAATCATGTTACAAATCACATGAATGTTCTTACAAACTTATGTCCTACATCATCCAATCATAGTTATATTCATATCAATCATGTACGGAAAGTATTCAACATGATGCGAGCATCATAAGGAACCTAGGCCTAAAACAACATCCATGTTTATATGAGAGATACAAGATGATTTCATCTATAAGTTTATATATATATATATATATATATATATATATAGAGAGAGAGAGAGAGAGAGAGAGAAGTCAATATAAAATAAAACATTTTGACATATGATTTCAAACTAGGTCATATAGATCATATTTATGTGTAAAAGTGAGTATCAAAGATTTAACATGGTGAACATGGCTTTTAGCACAATATATAGGTTAAAAAAGGAACAAGGATCAATCATAGTTCACTACTACAGAAATGACATATCATGTCACATTTGACAGCATCAGTTGTAGTCCAACAACTGACGCCAATATACTACGACTTCGGCTAAGAAGGACAATTGTCACCTATATTTGAAGGTCGGTTGATTTAAAAAAGACACGAGCATCACTTTTTCTTTAACGTGAGTTTGTTAAACCACTACTGGCATCCAAAATCACCTACAAAATACAATTTTCCAGGGAGAAAAATTTTCCACCAAAAATTTTCAATTCGGCGTCGGTGGTAAAAGAACTGACGACATATGTTTCGCGCCAAGCCCCCATGAAATTTTTATCCCTATGTAGTCATCAGATTTTGACAAGGAACCAACAACTAAACACCCTTCATGAGGAGAAATTCATCCTCTCATGTGGCGTCAGTTTTCTTTAAAGAACCGAGGAGGATGTGTCTTCATGCGTTGTCCCCGTAAAAATATTCCCCCCCCAATTTGCCTATTCAATGTCAGTTTTTACTTGGCAACTGACAATTATGATCGTAACCGACGAACAATTTTTTTGTCTTGTTATGTGTATATACGCCGATTTTAGTATATAGGAACCGACGAATAACACCCCGACTGGGTGCAAATTTGTTTATTAAAGTTTGTGACAAATGTCGTTTTTTAATTACCACCGACATTTGTTGATTTTAAGTGTCAGAATTTTGTTTTAACCGACACTGATAATTAACTTAATAGCACCCACACGAGTAGACTCTTCCCCTTCTCTATTTCATTCCCAATTCTTCAAGCTCCCAGTCTGATGATTTCTTCCTCCGCCTCCATGTGCCACCTCTACACGTCGCCTCTGCTCACCGCCTGCCTCCACGAGGAGCTTGAAGCTGCTCACCACCTCTACGTGCTGCCAGTCACCGCCATGAGAATCTTGAAGCTACTCATGTGGAGCTGCTGCTATCCAGTTGCCGCCAGTCACTGCCACCACCTACTCCCGTCGCCGCCACCACCTTCTCTAGGTGGAGCGAGGAGCCTTCCTCTAGCTGCCTTCAACTGCTGCAATTGCCACCATCGGCCACCGCCTACACCTCCTCTGCTTCACCTCCAACCCGGCCACCTCCACCTCCAGCCTGACCACCTCCACCTTTGACCGCTACCACCACATCCTGCTCGATCCACCAGTGCGGTGAGTGAACACAAAATGGAAGAATATTTGATTAATATTGATTAATTAGGGTTAATGATGCCATTACTATTAATTAATTAGGGTTAATGATGCATTAATGAACTTAATAAATTAGATTTGCACAGTTTCTCTAAGATTGTGTAGTTGATTAATATTGATTAATAAGGGTCAATGATGCATGAATGAATTTAATTAATTGATATTGCTTTCTTTTTCTCTTGTTAGTGATTGATTTAACTTAGTTCAATAATTGTTCTTCAAGCTTGTGTAGTTGATTAATAATGATTAATTAGGGTTAATGATGAATGAATGAATACAAAATGGAAGAATGAATTTATGTTACACACAACCTAGGATATGAATGATGAAACTAGGATTGTAGGTATAGGAATGATGATGATGATGATGATGATGATGATGAAAACATACATGTATTTTTTGGCCTAAAAACCCATTTGAGATTTACTCATTAAGAGGAAAACTTGGATAGTCCCCAGTTTGGGACTGTTCTTGAACACTTAATCTCACTTAGGATGCAAGTGTATAATGTATATTCAATTTTCATGATGTTTCCTCAGAACTTCCCCGTTTGTTCTCTAAGTACATATGTCGGTGTAAGTGTATAATGTATATTCAATTTTCATGATGTTTCATTAGCACTTCCCCATCTGTTCTCTATGTGCATATGTCGGTGGACATTTGCCCATGTAGATCAATGTACTTGGAGAACTATGGGGAAATGTTGTCAAAATTTCTTGAAAATCGAATACACATTATACACTTACTAGTGAGATTAGGTGATCAAGAATGGGATAGGTGGTACACATTTATTTTATATAAGACCCTAAACCCTAATCTTTTAACCCTAAACCCTAGTCTTTTAACCCTAAACCCTAATATATACTTGTTTTCTCTTTGATCATAGGATGGATAGATCATGGATGTCCATTTGAAATCACTGCACCCCAGAGTTTATTTTTTGTCTCGATTAGTTTATTAGATTTGGGGAGGAACATAGGCAACAACCTGGAGATAAATTCTACTATTCATGTAGGCATTGCGGTAACAACTTGAAAGTCAGCACTGGTGACAAAATGAAAAGTCATGTCATGTGCAACGAGATTGTACAAGGCTATACAGAGTGGTACTGGCATGGAGAGATTTCAAACCTAAAATCAATAGATGTCGATAGCAGTGCTTGTGTGGAAGAAGAAATTGCTTCCGATGACATAGATGTGAATGAACCAGTTCTAGTAGACATCATTGATGAGATGCTACATAGTTGTGGGGTAGAGCACACCGATCCACCTCCCATGTTTAGGAACATTGTGCATGATGCTGAGAGAATGTTATACATAGGTTGTACTAAGTTTATGAAGCTTAGCACTGTGTTGAGATTGTATAAGCTAAAGGCTAATAATAGATAGAGCGACAAAAGCTTCACACCATTGTTGTCTTTGTTGAAAGAAATTCTTCCTGAAGGAAATGAGCTTCCAATCTCAACATACGAGTTAAAGAAATTATTTTGCCCAATGGGAATGGAGGCCAAGAAGATACACGCATGCCCAAATGATTGTGTATTATTTCAAAAGGACTATGTATATTTGAAAGATTGTCCAAAATGTGATGTGTCAAGGTATGAAATGACGACTTCGGGGAAGTCCAAAACTGGTTTTCCTACCAAGGTGATGTGGTATCTACCTATAATATGACAGTTTCAACTCTTGTTTACCAATTCGATAGATGCAAAGAATTTGAGGTGGCATGCAGAGGTTAAGAAAAATAATGATGGGATCCAACGACATGCGTCTGATTCCCCATAGTGGAAGAAGATTGATTTATTGTACCTTGAATTTGGTGAAGAAGTTAGGAATATAAGACTTGGGATTTGTACCTATGGGATGAATCTGTATAGGATATTGAGCAACCAACATAGCACTTGGCCTGTTATGCTTATTATATAAAATCTTCCTCCTTGGTTTTGTATGAAAAAGAAGTACGTTATTCTATTGTTGTTGATATTGGGCCCTAAACAACCTGGAAAAGATATCGAAGTTTATCTTAAACCTCTGATTGATGACTTAAAGAAACTCTGGGGTGAAGGTGTGATGACCTATGATGCTTCACATAGTGAGACATTGTGTTTGCACGCTATGCTATTTTGAACTGTTAATGACTTTCCAGCATATGGGAATTTATTTAGATATAGTGTCAAAGGATCTAAAGCATGTCCTATATGTGAAGAGAACACTAATTCAATCCGACTAAAACATGGCGGCAAGACTATATATCTTGGTCATCGAAGGTTTCTTCGAAAATTCCATCCGTACTAAAGGTTGCACAAAGCATTTAATGGATGGAATGAGGAATAGAGCGCGCCTAAACCTATACCAGGGGAGGTTGTTTATGAAAGAGTGAAAGACTTTGTCAATGCATTTGGTAAGAGATCACAATGCACCGTGGACACACAGAGTGACAAATCTTTATTCAAGAATAAGTCAATATTTTGGGATCTTCCTTATCGGAGTTCTTTGGCAGTCATGCATTGTATCGATGTCATGCGTGTTGAGAAAAATGTATGTGATAGTGTCATTGGTACTCTGTTGAATATACCAGGTAAGACTAAAGATGTGATCAAATCTAGAATGGACCTATGTGAAATGGGAATAAGGAAAAAATTAACAACAGTAGTTAATAGTGATCGAAGATCATATCCTCCTGCTTGTTACACGTTATCTAGAAAGGAGAAGAAAGCTTTTTGTGAGTACTTGGTTAATGTTAAGGTGCCACAGGGTTACTCATCCAACATCCATAGATTGGTATCAGTAAAGGATCTAAAGCTGATAGGTCTTAAATCTCATGATTGTCACACTCTAATGCAACAAATATTGCCCGTGGTAATTTGATCTATATTGCCGAAGCATGTAAGGTTTGCAATCACCATACTTTCTTTCTTCTTCAATAGTCTGTGCAACAAAGTTATTGATCCCGAGACTCTCAATAAGTTGGAAAGAGAAGTGGTTGTTACCCTATGTCAGCTTGAGATGTATTTTCCTCCTTCATTCTTTGATATCATGATTCATCTTGTCATTCACTTGACTAGGGAAGTGAAAATGTTGGGACCAGTTTTCTTGCATTTTTACTATTCAAAACCAGTATTGGCATGAAGGGAGTATTATTGAGGGTTATGTGGCAAGAGAGGTTATGGATTTTTGCAATGAATTTCTAAGTGGTAATGACACTCCTGTGAATGACAAAAATATTGAGGAGTATTCTGCAGGCAAAGGGATTTTAGGATCACGGATGAAAGTAATCAACTATGAGCTGTTGGAACAAGCTCACTTATATATTTTACACAACATGGACAAAGTGAGTGTTTATATTGAGGAACCTATCAATTTCATTAAGAAACAATATCCTCAAGCCAATTCAATGTGGCTTGCTAGAGAGCATAACAAGATATTTATCAAGTGGTTTGCAGATAAAGTCTTACGTCAACTATCTCAAACACCAAATAATATTGCTGAAAATATCAAATGCCTCGCCTTTAAACCAAAAATGAATGTTATGTCTTATGAAGGGTTTGACATAAATGGGTATTCATATTACACAAAGTGTCAAGATGATAAGAGCGTCATCCAAAACAGTGGGGTCACCCTTCAAGCATCTTCATTGTTTTTTTCCTATACAAAGGATAAGAGTCCACGTGAAGCTAAAATGTCATATTACTGTGTCATTGAAGACATATGAGAGTTTGACTACATAGATATCAAAACTCTGCTCTTTAAATGTAATTAGGTTGATAACACCAAAGGAGTTATAATGGATGAATTGGATTTCACATTAGTGAACTTGAAAAGATTGCCGAGAAGGGTGAACCATTCATATTGGCATCACGAGCAAAACAAGTATTTTATATCGATGTCCTGAAAATGAAAAATGGTCGGTTGTTCTTCATGGTAAAAGATAGTTCCTTGAAGATCCTATAGATGAAGAAGAGTACTATGATAAGTATGATGATTTGAGTCCATTCTCAGTTGGTTTGGCAACACCAAATATTGAAGATAATGATGACTTATGTGTGTGTGGAGATCACACCGAAGGAATGTTAATTTATAAAAGATCACAATATTAGAGGCATGTTTTTATTTTTTATATTTTTTATATCGATGTGAACTTTACAATGTTATATTATCTTCTAGTTATGTTAAATGTTAATTTTACAATGTTTTTATTTTCAGATGGCTGACCATGAGTATGATGATCGTAATGATGATTACCATGAGGGTGAGGATATCAATGAGGCACCGCCTTATAATGTAAGTTTTAAAATATATCATATATATCTATCTATATGTCCATTTATAAGTTATTTCCTATAAGTGTTTTTTTAACATACCAATTTTTAGGTTGAGAATGTACCTGCTAAAAACCTTGAAACACTTGTTGAGAAGCAAAAACAAATTAAAAAAGCGAGGGACATCACTATGATGAACAAGTTAATAAAACAAAGGGGCAACAGACCAAAACTTTCTATGGATTTTGATCACGCTAGAAATCCAGATGGAGTGAACCACAACTCATTTATTTCATATCTTGGGGTTCTTGCTCGTAGCCATTGTAGTCCTCATTTAGAATGTTCTTGGCATAATGTTTCTAAAGGGAAGAAAGACTTAATATTGAAAGAACTATATTTGAGTTATTATCATTTGCAATTCTGTTTTACAGAATACTGATTTTTAGGATATACTAGTCTATTAAATATTTGAAATTTTGCAGAGTATATTTGAACTGGATGAAAGCCTACATCGTAAAAAGGTGATGCAACATTGTGGGAGGGTCCTAGGGAACTATAAGACAAATATCACCCAACTATACATTCGATATGTCGAGAACAGGAAGAAGTCATCCACTAAGCAATGGAACTACCTTGAACTGAAGGACTGGGAGGCATTTGTTTGTAGGAGAAATACCAATGAATTCAAGGTATTAACCAATTCTTATGAATTCACCTATTCACAATTGACCTTTAGTGTTACTAACTAATTCAATGTGCTTACTAACAAGGCTATCAACGATGCTCAAAGGGCAAGGCGTTCACTGAATGTGCATGACCACACGATGGGTCTAAATGGCTATGCAGGCATTTGCCAAAAACTACTGCCTGCTACTGCTTCTGATTCTTATTCTACTCAGGAGAATGATGAGTCCTCTATTGTTACTCCTGCACATCTGCCTCGCCATACTGTGTGGATAGTTGGGAGGTAAAACAAGAAAGGAGATATAACCAAGCCCGCAACTACTGAGGCAGATGCAAAAATGGTAAAATTCAACTCTTAGAGCATTCAATATTGATGATTGTTATGTTTACTTACCAATTTCTATTGATGGTGATTAGCGGGAGCTTTACGAGCAGAGGAAACAAGGCAAGTTCATCCCTAAGGGCACAAGGGATGAATTGACAGTTGCTCTTGGTAACCTAGAGCATCCTGGACGTGTTAGAGATACATGTGTGGGTGTGGGTATAAAATCATTCTTTGGGCCATTACAACGCAAACATGTCCCAAAAGTGGGATTTTCAAAAGTTGAGGTAACCTATTCTTTTTTTAGAATGTTATTGCAAAGGGAATTCAATAATCAAAAGCTAGATTTTCTTTTATCCATGTATAGGTAGATGAGTTAATTGATAGGAAAGTCAAGGAAGCACTTGATAAGAGACTTCATGAAGCAATGAGCAACTGGTAGGCGTCTCAGGCTGCCACTCAGACAATACCTATTTTGTGCCGCTCTTCCCCTATGATAGAGGTGGTTGGGAGTAATCCTGTAGACCTACCACCTAACACGTCAACTGTAAGTATTTTTTATGACATAGTAGCTAGTCTTTTCAAGATGATATGTTTATGTATATATGTATATAACATACTCTATGTAAATTTGTAGGGGTTGAGGTCAAGCTATCTAAGAGTCAAAGAATTTGTGATTTATGGCACTCTAGTACCCGATGGTTATGTTCGTGTGAGTCTGACGCTTGCATTCCCTCATTGGAGACAACATCCATTGCAATATGCCCACCCAGATGCTGACACACATGGTGAAGCAAAAGGCAGAGTGATATTATGGCCTAAAACGGATGTCATCTATATAGATCATGTATGGTAAATTTAACATTACATTAATTTTTTAGTGTGTATATACAAGTCAATTGATATGGAATTATATATATAGGAGAAAAGGAAGAAACCTGCTACAACTCCACCTCCACCTCTACCTCCTCCTACAGTACCTAGATGGCTTCCAAAGGACCTATATGACTCGATAGGTCCTGATTATAAGGGTATGGAAATATGGATAGGCGAACATAACAAACTGTGTCCTACAAATGTTTATATTCCGGAGGATGCCTGAGGCTAATCATATGATAATACTGTATTTATACAAGATATTTTGGAGTTATTTAGGTATGATTGGCTGAATACATCTATTATAGAGCTATGGATATGGTGAGCTCTTGTTTATATATCTATATACCTTGTTTTATATACGATGATCTGGTTTCTTATATATTAATGCCTACATAATATATGTTTTGCAGTCACCTACATAAGATTTGTGAAGATTTTTTGTTTACCCATGTGGGATTTCTAATTCCATATTTGATCAGTCTTATAGATAAAGACCCTCCAACAATTACCTTATACTGCTTTGTCACTTTTACATATTTTGGTAAAAAAAAGAAGAGCATGATAATAGCTCCATTTAATGTTAAGTAAGTTTACTTTACTTATATAATAGCTCCATTCAATGTTAAGAAAATTACATTTTATTGTTTATTGTCCCCAAAACGTTCACTATTTATTATCTAGATCCTATGGGAAATCAATTAAGCATACATGGACACGTAATGAAAAGGCCATTTTTTACGTGAGATTGTTTTTGTATTTATATCTATTAACATATATTATTACATTACTATTTGATAATGCAATTTAATGTGTTACATTAACATGTAGGGCTTTAAAAAATTTCAAAAGAGTTGGAGGAACTATGTGTAAGATAAAGGATAAACTGTTAGTTTGGAAGAATGTGAATGTAGTTTCCAGACTCCAATGTATATATTATTTATGTGAACTATGCTTTTTTATTTATTAACATTTTGTGTGTTGAAATTTATAGTGTGCTAAACAAGACAACGACTGGACATGTACATACTACATGATGCGATATATGGACCTGATTGTCAGATATGCTGCACTAGATATCGATAACATGCAACATGTATTTTATAGTCTCATTAGAAAATATGAAATATATCAATCTTATTAATTGTATATATTATATAGTATCATTAGATAATATGAAATATATCAATCTTTTTAATTATATATATACGCCATTCTCTTTACAGGTGCTTAAAACTAGTGACTTCATTACAATTGAAAAGTTATTAGATGTATATAGTCCCTATATGATGGAACAATTATATGATATAAGAGAACAATGGGCAAAAGCCTTATAAGCACTGGGAATTTTTTATTATCACTGGAGTACTGATGATGAAGATGATAATGATAAAGAATGCTATTTCTAATTTTTGTTGTCATAATATTTTTCTATATTTGATTACATGTTAAACTTGAAAGACACACTTATATATACATGTCTAAATGAATTTTGAATTGTCTTATCTATATACATGTGTTTGAATGTGCTTCTACATGTGTGTGAATGTGAAAAGAGATGAATTAATGGAGGTGCAGCTACAATACATGTGTGTGAATGTGAAAAGAGATGAATGAATGGAACTACAAGCTGCTACATGTGTGTGAATCATATGAATGAATTAAATGTGCTTATAGATTTGTGAATCACATTATCTATATATATAATATTGTATATCTTATTAATATTGTAGGTTTGTGGCCTGTTGTTGGATGAAATTAGAGGATGTTGTAACCTACATCTCAAAACTATAGGTTTTGCATCCTGCTGACCAGCTAGACAGTAGGTCTGCAAGCTGATAAGAAAAAAAAGTATAACATCGTCATCAGTTAAAAGTAAAAAACTGACAATGAATGTCAAGATCATCAGTTAACAACTAAAAACCACCATCTTTTGTACGAATGTGTTTGGGTATTTTTTAGTCACAAAAAAATTGCCAATATAGGAGGTCAATGGAGTCAGTTATTTAAAAGAAACTGGCAACTATGATCTAACCGGGGGCCAATTTTTTTGTTCAGGATGGATAATGACGTCGGTTTTGGGTGAAGAACCAACACCTATGGTGCCATTTCTGGTGGTTCTTTTTTGATTGCAATTGGGGATGGCTCTAGGTCGTCGATTTTGTAACCGATGCTTAAGACGTCTACTTTTAGAGTTGCCCACATGGGTTTCGCTTGGAAACTAACATCAAAAGGCTTATTTAATTGACGTCAAAGGTGATATCTGTACTAGTGGTTACTAATTTTTGAAGTTCAACCACTTCATAATGATAGATCATAGCAAGGTTTCATATATGAGAAAGTTGCATTACATAAGTACATAAAATGACCATCTTCAAGTCATGATATGTCAAAAAGTCATTAGGGTAGATATAAATGGTTTGAGACAACAAATCACGTTAAAAAATGTATAGTTACTGATTTGCATGTGCAATAGGGTTACATGTCATTAAACATACAAGATATGTGAGTTTGCATAGGATTAGATGATTAAAAGAGCATGCATGGTCATTAATTAGTAAATCAATAGAGGCAAGATCATAATCAGGAATAGTGGTTATCACTATTAGAAAGATGGTGTTTTTTTGGTCAAAATGATATATACCACTTTAGCATTTGGTTAAAAAGAGAGAGAGATATGTGATTTGGAAGTTTGGAGCATAAATGGGGATTTTGAGAGTATTTACCCTCAAATTGGGCCAGCTCGCGGGTCGGCAACATTCGGAGGCCTCATGCTTGCTTGTGCATAGCGATGAGTAGTGATTGGGGGTGGTTGGCTCACTTGAAAGGCTGCTACAGTGAGCGGTGATGTGAGGGAGCAGGCGTTTGTGAGAGGTGCATTGAGGGAGGTGTCTGGGTGTGGGCGGTTGTCTATAGTCCATGGAATGGAGGCAATGCTGCAAGGGGGTGAGCAATCAGGGTCATCGATAGTCAATTATATGACACACAAGTCGTCCCTAACCTCGAGTTAGGGCTTCTTAGCATGGAGAAGGCTGCAATGAGAGAAGAGAGGGAGAAGGGAGTGTGACATTGCCTCTACGGTGTTGAGGATAGTGAGGTGAAAAGAAGAGAGGGGTTGGGTGTTTTAAATAGATAAAGAAGGAATGAATAGACAAGGTCTAGTGTGGGAATGGGAAACATGTGCGTCAGGTGGTGAATGGGTGGTGGCCAGCTACACCTCAGCCCACGTGCAAGTCCCATTTGCTATAGGGGTGGGTCTCATGCCCAAATGGTGGTCAGGTACATGGTCTTGGTGGAGCTCGCACTAATTGTGGTTCCTTTACTTACCACAAGCTACAGTGCTGACATGGGAAGTGGGTGGCGAACTGGCCACCATTGGATCGACCCACAATCCATGGCATCGTGAGATCCATAGGTCGGCGTTAGGCTTCATTGGATAAGAAGGAAAGGAGAACAAATAAGAGAACATAAGTTTGGGCATGCATGTGTGGGCGAGTGTGTGGACTGAGCTGAAGTGGGTGGGGGAAAGACCAAGAAAAAGGGTGTAAACAAAAGGTAATAATGGGTAATTAATCAAAGGGGCCTAAAAATCACATCCAAACTCTGATTTGAGCATGAAAACATGCATAAAAAATGTGGGAACTCCCACTACACCAAGAGCACAAAATCAAAGTACAAAAACTCACAAGGATATGATCAAAATTTTAGGGGAAAGTGATGATGTGTGATACCAATGTAAACTTGTTTTTTGTTAGCTTGACTATCACCTAGGTGATACATGCACACTATATGGGCTAAAAGTGTATCGAAAAGCAACTCCCATATGAAATTTATGGTGAGAACAAGAGTGAGGTTAAAATTAGAAGTCATATTCAAAGTGTAAAGTTCCAAGTCATCACAATCACCGACATCGAATACACAAAAGTGCATACATAATGCATCCACCATGCACTATGTTTCTTCTTGTTAAGCATAATGATCCACATAAGAAATTTGTCAAACAACCTCACGTCTAGTCTTCTTTTGAGTTAGACACACATTATGGTTCATCTCTTTTGCCTCATTTCAGATCAAATATGATGAGAAGTTGTATATTTACAACTATCTAGTAGCTCATATGATACTTAATACAAGGTTGATTTGTATTGACATGATGGAGAAGTTTGGCATAATGGGGAAAATGATTGAACATATAAATAATGTGGGAGTCAAAAATTGTTTTTATGATGTTTTTACATATCGAGGGCTCAATTATGAAACCCTAGCAACCCTGTAGACCAAAAGTATACAAATAAGCAAGACAAACCTTTTGGTTACATCACCTTCTGCCTACTGCACACAAAGTACAATATGATCTAGAGATTTTGTGAGAAATGCTTGTCACCTATTGTAACACCAGGGCCCACTGCCCAAGGCTCTAATAGATTTTCAAGAAGGATGACTAGCTCCATAGACCACCACTAGCCTTAACTACACACTTTGTCATTATTCACGTGCAAGACATGATAAACTTCATGACTGGTCACACGACCTAGTACTACTATGGGGTGAGCACACTTAACCATATAGTTCTTTAGTGATGGGCTCCCTAAAAAGGATATGCACCTTGGTTATAAAAGGGTAGTCCAGTCATTAATTTTAAGATCATCGATGTTAAATTCTCCACCTCTTAGACTCTTGACATCCTTCTTAAGGCTCAATTGTGTGGCCTCATAATGTTACCCCATTTCAATGTAGATCAAGACTGGCCCATGGACACCCAACTCTTGATCACATAATACCAATGTAAGGGTGGATTCATCACTATGGACAACCCTTTCCGACATGCTTGGACCGCATGACCAAATATTGGAATGACACATGCCCATGTGGGTTCCACCTACTTGAGGGGTTATGGTTCTCATACCATTGTATCACCCTGCCGCACTGCCCAAAGCTCTAGTAAAGTTTCAAGAATGACAAATGGCTCCACAAACCACCACTATCCTTAACTGTGTGCTTTGTCCTCATTTCATGTGCAAGCCACGATAAACATTTTGACTAGTCACCCATCCTAGTACTACTCTGGAATGAGCATTCTTAACCATAGAATTATTTAGAAATGGGCTCCATTGAAAGGAGGTGCACCTTGGTGATATGGGTAGTCCAATCAATCCTTTTAACATAATTTAATTTGAGTCCTCCAATCCTAGGACATTACACATATAGAGGAAGAATCCATGACCCGTATATATTTAAGAAGGATTGATGAATTTCTTAAGTTATTGAGGATACATAGTATAACACATCAAAATCCTGAGCATCAATCATTCACAACTCCATACTAAGGTACCATCATTGCTTGATTATTACATAGATTTTCATGAGGAACAAGACACAAGGAATCTTGACCTTGAATGGCCTACTTTATGTATGGTAATGTTGAATGATTATAAGATGAATGAAAAATATTCTTGATTCCTCAGTTCATCAAGACTCAAGATGTTGATTCTCGCCACATTATAATAGGAAGAGTGATCACTCAACTTGTTAAAAGATGAGCATTGATGTTTACAAATTTGAATATTTATTGGCATAAATAGTAATTTAAATGAGACTTTTAATTTATTCTAACCTAATTGAGGAAGATTAAAGGTTTATTGATAACTTCCTCCAAATTTTTACCCAACATGGAATAATTACTTGAAATTGTCACTACCTTGACAAAGAAAGGGAACTAGAAATATAACTTTGATGATGAAGATAGAAATTCTCATAGGGATATTAGGCTAAATCATCTTCATCAAGATAGAGTGATCTTCCACCATCACCGAGGAAACACCCTCATAGCTTCCAGAGTCCATACTGACACATATTGAGTATATATGGTTGAATCCTAAGTTTAGTTAAATGTATGTTTACAAACAATAACACTTTACTCATTATGATTCACAAATCTTCCATCTCTGGTAGAATTACTTAGACATGTCCATTACGATGTCTCACATGGACTAGTAGCTTATAAACCAATGTCACTACTTAGTGTTGCACCCCCAACCTCATGCATATATGCCTTCTTATAGAGCTTATGATAGTGAGAATACATTTGAGCATCACTTACCGCATTAAAAAATTGATACACATAACACCCTCCATAGTATGACCGATTCCCACGATAAGGAACCTAATTGCATTATAAAAAATTCCTACAATGAGCACACTTTAAAGTTCATGCTTGGTGGGGTAATTGGCTGATAGTTTTTGTCCAAATATTCTTTCCATTTTTTATTTCTTGCAATTCCTGTGGTAGGACATTTTACTTATTTTGACTACCCTACCTTTCTTTTCTTATACATCCACATCTTAGGAGGTTAAAAGAAATACTTCATCTTATTTGAACTGTACATTATTTCTAAACCTAGCCTAACTCATTTCTTCTTCTTCTTTTTCTTAGAATTTTGATGCATTTAAAGTGAAGCTAGTAAAACAACTGAATTTATTTATTTAGGAATTGATATACTTAATGATCTCATCTTTGTCTGTTTATTGAATTAAGAATTTATTATGGTGAATTAGTTTCTATCAACACTTATGATAGTTTTTTTTATTTTCACCTCAATGGAGATTTTTATAATAAAATGAAATAATGTCTATATGCTAATATTAATATACAATTCATATACACATATGTTGAGTGATGAAGAAAAAGGCCGCATGGTTCAAAAGTAGAGAACAAATAGGATATCAATAACTTTTCGACCTCTTTTTATATATTAGACAAACCTCACAAAATAGGTTGTACTACTCACATAGCATGCCAATAAAGAAAAATATCCGATGCAATAGTTGTTGGGTGATACGTCTTATAGAAAGCTAATTGGCCCCAACCACCAATCCACGTAGGTGTAAATAATATATTATCATTTGGGTTTGGAGCCTATGTATTTTATGAGTAAATCATAATTCCTACAATGATCAAATATCTTTTAACTATTCTACTTTTTAAAATTTTAATCTATTCATATATTTATGATGATTACATTATTTTTTTTCTATATAGTGGAAATTGGTAATAAATTCTCTCTAGGAAAGTTGTTTATTTGATATGTCCAATCCTATTAGTTTGACATAGTATGTATTCAATACTAGTTGATTTGCACACATTGGTATTTGAATGTTTTAGTTGTATTTTTGACATTTTACTTAGTTGTTCCATCTTATATTGGTCAATTGAAGCATGTGTTGTGCACAATGCTTTATCTCCATCAAGATTCTTATTTCTATTTCTAAGAATAAATAATAATTAATCTTATAGGGATCCACAAGAACATCTTGTATCACATTCTATATATATTTTTATTCTCTTATTGTCCAATTTCAATATTAATTAGCAGCAATTATTGGAAAATAATGTTATTTTATTTTGAACCATCCCATGGTTTTAGCTGCGTGTACCTTACGTTGATGGTATATTCTACTTGATAAGTCACAAGAGTTGATGCAGCACAAGACATGTTGAATTTTATGTCATTAAAGACTAAATCGTGCATTCATATAATAGTACATGCCATATAGTTCTGACTAGATGGTGTGTATACAGATAGTAAGATGAGAGGTTTATGTCTAGAATGCATGCATCATGTAGTTCATATTATGTAGCATGTGATTTCTCACTAACATTTTTTTGATAAATGAGAAAAATAATGTAACATCCCTGACCTGGGTTATAAACTAACCCTAGGTGTTTTGCCTAAATATGTAAGTAAACCCTGGTGATTATCTTTTGACATGTAATTAAGTTCCTCAGGAACATATACTTTCAATTTTGTCCTTTTTAAACAAAGTTGTAGTATTATTTTGGTAATGCAGGGGCTTATGTGCAAATTACCCAGTTAAGGGGTTAACTTGCAATTGCACATGTTAAGATGTTCTTTTGATAATGAGACATCATATGAGTGAATATGATGAGACATGATGGATTTCCCAAGCTTGGGCATCTAGATGCAGCTTGTGGAATAATCCTTATGCTTAAAACCCTAATTTGGAGTAAAATGCATTTTACCCAATTTGAGGGGTGCAACTTGTAAAATACACCATATAGAACATCCTTTATGACTCTTGTCATCATTTAGAGTAGAAATGGTGAAAGGGACACATCAATGAATAATCAGATAAGAAAAATGACCTTTGTACATAAAATTCACTAAGTTTGAGTAAGGAAACCTTTCATGTATGTACCCTAGTTAAAAGTTGGCTTTCTTTACCCCTAGATCTTGAGATTTCATGAGCTTTTCATCAGTTTACATGAGATTGGACGTTCCCTTAAATAAGAAAGAACTTGGATGAGAATTTCAAAGTTCTAGAGGTCTTTATGGTGTAAATAGCCTAAAGTATATAAGCTAGAATCCTTACAAACCAACCAAACATATCACTTCTTCTCTTCATTTGTCTTCTTTAAATGTCTAAGGAAAAGCTCTGGAGCTCAGGGAGACGACCAAGTAGTGCTACGGTGAGTAGGAACCATCTTCAATCTCGAATTCATGGAGGAAATCATGTTAAAAGGATGGATTGCTAGTTTTCTTACTTAGCTTTCTCGTTCTAGCCATCTTTTCCCAACCTTTCTTTGAAAAAAAACCCTTGGCCGACCTGTGGAGCTCAAGACACCATTAAAGACTTGAATCTTGGAAGCTTGGAGGTCAAGGAACGACCTTAAGGCGGGTTTTATAACTCTAAACCCTTTTGCTCTCTTATGCATATCTTTGTACTTGCAAAAGTAGCTTGTTCTTCTTTTCCCCATCCTTCCTTGCTTTCTTGCAAACTAAAACCACGATGAACAGACGTTAATTTGTAGGTAGAAGAAGATGGGTGTGATTACCAAAGTTACTTTATCAAACGGTCTTATGTCTTTCCCCCTTTTTGACCAAACCGTTTGAAAGGCAAACGGGTTCATTAGGTCGGTTCGGGAAAACGGGTTCCAACCCATTTGAGGGCGTTGACCAAGCATGGACCGTTTGGGTTTTCTGTTCACAATTATGTAGGCTAATGACCCACCAAATTTGATGGGTTAACTCCAAAGTAATCGTAGATTGAAGGCAAATCAATTAGGCTATAGAATTGAATTAAGTACTGATTTTCCAAACTAATTAACTTGAACTTTTGGGCAAACGGGTTCCAACCCATTTGAGTGAGTTGACCAAGCATTGACCGTTTGGGATACCTGTTCATAATATATTGAATTTCATTCCTACAAAGATTTGTAATCTAGTTCCTAACCAATTAAGAGTTGAAGACACTTCAATAACCTAACCCTAATCGGGTGAAAGTTGCTGATTTCAATATAGATCTTGTTGAGTTTTGGGATGAAGGACCCAAACGGGGTCCAACCCATTTAGGGGTTCATCCAAACGATCTCACACTCGTTTAGTGACACCCGAAGATCGTTTGGAGGTCTAGGATTAAAGAAATTTGATGGTTTGAGGGTCCAATTACAAGATGTTGATAAATTGATGAAAAGTGCTGATTTTTAATTTAATTAGGGCTCAACCCTTATCAAATCATTTTGGTTTTTGGTCAAACTTTGGGAAAACGGTCTCAAGATCATTTGGAGGTCATCCAAACGACCTCAAGACCGTTTGAGCCAAGTTTGGGCCCAATTGGAGGTCAATTGATAGGTTCAACTCTGATTTGAATCATATTGTTGAACATTGATGATTAGCCGATTGGAAACCCTAATTGAGTTAGATTTAACCCTAATTGGCTTTCAATTGAGGGTCAATTTGGTGTCCAGTTGATTGAGGCTCATCCTAATTGACTCAATTTGTATCATGTTGTATATAATTACTCAAGAAGTAATTATCTGAGATGTAAACAGTTTATCTCCTTTTATGAAAGAAGTTTTTATAGATTCAAGCTCTTATCTCGAAAAGTTTTAATTTCCCGTGATTTTGTCTTCCGTTGTTAATCGAATCGCTTCCGCTAAGTTTATATCGTGATTTTGGATATCATAGCCCACAATTAGTGGTATCAGAGCTCTAGGTTTGCTGAGTCTACAGAAACATAGGACTTAGGATGTCGAGTCTATCCTTAGTATTTCTTTCATATCTAATAGAGTCTTCTACTCCTCAGGAGAAGAAGACAATTAAGGATGTCTAAACAACACGAGGAGTACATGGCAGAAAGTAGTGTTGCTGCACCCCAAGGAGGTGCAAGGAACCCGGAGATAGAACAACCTGTACCTGAGCCACCCAGAGAGCCACCTCAGTTTGACCCAACTGACATGGGAAATCCAGCTGTTCAAACTATGTTTGGGCAGTTTATGACTGCTATGACACACATCACCGACAGGATGCCCATGCCTGCACTTAGGGCACCTGCCCAACCTGAAGGACAAGGTATCAGTAAGACGTTCGAGCGACTTCATCATGTCGGAGCAACCGAATACTTTGGAACAGCTGATCCTGCAGATGCCGATCTGTGGTTAACCGAGTTGGAGAAAACTTTTAGAATCCTCAACATCCCAGAAGCTTAGAAGGTTAGACATGCTGTCTATCTTCTCAAGGGAAGTGCTGGTCACTGGTGGACCATGGAAGAGCAGAAGAGGCCTGGAGTGGAGATCTCGTGGGAAGATTTTCGTCGGGAATTTATCAATAGATATTTTCCAAAAACCTTCCTAGATGAGAAGATCTCTCAGTTTGAGAGATTGAGGCAAGGCATGATGAACATTAGCGAGTATGAAGCTAGGTTCATGGAGTTATTGCGGTTTTGTCCGCACATGGCTGCCATAGAAGAAGAAATAATTAGAAGGTTCGAGAAGGGTTTAAACGCCGACTTGACTACTCCCGTGTCTGCCCTAGAGAATCGGGAGAGGTTTGCTACCTTCGTTGAGTCAGTCTGAAGGATAGAGAAATCCATAGTCGAGAAGAGACAAACCCATAAAAGATATCCGCAGTTCTAGGGTTCTTCATCTAGAGACTTTAAAAAGCCTAGATTCTCTGCACCTACACCTCCACCACCCAGAACTAGTGCTCAGACACAGTGGACACCGAGTAGAGGTAGGGGACGAAGCCTACCACTACAAGAGACTCACAGTTCAACATCAATGTCAGTTACAGGACCACCCAGACCACAACAACTGGAGAAGAGCTGTTACAACTGTGGGAAGGTGGGACATTTGATGAAGGACTGCTGATCTAGGCTTGTCAATGTGACACAACCTCCGAGACAGAGTCAATAGGGATCACAGAGAAGGCAATCTCAAGGAGCAGCTCGAGGACGTGGACAAGCGTCTCAAGCTGGATCATCAGCACCACCTCAACACCAGGTGACAGCGAGGTTCTATGCTATGAACCCACCAGATGCAGTGGTCAATCCACGGGTAGTGGCAGGTCAGATGGAACTTTTATATTCTGATATGTCTAAATCCTGTGTTGTATCTGTTCAGATTGACCCGGGTGCTATGCACTCCTTTGTCACTCAGAGAGTGATTCGTAACTGCAATATGACAATTAGTCATAGGGCAGATAGCTTGTTTTTGGAGACTCCGTTGAGTGGGTCTGCCGTTTTGCAGGAGGTATGCTCTCCCTGCATCCTCTTCTTTTTTGATCATCGCGTTCAAGTGGACCTTATACCACTTGATATGCAAGGATTTGATATAATCCTCGGGATGGATACCTTAGAAAGGTATCGAGTTGTCTTGGATTGTGAATCCAAACAGGCTGTGTTTGCTGATGATAGCAGCACATGGATCTTTCAAGGAGAGAGAAAGATTCTGCCCACCTGTCTTGTATCAGCTATGGTTGCTAACAAGCTGATGAGGCAAGGATGTTATGCATTCTTGGCGCATGTAGTAGATGTTACCAAAGAAGGTCCCAACCCTGCTGAAGTTCCTATAGTCAGGGAATTCAAGGACGTGTTTCCTGAAGAACTTCCAGGTATACCACCACCTCGGGAAATTGATTTTGAAATCAATTTGATCCCAGATACAAAACCTATAGCCCAGACACCGTATAGGATGGCGCCTGCTGAGATGGAAGAACTCAAGAAACAACTTCAAGAGTTGCTTGAGAAAGGTTTTATCCGACCGAGCACTTCACCGTGGGGTGCTCCGGTTTTGTTTGTTAAAAAGAAAGATGGGTCAATGCGGTTGTGCATTGATTATAGACAACTCAATAAAGTAACAATAAAGAATAAGTACCCGTTGCCGAGGATTGATGATCTTTTTGACCAGTTGCGTGGTGCAACAGTCTTCTCAAAGATAGACTTGAGGTCTGGATATCATCAACTCCGTATTAAGGATAGTGACATATCCAAGTCTGCCTTTAGGACACGATATGGTCACTATGAGTTCACGGTTATGTCGTTTGGACTAACCAATGCACCGGCTGCATTCATGGAACTCATGAATAGAGTTTTTCGACCTTTCCTTGATCAGTGTGTTGTCATCTTCATAGATGACATTCTAATTTATAGTAAGGATGCTCAGCAGCATGAACAACATCTCCGACAGGCTCTAACTCTGCTAAGAAAACATAAGCTATATGCTAAGTTTAGCAAGTGTGAGTTCTGGTTGCCGAAAGTATCTTTTCTTGGACATGTGATATCTGCCTCGGGTATTCGTGTTGACCCTACAAAGGTAGAATCTGTTCTACAATGGGAACAACCGAAGACATCAACGGAGATTCGAAGTTTCTTGGGATTAGCTGGTTATTATCGAAGGTTTATTAAGAATTTCAGTTCTATAGCCTTACCCTTAACCAAGTTAACCCGGAAATATGTTCCTTTTACCTGGAGTGATAAGTGTCAATAGTCTTTTCAGCTGTTGAAGGAGAGGTTGACAAGTGCACCTGTGCTTGTGTTACCTGAGCAAGGAAAAGGATACATAATTTTCTGTGATGCCTCCAAGAATGGACTCGGATGCGTGTTGATGCAGGATAAGCAAGTGATTTCTTTTGCTTCACGACAGCTTAAGAAACACGAAGAGAATTATCCGACACACGATCTGGAGTTAGCTACTGTGGTTCATGCCCTGAAGATCTGGAGACATTATCTCTACAGAGAGACATTCCAGATTTTCACAGATCACAAAAATCTTAAGTATATCTTCTCTCAGCATGAGCTTAACATGAGGCAACGTCGCTGGATGGAGTTAATCAAGGACTACAATTGTACAATTGATTACCATCCAGGAAAGGCCAATGTGGTTGCATATGCCTTGAGTAGGAAATCAGCAACATCAACCATGGATAGAGCACAACTAAACTCTTTAGTATGCTCTAAGAGAGATATGCTTATCTCTTTAAGGCAAGACAATGTACAGTTGAAGGTGTCATTGTTAGCCGAGTTGTTGGCTGAGATGCATATTAAACCTACCCTAAGAGAGCAGATTAAGGAGGCACAACAGGTTGATGCTGTAGTTCAGCAGATTAGATCAGAGTATGGAAATGAGAAGCGAGATGGTTTCTATGACTCAGATGATCATGTAGCATGTTATCATGGGAGGATGATAGTGTTGGATATGGATAACTTGAGGAAGTTAGTTCTGGAAGAAGCTCATTCTTTGATGTATGCTATGCATCCAGGGAGCACCAAGATGTATCGAAATTTGAAAGATTTGTATTGGTGGCCTGGAATGAAGAAGGATGTTGCAGAGTTTGTGATGAGGTGTCCTGTGTGTCAGCAAGTTAAAGTTGAACACCAAAAGCCTGCACGAACAATGCAACCTTTACCCATACCACAGTGGAAGTGGGACCATGTGACCATGGACTTTGTTGTTGGCCTACCCAGGACAAGCAAAGGACATGATTCCATTTGGGTAGTTGTTGATAGGTTGACTAAGACAACACATTTCTTACCTATCAAAACAACCTTTTCTACTGAAAGGTTATCACAGTTGTATTGTCAAGAGATAGTGTGTTTGCATGGAGTTCCTGTCACCATAGTTTCTGACAGAGGTCCCCAGTTTACAAGTCACTTTTGGGAGCAGCTACATAGAGCCTTAGGCACCAAGCTAAGGTTTAGTACGACTTTTCATCCACAGACTGATGGACAGTCGGAAAGAACCATACAGACCTTGGAAGACCTGTTAAGAGCATGTGTTCTCCAGTTTACCGGAAGTTGGGATCTACACCTAAGCTTGATAGAGTTTGCCTATAACAATAGCTATCAACATAGTATTGATATGGCACCTTATTAAGCCTTGTATGGTAGACATTGTAGATCCCCTTTGTGTTGGTATGAGACTGGTGAACATCAGTTGTTAGGTCCTGATCTTGTGCAGCAAACTACAGAGAAGATCAAAGTTATACAACAACAGCTTAAGACTGCACATGATAGACAGAAGTCATATGCTGATAAGCACCGTAGACCGTTAGAGTTCCAGGTTGGAGACAGAGTGTACCTCAAGGTCTCGCCTTGGAAAGGAGTCCTTCGCTTTGGAAGGAAAGGAAAGTTAGCACCTAGATTTATGGGACCTTATCCAATCATTGAACGAGTTGGAAAGGTAGCCTATAGACTAGAGTTACCACCAGAGTTGCAGAGGTTACACCCTGTGTTTCACATTTCTATGCTGAGGAAATGTCACCCCGACACTGAGTTAGTTCTACAACCTATGGAGGTAGAATTGAATGATGACATATCTTACGAGGAAGGGCCAGTGTCAATCCTTGATAGCAGAACTAAAAAGTTAAAGAAGAAAGATATAAGCCTTGTGAAAGTCCTCTGGAACCACCGTGGTGTTGAAGAAGCCACTTGGGAACTAGAGGACGAGATGAGAAGGAAATACCCTGCTCTTTTCTCCTAATAAGTTTTGTTGATTTCGAGGACGAAATCCTTGTAAGGGGTGGATAATTTGTAACATCCCTGACCTGGGTTATAAACTAACCCTAGGTGTTTTGCCTAAATATGTAATTAAACCCTGGTGATTATCTTTTGACATGTAATTAAGTTCCTCAGGAACATATACTTTCAATTTTGTCCTTTTTAAACAAAGTTGTAGTATTATTTTGGTAATGCAGGGGCTTATGTGCAAATTACCCAGTTAAGGGGTTAACTTGCAATTGCACATGTTAAGATGTTCTTTTGATAATTAGACATCATATGAGTGAATATGATGAGACATGATGGATTTCCCAAGCTTGGGCATCTAGATGCAGCTTGTGGAATAATCCTTATGCTTAAAAACCCTAATTTGGAGTAAAATACAGTTTACCCAATTTGAGGGGTGCAACTTGTAAAATACACCATCTAGAACATCCTTTATGACTCTTGTCATCATTTATATTAGAAATGGTGAAAGGGACACATCAATGAATAATCAGATAAGAAAAATGACCTTTGTACATAAAATTCACTAAGTTTGAGTAAGGAAACCTTTCATGTATGTACCCTAGTTGAAAGTTGGCTTTCTTTACCCCTAGATCTTGAGATTTCATGAGCTTTTCATAAGTTTATATGAGATTGGACGTTCCCTTAAATAAGAACGGACTTGGATGAGAATTTCAAAGTTCTAGAGGTCTTTATGGTGTAAATAGCCTAAAGTATATAAGCTAGAATCCTTACAAACCAACCAAACGTATCACTTCTTCTCTTCATTTGTCTTCTTTAAACGGATAAGGCAAAGCTCTGGAGCTTAGGGAGACGACCAAGTAGTGCTAAGGTGAGTAGGAACCATCTTCAAGCTCGAATTCATGGAGGAAATCATGTTAAAAGGATGGATTGCTAGTTTTCTTACTTAGCTTTCTCGTTCTAGCCATCTTTTCCCAATCTTTCTTTGGAGAAAAACCCTTGGCCGACCTGTGGAGCTCAAGACACCATTAAATACTTGAATCTTGGAAGCTTGGAGCTCAAGGAATGACCTTAAGGAGGGTTTTATAACTCTAAACCCTTTTGCTTTCTTATGCATATCTTTGTACTTGCAAAAGTAGCTTGTTCTTCTTTTCCCCATCCTTCCTTGCTTTCTTGCAAACTAAAACCACGATGAACAGACCTTAATTTGGAGGTAGAAGAATATGGGCGTGATTACCAAAGTTACTTTATCAAACGGTCTTATGTCTTTCCCCCTTTTTGACCAAACCGTTTGAAAGGCAAACGGGTTCACTAGGTCGGTTTGGGCAAACAGGTTCCAACCCATTTGAGGGCGTTGACCAAGCATGGACCGTTTGGGTTTTCTGTTCAAAATTATGTAGGCTAATGACCCACCAAATTTGAGGGGTTAACTCCAAAGGAATCGTAGATTGAAGGCAAATCAATTAGGCTATAGAATTAAATTAAGTACTGATTTTCCAAACTAATTAACTTGAACTTTTGGGCAAATGGGTTCCAACCCGTTTGAGTGAGTTGACCAAGCATTGACCGTTTGGGAAACCTGTTCATAATATATTGAATTTCATTCCTACAAAGAATTGTAATCTAATTCCTAACCAATTAAGAGTTGAAGACACTTCAATAACCTAACCCTAATCGGGTGAAAGTTGCTGATTTCAATATAGATCTTGTTGAGTTTTGGGTTGAAGGACCCAAACGGGTTCCAACCCATTTGGGGGTTCATCCAAACGATCTCACACTCGTTTAGTGACACCGCAAGATCGTTTTGAGGTCTAGGGTTAAAGAAATTTGATGGTTTGAGGGTCCAATTACAAGATGTTGATAAATTGATGAAAAGTGCTGATTTTTAATTTAATTAGGGCTCAACCCTTATCAAATCATTTTGGTTTTTGGTCAAACTTTGGGAAAACGGTCTCAAGATCGTTTGGAGGTCATCCGAACGACCTCAAGACCATTTGAGCCAAGTTTGGGCCCAATTGGAGGTCAATTGATAGGTTCAACTCTGATTTGAATCATATTGTTGAACATTGATGATTAGCCGATTGGAAACCCTAATTGAGTTAGATTTAACCCTAATTGGCTTTCAATTGAGGGTCAATTTGGTGTCCAGTTGATTGAGGCTCATCCTAATTGACTCAATTTGTATCATGTTGTATATAATTACTCAAGAAGTAATTATCTGAGATGTAAACAGTTTATCTCCTTTTATGAAAGAAGTTTTTATAGATTCAAGCTCTTATCTCGAAAAGTTTTAATTTCCCGTGATTTTGTCTTCCCTTGTTAATCGAATTGCTTCCGCTAAGTTTATATCGTGGTTTTGGAGATCAGAGCCCACAAATAATGTGTAGTTCAGAATACACAATATGAATTCCTATGTTTCTAGAGAAAGAAAGAAAGATGCATGGATTTTACTCTCATATATTGATCATGTACATTTCTAAGCATGCAACATCAATTTACTTCCCATACACATGCCATGTACTTTTATCCACACATGTCTAATGTATCTCTTGGCATTTTTAAGACCCAATAATGCTTTGACATATAAGATATACAACATAAATCAACATATTCTAAGGGTGACTTTAATAATCCATTGTAAATTGCAAACATGCAATAAGTACAGGAGAAGCAATCACCATTAACCATGAGTAAAATAAGAATAGTGGATGTATGATGTGAAGATATCTACCCCTTCTTGTTCTATAGTTCATCTAGGTATAGAAGAAAATTTCTCTTCCAATGTCCAACCTTGTGATAGTGGTGACAATATCCTTCTTTACCCACTCCTTATTTTGCCTTAAGTGCTGAAGACTCCTAGAACCTTTCTTGGCTTTGCCTTTTCTCGTGGACTTTCTTTTCCACTGTTGATCATCAACACGAAATTGAGCTTGTGGTTATTTTCCTCCTCAGTTGTTCTTAACATGCCACGTAGCTCTATCAATGATTTAACATAATTATTTATGTTGTAGTTCTTACAAATTGTTTATATGAATCCGACAATGTTTGCAGAAGCACATTTGTGGCTAACTATTGTGTTAAAGGAACTATTAGTCTAGATAGAATTTCCACATGCCCATTTTAGTTGAGTTCATGAGGTGAATTTGATCACCTTTTACGATGTTACACTTAAAGACTACCTTAAAGACATCATACTTCTCTTGCCTTGCCTGTTCTAAGTGTAAGTTGCTGAGATTTGTTATCATCTCAATAACATCCATATTCTCATTTTGGTTCTCTAGCAATGATGCATGGAGCATAGCGTAAGGCACTTGATGTCCATGTCCTCATCAAAATTCTTCTTATAAACCTCCCTTTCCACCCTTAGTGCATTCAAAGTTGGTTCACATGATACTGGTGTATCCAGGACATAATGCTTCATATCATGTGTGAGAACAATTCTCAGTGTCCTAAAGTAGTCATTCAAGTTATTTATTTTTAGTATTTCCTTCCTCAGGTTTGATCTTAGTGAAAAGTTCTTATTGTTACTGATTGCCATTTGATCTGCAAGAGGTATTTGTAGGAGTCAATGTTTGATTTGAAAATTATTTTTGTAGATATGAAACTGATCTTCAATTAAATACCACTCCAAATATTTTATTTCAAATTATTAAACCTCATAATTATTCATAATATTTTCATCCTACAATCTTCTAGTGAGACAAGATCTATATTTCATCAAATCATGAGTCATCTTTGGCTGATCATCCATAACTTGACTAGTTAGGTAGGCAACATTGAACAACTACATCTAATCAACTCTTGATGAATTGATATACGATCTTTGTTATAACCATTTAAATGCCTCTTGGTACCCAATAATACAAGGTGACCTAGATAAGTCCCACCTAGAGGGAAACATAATATGATATGCACCCTACTTCGGCAAACCCACATATCTATTCTCACACTTCTGCAATAGATAGTGCACCACACTTTGGCATGCCCATACTTTTTTTATCAACTTTGCCATGTGTGTTGCACAATGGAAAGCATCATAGACTTAATATTTTATTTGAGGGTCTATATATACATATACATATGCAAATATCACATACTTATAATATGTGTCATATAAAAATTATATCCACAATCCACAATCAAAACACACAAACAAACAACATTTTTATGGCAATACTAATGTAACCATTTGGATCCATAAAGGATTACTATTCCCCTAAGGTCCATTGCATCATATGCTTCATCAACCTTGAACCTACATTTGTGTTGAATCACATCAATGTCTCTAGGGATGCTCCATGGTTCTTCATGGCTGCCTCATCACATCAAGTTCCTCTAAAACTAATCCTATTCCTATATAGTATTACATGATATGTAGTAACCTCGATTTGCATTAGAGGGGAGTAAGAAGGAATAGAAACACATAGACATTGAATAAAAGATGAGGCTCAACATGTAAGTCAAACACCTATTAATAAAAAAGCATACATTCAGATCCACATCATGCACACACAAAGGGGTCCTTGGCAACAACCAACACACATCTACCAAACACAAGATATCTGTTGAAGGTGATGTGTATGATTTATAGATTAATACTATCTTATGAAAATATATCAAAGATTGTATCTTCTCATGCAGGACAATTCTCATGAATAAATAGTTGAGATCTACACAAACTTAGTGGGGTACACAAGGGAAACACCCCTCCATGAAAATTTTATGTCCATGCACTATGAAAAATATCATTCATCATAGTCGACCCATCCACCATATCAAATGTCTAGATGTAGATGTATGTGGAATTAACCAACATATGTATGTTGATTTATTGTTTACATCACATGTAACGACACAAACCCCTATAAACGAAATATAATGATATAGTTATAAATTCCGGTATACTATATATGGATGTGGTTTTGACACCATTTTAGGGTTCTATGGATGAAATATGCATGGTAGAAGCAACTACAAATTTATGTAGTCCAAATTCCCATTAGCATATGTCATCAACAATGATATAACGGTAAGGAATGGATGTGAGGTATACCTTCGTAATGAAGTAGATCCGGAAACAATGCTCACAAGAATATAGATAGAGGAGTATAACATATTGACGTTCTCCCAATGCAGCGAAAAATGTGCCTACATCTGTAAATCATCCATGCAGATGAGGGGAACTCTACATTGTGCTCCAACAATTTGTGGGGAAGGAGTAGGCTTCTTTTTGGCAACGTGCTAACTTTGCTCAATCTCACCTTCTCTCTCTCCTTGTGGATAATGATGGCTAGACCAAAGGTGTAACCAAAACCCTAGCCTTCATATCCCTATTAATAGATAAGGAAAAAAGAAGGGTTTCTCATAAACCTTGGGAAATGAAAAACTATGTCCGCTTTTTAGTATTCTACTTTTTACAACTAGTCGATCTACCCATTAATCCAATAAATCAACTAGCTTTGTCGGTGTGCTTTTCAGCGACCCGTTTGGATTTCCAGAGAAATAAATAGCTAGTCTAGTTGATTATGTAGACTAGGCCAGAATGTTTTGGAGCAATTTGGCAATCCAATAAAATCACACAAATGGAGCAACTAGTCGACTGATTGGCTAACCTAGTGCAATCAGGTGACTAGACTAGCCAACCAATCTATTGGGAGGATCTCAACCTAGTCAATCAAGTAGACCTTCCAATCAATCAATTGGTCCCTCTGGTTGGGAAAATGAACCTTCCAATAGACCAATTAGGATTTTGACTAGTTGAATAAAAATTAAGTTGATTCCCTAAACCCTTCAACAACTAATTAATCATGTGTTTATTATTATATCCCTCTTCCGTACGAATTTAATGCATCCTCCATATTATGGTGGTAGTGATATATAAAATAATAATATGATTCATAAATGATGATTGGTATCTAGAACAACTTCATTGCCACCCAAGTAATTGGATAAGTCAGAGAACAACTTTTACCTAATATTTTGACTAGTCTTACTGTGATCATCTAATGTCCTTTCTTATCAATATCCAGATTGGATATGAAACATGGAAATGTAATTCCCTTAATTTCCAATCTTTGTTCCTTGATCTAGGATAGAGTTTTTGAGATACATATGAGTTAAATATCATATATTGTCTCACATGAGCATGATAATGCATTTCATAGTTTGAATCATCAAGTGGAATGGATATTACTCGAATATAAGGGAAAAATTCCATCCAAATCACTCACAATAATCAACTTGTATCAAAGTGAACCCAAGCACTAGATATATGAAACACCTTATTCAAGGTTGTGTTTGGTAGTGTTGAAGTACACCGAACAACATGTGATCATTGTAGTGACTTTAGGTCTAAGGACCACAATGACCACTATCACATAGAGATATGACTTTGAATATCATTTATGGATTCCATGTATCATACTCAAGTTGAGTCTATCTGATACACTTGGTCAAAGCAAATACCTACGTGTTTGACTTTATATCTGATGTTAAGATTAATGAGACATAGTCCTCAATCAACACATATTCTTGTCTCAATGTATTAATTATGTCCTAATTTCCATATTCATATTCAACTAGGGACCTAGACAAGATACTCTTAGTATACACATGATCTCATGTTTAGGTCCCCAACTCAAAATCATATGTCATTGAGTCATTCAATCATAAGGAAATCATGATAAATATCATTATCTCATACTGAAGAAAACATAATAATTGGAATTTCCTTACTTGATAATCATATCAATTGCAAAGTGTGCCATTACAATCATCATATGACTGACTTTGAGGGCATACTACCAACAATTTACTCCATGGAACTTGTTAGATTCATGCTATACAACATTTCTTGTGTACCACCCATGAATGTGGAATAGTTTACTAGGTATGTATCTATTTCTAACAAATTAGTCATGTGATGAAACAATTTGATTTAATATCACAAAGTTCCTTCATGTTTCTCTAAGTAGTTTTAATTTTTTCAGGGTTCCCTACTCCCCAAACATAGCATACTTGGTGGAGATACAAATTGAGTGAATGATAATTATAGATCTATTCACCATTATATAGAAGTGAGTAGGGGTTCATGCAATCTATAACACCTCAAACATGTAGTGAAGTTGGATTCATGATTATCTTTAGAGATATTTAGAGAACTTACTATCTTATGTTAGATTCTAAGTTGAAAGATACTAATCTCACCATCAAAGTACTTAATAGTTGGAAATGATTTATTACAATGTAGTATGAGCGTGGAAAAAAGAAAATTATATATTATTTGTATAAATGTTCATCTAAAGAGACATAGGAGTAGTGGAACATAATGCATTTATTTTGAGTTCATAGCTTAAGAGAGTATTTGTGAAGCCTCTAATTTCATTTATGACTTAATCAAATCAACTATCGTTTTGTTCAAATTGCATAATTAGTTAGTACTATAGTTTGTTGGGTTGTATTGGCTTCATGTGTACACGACTAAAATGTATGCTAATGTTAACCCATCCTATTGTGGGTCTTAAGTGTGTAAATTTGGTTTTTATTATTGATTCGGTTGACAATATCATGAGGAATCATCTTTAGCCCCATACACATGCACCTGATTTCTTTTGCTAATTTAACTGTAACCTAATTTAGTTGACTATGTAATTCTATATGTAGATTTTCTACACCTATTTAATTTATTATTTTTGTAAGAATTCCTTAAGAACTTAAGCCTTTCTTTTCCAACAAGAACCATGCATGGTTCACAATCAGTCTAGTTGGGACATTTTTCATAGAGATCCTTGACAATCATGAGGTCATGTTAGTCTATAGGCGACCATGAGCAAGGAGGAAATAGAAAAACCAAGCCAAAGTGGTTGTCAACTTGTATACAAAAATCATGGTAGTCGATAGACCATTACTTTACTCCATATCCCCTCATCCTAATGAGGTCTAGAGTTCAACAATAATAGTACTATATGCGGATGACACTCTTCTCAGGTCAGAATCAAGTATAATAGGCATCATGAAACAAAATATTTTTTGGGCTTGGAAATGAAGATCCAAATATTTTTTTTGAAGAAATTCCTCGAGTTGTGTGACACCAAGAAGATCAATGGGATGATAGATGATGGTCTACATCATGCCTCCTTTCCTTTCCAATATGAGCTCCAGACAAGCAATTAATACATGACATAGAGAAGGGGTGTGTGTAAACCTAGAATGCCTTGAAGAGAACGTTTTGGTAGAAATTCATATCTCCTAGATAGACCAAAAAAAATCTAAAGATGATATCTAGCTTGGAACAACAGTCTGGAGAGATGCTAGCTGATGCCTAGGAGAATTTAAGGAGATACTACAGAGGTGTTGACACTACATCTTTCCTGAGTGGACAACCCTGATCACCTTCTATGGTGGTCTATTCAATGATGAAACCTCAACCACTTATGCAGCCACAAAAAGTAGTTTCTTGATTAAGAATGCAAGTCATTGATAGAAATCATATGTACAAACCGATTTTCAAGAGACAATATCCATGTGGAACCAAACAATGACACAAAATCCATTTCATATATCAATTCAAAACTTGATGAACTCATCAAGAAGCCAAATATGATTGATGTCAAACACATGCACCAAGTGACGGTGTGCAATTATTTTAGTGTCCTACATAGCAATGTGGATTACAATTCTTCTTGACATGATTTTGTGAGGAGTAGTTTAATTTTTTTGGGAATCTCCCAAGGAATATCCCATTCTAAAACTCCTATAATTCGTGGTGGGTAAACCATCCAAACTCATCTCCAAGGTCAGTGATCAACTTAAAGTATGTCAGGATAACGACCAACAACAATCTGAAAAGAATGACCAGCTTGAAGGTATTCTTTCTTGGTTCATGAACTAGTCTTATGAACTTATGAAAAATTAATGAGCCTTAATGAAGAGGCTTGAACATCAAATGGAGTAGTTATTTTCAGCCACTAGTGGACTCAAAATTGATGAAGGATAAATTATGAGAAAAATTGAGGTGAACGTTTAGAGCATGTTAATTACATTAAGGTAAACTAATTGAACCAAGTTAAAAAGTAAGAGATTCAAAGAACCATACCATGAATGTGATACAAACACATGTTTTTGACAAAATCTTTAGCACAATGATCTGCCATTTAGAAACAAGAGGAAATCTAACAAGGTTGAGCTAGAGGAAAATATGTAACCCCTTATATGGAACCAAAGTTAAGGAACAAACTGATGAGATAGTATGAAATTTCCCCCTATTATCATTTAATAAGAAGACATGGAAGACGAGATCACTCTAGAATTTCCTATTCAAGAATGTTCATCTTTTCAATGAAAGGAGAATGAACTTGAAGGCATGATATTTACACTCAATGTAAGTAACTCAATGCTATTAAACCATTCTACCAAGATGTTGGGTCTTGAAGCTTTCTACATCTCAGATGGTATAAATAAAATGCATTTCCCTACAATGCTATGTGATGAAGGATCTACATGGAATGCTTAGACACTAACTTTGAATATTCAATTGGATTTCAATGCACTTAAGAAATCAAAAGTATTTTTTTAGAGAGAATATTAACTAAGAGAAAGCTTTGTAGCGATATTAAAAATGTGTTGATGAAGATTGATGGTTTCTATGTGTCAATTGATTTTTTTATTGTCGAAGACAAAGGTGGTACTCGAGGAGATATCATTTTAAGGTGTATGTTGTTGGTAAGTATCAAGGAGACGATTGAGGTAGACAATAGGGATTTGAAAATTTAATTTTGTGATAAGAGAATTACTTTTTATTTGAATCCCAAATCAAGGTGGACAGAATTATGACATGGATGAAGAATCATAATGAGATAATCTCAAATGTGACATCATGGAGAAATACATTCTGTTTGACATTAATTGATAAGAAAGAAAATATTAGTCTAAGGGACAATAACCAAATATCTTAAGGGAAGTATCCCACCATTTTTCCTTTTCATTAGATCAATATAATTTGATTTGGCATTTAGTGGAACTGGTGCATGCAAATATGTGTGATAATTTGTCTCTTAGATTCATTCATAATATATGTTGTTTAGAATGTGATGTTAAAATAGAATAAATGTAATTTAGAAAGTAGAAGGCTGAAAGTCTTTACTGTATGACATGCACAAAGAAAATATGTCATGCATATATTTTGAAGCCAAGAGAGAACATTTTACAAGTAACAAGAACAATGTTTCCCTGAGTGAAATTTGGTTCCCCAAGAATCTAGCTACCACTAAGGATAGGCACATCGTGCCAACTCTAAAGCATGACATGTCATTTGGTGCAACAAAAAGTAAAGCCTCCAATCACAATAACACTGTGAAACTATCAAGAATATCGTGTCAAAAAACCCTCAAATTTAGGGTGCTTCTGGATGAATTCATGTGATTTCATTCCCCAAATAAATCATGAGTGTTCATGAGAATTGAAATTTTTTAGGATGTGATTGTCAACCTAGTGAAGCACACGATTCCTTAGGTCAACACAATCACCTCACCCCTTGAGAACATAGCCTCTATTGAATATCTTCACTCCTTTAGAGAGATGTAGCGACACTCAAGGCCCATAACCAGAGTTTCCATGACTCCTCAGAGGAAGAATACATCATCTATGAGACATAGGAGGAGGATAATAACCCTCTAGTTACCTCTACTGCCTCACTACTAAGCAAAGGAGGTTCCTTTCGTCAAACCAAGAAACCACCACCTCTCTTACTCCAAACCATCATGTACAAATTTCTTAAAGAATCAGTGCATCTGCCTCAAACTCATAACATAACTTCACTCACTGCCGCATTTTCTATTTGTGACTCTTATCTCATGACATGTTATGTGCTTCAATCTAGTTTATTCCATGTAGAAGTCTAATAAGACAAATATTTCTTATTACGATCACATCATTCTCGTTGAAAGGAATACTGAGCATAGACCCATGCCTCTCCAAATCACCTTTGTTTCAAGATCCCATCCATTTACATCCAGACTACCACCATGGTTAAGAATAAATGAGGCGATAAGAAGACAAGGGAAGAGGCATCTAAAAATTAGATGCTCAATCTTGAGCCCAATGTTGAGGAGGTAAGAGGAAGAAGAGGAGGAAGAGGGTACTTATGCAATTGTGCCTTTATACTTGAGTCTTAGGAGGATCTCAAACACTTGTAGAAGCTCATGTCACATCTTCTCCACCTTAGCCACTTCTTGTGTGAAGAGACACTAGAGGAGTTTGACTTGAATGATGAAGTCAAGCCACATCTTGAGAATTTTTCCATCTAAACCAATCTCTAAGGATAACAAAAAATTTACCTTAATCTTATTTTCAAGTTTCTTAGAACCTTACAAGATCTAGACAACTAAGGGCATTGGGTTATTTACTTCCAAATGTATGATGAGATTTCTCACTATGAGAGGAAATTCTCTTGAAAATTGGTTTTTATGAGTAGGTATAACTAGGCTCTACCCCAACATTAACTATTAAACCTTTTTTTTGTGGACACAAGTGATGCAAACTACAAGCCTAGGGATGCTAGATCAGACTACATCCATTGTTATTCATGTCCTTTACTACATTTTATCAAACAATACTTCTAATAGGAAGGAGACATAAGGTTGGTTTCATAAGACAAGATGTATTTTATGTGGTTGATGTTGCACAAGAAGAGGATCAAGGGGACATTTGTTCATTTTTATTTTTTGAGAGTGGTAGGAATTCTTATGAAGACATGTTATTTGAGGTTTTATCTCCAAGTCAGATGAGTAGATCAAGGTGGTAATGAAACCACCTACCCTTGTGGGCCATGATTGGATTGACACTCTCCTTGAGATAACAACCACTATTATTAGGTCATGCATGAAACTACAAGTACTATGTTGGCATGCACAAAAATATTCAGGTCTCCTTATCCCTATCCTGCAAAGACAAGGCCAACTTTTCTGATCCAAAGAAACCAAAGTGGTAGACACATAAGTTATTAGGGTAAAAATGATGCAAAACCCTCCTCAAAACTACTAGCTCTCCTGAAACCATCTACCATGGGGAATTGAATGGAGTATACTTGTTTCACTATAGACTTGAAGCAGATGTACCCATTCTTGTCATCATCCTAGCAACACTACTTGGTGAGTTTGTACCACCATGGTGTATAGATATAGGTTCTCCACTAGAAGTATTAGGATATATTTTCCATTCTCTATGGCATTATTATATATAGGAATATGGACCTAAGCATCATTTAATTAATGATATTGAAGGAAAACACATTATCCAAATGTGGTGATGAATCACCACCTTGGTATGGACATGACCTACCTACTTTGTATGGGAAGTAGTGGGCAATGAAAATAAAAATAAAAATTAGTATTTACATTCAAATCAAACCAAAGATTTAGTAACTAATGTTGTCCAAAACACAGATAGAATAAAGGGATGCGATATTCTACACTCGAGGGATATTTCTCATTTCTAGATCTTAGTAAGACTGACTTTTAGTGAGTTCAGTAATCAATTCTTAATTTTCCTTAATAAACTCAAAATCAAAAGCATTTGTTGGTTTCCTATTTCGTGCTAACCTTCTTGTCTTAACCCTTTATGTGATTAGAAGACATGAGCTTCACATTGACTCAAGCTTTGCACATTCCATGGAAGAGCACCTCACATTTCTTATGATATAGTAAGCTTATGTGGGCTTCATTCTTTATCTAATTTACCCAATAAAGTTTGTAAGCTTATGAGGACTTCATTCTTTATTAAATTTACCCAAGATTCAATTAAGTCTTTCATTATCAGTCAGATGGATGCTTGGCTATCAACCATCAACATTATTTGGACCCATAAGCTCTAGAGGTAGATCCCAATGACTAGACAACTGAAACCTAGTCTATTTGTCTAGGATAGTAGCTAGGGTCCCTTGACCCTAAAGCACCACAATGGCCATCTCGGTTTGCCTTGTACAAGCTTAATCTTGCATGTGGACATTGTTTTATTTAAGCTTGGTGTGTCATAGCAACTAGAATTTCTTCTTAGATGTTTATTGTATCTTTATTTTTCTTTCATGCCATGTTCAGCCATTACACATATCTTCGTTTTCCATGTATTCATCAGATATGATTGTACACATCATTTTTCTATTTGTTTCTAAATATGGTGTAAGAATAAATACTTTTGTTATGCATTTGTGAAATGAAAAGTATTTTATTGACAAAAAACAAGAATAAAAAAACATACTTTCATATATAAAATGGGCACATGATTACTTTATGGAACATGTTCATCATTTCATGCCATCATCAATACTATGGTTTTATCTGCTCTTTTGTTGATATATAATAATATATGAAAATTCTTGAATTGAACTTGCCAATATGAAGTTGCTATAGTGTTGTGATTGTATTAAAGACATGAATTACTACTGAAAACTTGAAATGAATATAATGTGTATTTTTCTTGTGAAGTAAGGAGTCTAGCCTCCCCTGTATTATTTTAGTCTACCTAGAGTACTTCATTACCAAACCTAATCACTATTACACTTATAAAACTCATCTTTAGACTTAACCCCTATTTGTTTTCATATACTCGGTGAAGTGGATATAAATTTCCCACCCAATATGCAAACATAGTTTGAAATACTATATGGTTTCAGTGGTTGGGTGCTTTGTCAAATTTGTAAACTAAAGCATTACATATTTCCAACCCATAAAAGATGCAATAACAACACTTTTAGTATGTCAACCTAGTGTATCACTCCAATCTACTCTTGAATATTGGGTGCCTTGAGCTTAACTAAAAATATGATCTTAATGTGCCCCAAAGAGACATGATAAAATTATTTCATAGGGAATCGAAGATAGATATCTTTAGGTGAGGAGTACCTATTGGGGGCGAGTCATTAAGTAATTCTTTGAGGAAAAATCATATTGAGCGAGGGATTATTGAGGATATAAGAAAGAACTTGATTATTTTTCTCATTTGAAGGCACCACAATAACATGATTTATCATTCATTTTGGCTATTAATTGAACAAAAAATATGTTTTGATTGATTATAGTTCAATCACATTGTTTGAATGCATGCCTTTTTCTTTGAATCTTCATTAGATCATATTGTTTGAGCACAAGAAATTTCTTACCTTTGGATGATTTAGTGAATGTCACTAATACTACTTTTTAATTCCCTAATTCAATTTTTTATTTGATCCAAATTGCATGATTTGGTTGCATCTTACACTTTCTTTGGTCCCAAAAACTTCTTTTTGTTTATTCATTTTTGTTAAAGTTTATGTACAAGTATCGAAGGAGAGGTTGTTAAAGATACAATCTATCAAAGAAAGGAAAAGAAGATGTGAGATGAGAACTCATGCCAAAGAATATACAAAGTAAACCATAGAAGGGTATGAAAAAAAGGCCTTCCCATAAACAGAAGAAGCTCCGCTAAAAAAAAAGCCAAAAGAAACAAAAGTTGAATCCCTCAGTATCAAGCTATTACTTTAGAAGAAAGTTAGTGGGAAACCCATAAAATCCATTCAAGATAACAAAAAGCAAGAAAAATATGTATGAACGTACTTCCAAACTTTAGAAATAGAGTTCTAGCTATTCTTATGAACTCTTGTATTTCTATCCCACCAAATTTGGTACAGAGAACATAATAGAATAAACTTTTCTTTTCTATTGTTAATACTCATGTTGTAACGACCCCGCCTCCCGGTAACCCCCAATTAAGGGAGACCGAAAGGTCAGAGCCGTTATCCAATAACCCAGATCAAAGGTTTGACAAATAATCAATAGTAATGATGAAATTCTACTAACTAAACTGAAATCTGGTAGAAAATTAAAACTTTTCATACCTTTTAAAACTTTGGGAATCTATCTATCCAAGTTTGAATCTAATCTATTTAATACTCCTTGCACTTTATGTTTTATTTTCACAATGTGTCACTTTACTGTTTGTTCATTTCAGGGTTGTACCTAAAATTTTGACAAACAAAACGTCGGTCATCATATCAAAATATACTAGTATGTGGGGACAACCAAAAGTGTGCACATACGAATAACAATCTAATTATCACAATCAAGTTAATTAACAAGTCAATTTATGCTTTTCAGTATGACATTCTCCACCGCTTTTGCCCTAACCCTGGCATACCCACCTTAGGGTTTCTTTCGTCAATGACTTAAGGCCACCTTCTCAATCCCAAGCTTGGTGCCTGGGGTCACCCTTCATAGTACCCGTTAGTCATTCAATATCATAGGCCACCTTCTCATTCCTGAGCTTGGTTCCTGGGGTCACCACTCATGGTGCCCATTGGTTTACCCATCTGGGCCTGACCTTTAGCATCATCCATCACAGTGGCATGTAGGTGCGATAATACATACTTCTATTATTAATGTGATAATCATAGTGACTTTATGATTTGTAAGTATGAACTTCCAAACTGATAATTTGCATTCAATGTGATTAACCATCCATAAAATCCTTGGGAAACTAAGGTGGTTATTCATAATTAACCACATACCTGATCTAGAGCAACTTGATTGTCCAAGCAATAAGGATAAAGAACAAGCAACAAGCAACAAGCAACAAGCAACAAGCAACAAGCAATCAACAATATCCTAAAATTAATGCATGGGATCCAAGTGTTATAGTTTATCCAGAACATTCTAAAGCCAGACTTGGATTCCTCCTTAGGCTTTCTAGATCACTTTAGCGTTTTATCCTCCATAATACTTTTATCACGTTTAATGCTCTCTTAGTTCACAAACCCTAATTTCAACATTATAAACCCAATTAAAGTCGATTATTTCTCTTTTATATCAAAACTACCATCTTTATCCTTTTAAGTTATTTCAAGGTCAATAGACTCAATTCATAGTTCATCATGGTCTAATCCACATATGAACTTTATTTATCATTAATTCTACCTTTTGTCCACTAGGAAACCCTAATTTCCACATTAAGGGTATTTATCCACAAATTAGGAACTTTAACGCTCAAATTAGCTTATAACCATGAAAACTCAATTCTATACATGAAATCGAATAATTAAAGCCATTAGTAATCCTAATTACCAACATTAGGGTTTCAAGGCCCATTAAACCCTATTTATGCAAATAAACTCTAAATTAACCGAATTATGCGCAAAATTCATCTTTTTCGATCTTAATGTTCCTTTTTATAATTAACAGGCTAATATCAACTTTAATCATCCATTAAACCCTATTAAATATAGCAATCAACTCCAAATAGGGTTCTATAAACATTAAAGTATTAAAGTTGCTATCTTCCATTACTTTTCGAATTACAAGAGGAATTAGTTTCTAACTATATTTTTATTAGATTCCCCTCGTTATTCTGAGCAAGATTCATGATTATATGTCCCCAACCGAGCTACCGTTAAAAAGTTATGATTTTTGTAAGATTTCACTTACCTAGACCAATGGCAGGCCGCCAAGTCGCCAAACCCATACAACGTTGCTTGACTCCTTGGAAAACATTTCGAATTGACCGAAATGCCCTTGGTTAAGTTGGACATCTCTTTAGCCCACGGAGGGCAAGACCGTCAAACGCCTCTCGCCCATCTCCTTCCTTGCGCTGGTTGTGAGCGGCCACCCTAGCCATCGACCTGCATCATATCGCAACTCCTACCTCCCGAAATTGGAACCTTCGGCCACCATGGCTCCTCCCACCTCCTCCGCCGTGCCCTCACGTAGGTGATGGTGCTCCTGGTATGCAGCTTGGTCGGCCGGAAACGAGCCCAGTAGGTCCGCTTCCATGGTTGACCTGCTGCCAAGCTACGGCGCCGCGCAGGTGCTAGGCCTAAGGGACGATGGTCGAGCTTCTTTCCCAAGGACCTGGGATCATCGTGCCCCCATCAAGCTCCTATCCAAAGCTCTACATCGCTCCGGGTTGCACTATCTCCCATGGTTAGGGTTTACGTGCAAGAAACAAGAAGAAGGGAGAGAGAGGTGCGTGGGATCCTTCCTGGACTCGCACTGGAGGATCTACCCTATTATATAAGGGTGAGCAATGAATTCCTAACGTGTGCCTCCACGAGGACTCAAATTCTTTTCCCAAAAGGAAACTTATATTCCTTAGTTAAGAAGCAACCTTTTCTCTCATTATTATCCTTTAATGTAACTATATTATTTGGGTATTCAGAAATTCAAAAACCTTTTCCCTTATACTCTTTATTCTTGGCTTTTAATCCATTAGCCGAGAAATTTATATTTCCTTTTTGTTAGAAAATACCACTTCATTAATAAAACCATTATAATTCATTAAGATAGTATCACTTTACCCTCTTATTTTGCAATCTTGGTATTTTCTCTTTCTTTCCTCTTTATTGGGGTTCCTTGGACCCCAAGAAACTCTAATATTTCGAAATCCTTTTTTTGGATACTCATTATCCTTTAGATGCATCTAAATGCAATATTCTTCATTATTTCTCATTATCTTGTTTATTTCTTATTAAAATATCACTTTTTGAGGATTTCTCTTTACTTTTCTTTTAATTTCCTCATTGGTATTCCTTTTATCATTAGGAATCCTTGGGATACGAAATTCCACTAAGGATTACTCAATTATACCTCTTTTCACTTATTTTCCACATTTCATCACTATTTTCAATTTATTTCTTAATAAAGAAATACTTAATTAATCTTTTCATTTCTTATTGCCTTTTCTTTGCAACTTTGGACTCCTTGGAACCCAAGGAACCCAAGAGGCATGAAATCCATCCTTGGATTACATTCTTTTGCCTTCCATAGGTTTCCACATCTCTCTTTTCTCAAAAACTCAATTATTCATTTATCAATTGAATTTCCTTGTTATTGGGCCCAATAGCCAATAAAGCCCACAACACAATCATCAAGGCTATTGTAAACAAGATCCATTTAGTCAAAACAAATTATATCATTATTTGTTCCAATATCTTTAATGTGAGAAATTACATTCCTCACCAAAGGAACCCAAAAATTGGGGTTGTAACATCCTTCCCCTCTTATAAGAATTTTGTCCTCAAAATTCCATCAAACAAACAAACAAGATAAGCCTTTCTTATGTCCATCAGGGCTCCCATGTGGCTTCACCCCTTTCCATGGTGCTTCCCAACAACCTTTATCATCTCATATTCTTCCATCTGAGTTATTTTTCACCTTGGTATATCATACCCCCATAGGTGACTCAGGACATTTCAGCCTCTCAAAAGCTGAATAGGATCAAGGCTCAGCACATGGCTTGGGTACCTCACATCGTGCTCTAGATCGGACTCATGGAACACATTATACATCATGTTATCCTGAGGGGCAAGGCTAAACACAACCATCTTCACCAATCCATATCAAATGGACCTATATGTTGGGGACTCAGCTTTCTCAGTTGTAGCTTCAAGGGGTTGTATTTTCACATCACATATTCTCCCACAGTGAACTGCATGTCAGTCTGCTTTGCATCAGCTCATGACTCATGTCACCAATGGGCTCTCTCTCTCAGCCATTGCACGATCAAAGTGACTTCATCTACACACACTGTGGTTTTTTCTGACCTTCATGAGGCCTCCTTCACCAACATCATCTTAATGAAGTGGTGACCGACACAACCTCCTTATAGAACTTCTTTACATCCCGATACTGGCTATGGTAGTTATCATCACATCTCTTATTAGGCAAGAACTGTCTCATGTATCACCCTGAGTGAGCACACATGCTCTCATCAGACTCTCTAGCCTGGATCCTTTAGTTAGGGGTGATAAACTGCACTAGCATTGAGTTCTTCATGTATCTACTTCCACCTTATGGAAGTGAACTTTTTAGGTTATACTCAAGAACTTTTGAACTCACATCACGGTGTAGTTAAACCATCTCTCTCTCAAATGTAGTTCAACCGGAATATGTCCCTTGACAGTACTCTTTCTTTCTCTTGTCATCTAGGTAAGGCGATCTACCATAACCCACATCATATCTTGACCTTCCTTGGTCAAGGGGAGACTTACCACAACATCCATAGTGATGAAATCCCATTCCCACTCGGGGACTCTTTATACTTTATATCCATGCACTGGGTTACTAGGGTTCATCCTTCACCTCCTGGCTTGCATGGCTACATGTTACATGCAACTTCATCTTTGATATCCAAAGTACTATTGTCACTTACTATCTACATAGTACCACGGTGTATGATGAACTTAAAATCATGATCTCCTATATGTCATGATTCTTCAAGGTTGATTTCTCAGAAACCCCAAACCACTCTAATCAGGGTTTCATCACCTTCCTTTCCAATGAAGTGTATATGAGGTTCTACAACCATCCTTCTACCACATCAAGGACTAGGCCAACTAACCAAACATCCATTAACTTGATCAACATATTTCGTTAGCCCAAACCTGTCTCTTTTATCCAGACTTAGGTTAACCTAACAACCTCTTCTAGTGTCTAGCTAAACTGGGTAGTTGTAAGTCAACTAGAGCATCTATTACCACTTCATATCCTTAGGTGTTAGGTAAAGATGAAGACATACACCTCCAAGTGTTGTACTTATCATCTCATCTCAAACTCTAAGTTTGTCTTCAACAAGAATCTCTAATCTCATCCTCATGGTGATCAAACTCAACCTGGTATAACTTGCAAGTTCCACATAGCTTCTACTGAAAACATCCTTATCTCTCTTACTATTTGTAAACCATCCATGTATTTTTTGCTCCACCAGGGTATGTTATCATCTTTGTCCTCATACCTTGTAGCAACGTTCCAACTCACATCATCTGTATCCTTGGTGTATGGCATGCGTACTGTCCTATCTCTCACTCCCATAACAAGAGGAAATAAGCATTTGGCTGCAGTCCAAATACATAGTTCTTCCTGTTCCAAGAATAGAGATGGTACATCCCACCTTGTCAGTACACCTTTAAATCTAAGTTGAAATGTGCCACATATGTCTCTATATTACAAGCATCATGATATCAAAATTACTTCCATGGAAAACTGGTCTCGAACTTACTTGGTCCATGCACGATCCTTGGTCATCTCCTCTAAGTCTTTAGGGTGCCGGCACTTTTGGGGTCATCCCTCTTCCCTCATGCATCCAGAGAGTGCCCTACTCATTTGCCCTTTGAGTCCCATGAGTTCATGAAGGTGATCAATCTCCTAACCCATGGCCCTCAGACAACGATAGTTGTTACCTCCTGAACCTATGGTCATGTGCAACTAGGGAATTAGTCACTCCTACTTCCATCGGTCTTATCCCTTCCTGGCCCTAGGATAGACTTAGGATTCTATTATAGTACATGTCCAACTTGAACCTTACCCAAGCCTTGATCATCTCTTTCTCTTCCTTCATGGGCTGACATCCATCCTTTCACAGGGGTCATGGTGACCTGCCTACCTAGGTCAGGCCCCATACCAGTTACCTCCCTATTAACACACCCACATGCACATAGAGATGGTTATCTATGGGTTTATAGGTTCATGTACTTATTCACTTAGCTTCTTAAGATCCTATGAGACCTCTTTAGGTTACCTCAAAACCAACAAAACTGGTATACCCCCTACAAAAGGGTCCCTCTCCCAGGATGGGAGGAAACTACACCTTTTGACAACAAAGTCACAACCATCCTTATGTTAGGGTCTGCATCCCCATGAACATGCCTATCCCAACAGCTACTAAGGCACAAGAAGACCACCTATTAAACCATGCTAGGTCATACTTGTTTTCTTTCCTCAACATTAGATCAACTTAGTCGTGAGGGGTTCATCAAACATACCCTTAACTTAAGGGGTTTCCTTTACCTCTACGCATGAGGAGTACCATGCTCGAAACTATAGAGACTCAAATCTCATCATGAGCATTGGGTACACCGCTTCCCCTCTTAGGACTAGGAACCCTAGGTTCACCTTTGGGTGTCCAACTGCATGCTCAAACTCTTAACCACGAATCAAGCATGTATAAGGCATGACATGCACTCCCTATCATTCTTCAATTCGAGAAGCACATCAGGGTCAAGTCCTCCTCAAGGACAACCAACAAGGTACAATGCCTCACAACATGTTACCAAACCTCTCCACGTCTAAGGAACTCTTCTTCCTATCTCAGAAGGTAAACACCTATACCACAGGCACATAGGTACCAGAAGCATCATCCTCTCTCTAGGGTTTGGTTCCTCTAAAGGTAACTAAGATATCATCAGCCTCCAGGGATCATGCATGAGGCAACCACTATCATCCACTTAGGTCGCATCATTCTCATCTCCCACTGTTCCTCACATCTCGGGGTTTTAGGTTTCCAACCTTCTTGTTTGGTTCCTTCTTTCTCTCTCTAAAGCTAACTCCACATCTAGTCGTACTACTAGAGGTCATCTCTCCATGAAGGATCAAGCTCACATGCATACCTCTACGTAGGTGAAGCCTATGCTCAAACTTATGTTTGCTCATGATTATCCATATCTCTTTATGCTTATCTCATAAGCCATCCATCATGCCCTTCTGTCCAGGGTTTCAACCTACTACCGTACCACTAATGTACTCTGGGTGCATTCTATCCCCTTACTTGCATAAGCCCATAGGGTTTCTATAGGTTCTTCACTAACCTCATCAATGAAGGAGCTATCCCTCACTCTAACATGCATGTCCCTTTCCAGGGTTGGGTCATCAAAGGTACTAGGTCATCTAACCTCTCATGGCTCGTATGGCATCCCAAGGTGTGTCCATCCAAACACTCGGTCAACCATGACATCTAACTCATCATGTCATCTCTCTCTCATACCTTCACTTAGGGTTAGGGTTAACATCATCCTGAGAGGATGTTCTAGGTCTCTATTTTTAATGGAGGTCTCTACCTCCAAGACTAAATCTCTCTACTCATCCTCCTGACACAAAGGTCTATCCTCAGGTCTCTCCTGAGGGCTATGACAACTCGTGTCATATGACCTAATCTTGTATCTATTCTTTAGTTGGCACTTAATCTATTAAGCTTATGTCCATGACATCTTATTTACATGCCTTTCATTAATTTGGTGGAGGATTCCTTAGACCTTATTAACCTTACCTATACCTCAAGAGGGTGAGGAGAAGAGAGAAAGCCTTAATCCTTACTGTCCTTAATAGAATTTGAGTTGTGAAGGGATGAACAAGATGAGAGAGTCCTAAAGGTATCTTATTTCAAGTCATATCCTAAGACATCGACCAGGAAGTCACACAATTCGGGAGTCCTCGTATTTCGACTAGCGGTGCAGAGGAAAATATTGCCAGCCCCCGGACGTGATCCTTTTCTAGACACCTCAGTCTTCCGGACAATCCTCTAATAACTCCCTTGGTTATATGGAATTTGTAAAATTTAATAATTATTAAAGATTAAATGAGGAACCGATGCTCTGATACCAATTGTAACGACCCCGACTCCCGGTAACCCCCAATTAAGGGAGACTGAAAGGTTAGAGCCGTTATCCAATAACCCGAATCAAAGGTTCGACAAATAATCAATAATAATGATGAAATTCTACTTACTAAACTGAAATCGGGTAGAAAATTAAACCTTTGCATACCTTTTAAAACTTTGGGAATCTATCTATCCTAGCTTAAATCTACTCTATTTAATCCTCCTTGCACTTTATGTTTTATTTTCACAATGTGTCACTTTACTGTTTGTTCATTTTAGGGTTGTACCTAAAATGCCGACAAACAAAATGTCGGTCAGCATATCGAAATATACCAGTATGTGGGGACAACCAAAAGTTTTCACATACGGATAACAATCTAATTATCACAATCAAGTTAATTAACAAGTCAATTTACGCTTTTCAGTATGACATTCTCCACCGCTTTTGCCCTAACCCTGGCATACCCACTTTAGGGTTTCTTTTGCCAATGACTTAAGGCCACCTTCTCAATCCCGAGCTTGGTGCCTGGGTCATTCTTCATAGTGCCCGTTAGTCATTCAATATCATAGGCCACCTTCTCATTCCCGAGCTTGGTGCCTGGGGTCACCACTCATGGTGCCCATTGGTCTACCCATCTGGGCCTGACCTTTGGCATCATCCATCAGGGTGGCATGTAGGTGCGGGAATACATACTTCTATTATTAATGTGATAATCATAGTGACTTTATGATTTGCAAGTATGAACATCCAAACTGATAATTTGCATTAAATGTGATTAACCATCTGGGAAATCCTCGGGAAACTAAGGCGGTTATTCATAATTAACCACATACCTGATCCAGAGCAACTTGATTGTCCAAGCAATACGGATAAATAACAAGCAACAAGCAATCAACAATATCCTGAAATTAATGCATGGGATCCAAGTGTTATAGTTTATCCAGAACATTCTAAAGCCAAAATTGGATTACTCCTTAGGCTTTCTAGATCACTTTAGGGTTTTATTAAGGTTTTAGCCTCCATAATACTTTTATCACGTTTAATGCCCTCTTAGTTCACAAATCCTAATTTCAACATTATAAACCCAATTAAAGTCGATTATTTCTCTTTTATATCAAAACTACCATCTTTATCCTTTTAAGTTATTTCAAGGTCATTAGACTCAATTCATAGTTCATCATGGTCTAATCCACATATGAACGTTATTTATCATTAATTCTACCTTTTGTCCACTAGGAAACCCTAATTTCCACATTAAGGGTATTTATCCACAAATTAGGAACTTTAACGCTCGAAATAGCTTCTAAACCATGAAAACTCAATTCTATACATGATGTTGAATAATTAAATCCATTAGTAATCCTAATTACCAACATTAGGGTTTCAAGGCCCATTAAAGCCTATTTATGCACATAAACTCTAAATTAACCAAATTGTGTGCAAAGTTCATCTTTTTCGGTCTTAATGTTCCTTTTTATCATTAACATGCTAATATCAACTTTAGTCATCCAGTAAACCCTATTAAATATATTAATCAACTCAAAATAGGGTTCTTTAAACATTAAAGTATTAAAGTTGCTATCTTCCATTACTTTTCTAATTACAAGATGAATTAGTTTCTAACTATATTTTTATTAGATTCCGCTCGTTATTCTGAGCAAGATTCATGTATTATATGTCCCCAACCGAGCTACCGTTAAAAAGTTACGATTTTTGTAAGATTTCACTTACCCAGACCAATGGCAGGCCGCCATGTCACCAAACCCATACAACGTTGCTTGACTCCTTGGAAAACATTTCGAATTGACCGAAATGCCTTTGGTTAAGGCAGACAGCTCTTTAGCCCACGGAGGGAAAGACTGTCAAATGCCTCTCCGCCCATCTCCTTCCTTGCACTGGTTGCGAGCGGCCGCCCTAGCCATCGACCTGTAACATATCGTGGCTCCTACCTCCCGAAATTGGACCCTTCGGCCACCATGGCTCCTCCCACCTCCTCCTCCGTGCCCTCACACAGGTGATGGTGCTCCTGGTACGCGGATTGGTCGTCCAGAAATGAGCCCAGTAGGTCCGCCGCCATGGCTAACCTGCAGCCAACCTATGGGGCTGCACAGGTGCTAGGCCTAAGGGACGATTGTCGAGCTTCTTTCCCAAGGACCTGGGATCATCGTGCCCCCATCAAGCTCCTGTCCAAAGCTCTACATCGCTCTGGGTTGTACTATCTCCCATGGTTAGGGTTTTGCGTGCAAGAAACAAGAAGAAGGGAGAGAGAGGTGCGTGGGATCCTTCCTGGACTCGCACTGGAGGATCTACCCTCTTATATAAGGGTGAGCAATGAAGTCCTAACGTGTGCCTCCACGAGGACTCAAATTCTTTTCCCAAAAGGAAACTTATATTCCTTAGTTAAGAAGCAACCTTTTCTCTCATTATTATCCTTTAATATAACTATATTAGTTGGTTATTCAAAAATTCGAAAACCGTTTCCCTTATACTCTTTATTCTTGGCTTTTAATCCATTCGCCACGAAATTTATATTTCCTTTTTGTAGAAAATACCACTTCTTTAATAAAACCATGAAATTCATTAATATAGTATCACTTTATCCTCTTATTTTGCAATCTTGTTATTTTCTCTTTCTTTCCTCTTTATTGGGGTTCCTTGGACCCCAAGAAACTCTAATATTTCGAAATCCTTTTATTGGATACTCATTATCCTTCTAGATGCATCTAAATGTGTTATTCTTCATTATTTCTCATTATCTTGTTTATTTCTTATTAAAATATCACTTTTTGAGGATTTCTCTTTACTTTTCTTTTAATTTCCTCATTGTTATTCCTTTTATCATTAGGAATCCTTGGGATACGAAATTCCACTAAGGATTACTCAATTATACATCTTTTCACTTATTTTCCACATTTCATCACTGTTTTCAATTTATTTCTTAATAAAGAAATACTTAATTAATCTTTTCTTTTCTTATTCCCTTTTCTTTGCAACTTTGGACTCCTTGGAACCCAAGGAACCCAAGAGGCGCGAAATCCATCCTTTGATTACATTCTTTTTCCTTCCAGATGTTTTGACATCTCTCTTTTCTCAAAAACTCAATTAATCATTTATCAATTGAATTTCCTTGTTATTGGGCCCAATAGACAATAAAGCCCACAACACAATCATCAAGGCTATTGTAAAAAAAATCCATTTATTCAAAACTAATTATATCATTATTTGTTCCAATATCTTTAATGTGAGAAATTACATTCCTCACCAAAGGAACCCAAAAATTGGGGTTGTAGCACATGCTCTCTGACCACAACTGAAACTTATATCAATCTTGGGATCCTTTCTTGCACTGTTCCAAATATCCTTTATGAATGGTCAACGAAATAAGATGTGATCACATGTTTCAATCACCTTTACAAAAAATCCATCTTGAAGGAGTAGGGATCCCCATTCTTCTTGAATAATCTATATTTGGTTACTTGATGTGTGCAATCTTCTAGAAGTTAAAATGATATCTTTGTGGAAGATGACCTTTCCACAACCATATAAAAGTCCTATACTAAATTTTAAAGCTCTCATGATATTCTAGATCATTTTTAACTTGGGAAACTTTCTATCCCTAAAGGTGATATAATCATCACACTCACATCTAACTGGAAAGTCCTAAAGAAACTCAAGCACTTTCTTGTTATGTACTATTAGGAACATAGCACGACCCTTCACTAAGCACAACACTAACTTTACAAGTATGACATGATTCAAGTTTAAGTCTTGTGTCTTTACCCACTTGATCACTAAGGAAACTCTTATCAAGCAACCATGGTCCAATTAGAGATAGGTGTTGCCACCATTCTAGTATGGAATTTGATATGCCTGAGAAATTTCGTTCTAATTTTCAAAAATTTATGGAAAACTAGGACAGAGAAAAATTGGCCTCAACATACCAAAAGGATGATTTAGATAAATATTTTCACTAACCCATTTAACCCAAATAGTGTCCTTTTTCTGAGCTACATCACATCTATTAAGAAGAAGATAGGCTCCCCACACTTCATCAATCTTCCTTATACTAAACCCCTCCACATTGGGGAGTGGTAACTTTGTCCCATTTGAGTAAGTGAAGATGGGATTTTTTCCTCATTCTTTCCTCATAGAAAATCCCTACATAACTTCTCTATGTCTTCCATCGTAGACTTGGGAATAGGAAAGGAATATCACCAATACAAATATATTTCACTAAGTGTAGACTAGATGAGCTCCAACCTACTTGCCATTGATAATAATTTTAATTTCCATCCTTTGAGTTTAGTTTCAAATTTATCCACAAGAATAGAGTATGTTGATCTATGAATTATTCTAGTGACCAGAGGGATGCCCAAATAGCAGGAATGAATCTTACAATATTTAAAATTGAAAATATTCATCTTGTTTTTCTGTTTCTTACAAACATAACATCACTCTTGAGAGGATTGGTTCTCAGCCCTGATAGATTCACAAAACTATGAGGATGTTCAACATAGTTGTGGCATTATGACAATCAACTTCAAGGAAGATCACTAAATCATTTGAAAATATCAAATAGGAAATCAAGATATTTTTTGAAGCATTAATAGGAATGATAAGGTTGTCTTCAATAACTTGATTAATAAGGACAATAAAAACTTGGAAAATATTAACAACAAGCTAAGTAGGCAAAGGATCCCCTTAACAATTCCCATTATAAGGTATAAAACTAGTAGTAGGTTCACCATTGAATAGAACTTGATAAGAAGAGAATAAAAAGGATAGAAATCCCACTGAACCAAATAGGTGGGCACCCACTCTATGGAGGACAACAAAAAGAAAATCCTAGTTTATATTATCATAGGCTTTGGAAATGTCAACTTTTTAAGACATATCTTATTACCAATTGTTTTCCTCTTAAAGCCATGCAAGATCATGTTAGATAGAAGAATAGGATCTCTTATGTTTCTTCCTTTCACAAAGTTGATTGGTTATCACTAATTATGTGGGGCAAAACTGCTTGAATCTATTGGCCATGATTTTCAAGATTAGTTTATATAGGATATTACAAGGCAATAAGACACCAATTCTTGATTTCAGATGAATCCACACCCTTAGGAATAAGAGTGGTATACATATTGTTTGATCCCTTAGAATATGGAGAAGAAATCAATCATGTATTGTGAAACATGTGTTCCAATAATCAGTCCAGGTTTTCTTGATGAACAAGCCATTATACCCATCCAGGTCAGGATCCTTGTCACAATTGAAATTAGTCAAAATATCATTGACCACAGTTTGAGTAACTTTGTAAATAATAGACCTTATGTTCAATAGACAAAGTAGAGCCTGACCAAAAAAATCCTTGAGATGGGTGCATTTATTACAATTGTTGAACAAGTCAGTATAGAAATGAAGAACATCTCTTTCGTCATTCAAATCATTACTAATAGAATTAGCAATATTCATACTTCTAATATGATTCCTTTGGTGCCTAGTTTTAAGTGATGAATAGAAATAGTTAGACTGACTATTACCCTCATTGATCCATTGGATTATGGACTTTTGCCTAAGAAGGCTCTCTTCTACTCTTTCAGCTTTGTGCAATTCTTTCTTGGGGCCCATAACATTCTTTTGCAACACTTCATTTGCTAGATCAAGGTCAACTTCTTCTTGAGCTTGGGTTGCTTTGTAACTGATAGACTTGACATTATAATAGATGTTAGACACATCTTCCTGATTCCATTTCTTTAGAAGTGATCTAATGATGTGAAACTTTTTATACATCTTAAACATAAAAGTACCATCAAATTTCATCTCCCAAGCTTTCATGACAATATCAAGGAAATCCTCTCAAGATGCACATGCTTTAATGAATCAAGAAGGATCTTTAACATGCCTTGTGTGACTAGAAGTAGATAAAATGGAATGATTGTTGCTAATTGTATTGGAAATAAGTTCATTAGAAAAATGTTAAAGGAATTCCATAAACAATAAATTGTAAACAATTCTATCTATTTTTGAGGTAATCAAGTTATCTTGATGGTTTTCCCATGAAGAGAAAGGTCCCTTAAGGTCTAGCTTATATAAACCACAATTCAGAGTGTAAGAGTTGAACTCATCCATTGATTCATACAAAGGAGGTACTTTCCCCAACCTCTCACAATCTTTGTTGATCTCACTAAAAACACCAATGATGATCCGAGATTGACTTACAACCTTGTATGTATTGTCATTCCCAAATAGAAGATCTTTTAGAATCATTCTTGTGTCCATACACAATTGAAAGAAATAAGGAGAAATTATATATATTAACACTACAAAGAACATGTTGAACATTTTTAGAAATTCTCACGGTGTCACAATTACTAGGATTCCAAATGACAACAATCCTTCCCAAGGCATGATAGTCAATATTAGAAATGTAGTCAAACTAGGGAAAAACATATTGACAAATTTATTGATCTTTCTTTCCCCTTCGCTTAGTTTCATTCATAATTAAAATATTACTTCCCAACACTCGAAGCTCCTCTTGGACATTTGATATTTTGTTGTTGATGCCTATAAATTCCAAAGAGGAGACTCTGAAAGCTATGTTCATTTGATAACATGGGCCATTGGGTTGGCTGCCTCTGCTTCTTCATTGATGGTACCACATGAAATCTGCCACTTACTGAAAAAATAAAAATTTCTTAACTCTATGGAAGATACCACTACTAATATTGGTAACAAAAACATGGGGAGTTTTCCTTATCAAACCTCTAGTACGAGGGCCTTCCACAAATAGGTTTGACATTTCAACAAAGACATGAACTAGAGTAGAGGGGACTGATCTACCACCATGAAATGGACCCTTATAAATCGTCACCACTGAATCTTGCCATGTGTCCTTTGCTCAGCCTCTGTAACTCTGGAAGTAGTCATTAGACAATAGTCAGGTTCACTCCCATATACTTTACGAATATGACATCTACTTGGGACCCATTCATAGCTTAGGGAAAATTTCTATAAAATAGAACCTATATCTTTCTATAGATCAAAAAAATCAAGAAAACTAGAATTAGATTCCATTAACACTTATATCCTGGCAAACTCTAAGTGTGTGCACTCTTTAGTATACTTATCATCTTTTAGGGGAGTACCCAAAAATGAGTTGATTCTCTCAAGAGTTCTGACATTCCAAAACTCTAATAGAAGCTCTACAATACGAACCCTGTTTGGGACATTCTTCAAACCTGGCTTATTAAATGACAACCCCAAAAGACACTTCATGAGAATCCTCGGGTGTTGCTTGATGTACTAAGGACCATGTTTAAGAGCATAATCCAGATCCAAAGCCTATGAAAATCTAATGATAAAATTTTCATGCTTCTTATTGGCAACTTCGAGATCGTCCATAGGGCTTCAAAGTTTAACTAGATGATTATAAAGAAGATGCATATCCAGAAAGAAGTTGAGAACATATCCTATAAGGTAGTGATGTTATTTTGAGATGTCTCCCATATTCCACCTTCATATCCATTTTCTAGAGAGCTTCAACTGTCTGCCTTCCACATTGAAGATACCGTGCCACTCTTAAGGAGATTCAAAGACGAGTTCTTTACTAAGCAAATTATTCCTAAAGATCTAGTGAGATTCATTCTTAGAGTGGCAGTGATGGATTGCTGGTGCTCGCTCTCTAGGCATCAAACTCTTTCTAGGAATCTTTTGTAGGAGTCATGTTGCATGTTACACTTGTAGTTACATATTTAGAGTAATTAGATTTTTTTATGTCAATTAGACTAATAGAAGGCATTTTAGTGTTGATATAATGAATCTTGGTTCATCTAAACCAATGCCACATTCATCATCAATAAAGGAACTTCATAAATAATGGTTCAACTATTCTACACTAAGTCATGACATACACATACCCGTGTATGATCTACCCATATCCAGATGCTTCCTCATGTTTCCAACCTTCTAACATGAAGTTCCATGTCAAATGCACATCATTACTAACCTTAATCATTGTCAACAATTTCAATCCCAGTAAGCACATGATGTTCCTTTTGAACATAATGTGTTCAATGTCAGTAGTTGTAGCCAAATTAACCACAAGCATGCACATCATATCTGACCAATGGTACGTCATGCAATCTTATCAGTTAGTGTTAAGGAATCCCACAAGATATGTCATGTCATTTCCTTAACATGATGTGCCAACAATTTAATGAGCCAAAACTGTGGAAACTAATGACGCGAGACACACTTTACCCTAGGCATGACATAGCCCCATGTAAGTGAAAACATATAATGCTTGAAAGAGCATTTGTGAGAAGAGATCCTCTATTTGTTTTTATCTAACTTGGGGGAAATTAGAGGAGGTCTACTAAGGTGAGATTCATTGCACATGTAAATCTCCTAGGAATCCAATCCCTAGGTTTTACCTAAACCAAGTGTACAACAATCTCAAGTTCAAGAAGACATATCTTATCATGGTATATTATGATCAAATGCAAAAGACAAAATTTCCAATAATCATTTGATCAAGATAACAACATGAGAACTAGTATTTATATCATAAGTTTTTCTTTGGAGAAGTCAGGAGGCTATCTTTTTCATCTTGCCCTACCCTTGTAGATGATAAAAACAAATTACAATCACTAATTAAGTATGCAGAATGAAATAGGTAGTACTACTACCATTTCATAGGTCCCTAACTAGGAGATATTGGATCTCAGTGGGGGGGGGGGTGGGAGTACTGTTGGTACCCCTAGTTGTTTTTAAGGCAGTATTTGGCCAACCCATCCACCTCAACATTGCATCTTCTTCTAACATAGGACACCCGCTAATGACTTTGTCTCATGTTCTAAATCCTACAAAGGTACTTAACATATCTTTGGTTATCTTCAATGGGTTCTGACATTATCTTCACAATAACCTGGGAATTAATTTCAAACTCATCTTTGGATATATGATTTTCATGCCCAGTTCCATAGCTAGGAAATTGGCATTGAGTTCCGCTTTAGTGACCTCCATTGACCTGACCTTTGTGGCTACTCCTCCCATCCATCTGCCTATCTTGTCGTGGACCAGAACAACGCATGAATCCTAATTGTTCTTCACTACTATATCATAGCTAAGCTTCACCGCTCCCATTGTTGGTTTCTCCCAACTGGTGTCCTCAGGGTGTGTGGTCTCCATGGGTGTCCTCCGAAATGCCTCCTCCTGGGCTTGACACTCTTTTCTAATTAAGTTCAGTTACTGAATGGTGTGTGTTCTTATATTCTCAAAGGTATGTTTATTCTGGCATGTTCATATGTGACAACATGTAGTGAGAAATGTAGTTTTTGCAACATCATCCATCTTGAGCTGCTCGTGCATCCACATTTCTCTATTATATTGAAGAAAGATGTCCTTTGTCCACCCTAAAGGAGCTCCCACCAGACCTCCTTAGCTAACTTGTAGTCTTGTATTACATGTATAGTCTTCTCTTCAACCATACTGCACCTATGACAAGAGTTGATCATGGTCATATGTATTTGATATCGTTGTTTGTTCATTAGTATATCTTCATGCATCAGAAGCCATGCAAAGCTCTTAATCCTTGTTGAGACTCTTGATTTCTAGATTTTCACCTAGTGCCAATATGTTGGTGTGTGTTTTCCTTCTCACATGACTTGGTATGACAATCTTGTTGGTATATGTATGCCCGTAGAGCCATCCCAAGCGATTGCATGGAGTCGGATATTAATTAATCAATTAATGTGATTATTTGGTTAATTAATGAATTCCGAAATATTCTAATTAATCCACGAGCGTTTTAATTAACGCAACGTTTCTATTTACTGATGGGTTTAGGAAACCCTACTTCCCTTTGTATCCTATTTAAAGGAGGATCGACGGCCCATATCTATATAAGATAGAGAGAGGTTTTTCCGTTTACGCTCACGTACGTAAACCTAGCCGTCGCTGTCCTTAGGAGAGAAAGGAGAGAAACGCGCCGCTAGCACGCCGCCGCAGAGACACGCTCCTTCCCGCCGGCTTGAGAAGCACGACGTGGAGTTCCGTCCATTCGCGTGGAAGAAGTAGAGACGCAGACACCTTGACTCCTGCGTTCGGAGGACGTCGACGACCACCTGTACGTGCTGTGAGCAACGTACGTCACCACCGCAAAGGAGCATCGCCGGATCAACCTGCGACAGCAAACGGGAGAGAAGATCCGTCCGTGTTTGACAAGCAGTGTTGCACCGTCATGCAGCGGGACATCACCGGACTTGCTCCGTTATAAGGTATATCCCGCAAACTTATTTCTGAATACGATGTTATCGACGAGATCCTGTTACGGGTTGCGTGGATTTAGTTGCTTCCGCCGCGCATGTTTTCTCCACAAAACCCAACAGTGGTATCAGAGCAGCGTCGATCTACGATGTATTTGGATTAGTTTTGATATGATCGAATCGCTGTATACTATTTTTAAGTTGCATACGATGCGAATTAAACTTGTTAATGTGCAAATCTAAACCTAATTCTACATACGTAGCAGACTAATGTTTTTGACGTTTTGGACAGGGTCGACTATGGAAAATATAGATTTTCCTAAGTGCACGGAAGTGAAATTCCGTAGACCTTTTAGGGGCTCTGCCCCTGAGACCCCGCGAGGGGTGGCCTCCCCGCACAGGGGCGCTGCCCCTGAGACCCCGCGAGGGGCGGCCTCCCCGCACAGGGGCGCTGCCCCTGTGTACCCCGCATTGTCTGTGTGGGAGTCAAAAATTATTTAATGGGGAATGTCCTGCATTAAAAGTACTGCAATTTTAAATATGTATATACATATATGTAGATATACCTATGATAGCATACACGTCACCTTTAAAACATGTTTTATGTGGTGAATGCATACACGGTTATGGCCAAGTATCCCCTTTTGTGAATGTTGTGAATGAATGTGGATGTCGATCTTGTGGATATGTTTGTTTGTGAATTCTATGGATGTATAATGGTTACATATGGATCCTTTGTATAAAGTATTCGGCTTGCATGCCAAGCCTCATCTCTTACTTCAAAGTGTAATTAATTCTTTCCTTTTATGTTTGTACTCATATGATGTAATAGAGATAAGATTAGTTTTAGTCTTTGTAAACTTGATGTAAGGAGGCCACTTGAAGATCCAACTCCAAGGAGTGTCCATGGAGAAGCACCATGAAGATCTAATTCCAAGAAGCAACCTGAAGATCCAACTCCAAGGAGCGTCCGTGGAGAAGCAACAAGAAGATCCCATTCTAAGAAGCAACTTGAAGTTCCAACCTCACGAAGCATCCATGAAGTTGTTCATTGTAATGTTGATCATTACATGCTTACAGGTTGATTCACAGGTGTTGCATGAGATGCATAAGACCATAGGTGGACCGTAATCCTTTGTTGCTCTAAAGGATTACAATAGTATGGCCATAACCGATGTATTTGTGTTTGTGATTGCATGTCTATCATTTGTGGTTGTGGATATAGTAGTATATGATACGTACTATAAGTATGTGGTGTTTGGATATGTATATGTATTAATAAAACCCCTCAATTAATAATATTAAGTTTTAGTTGCCTTCCATAAAGCAACACACATGAAAAGCTTGATCGATTATGTGTGGGCACGCCTCCGCGTGGTACACTGTCTATCTCGTGGAAGTGTGATGGTGGGTGTGTGGGTCTGCCTCCGCAGGGTGCACACTCATCGTGTTGGCTTATGGGTTGGACTTGACTAGGGAACCTTGATAGGATCAAGTACCTAGAGGCACACATATGCATCATGGCAAGGAGTTGTACATGATCATCTATCCAAGAGTTGCATATGATGCAATTGGAAAAAGTTCCCTACCTTAGTATCTGGTCTTTGACGCCGGCGTTGGCTGGGCATTGATCCATTTATTTTGGGTCTTGGCTCACTAGAAGGTTGTGCGTTGCAATCTTCTGAGTTGATAGTGAGGGCTATCAATTTGAATAAAATAGTGGGAGCGTAATTAATTAAAGGCCTAATTAATCTCATTTATCAAATCTTTACAAGTCAAAATGTTTTGGACTAAATGCAAAATTTTCTTTTGTAGCAATCAAATGGCAACCAACACCCACACTTTCTCGTTGCGATAGGTCCTTGAGAAGGACAAACTTACCGGAACCAACTTTCAAAACTGGTTTAGGACGTTGAGAATTGTTCTCACACATGAGCGTAAGCTCTATGTCCTTGAAACACCAGAGCCAGAGGAGCCCGCCGTAAATGCGCCCAAGGCTGAAAAGGATGCTTACAAGAAGCACCTTGATGATGCCGTGGATGTCAAGTGCCTAATGTTGTGCTCAATGAACTATGAGTTGCAAGAGAAACATGAGAACATGAATGTCATGGAGATGGTAACACATCTCAATAACATGTATCAACATCAAGCAAGACAGGAGAGATATGATGTCTCAAAGGCGTTGTTCAAAAGCAAGATGAAAGAGGGAGACTCAGTTGGCACCCATATACTCACCTTGATTGGGTACGTGTAAAGCCTATCCAAGCTGGGATTTCCTCTAGGTCAAGAGTTGGCCACTGATGTGATTCTACAATCGTTGCCTGAGTCATATAATCATTTTGTCATGAACTACAACATGAACAATTTTGACAAGCCGTTGTCAGAATTGTTGGGCATGTTGAGGACAGTTGAAGCACAGATGAAGAAAGACAAGCCCAAGTCTGTGATGATGATCAACAAGACAAAGGGAAAGTCAAAAGGCAAAGGCAAGGCTAAGAAAAGTTCTAAAGCCGGGCAGAAGCCAAAGTCATCCACGCTCAAAGCTAAAGGTGGGATCTCCAAAGAAGGCAGTTGTCACCATTGTCACCAGCCTGGACATTGGAAAAGAAACTGTCCTCTCTACCTGGAGGAACTGAGGAAGAAGAAGCAGGGGATATAGATCTCCACTTCAGGTATATACGTTATTGAGATAAACTTAAATACTTCTTCATCATGGGTACTGGATACCGGATGTGGATCTCACATATGTTCTAATATGTAGGATCTGATAAGAAGTAAGCCTTTACGAAAGGGCCAAGTCGAGCTGCGGGTTGCTAATGGAGCAAGAGTTGCTGCCACCGCAGTTGGAGTTATTAGTTTATCTTTGCCTACGGGCCTTGTAATAGAATTAGATAATTGCTATTACATACGTGCCATTAATAGAAATATTATTTCTGTATCTTGTATGGACAAGAGTGGATTTGAATTTCACATTAAGAATGGAATTATTTCTATATCTAAAGATGAGATCTTTTATGGCAATGCCCCTATGTCTTATGGTATCTACTTGTTAGAACTTGAGACTAGCATATATAACGTAAATACTAAAAGGTTAAAACTTGACAACTCAAACAAAACATTCTTATGGCATTGTCGTCTTGGGCACATAAACGAGAAGCGCATATCTAGACTCCATAAGGATGGTTATCTAGACTCTTTTGATTTTGAATCATTAGAGACATGTGAGGCATGTTTATTAGGGAAAATGACCAAAACTCCTTTCACTGGACACAGTGAGAGAGCCAGTGATCTGCTAGGGCTCATACATACTGATGTATGTGGACCTTTTAGATCAAATGCTAGAGGAGGCTATCAATACTTCATTACCTTCACTAATGACCTCAGTAGGTATGGCTATGTATATCTTATGAAACACAAGTCAGAAACTCTTGAAATGTTCAAGACTTTCATGAATGAAGTAGAGAAGCAACTTGGTAAGAGTATTAAAGCACTCCGTTCAGATCGAGGTGGCGAATACTTAAGCCAAGAGTTTGAGGACCTTCTGAGAGACCGTGGTATTGTATCACAATGGACTCCACCTGGTACACCACAACATAATGGTGTGTCAGAAAGAAGGAATCGTACATTATTATACATGGTATGATCAATGATGAGTTCAGCCGAACTTCCAATATCGTTCTGGGGATATGCTCTAGAAACTGTAGCGTTTACACTTAACCGTGTACCTTCCAAATCGGTTCAAAAGACACCATATGAGATATGGAATGGGAATCGTCCCTATTTGTCTATGTTAAAGATTTGGGGATGTGAAGCTTATGTTAGGAAACAATTTCCTGAAAAGCTTGGACCCAAATCGGAAAAATGCTATTTTGTTGGATACCCCAAGGAAACTCGGGGATACTACTTCTACACACCAACTGACAACAAAGTGTTTGTTGCTAGGACTGATGTATTTCTTGAAAAGGAATTTATTTCCAAAGGAATTAGTGGGAGGAATGTAGAGCTCGAAGAAGTTCGAGACTAACAAGAAAGCAGAGAACCTGAGGAGGTACATAAGGAACATGAAGACTCACAAGTTGTAGTGGAATTTCAAGTTCCAAATGTAACACAGGAACCTCGTAGGTCTAGTAGGACATGACTTGAGCCTGAGAGATTTGGATTTCTCGTGATGAATTGGGCATAGCAGATGAGCCAACTTCCTATCTAGAAGCTACTAAGGGACCAGAATCTGAGAAATGGCTCGAAGCCATGAGATCTGAGATGGAATCCATGTACACCAACAAGGTATGGACCTTGGTGGATCCACCCGAAGGGGTAAGACCCATAGGGTGCAAGTGGGTCTTCAAGAAGAAGACTGACATGGATGGAAATGTTCAAACCTATAAAGGTAGATTGGTTGCTAAAGGATTCCGTCAAATTCAAGGTGTTGATTATTGCGAGACCTTCTCACCAGTTGCCATGGTTAAATCCATCAGAATCATGCTTGCCATTGCAGCTTATCATGACTATGAGATTTGGCAGATGGATGTTAAAACAACATTCCTTAATGGGAATTTACTCGAGGATGTGTACATGACACAACCTGAGGGTTTTATCGATCCAAAGGAAGCCAATAAAGTCTGTAAGCTACAAAGGTCAATCTATGGATTGAAGCAAGCATCTCGGAGCTGGAATCTACGTTTTGATGAAGTAGTAAAAAATTTTGGCTTTAGTCAAAATGAAGATGAACCTTGTGTTTACAAAAGGGTTAGTGGGAGCACAGTCGTATTTCTCATGTTGTATGTGGATGACATACTATTGATGGGAAATGACATCCCTACTCTTCAGACAGTAAAAGGTTGGCTAGGGAAGACTTTCTCTATGAAGGATTTAGGCGAAGCATCCTATATACTTGGGATTAAGATCTATAGAGATAGATCTAGAAGGCTTCTAGGCCTAAGCCAGAGCACATACATTGACAAGGTGCTAAAGAGGTTTAGCATGGAGGGTTCTAAGAGAGGTAACTTGCCCATGTCCCATGGGGTTACAATCTCTAAAGCCCAGTGTCCTAGTTCATGTGATGAACGGGCACGCATGAGTAAGATTCCATATGCATCAGCAATTGGATCTATCATGTACGCAATGTTGTGTACTCGTCCTGATGTGTCGTATGCTTTGAGCATGACGAGCCGGTATCAGTCAGATCCAGGTGAATGTCACTGGACAGCCGTAAAGAACATCCTAAAGTACTTGAGAAGGACTAAGGATCAATTCTTGGTATACGGTGGTGAGGAAGAGCTCGTGGTAAAGGGTTACACCGATGCTAGCTTCCAAACTGACAAAGATGACTATAGATCGCAATCTGGATTTGTGTTTTGCCTGAACAACGGAGCTGTAAGCTGGAAGAGTTCCAAGAAAGAGACGGTTGCGGATTCTACAACAGAGGCCGAATATATTGCCGCATCTAATGCTGCAAAGGAAGCTGTGTGGATCAAGAAGTTCATTTCTGAACTTGGAGTGGTTCCAAGCGCTGGTGATGCAATTTAGTTGTTTTGCGACAACAATGGAGCAATTGCACAAGCTAAAGAACCAAGATCGCACCAACGTTCCAAACATATTCTACGACAGTTCCATCTCATACGAGAGATCGTACAACGAGGAGATGTGAAGATTTGCAGAGTACCTACAGAATGCAATGTGGCTGACCCGCTCACAAAAGCACTTTCACAGCAGAAACATGACGGACATGTTCGATCACTTGGATTGAGATTCATGAGTGATTGGGTATAAGTGTAAGTGGGAATCTGTTGGTATGTATGCCCATAGAGACTATAATTCGATGATTGTAATGGGATACTATGTAAATGATTTGTAATACTACATTGATCATATCAATAAAGGCAAGTTTCCAATCTATATGTTTGTGTTTTATATTGTGAGATGACCATAAAACTTATAGATGTCTACAGAATAATATACTCAACGACATATGTCTTTGGGTTGATGACCTGAACAGTGAGATCATATGTATGCTAAGAGAATGTATTCTTATTTTGTCCCTAATCGGTTGTTATTGTGGAAATATCCATAGACATCAATAACACATAAGATTAGAATGTATGTTGGTTGATGGAAGAGTCTCATTATCCATGATATGGAGATATCAAACCAAATACATAGATACTTGTTAGAGAACAGTGTATCGGATAGACCCACCTTGAGAGTGACACATGGATACCATGATTGGTAGTTAGAGTCACATCTCATAATGATGGTGGTGATTGAGGTTCTTAGACCTGAAGTCACTACACTTATCACATGTCGTTCGGTGTACTTTGACATCATCCACCGTGGTCCTGAATAAGGATTGCTATAAAGATGGTGCTTGGGTGCACTGTGACACATGGGGATGACTGTGAGTGATGTAGATGGAATTTGTCCTTCCTACTGGAGTTTGATATTCTGGCCACTTGATAAGCGAGACTGAGAAATGCATGGCCATGCTGATGTGAGTCAATATGTGATATTGAGCTTACATATATCTCAGACAGTCTGCTCTAGTTCAAGGAACATGGATTGAACGTTGAAAAGGATAACATTTCCATGACTTGAGTTCAATCCGGATATCCGCGACAAAGGAACTATACAATCACTATAACACCAATCATGAATGATAGGTTAAGTTGTTCTCCAACTTCTCCAATTACTTGGGTAGCAATGAAGTCTTGCTAGATACCAATCATTGTTTGTGAAATCATAATATGATTATGGATATCACTGCCAACGTAATTTGGAGCCTACCGGGTCACACACATAGGATGTATTGGAATAGGAGTATAATTGTGGATTTGAGTGGAATTGCTCCGAATCACATTGATTACTAAAATGTTTATGTAATGGATTAGAATAATATTGGAGTGACTGGCTCTGAGTGCAAGTGGGAGTCTGTTGGTATATGTATGCCCGTGGAGCCATCCCAAGCAATTGCATGGAGTCGGATATTAATTAATCAATTAATGTGATTATTTGGTTAATTAATGAATTCCGGAATATTCTAATTAATCCACGAGCATTTTAATTAATGCAACGTTTCTGTTTACTGATGGGTTTAGGAAACCCTACTTCCCTCCGTATCCTATTTAAAGGAGGATCGACGGCCCATATCTATATAAGATAGAGAGAGGTTTTTCCATTTACGCTCACGTACGTAAACCTAGCCGTCGTCGTCCTTAGGAGAGAAAGGAGAGCAACGCGCCGCTAGCACGCCGCCGTAGAGACATGCTCCTTCCCGCCGGCTTGAGAAGCGTGACGTGGAGTTCCGTCCATCCACGTGGACGAAGTAGAGATGCAGACGCCTTGACGCCTGCGTTCGGAGGACGTCGACGACCACCTGTACGTGTTGCGAGCAACGTACGTCACCGCCACAAAGGAGCATCACCGGATCAACCTGCGACAGCAAACGGGAGAGAAGATCCATCCGTGTTTGACAAGCAGCGTTGCACCGTCGTGCAGCGGGACATCGCCGGACTTGCTCCACGATAAGGTATATCCCGCAAACCTATTTCCGAATACGCTGTTATCGACGAGATCCTGTTACGGGTTGTGTGGATTTAGTTGCTTCCGCCGCGCATGTTTTCTCCACAAAACCCAACAAATCTAGTGGTGTGTATGCCACTAGTGATGTGCTTCCATACTTGGGGCATCTTCCCCTTCCTACTCTGTAGGAGTTTGGAGGCTCTTGATCTCATCGACTAGATTTGTAAGAAGGCACTCCTCTAACAACACTATGTCCCACTCCCCTTCCAAGTTAACTAAGCTATTGAGTTTCAGATCTAACAACTCCATGGTGATCGAATTCTTGACATGATTTTCCAAAAAAGGGCCGCCCTGCCACCATCTCTCTTCCCATACACTCATGTTATGACCTTTCATAGGGATTTTGTATGAGTTCTCTTCAATGAAAGGCTTCCCCATATTCACAACTCTATAAAGTCGTGATAGGTTGTGTGTCTTTTCTTGATGTACTTTATCATAATGTTTCTTCATCCGTGTACACCACAAGGTTTCCTTATTGCTTCTCATGTCCCAGGTGTTCCAATACAGTAAGGCAATGTTCTAGTCCCACATTTTATTTAACCCCAATCCACCATCTGGTTTCTTCTAGGTGACCATGTCCTAGGCTACCAAAGCTATAGGGTGAGCGTTATGGCATCCTCCCCTTATGAATCTTAATATAGTGTTGCCTATGTGACTGACCTATCTCTTTTAAGGGTGGTCAATCAAGCTACAATTGTGGAGATCGATTGATATAACTCTTTCAAAGTTAGTCACTATGGATGAAGCTTAGGTCAATTAATCTAATTCTTTTGAGATCAATCAATTGATCTTGTAGTTCAATCATGTTTTTTTTAGGTTGTAGATCAAGCCATGTTGTGGATGGATGAGAAGTGGAATTATGGACAAAGAATTGAAGACTCACAATGTCTCCTAATCCTTTCAAAAGGAGGAAATGATCATCTTTTTATATGAGGCAAAGAGGAAGGCCAATATCCTCTGAAGGAATGTGATGAAGCATTTGTAGTGAGTGCAATAGAGTTAAGAAGATGAAGGGTATCTATATTTGGCTAACACACTAGGGTCGATTAGTTGAAGTAGACCTAGAGCTCAATTCATAAAGATTGATTGTTGGATGGTCGATTGTTAGGAGGTTGAAACTGAAGCTTGATCATTGTAATTTGATAATTGGTTGGTCCTCTATTAGCAGAGATCAAAGAACAAAATTCAATCAATAGATCTCAATTAGTGAGGTCAATCTCCAGGTCAATAGGTGGCTTGTTGATAGGGCGATTGATTAGTGGACCTTGATTGATGTAGCTTGATTAGAAGAGCTCGACTTTAAAAAGTCAATCAATGTACCACAACCACTATTGGTCAATCGAAGGATGTCAATCGATAGAGCTTGATCAGATAGCTCGAATGGAAGGTCGATCAAAGAGGTCGATCAATTAGTTCTTGATCATGGATTTGAGCCAAAAATGTTGATCAATTTGCCTTCTATACTTTTCAAAATATGTTCTCAACTGGGGCACTACCCCAAACCTTACAAGAGGTGTCCCCCTCTCAACCCCCACCCACCAAAGGATAGTGGGAAACCCTAGTCTACGCTGGTATGGAGATATAAGACTCCAAACCTACAAAGTAAGTAAAAAAAGAATCAAAACCCTAACAAATTAACCTCTAAATAAAAGTAAATGAAGCTGATTCTATGGAAAACTAGCAAAATCTAGATGAAAAATATATTAAAACTAGGATGAGCATGCATTCAAAAAATATCCCTAATCTAAAATATTATTTTTTCTCAAGAAACACAAAATTTGAGACAGTAGACAAATGAATACTTTCAACCCTTGTGATTGCCTCACCTTCACTTCATGGTCATTTTCCTACCACTTGATGTTTCTAATTTGCCAACTTCTTGAGATCATAGAACACATCTACCTAGGTCTTTACTTCTGATTTTGTTTTGCAAAAACATTTCCTAACCACTATCCCAACACCAAGCATGTCTGAGAGTTTCATTTGAGTTCATAGAATCTTGCAAAAGAAAACATATTCATAGGATTTGTAATTTTACTGAATAAAAAGGATGTCAAATGAGATATTCAATGTGGTACTGGGTGAAAATGGAAAGAAATGGGTGCATAAGGAAGGTGTGAATATCTCCACTATTTGACTTGAGATTGATTTTTCTTTTTTGAATGATTGAAAAGTTGTGCTTGTTTGAGCTCATTGGCATAATTTTTAGTTTCTTAGTGGTACACCCCTATTACATAGAGAGGGGTATGGAATAACAAGGTATCGTAGGGAGGGGGTGTGCCACCTAGAACTTACAATTTGGCACCTTTTCTAGATCTTTGTGGTGGATAGAAGGTAGGAAATTGGAAGAAGTAGTGTAGAAGAGGGGTTGTGTCAACATGAAACTTGGTTTACACATATGTGGACTAGATTGTCTCCTAGTCCCACTATTCTCAAATAGTGACATGATAAGGAAAATTTCATGATTAAATGAATATATTTAGGTAACTATTTATATAAATTATGTGTTTTATTCCTCTTAGTTCCATAAATATTTTCCATCTTTTTTGGGAAATATGATGTTTGGGTTCTTAGGTCACCTAGGGTGATATCTAGCCATTGGATTGCTTCAAAAAACTTATCCTTATGAGGTGTTACTTCAAATAATGGGATTTAAATTGTGAAACATGCATTTATAAAATCAAAATGCTTGAATATATGTCGGATAGATAATGTAATGACCCATTTTTAGATTAACCATCTAATTAGGGTTTACTTGATTGATTGCATGCTTAATCAGATGACCATTGTTTAAATCTTAGTTAATAATGGTAGTTTAATTTTGATGTTTTAATTTTTAACATGAGCTTTAATCATACTTCAATTCACATAATTAGGGTTTGATAATTGAAAACTTAATCGACCAAAATTAGAGTTTTGATGACATATGAATACATAATTTGATAAGTATAGTGGATCACTAAATGATTTTTAGTATTTTATGTGTAACTCTAATTTAGTTGATATTTGTATATGATTTGAGTAACACAAATATGAGACCGCTTGAAAAATATCACAATTTTTCAATAATTCTTTGACCTATTTGTAGGTCAAGTTTCCCCAAGAGAAACTCAACCGATCATGTATTCAGATTGAATTATAACAATATGGTATTTTTAGTTTATCTTTTTATTGGTAGATCCGATTGACGTAAAATTTTAATCATATTTGGGAAAATATATGTTAGATTTCATATTGAATTTAATACCTTTTGGATGATATTTGATCTATATAGAGAGGGGTGTCGGTCGAGTTCTTCCTAGGGCAAACTCGACCGACCATGCTGCAGACTACAATATAGCAGTAAAGTATTTGATATTTAGTTATTAAATGGTAATTCCAAATGATTTGAAATTTTTATTGTAGATTGTAAAATCATTTTGAGTCATTATGTTAATTTTTCATATATTTTTTAAATGATGTTTGAGTGTAGTGTCGGTCAAGTTTATAACTTAGCTGACCAATCAATCTAAACAAAATAAACATATAATGAATAGCTTGTTTGCAATTTTTCTGAGAACCTCAATTCATCTATATGACTAACCTAAAACCCAAGGATCTCTCATAACTCATCTCATCATTCTTATCCAAGAAATGAAATTCTAGAGAGAGAGAGGAGATCTAGGGTTTTGAGAAGAGAAAGTGATGGAGATGTTGACCTAAGGTTTCTCTATCTGTGATATGATGAAATCAAGTAAGTTTAGCTTCTTTGCATATAATTTCATAGTGAATCTTTTCTCACATGTCAAGATTCCTTCTCTCCTATGATTTGATTAGAAATCACATCAAATCACCCCTTTTCTCACTCTTTCTCTTCTAACTCCCATTTCCATGGTTTCCGAGTTGAGAGAAGGAAGAATTGTATTCAATTGCTAGAGTTTGATTGAATTTCCAAACATTTAGAGTTTGACCTACATTTTTAAGGTGCTTGTCACCATAGGTGAGTGTTTTTCTCCCTCCTAAGCTCTGTATTCATGTTGAAAGCCTGATTCTATCTAGCTAAAATAATCAAAAACCTTACTTGTATATGTATGTGATTGGATATTGATTTGGGAAAGATATTAGGGGATCAAATTCTACTGATTTTCATTATTTCTCATTAATTGAAACTTGATTAGTTCCTGATATATTGATTGAGGATTTATTGAAAATCCTACAGATAGATGGCTATGCTATTTCATGTAATTTTTTCTTAAAAATCAGCCCAATTGACGATATGCTTGGAAATGAATTAACATGCATAGAATCGTATTTGAATTGTACTAGAATGTATTATACAAGTGTATTATTGAATGTTAATGGAAATTGAACATGATATTCACATAAGGATGAATACAAGTTGACCACATAATCTGATTAGGGTTTGTGTCGAGGAAGTGAATCAAATTAGTCAATTAATCAATGTATACTTATGATTGATGAATGGAATATATGAAATTGAAACTAGGGTTTCCAAATGTGTGAATAGCCCTAATGAACCCTTGTACATCATGATGAAATTACTTAGTGATACAATTCTTATGATGTGTTGAACTAAGGATGACTTCTTGAAAATCCTCGATGTTTAGTATGAAGATGAGTATGAGTGATAAATCTAGAACTTCTATATGATGTTGTAAATGCGATTAAATGTTGACGTGTAAGTATTATTACTTCAATTGAAGATGATGAGTCTTATGACTATAATCTAATCCTAATGCATCTATTTTAGTATGACTTATGAAACAATGAGTAAACCTTCACATGAATGTGGATCCATTTATACAAGCCATGTAACAATGAAATGAGAAGAATGATTAGAGGTTGTGTCGTAAGAAGATGTAACATGAACCATTCTATTAAGATAATGTGGAGAAGCATTCAAAACATACATCATTAACTAAGCGGAAGTGATCACTAACATCATATTACTGAAAATCACTAAAAATTAAAACTTTTTTCAAAGAGATCCATTCATAGGAAAACTCTTTCAACAATAACCAATGTATTACATTTACATCCTGGTTCATAAGTACATATTTTGTACCATCTCTTCTCGAGGGTTACAATATAAACTGCCTTGTTAAAAGCTAAACACAGACAACATAAGAACCTCGAGGCATCAAGCTAAAATCTCAAAATGATTCATTAAAAGCACTAACTATTAACTCCGAGGACCTGAGAGTACAAAGACGACACATAGGACATCTATCTATAAGACACGACAGACAGTACACTCAACTTGAGCTATCACTGCTGTCCTTACTGCTGCTAAAATTCTTCCTCTACAAGATTATTCTCAATATCCTTCGTGCTCATCCACCTAAAAAAAATGTTGGATCCCACGGGGGTGAGACAATTGAAAATTGCCCCAGCGAGAGATATAACTCTCCACCAGAAACATTATTATTGCAGTTTATAATATGAATCGGAATAGAGGATAAGCAGTTTATATCATTCTCATCTTTAAATATTGCAACTATCAATGATAGTGCATTAAATCATCTATTCTCTTTATAAGGAATAGGAAGAACATGTATATCATTTATCTATTATATTAACTCAACATCTCATGCTTTTCTCATGATACTCATTACTTTGATATGCCACCCATGACTCTTTCTTGTTTCTATTTGATGGACTTAGCCAATCTGCTAAACATGTATTGGCTTATACTAGACATGAGAGTGTACATCATCATATCTTGTTTAGGCATTGGTCCATACCAATCCTATATAAATATTCCAGGCATTGGATTATAGAAATCATGTGCAACTAGTATGAGCATTGGACTTATATTGTTCCTGTGTATCCATTCCAAGTATTAGATTATGCCAATCCCAAATATTCTAGGTATTGGACTATGCCAATCCTGTGCAACTATTCCAGGTATGGAACTATGTCAATCCTGTGACATTATTCCAGGTATTGAACTATGTCAATCATGTGCAACTATTCCAGGTATTGAACTATGTCAATCCTGTGACATTATTCTAGGTATTGAACTATGTCAATCATGTACAACTATTCCAAGTATTGAACTATGTCAATCATGTGACATTATTACATGTATTAAACTATGTCAATCCTATGCAACTATTCCAGGTATTGAACTATATCAATCCTGTGACATTATTCCAGGTGTTGGGTTGTGACCAATCCTATGCATTTATTCTAGGTATTGGGTTACGACCAATCATGTGCAGTTATTCCAGGTATTGAACTATGTCAATCCTGTGACATTATTCTAGGTATTGGGTTGTGACCAATCATGTGTAGTTATTCCAGGTATTGGGTTATGACCAATCCTGTCCAGTTATTCCAGGTATTGAACTATGTCAATCCTGTGACATTATTCCAGGTATTGGGTTGTGACCAATCCTATGCAGTGATTCCAAGTATTGGGTTATGACAAATCCTGTGCATTTATTCAAGGTATTGAACTATGTCAATCTTGTGACATTATTCCAGGTATTGGGTTGTGACCAATCCTGTGCAGTTATTCTAGGTATTGGGTTATGACCAATCCTGTGCAGTTATTCCTGGTATTGAACTATGTTAATCCTGTGGCATTATTCCATATTTTGGGTTGTGACCAATCTTGTGTAGTTATTCCAGGTATTGGGTTATAACCAATCTTATGCAGTTATTCCAGGTATAGAACTATGTCAATCCTGTGCAACTATTCCAGGTATTGAACTATGTCAATCCTGTGACATTATTCCAGGTATTGGGTTGTGACCAATCCTATGCAGTTATTCCAACTATTGAACTATGTAAATCCTATGAAATTATTCTGGGTATTGGGTTGTGACCAATCATGTACATTTATTCTAGGTATTTGGTTTTACATTATGTTACCCTGAATTAGGGTAAGGGTTCATTAACCTTCTGGATTAGGGTTTCATGATCTCTTTACTATGGATCATAACCTAATCACCACATGATTAATTCTCATGTATGAATTCCTTTCTATCATCTTTCAACTTGATTAGGTTTACATCAACCCTTCAATCAAGTACATACATCTATGATTGACATAGTGTACTGAGTTATTGCTTATTTAAGCTTCAAGGATTAACTCATCTAAGGTTACCAATTACTTAATACCTTAAAGGTACAACCCAAGTGATTATCTTTGATATAAATTAGTAACAACCATAGGGTCATTTTATCTTTCATCACCTTAGGTTTCCAATTGTCTTAATCACATTGAAACATCCAAACTTTCTTAACCATTGATGCTCCAAACGGTTTGAAACCGTTTAAGCAAAACAATAATGAAACCGTATGGAAAATTTACACTTGAAACCACTTGGTTCTCCAAATGGTTTGAGACCGTTTGGACTCAAACAGTCTTAAGACTGTTTGGTCCAAACTCTCTCAAAACTAAATGGACTAAAAGGTCATTCATCACTTTATCAATTGAGGTTTTCAATCATTAAACCTTCTATCAATTGAACCACTAATTTATTCTTCAATTGACCATTGAATCACCCTTCAATTGGACCTTCAACTAGGGTTTTGAACCCAATTGAACTAGGGTTTATAATCCATAAACCATCAATTAGGGTTTTAAAATTGAGGAACCATCAATGGTTGACATTGTGTAACTAATTCAATTGAAATAATTGGATCATCATCAAACCATGACATGACCTGACCTCAAACGGTCTTGAGGTAATTTGGATGACCTCCAAATGGCCTTGGTTGACCTCCAAACGGTCTTGAGACCATTTGGGTTAATCAACCCAAAGTTTTAAATCAACCAATTGAAATTTTAGCACTTAACCCGATTAGGGTTTCTAATTGGAGGATTGTCCATATATTGAATCAATCAATTGGATCCATTAGATCATCATCCAACATGTACTAGGGTCCTGACCTCAAACAATCAACCCATCCAAATAGTTTGGGATCCAAACCTCCAAACAATTTCCAAATTGTTTGGTCTCCAAACGGTTTGGTGAAACCGTTTGGACCAAGGTCTTAAAACCGTTTGCAAAAGAAACTTGTTGGAATGGGTGCCTAAGATGATGTCATCATCATCTACATTCGTTCATTCAAAATCTACTGCCATTTTCATAGTAATTACATCAATGGATCAAGGGAATTTCAAGTAGAACAAAATGATCAACAAATAATGGAGAATTGAATACAATAACAACATTTAAGGGTTTAAGTTATACAACCCGCCTCCAATTGAGCTTCAAAGCTTATAGCTTCACATCAACAATGGTGGATGAAGCTTTTGTAACTCTCCCAAGGCTCGTCTTCAAGCTTTGGATAGAAAAGATTGGCTAGGATTGAAGATGGAATCGAGATAAGAAGAAATCATGCATTGATTTGTGATTTCCATCGTGAAAACAAGGTGAAAGGAAGTCAAAAAGCTTACCAACAGGTTGGGGGTCATCCAACTGCTGCTCCTAGATCCCTTGGTTGTTTTTTCAAGCAAAGAAAAGAAGTGGATTCCAAAAAGCCTTTGGTTTGAGTTGTAAAAGGTGTTTTTATAAGAAAATCAATGATAGAGAAAATACCATATAAAAATCTTTTAATTCTGAAATTGGTGCCACCTCTTCCCCCTCAATTCCTTGCATGAAAAGATATCTTCCTCACCTCCTAATTCCCTTCCATTATCCATGAATTAAGGGAAAAGAAATTAAGCACCTTAACCCTTATAATATTATTATCCATAAGTTAGTGGATATTTCTTTTTATTTTCTTAATGTGAGTGGGTTCTCCACTCACGTAGATATTTCCTTTGCCTTTTCTAGTCACAAGGACATTCAAACTTGAGAAAATCCCACCATATCGTTTTTGGTTGAAGGTCCTTCAATTATTTTATTTATTTTTGCATTAAATTGAATTAAGGTTTCAATTATGCTTAAATCTTGACTATTTTAATATCAAGATTCTCTCTCCTTCAAAGTGATACAAATGAGACGCCCCTCTCAATTTATTTTCTCTAAATGATGCCAAGAAACATGAGGGACCGTCTAGAGGTGGTATTTTTCATATTGAACCCTAGCTTTTGGGTAATTTACACATTACACCAAAACTAGGTTTTAATGCACAAACATTGATCAATAAGCTCTTTCTTGGTGCTCAATATATCACAAGCCATACCCCTAAATCATTATCATACTTATGATTCTTCAACATTTGAGGAACATTTTATCATGTAACACTTGCAATTTAACCCCTCAACTTGGGTAATTTACACTTTAGTCCAAAATAGGCAAAACAATATTTTAACATTGTTCAAAAAGGACTAAAATTGGAATATAAGTTCCTCTTGAACCGTAATTACTTTTCAAAAAAATAAGAACAAGCATATAATTGTCTTTCTTAAAAAAAATACCTAGGGTTAAAGCATAACCCAGGTCAGGGATGTTACAAGTTATAAACCCCTAACAAGGATTCCATCCCCGAAATCCCAGATAAAGGGAGGCATATATTATTCATACATCATCTCATCAAGTCTTCACATAACATCTCAATGTTATGTTTATGCAAGGCATAAACCCCTAACATGCGATGTCCATGCTATATTATATAACCAATCTGATTCCACAGTTAACCACTCCAGGTGGTCAGCAAAAAATATCTGATACCAGAATTCCTTACCTTGGTATCCATCACATGTGCTAAAAACACATCACATCTTCATCTTTCTTTCATCCTGGGACATTTCTTGTTATACATATCTTTTCCTTGGAACCCAAGTCCAAGACAAACTGATACTTTTCTAAGTATCCATCAAATAAAAAAAATTAATTTATGCACACCAAGTGTCCTTAGACCCACTTGATTGCCATGTCCCTGAAAGAAAAGAAAACAAAGGATCACATTCCTCTTATAACCCTATTATTATCCAGGGTTGTTTATTCATGAGAAGAGATTATCATCTTCTCTAAATATTACATGAACCTTCTATTGTTCATGAGTTATTTACTCTTATTTCTTTCTTGGTTCCTTGCCATCAGCATAGGAATCATATGGATGATTAATTGTCATCATTTCTTAATATCATTTTCACCATGATTAGATATAGGTATTCAAACATTTAGTTCATCACCGATCATTGTTACCTTCCATCAGGTAACTATTACCTCTAGGTCTTCAGACCAGGGTATACATTATACTAAACATCTTCTTTTGTTTATAAATTGATTTACAATTAAATCAAATTCCTTCATAAATGTGGTAGAAATATCCATGCCACATCTCCTACTTCTTTCTTTAGATTGTTTCAGAATGATTACTTGATTAGAGTAATAAAAAAGATAACAATCTAGGTATGTCATACTTACCTTGTCTTCAATAAATGAATACCTGGCTAGGGTATTCAAGAATTGAAATTAGGTAGTATGTAATTGTTTTATATTATGTTTCATATTCTTATCATCTCTTTAAATTTCACTACTTAGTATCTCAGATTTTCTCTAAGTGTTTCTTTTACATCTTTTCCCTTTGTGCATGAAAAGAGAAATTTTCAAACATATAAGAGAATATTGGACTAAACATACATTTTCATCCTTCTTATCTATTCTTCATATCCTTAATGGATTATACAGATGAACTAAATAAAAACTACCTTTCTTATAGTAGAGAGTAGAAGATAACTCAAAACAGAAAGTTCCATCTTGACGTGTCTACCTCTTACAAGTTATCTAGCATCTTATTTAACCCAAAACATGGAGTCAGTTTTTATCTGTTATTGCCTTTATCCTCTACTACCAGAAGTAGATGGACCAAACTGTGAAACTTGTCTTCATCCTCTACCATTTGCTCCACTGGGCTGAGGTCCTTGTGGGTTTTGCAGATTATGCCTTGACTGTTCGGTCACCTCACTATTTCTCCTTGGATATTGTTGTCTAAAATGTCCTGGCTGTCCACATTTATGACAAGATCGACCCCAACTTGATGACCCCTGCATAGGTGCACTATATTATGGTTGAACTAGTGAAGATTTTGGTTGTTTGTTGCCACTACTCCACTATTCCCATGATTGTGTAGACTTCCTTTTAAGGTTTGTCTCATGTTTCTTTATCGTAGACCTTTCTATCCTCCGTATAGACTCCACGAATGTGGAAAACCTCTCTCTACTTTCTAGGGAAGATGTCGGGATGGACATCTCAACATTCAATCCCTTCTCAAAACGTCATATCTTCTCCTCCTCAGTAGTTGCCATTTGAGGACAAAATCACAAAAGTTCCATAAACTTAACCTCATATTCATTTATCGACATGGCTCCCTGTCGAATCTTCTCAAACTATGAAATCTTTTCATCTAAGTATGTCTTTGGAAAATACTTATTGATGAATTCTCGACGAAATTCCTCCCATTCAACCTCTTCATCATTCCTTTTTACTTCTTCTATAGCACACCAGTGTCCAGCACTACCCTTCAAAAGGTACACCGCATATTTAACTTTGTCAGCCTCTGGGATACTAAGGATCTTAAAGGCTTTTTCTAACTCAGTGAGCCAGAGATCAGCATCTGCTGGGTCAGATGTACCAGTATATTCTATGGCTCCTACACGACGTAGTCGTTCAAAGGTCTTACCATACCGATATCGCTCATTGGAAACTGGTTCCCTAGGTGCCGGTGCCGGCATCCGGTCTGCCATATACCTCAGTGTGGTCATGAGTTTCCCAAAAAGATTATGAACATCTGGGTTTCCTCTCATGACTTCATCAACATGGGGATTTTTAAGCACTACTTCCTCCCTTGCCTGATCCCTTACACCTCCCACTGGTGCAACAACATTGCTCTCAGCAACATGTCCCTCATATTCTTCAGACATCTTCGAGTTATATATCTTCTTTTTCATAAGCAGAAGGCACTATAAAATACACTGGAGTACACTTAGAATAGTCTCGATACCTTAGTCCTATGTCTCTGTAGACTCAGCGAACCTAGAGCTCTGATACCACTAAATTGTGGTGAAGTGTTCAAAACATACATCATTAACTAAGAGGAAGTGATCACTAACATCGGATTACTAAAAATCACTAAAAATTAAAACATTTTTCAAAGAGATCCATTCATAGGAAAACTCTTTCAACAATAACCAATGTATTACATTTACATCCTAGTTCATAAGTACATATTTTGTACCATCTCTTCTCGAGGGTTACAATATCAACTTCCTTATTAAAAGCTAAACACAGACAACATAAGAACCTCGAGGCATCAAGCCAAAATCTTGAAATGATTCATTAAAAGCACTAACTATTAACTGTGAGGACCTGAGAGTACAGAGACGACACATATGACATCTATCTACAAGACACGACAGACAGTACACTCAACCTGAGCTGTCACTACTATCCCTGCTACTGCTGAAGTTCTTCCTCTACAAGATTATTCTAAATCTCCTCCGTGCTCGTCCACCTAAAAAAATGTTGGATCCCACGGGGGTGAGACAATTGAAAATTTCCCCAGCGAGAGATATGACTCTCTGCCAGAAACATTATTATTTCAGTTTATAATATGAATCAGAACAGAGGATAAGAAATTTATATCATTCTCATCTTTAAATATTGCAACTATCTATGATAGAGCATTAAATCATCTATTCTCTTTATAAGGAATACGAAGAACATGTATATCATTTATATATTATATTAAATCAACATCTCATGTTTTTCTCATGATACTCATTACTTTGATATGTCACCCATGACTCTTTCTTGTTTCTATCTGATGGCCTTAGCCATTCTTCTAAAGATGTATTGGTTTATACTGGACATGAGAGTGTACATCATCATATCTTGTTTAGGCATTGGTCCATACCAATCCTGTATAAATAATCTAGGCATTGGATTATACAAATCCTGTGCAACTAGTATGAGCATTGGACTTATATTGTTCCTGTGTATCCATTCCAAGTATAAGATTATGCCAATCCCAAATATTCTTGGTATTGGACTATGCCAATCTTGTGCAACTATTCCAGGTATGGAACTATGTCAATCCTGTGACATTCTTCTAGGTATTGAACTATGTCAATCCTGTGCAACTATTCCAGGTATTAAACTATGTCAATCCTATGACATTATTCCAGGTATTGAACTATGTCAATCTTGTGCAACTATTCCAGGTATTGAACTATGTCAATCCTGTGACATTATTCCAGGTATTGAACTATGTCAATCCTGGGCAACTATTCCAAGTATTGAACTATGTCAATCCTGTGACATTATTCCAGGTGTTGGGTTGTGACGAATCATGTGCAGTTATTCTAGGTATTAGGTTATGACCAATCCTGTGCAGTTATTCCAGGTATTGAACTATGTCAATCCTGTGACATTATTCTAGGTATTGGGTTATGACCAATCATGTGCAGTTATTCCAGGTATTGGGTTATGACCAATCATGTGCAGTTATTCCAGGGACTGAACTATGTCAATCATGTGACATTATTCCAGGTATTGGGTTGTGACCAATCCTGTGCAGTTATTCCAGGTATTGGGTTATGACCAATCCTGTGCAATTATTCTAGGTATTGAACTATGTCAAACCTATGACATTATTCCAGGTATTGGGTTGTGACTAATCATGTGAAATTATTCCAGGTATTGGGTTATGACCAATCATGTGCAGTTATTCCAAGTATTGAACTATGTCAATCCTGTGACACTATTCCAGGTATTGGGTTGTGACCAATCCTGTGCAGTTATTCCAGGTATTGGGTTATGTCCAATCCTGTGCAGTTATTCCTTGTGTTGAACTATGTGAATCCTGTGCAACTATTCCAGGTATTAAACTATGTCAATCCTGTTACATTATTCCAGGTATTGGGTTGTGACCAATCCTGTGCAGTTATTCCAGCTATTGAACTATGTCAATCCTGTGACATTATTCCAGATATTGGGTTGTGACCAATGTTGTGCAGTTATTCCAGGTATTGTGTTTTACATTATGTTACCCTGAATTAGGGTTAGGGTTCATTAACCTTCTGGATTAGGATTTCATGATCTCTTTACTAAGCATCATAACCTAATCACCACATGATTAATTGTCATGTACGAATTCCTTTCTATCATCCTTTCAACTTGATTAGGTTTACATCAACCCTTCAATCAAGTACATACATCTATGATTGACATAGTATACTGAGTTATTGCTTATTTAAGCTTCAAGGATTAACTCATCTAAGGTTACCAATTACTTAGTACCTTAAAGGTATAACCCTAGTGATTATCTTTGAGATAAATCAGTAACAACCATAGGGTCATTTTATCTTTCATCACCTTAGGTTTCCAATTGTCTTAATCACATTGAAACATCCAAATGTTCTTGACCATTGATGCTCGAAATGGTTTGAAACCATTTAAGCAAAACAATAATGAAACCATATGGACAATTTACACTTGAAACCACTTGGGTCTCGAAATGGTTTGAGACCATTTGGTCTCAAACGGTCTTGAGACCGTTTGATCCCAAATGATCTTGAGACTATTTGGACTCAAACGGTCTTAAGACCGTGTGGTCCAAACTCTCTCAAAACCGAATGGACCAAAAAGGTATTTCATCACTTTATCAATTTAGGTTTTCAATCATTAAACCTTCTATCAATTGAACCACTGATTTATTCTTCAATTGACCATTGAATCACCCTTCAATTGGACCTTCAACTAGGGTTTTGAACCCAATTGAACTAGGGTTTATAATCAAGAAGCTATCAATTACGGTTTTAAAATCGAGGAACCATCAATGGTTGACATTGTGGAACTAATTCAATTGAAATCATTAGATCATCATCAAACCATGACATGACCTAACCTCAAACGGTCTTGAGGTCATTTGGATGACCTGCAAATGGTCTTGGTTGACCTCCAAACGGTCTTGAGACCATTTGGGTGACCTCCAAACGGTCTTGAGACCATTTGGGTTAATCAACCCAATGTTTTAAATCAACCAATTGAAATTTCAGCACTTAACCCGATTAGGGTTTCTAATTGGAGGATTGTCCATATACTGAATCAATCAATTGGATCCATTAGATCATAATCTAACATGTACTAGGATCTTGACCTCAAACAGTCAACCCATCCAAATAGTCAACCTGTTACAACCCCAATTTTGGGTTCATAAGGAGAGAAATGTAATTTCTCATTTTAATGATATTGGAATAAATGATGATATAATTTGTGTTGAATAAATGAGTTTCGTTGAAAATAGCCTTGTTGTTTGATTTGTGGGCTTTATTGGCTATTGGGCCCAATAACAAGGAAATTCAATTAATTAATGAATAATTGAATATCTGAGAAAAGAAGGATGTAGAAACCTCTAGAAGGCGAAAGAACTTAATCCAAAGGTGGATTCTGTGCCTCTTGGGTTCCTTGGGTCCCACGGTATCCAAAGTTGCAAAGATTATGCAACGAGAGAAAGATAATATCAATTAATTATTGCTTTATTAAAAGAAATAAGGAAATATGAGATAATAATAATAATATAACAAGAAATATGTGGTTTTTGGGGATAATGGACCCATCTTGGATAAGATTTTGTGTTCACATAGTTTCTCATAGAAAAAGGAATCAAAATCAAAAGAAAAACCAGAAATAAACAATTAATCAAGAATATGTGAAATAAAGTGAGATAATGCAAGAAATAAAGAGAAAAGTGAGGGTTTGGTCATAATGAATGATAAGTCGAACCCCACTTGCTTTCTTGGTTTTCAAGAAATAGAAATAATGGGAAATAGGAAAATAAGAGAGAGAAAAGATGTGAGAAATAAGCCTAATTGAGAAATACCTTGCACCTAAAGAAAAGGCACGTTGTCTATTAGATAATGAGCCCAATTTTGGCAGATAGGTATATTAAGTCATTAAAACGTTTCCCTTAAAATTTTCGATTTGGGAGTTATGATTTTTGGAAGTTTTGCTAAAGTAATGAGGATAATAGTAAATGTCACGATTTTAATTGAATTAGAGTTTCTTTTATCTGGGCGAGTGCTATATGGATCGTTGGATCTGAGATCGAACGGCGCACGGTTATCTTCTTCCTTCCGTCATATAAGGAAAGAGTATACAGTAACTGGAATCTTCCTTGACTCGGTTCTCACTCTCCATTTCTCCTTTTTCATTGATTCTTTTCCCTTTGGAATCGGGAGTACAAATCAGACCTGATGATGCCTGGAAGTTCCTATTTTGGCGCAAGGGTTGAAGTTTCCCCAAAGTTCTTCTAGAGTTATACTACATTAGGGGTTGGCCGCACAATAACACCTATATAAGCCCTTCACACCTATTTGAAAAATATATAGTGCGTTTTCGAGTCGCTATACTCAAACAACCATATGCACAAGGTCAGGGGTTTGCTCACGAGATGTAGTTCTCCCCCCCCTTCTTCTCTATTCTATTTCATGGAGCCGCCGCAAGAAGCTATGTCGCAGTCTTCCTTGGGGTCCCTAGAGGAGAGGGGTGCATTGCAAAGAAAGATCCAAGCATGGCGGAGGACGAGGCTCTGTTCTCGGCGCCGATCTGGCCATCTGCCCTCGGCCTGGACGGAGCAGCAAGGTACTCTGTTCCTCCGTGGAAACAGAGACCTCTACGCGAGCGTCTACAAGGAAGGCGAGAGGGGAAGGGCGACTGGGTCAGGTGGGAACCAGATTAGGGAAAGGATCCACGAACCAGTAAAGAAGAAAGGTGAAAAAAAGGATATACACGGATGATGTGGCGATCTTCTATTGGTCTAAAAAGGTATTAATTTGCATAAATCGTAACTAATGATAGGATTATCGTATGATGACAAATTACATATGAAAGTTGATCAGGAAAATGTAAGGATTCCATTAAAAATATAATTGAATCCTAATTATTCTTAGAATTCAAAAAGTGCTTAAAGTTGTCACCTTTAATGTTGTTATTAATGAAAAGCCCTATTTTGAAATGAATAAAGTGTTTAGTAGGGTTTAATGGATGATTATAGTTGATAGTAACCTGTTAATTGTAAAAAGGTACATTAAACACAAAAAGGATGAACTCTGCACGCAATTGGTTAATGTAGAGTATCTTGTGCGTAAATATGCTTTAATGGGCCTTGAAACCCTAATATTAGTAAATGTGATTCATAATGGTTTTAATTGTCCAAAATTGTGAATAAAGATAAGATATGACATTTCCAAACTATTTTGAGAATAAATATTCCTAATTATTGGTAAATACTCTGAATCTAGTAATTAGGGTTTTTTTTAATGAATAAAAGGTGAATTTAATGATATATATAGAGTTCATTTGTGATTAGACCATAATGAACTATGAATTGATGATAGATGAGCATAATGATCTTTCCATGGATTAAAAGGATAAATATGGTAGTTTTAATATAAAAGAGGCATAATGGGCTTAATTAATGTTTAAGTGTGCCTTTAATCTGAAATTAGGGTTTGTAAGTAATTGTATATAATTAGGGTTTAAAATAGTAAATGAAGTGAAACTCTAATTGCAAACAAAACCTTAAAATGGATACGAAAACCTTAGGAAGCAATTTCAAGTTGAATAGAAAGAATCTTGATAAAGTGTGTAGTAAATAGAGTGCATGTGTTTTTCAGGATTCTTGATTGTGTGGTTGAACAACTTGCTTGGATTGCATGCTTGGTTGGATTTTCTTAAATCATCAAATTAGGTATGTGGTTAATTATGAATAACCGCCTAAGTTTCCCGATGATTTTCCGGATGGTTAATCACATTGAATGCAAATTATATGTTGGATGTTCATACTTGAAAATCATAAAGTCACTATGATTATCACATTAAAAATAGAAGTATGGATTCTCGCACCTACATGCCCCCTGATGGATGATGCCAAAGGTTAGGCCCAGATGGGTAGACCAATGGACACCTTGAGTGGTGACCCCAGGCACCAAGAAGGTGGCCTATGATATTGCATGACTAGTGGGCACCATGAGAGGTGACCCCCAGGCACCAAGATCAGGATTGAGAAGGTGGCCTTAAGTCATTGGCAAAGGGCACCCTAAGGTGGGTATGCCAGGGTTAGGGCAAAAGCGGTGGAGAATGTCATACTAAAAAATGTAAATTGGCTTGTTAATTAATTTGATTATGATTATTAAATTGTTAGCCATATTTGCAATATTTTGGTTATTCCCACATACCCGTATATTTCGATATACTGACCGACGTTTTGTTTGTCGGCATTTTAGGAACAACAATTGAAAGAACAAACAGTAAAGTGACACATTGCAGAAAAAGAAATAAAGTGCAAGGAGGATTAGATAGAATGATTCAAGACAAGGATAGATAGATTTCCAAGGTTTTCAAAGGTAAGTAAAGTTTTAATTTTATACCAAATTCCAGTTAGTTAGTAGAATTTCATAATTGTTATTTATTATTTGTCGAACCTTTGATCTTGTTAATTGGATAATGGCACCGACCTTTCGGTCTCCATTAATTGGGGGTTACTGGGAGGTGGGGTCGTTACAGTTGGTATCAGAGCTTAGGTTCCTCAATTTAATAATTATTAAATTTTATAAATTCTATAGAACCCAAGGGAGTTATTAGAGGATTACCCGAAAGACAGAGGTGTCTAGAAAAGGATCACGATCGGGGGCTGGCAATATTTTCCTCTGCACCGCTAGTCGGAATACGAGGACTCCCGGATCCGTGTGACTGCCTGGCCAAAGTCTTAGGGTATGATTCAAAATAAGATACCTTTAGGACTCTCTCATCTTGTTCATCCCTTCTCAACTCAATTTCTGTTAAGGACCTTAAGGATTAGGGTTTTCTCTCTTCTCCTCACCCTCTTGAGGTATGGGAAAAGTTAATAAGGTCTAAGGAATCCTCCACCAAATTAATAAAAAGCATGTAAATAAGAAGTCATGGACATAAGCTTAATAGATTAAGCACACACTAAAGAATAGATACATGCTTAGGTCGTAGGACATGAGTTGTCTTTGCCCTCAGGAGAGACCTGAGGATAGACCTCCTTGTCTGGAGGATGAGTAGAGAGAATTAGTCTTGGAGGTAGATACCTCCATTAAAAGTAGAGACCTAGCACATCCTTTGAGGATGATGTTAACCCTAACCCTAAGTGAAGATTGGAGAGAGAGAGAGATGGCATGATGAGTTAGATGTCATGGTTGACCAGATGTTTGGATTGGCATACGATCCATGTGAGGTTGGGTGACCTAGAACCTTTGGCAACCCGAGAAAGGGTCGTGCATGTTAAAGCAAAGGGTAGCTCCTTCACGGATGAAGTTAGAGAAGGACCTATAGAAACCTATGGCTTATGAAAGTAAGGGATAACATGCCCCCAGAGTACGTCAGTGGTACGGTAGTAGGTTAAAACCCTAGCCAGAAGGGCATGATGGATGGCTTATGAGATAAGCATAAAGAGATATGAATAATCTTGAACCAAACATGAGTTGAGCATAGGATTCAACCACATAGGGGTTGCTTGAGAACATGAGCCTTCATGGAGAAGGGACCTCTAGTAGGTACGGTTGGAGGTGGTTGTAGCTCTAGAGAGAGGAAGCAGAACCCCAACAAGGAGGTTGGAAGTCTAAAACCCTGAAACTTGAGGAATAGTGGGGAGTTGAGGATGATGCGACCTAAGGGGGTGATAGTGGTTTCCTTATGCGTGACCCCTGGAAGCTGATGATATCTTGGTTGCCTTTAGAGGAACCAAACCCTAGAGGGAGGATGATGCTTCTAGTACCCATGGTATAAGTGGTTACCTACTGGATAAGATAAAGAGTGCTTTAGACCCTGAGGAGGTTGAAGTATCCAGTTGTGAGGCTTTATACCTAGTTGGTTGCCCTGGAAGAGGACTCAACTCTGAAGCGTTGCTTGAATAAAAAGATCATGGAAGTACATGACATACCTTGGACATGCTTGATTCATGGTTAAGAGGTTGAGCATGGATATCCAAGGGTGAACCTAGGGTTCCTAGGCCTAAGACGGGAAGTAGTGTATCCGATGCTCATGATGAGATTTGAGTCTCTATAGTTTCAAGCATGGTACTCCTCATGTGTAGAGGTAAAGGAAATCCCTTACGATAAGGGTATGTTTAATGAACCCCTCACAACTAGGTTGATGTAATGTTGAGGATGAGAACAAGTGTGACCTAGCATGGTTTTGTAGGTACGTTTGTGCCTTAGTAGTTGTTGGTTTAAGCATGCTCAAATGGATGTAAACCCTAAGGATGCTTGTGACCTATGTTATAAAGGTGTAGTTTCCTCCCATCCTGGGAGGGCAACCCTTTGGTAGGGAGTTTACCAGTTTGGTTGGTTTTGAGGTAACCTAAGGAGGTTTCGTAGGATCTTGAGAAGCTAAGTGAAGAGTACATGGCATGAGAATGAACCTATAGACCCATATATAACCATCTCTATGTGCATGTGGATGTGTTACCATGGAGGTAACCGGTATGGGGCTCGACCAAGGTAGGAAGGTCGCCATGACCCTTATGAAAGGATGAAAGTCAGCCAATGAATGCAAGAAGAGAGATGGTGAATGTTTGGGTAAGGTTCTATGTTGGACATGTACAATAATAGAATCCTAAGTCTATCCTAGGGTCAGGTAGGGATAAGACTGATGGAAGAAGGAGTTGCCTAATTCCCTAGTTGCACATGACCATAGGGTTGGGAGGTAACAACTATCATTGTCTGAGGGCCATGGGTTAGGATATTGATCACCTTCATGGACTCATGGGACCCAAAGGGCAGATGAGTAGGGCACTCTCTGGATGCATAAGGGAAAAGGGATGACCCCAAAAGTGTCGGCACCCTATAGACCTAGAGGAGATGACTAAGGATTGTGCTTGGACCAAGTAAGTTCGAGACCAGTTTTCCATGGAAGTAATTTTGATAATAGGATGTTTGTGATGTATAGACATAAGTTACACATTCTAACTCAGTTTTAAAGGTGTACTGGCAAGGTGGGATGTACCATCTCTACTCTTGGAATAGGAAGAACTCTGTATTTGGACTGTAGCCAAATGCTTATTTCCTCTTATTATGGGAGGGAGAGATGGGACAGTACGCATGACATACACCAAGAATAAAAGATGATGCGAGTTGGAACGTTGCTACAAGGTATGAGGACAGAGATGATAACATACCTTGGTGGAGTGAATGATACATGGATAGTTTACAAACATTAAGAGAAAGTAGTGTAGTCATCTTAGGAGGATGTTTTATCAGGAGCTATGTGGGTTTTGCAAGTTAACCAAGGTCAAGTTCGATCACAGTGAGGATGAGCTCAGAGCTTCTTGATGAAGATAAACTTAGAGTTTGAGATGAGATGATAAGTATAATACATGGAGGTGTATGTTACCTAACACTTAAGGATGAGAGGTGGTAATGAATGCTCTGGTTGAGATCTAGTTGCCTAGTTTAGTTAGAGGCTAGAAGAAGTTGAGGTTGTTTGGCTAACCCTAAGTTTGGAAAGAAGATGTGTTTTGGCTAACACTCGGATGTAATAAGATATGTGGAACAAGTTAATGGTTGTTTGGTTAGCCAGTTTAGTCCCTGGTGTAGTAAAAGGATGGCGATAGAACCTCAGATACACTTCTTTGTATAGGAAGGTAATGAAACCCTTTTGAGAGTGGTTTAGGGTTTCCGAGGAATCGATCTTGAGGAAATCATGATCACCATACACCATGAAACTACAAAGATAGTAAGTGATGGTAAAGCTTTGGATGCCTGATACATGTGACCATGCAAGCCAGGAGGTGAAGGACGAACACCAGTGACCCAGTGCATGGATATAAAGTATAAAGAGTTCCCGAGAGGGAATGGGAGTTCATCACTATGGATGTTGTGAGTCTCCCTTAGACCAAGAAAGGTCAAGATCCAATATGGGTTATGGTAGATCGCCTTACCTAGATGACATGAGAAAGAAAGAGTACTATCACGGGATAGATTCGGTTGAACTACTTAAGAGAGAAAGATGGTTCAACCACACCATTATGAGAGTTCAAAAGTTCTTGAGTTTGACCAAGGTTTACTTTCATGAGGTGGAAGTAGATACATGAAGAACTCGATGATAGTACAGTTTATCACCCCATACTAATGGAAAATATGATCCAGACTAGAGGGTCTGATGAGAGCAGGTATGCTCAATCAGGGTGATGCATAGAGACAGTTCTTAAGAGGTGATGTTAACCACCATATCCTTTATCGGGATGTAAGAATTCTTATAGAGAGGTTGTGTCGGTCACCACTTCATTAAGATGTTGTTGGTGAAGGAGGCCTCGCAAAGGTCAGAAAAGAACCATAGTGTGTGTAGATGAAGTCGCTTTGATCGTGCAATGGCCGAGGGAGAGCCCAGTGGTGACATGAGTCACGAGCTGATGCAAAGCAGACTGACATACACTTCACTATGGGAGAATATGTGATGTGAAAATCTGACCCCTCTAAGATACAGCTGAGAAAGCTGAGTCCCCGATATATGGGTCCATTTGAGATGGATGGGTGGATATAGTTGTGTTTAGCCTTGCCCCTCAGGATAACATGATGAATAATGTGCTCCATGAGTCCGATCTAGAGCACTATGTGAGATACCCAAGCCATGTGCTGAGCCTTGAACCTATTCGGATTTTGAGAGGCTGAAATGGCCTTGAGTCACCTATGAGGGTACGATATACCAAGGTAAGAAAGAACTCAGATGGAAGAATATGAGACGATGAAATTTCTTGGGAAGCACCATGGAAAGGGTGAAGCCACATGGGAGCCATGATGGACATATGAAAGGCTTATCCTGTTTGTTTGCTTTCTTGATGGAATTTTGAGGACAAAATTCTTATAAGAGGGGAAGGATGTTACAACCCCAATTTTGGGTTCATAAGGAGAGAAATGTAATTTCTCATTTTAATGATATTGGAATAAATGATGATATAATTTGTGTTGAATAAATGAGTTTCATTGAAAATAGCCTTGTTGTTTGATTTGTGGGCTTTATTGGCTATTGGGCCCAATAACAAGGAAATTCAATTAATTAATGAATAATTGAATATCTAAGAAAAGAAGGATGTAGAAACCTCTAGAAGGCAAAAGAACATAATCCAAAGGTGGATTCCGTGCCTCTTGGGTTCCTTGGGTCCCACGGTATCCAAAGTTGCAAAGATAATGCAACGAGAGAAAGAAAATATGAATTAATTATTGCTTTATTAAAAGAAATAAGGAAATATGAGATAATAATAATATTATAAGAAATATGTGGTTTTTGGAGATAATGGACCCATCTTGGATAAGATTTTGTGTTCACATAGTTTCTCATAGAAAAAGGAATCAAAATCAAAAGAAAAACCAGAAATAAACAATTAATCAAGAATATGTGAAATAAAGTGAGATAATGTAAGAAATAAAGAGAGAAGTGAGGGTTTGGTCATAATGAGTGATAAGTCGAACCCCACTTGCTTTCTTGGTTTTCAAGAAATAAAAATAATGGGAAATAGGAAAATAAGAGAGAGAATAGATGTGAGAAAGAAGCCTAATTGAAAAATACCTTGCACCTAAAGAAAAGGCACGTTTTCTATTAGATAATGAGCCCAATTTTGGCAGAGAGGTATATTAAGTCATTAAAAAGTTTCCCTTAAAATTTTGGATTAATTGGACACTCGGTTTGGGAGTTATGAATTTTGGAAGTTTTGCTAATGTAGTAAGGATAATAGTAAATGTCACGATTTTAATTGAATTAGAGTTTCTTTTATCTGGGTGTGTGCTATATGGATCGTTGGATCTGAGGTCCAACGGCGCACGGTTATCTTCTTCCTTCCATCATATAAGGAAAGAGTATACAGTAACTGGAATCTTCCTTGACTCGGTTCTCACTCTTTGTTTGTCCTTTTTCATCGATTCTTTTCCCTTTGGAATCGGGAGTACAAATCGGACCTGATGATGCCTGGAAGTTCCTATTTTGGCGCAAGGGTTGAAGTTTCCCCAAAGTGCTTCTAGAGTTATACTACAGTAGGGGTTGGCCACACAACAACACCTATATAAGCCCTTCACACCTATTTGAAAAATCTATAGTGCGTTGTCGAGTCGCTATACTCAAACAACCATCCGCACAAGGTCAAGGGTTTGCTCACGAGATGTAGTTCTCCCCCCCCCTCTTCTCTATTCTGTTTCATGGAGCCGCCGCAAGCAGCTATGTCGCGGTCTTCCTTGGGGTCCCTAGAGGACAGGGGTGCATCATGAAGAAAGATCCAAGCATGGCGGAGGACGAGGCTCTGTTCTCGGCACCGATCTGGCCATCTGCCCTCGGCCCGGACGAAGCAGCAAGGTACTCTGTTCCTCCGTGAAAACAGAGACCTCTGTGTGAGCGTCTGTGAGGAAGGTGAGAGGGGAAGGGTGACTGGGTCAGGTGGGAACCGGATCAGGGAAAGCATCCGCGAGCCAGTAAAGTAGAAAGGTGAAAAAAAAGGATATACACGGATGACGTGGCGATCTTCTATTGGTCTAAAAAGGTATTAATTTTCATAAATCATAACTAATGATAGGATTATCGTATGATGACAAACTACATATGAAAGTTGATCAGGAAAATGTGAGTATTCCGTTAAAAATATAATTGAATCCTAATTATTCTTAGAATTCAAAAAGTGCTTAAAGTTGTCACCTTTAATGTTGTTATTAATGAAAAGCCCTATTTTGAAATGAATAAAGTGTTTAGTAGGATTTAATGGATGATTATAGTTGATAGTAACCTGTTAATTGTAAAAAGGTACATTAAACACAAAAAGGATGAACTCTGCATGCAATTGGTTAATTTAGAGTCTCTTGTGCATAAATATGCTTTAATGGGCCTTGAAACCCTAATATTAGTATATGTGATTCATAATGGTTTTAATTGTCCAAAATTGTGAATAAAGATAAGATATGACGTTTCCAAGCTATTTTGAGAATAAAGATTCCTAATTATGGTTAAATACTCTTAATCTAGTAATTAGGGTTTTTTAATGAATAAAAGGTGAATTTAATGATATATATAGAGTTCATTTGTGATTAGACCATAATGAACTATGAATTGATGATAAATGAGCATAATGATCTTTCCATGGATTAAAAGGATAAATATGGTAGTTTTAATATAAAAGAGGCATAATGGGCTTAATTAATGTTTAAGTGTGCCTTTAATATGAAATTAGGGTTTGTAAGTAATTGTATAGAATTAGGGTTTAAAATAGTAAATGAAGTGAAACTCTAATTGCAAACGAAACCCTAAAATGGATACGGAAACCTTAGGAAGCAATTTCAAGTTGAATAGAAAGAATCTTGATAAAGTGTGTAGTAAATAGAGTACATGTGTTTTTCAGGATTCTTGATTGTGTGGTGGAACAACTTGCTTGGATTGCATGCTTGGTTGGATTTGCTTGAATCATCAAATCAGGTATGTGGTTAATTATGAATAACCACCTTAGTTTCCCGATGATTTTTTGGATGGTTAATCGCATTGAATGCAAATTATCTGTTGGATGTCCATACTTGCAAATCATAAAGTCACTATGATTATCACATTAAAAATAGAAGTATGGATTCTCGCACCTACATGCCCCCCTGATGAATGATGCCAAAGGTCAGGCCCAGATGGGTAGACCAATGGACACCTTGAGTGGTGACCCCAGGCACCAAGAAGGTGGCCTATGATATTGCATGACTAGTGGGAACCATGAGAGGTGACCCCCAGGCACCAATCTTAGGATTGAGAAGGTGGCCTTAAGTCGTTGGCAAAGGGCACCCTAAGGTGGGTATGCTAGGGTTAGGGAAAAAGCGGTGGAGAATGTCATACTGAAAAATGTAAATTGGCTTTTTAATTAATTTGATTGTGATTATTAAATTGTTAGCCATATTTGCAAGATTTTGGTTGTTCCCACATACCAGTATATTTCGATATACTGACCGACGTTTTGTTTGTCGGCATTTTAGGAACAACAATTGAAAGAATAAACAAAAAAGTGACACATTGCGGAAAAAGAAATAAAGTGCAAGGAGGATTAGATAGAATGATTCAAGACAAGGATAGATAGATTTCCAAGGTTTTCAAAGGTAAGTAAAGTTTTAATTTTATACCAAATTCCAGTTAGTTAGTTAGTAGAATTTCATAATTGTTATTGATTATTTGTCGAACCTTTGATCCTGTTAATTGGATAACGGCACTGGCCTTTCGGTCTCCCTTAATTGGGGGTTACTGGGAGGCGGGGTCGTTATACAACCCATCCATACGGTTTGACCAAACGGTTTGGTGAAACCATTTGGACCAAGGTCTTAAAACTGTTTGTAAAAGAAACTTGTTGGAATGTGTTCCTAAGATGATGTCATCATCATCTACCTTCATTCATTCAAAAGATACTGGCCTTTTCATAGTAATTACATCAATGGATCAAGGGAATTTCAAGTAGAACAAAATGATCAACAAATAATGGAAAATTGAATGCAATAACAACATTTAAGGGTTTAAGTTATATAACCCACCTCCAATTGAGCTTCAAAGCTTGGAGCTTCACGTCAACAATGGTGGATGAAGCTTTTGTAACTCTCCCAAGGCTCGTATTCAAGCTTTGGATAGAAACGATTGGCTAGGATTGAAGATGGAATCGAGATAAGAAGAAATCATGCATTGATTTGTGATTTCCATCATGAAATCAAGGTGAAAGGAAGTCAAAAAGCTTACCAACAGGTTGGGGGTAGTGCTCCTACAGCTCCTATCTCCCTTGGTTGTTTTTGCAAGCAGAGAGAAGAAGTGGATTCGAAAAACCCATTGGTTTGAGTTGTAAAAGGTGTTTCTATAGGAAAATCAATGAGAGAGAAAATGCCTTATAAAAATCTTTTAATTCTGAAATTGGTGCCACCTCTTCCCCCTCAATTCCTTGCATGCAAAGATATCTTCCTCACCTCCGAATTCCCTTTTTCCATGAATTAAGGGAAAAGAAATTAAGCACCTTAACCCTTATAATATTATTATCCATAAGTTAGTGGATATTTCTTTTTATTTTCTTAATGTGAGTGGGTTCTCCACTCACGTAGATATTTCCTTTTCCTTTGCAAGGCACAAGGACGTTCACACTTGAGAAAATCCAACCATCTCGTTTTTGGTTGAAGGCCCTTCAATTATTTTATTTATTTTTGCATTAAATTGAATTAAGGTTTCAATTGTGCTTAAATCTTTATCATTTTAATATCAAGATTCTCTCTCCTTCAAAGTGATACAAATGAGACTCCCCTCTCATTTTATTTTCTCTACATGATGCCAAGAAACATGAGGGACCCTCTAGAGGTGGTATTTTGCATATTGAACCCTAGGTTTTGGGTAATTTACACATTACACCAAAACTAGGTTTTAATGCGCAAACATTGCTTAATAAGCTCTTTCTTGGTGCTCAGGCTATCACAAGCCATACCCCTACATCATTCTCATTCTTATGATGCTTAAACACTTGAGGAAGATTTTATCAAGTAACACTTGCAATTAAACCCCTCAACTTGGGTAATTTGCACTTTAGTCCAAAACAGGCAAAACATTATTTCAAGATTGTTCAAGAACGACTAAAATTGAAATATAAGTTCCTCTTGAACCTTAATTACTTTTAAAAAGATAAGAACAAGCACATAATTGTATTTATTAAACAAAACACCTAGGGTTAAAGCATAACCCAGGTCAGGGATGTTACAGATAAAGTGAGTAGTATTATAAGAGACCTAGTGCTCCTTGTTAATTATAAAATGACTTTGTAGGTCAATGACATGGCATATTTATCTAAATATAAGATACCATATGAATAAAAATTTAATGAATGGTGATGGCAAGTTAAAGATGAAACTAATGAAGTTATTATGATGAAGTATTTAATCTTTTATTTTAATTGCATATGGCTTAACCCAAATTGAATGAAATATACTAAGAAATGGACTTTGATGAATGTTAATGAGAAGAGAAGCATTGTATGTAAAGTGAATCAATAAATATTGATTCGAATAATGTAATGAACATGAAATGAAAGAAGTTCAGACTACTAAATATAAAATGAAGGAAAAAGAATTAGAGGATGATTATAAGAATCTAACTCTTACCCTAAATGATGAGTTTGATGATGCTAATTAATGTCAATCTCAAATGAGGGATTAAGTGATGTACATAACTATCATGGAATTCAATTAAAAGATGAGGTTCATGCATTTAAATTTATTTACAAGAATGTGTTCTTATATTGTGATTGTTTGATATAATACTTGTACTTTAATGATAGACTCTATTGATGGATTTCAAATGACAAACAACCTGTGTTGATTAGTAACCCTAACATAAGAATGTGAAATAAAAGAAGAAGAGAAATAAGTATGTTATGCATGTTTATGCATGAAATTCATTTGCATATATTGATATTAGATGGAGTAAGTTTATGTTGTATGACAAGTCCATTATGAGTATTGCAAATGATACAAGATATCTATATGCTTTTATTGTTGCTAGCCCTAATGTCTCTGTGAATATTTTTTTAGAATTGTGACATAGAATGAACTGATAAGAAATATGTTGAGATTGAATTTAACATGCAATGATTACATTTGAGAAACCCTGATGAGGGTAAATATTGCATAATGAGATCATGTCTAGGGTTGAAAGCCCACTGATGATGATAAAACCCTGATGGGGTAAATATTGGACAATGGGATTATGTGTTGAGCTGAAAACTCATCGATGATGAATGCTATGAGATGATGTGGAAATGAAAGAACTATATGTGGTTCAAATTACAGATTGTTGTGCTTCCTATTTTGGTCATTGTCTTTCTTTATAAGCTTAATCTTTTTCACGTTATTCTAGTTACACAAGAATACACATATATGATATATTATGTTTTCAAATTTTTAAGATGAGTAAAAGAGACTAATAACAAGAGAAATAATGAAACATCTAGTTAGGTGTGAAAGACTGGATTTTGGCTTAATTTTGAGGATGAAGCTTCTTTTACGGTATACAAGATGTGATAGAGTGAGCTTTTGATGTTCTGGAGTGCCCAATTGGATAATCATGTTCATGGATTTTATATTGGAATGATTATTTTGAAAGTATATACATATGTGTATTTTGTTCGTAGAAAGGTGATTCCTTTAGTTTGGAAGAGATTAGGAGTTGTTAGATGTTGATATTATATTTGATGAGACTTTATGTGTCTTTTTGGAACAATTAATTGAAAGGTCAAATAGTTTAGTTTTGGCACCAAATGGAATAGAATGTACATATAGTTGTGATAAAGTTATGGTTAAATTTTCATGAAGATTGGATGATTCTAGTTCAAGTTATTTATGCTTGAAGTTTGTGAAATAATTTACATTATTAATGAGATTTGAGCCAAGTTTGAGAACAAATGTTGTGTCACACACCCTCTAGTCGTTGAAGCAAGGAGCCACATATTCAATATTTTTCCAGGTTACATCTCAGCCCCACATTAGTTATCAATGGATAAGATTATCTCTCCTAGCTTGCAGTTTGAAGAAAATCGTGGGTGGCTAGAAGCCACGACCTTCCTTGGCCATGATCGTCAAGAATGTGGGATGTAAAGGGGAAACAAGTGGAAGGTTGGACTTACCTCATCGAGATGAGAAGCCTGACCCATCATCTTTGGTTAGTGGGGGATAGAACAAGGAGAGAAAACCCTCTATTTCCAGTTGTTCTCCATCGCAATGAGCAGGTGATAGCTGGGAGAAGGGAGAAGGGATAGAAGGAGATTTTGAGGAATATAAGGAGGGGAAAATACTCTATGTAGTTGGACGAACTCAGAGAGACTTCTAGCTTGCCTCCAACTTTGACCGCCATGGGAGACGAAGCCTGGTTGATCGAGAAGGCTGTGATGTTTGTTGGGGCAGAAGGAGGTGCTCTCAGGGGCAATCAAGAAGAGGAACAACTTCATGGAGGTGTTTTGAATCTTTCAGAAGCGTCAAATCAGAATGATGATGAGAAGAGGCCTAATGCCTCTTCTACTCCGCCGCACCATCAACTATTGATTGGCGAACTTGCCCATACCATGAGGAGAAGCCAAAGATAATGTGATTCAAGGCCGGCAATGTGAAGGAGGACTAGGCGGATCTATTAGTGGCCACAATAGTAGACAAGGAGAGCCTGACCCCTGTTGATCTCTCCCTGGGGTTGCCCCTTGTGATGGCGCCCTGCGCGGAGAACAAAAGTTTCGTCGAATGCAAGAGTACAGGAGATCGTGAGGAAATAAACGAGCCCAACCCTAGCTCAAGGACGAACCAGTAGTAAACCGGACCGGCTCAGGCGATGAGCGCGCCACTAGTTGCCACGTGTCAGCATGCCACTGGCCACAAAAGGTAAATAAGTCAGTAAATACCCAATTCTTAGATAATTCGTAAAAATAGTAAAATTATTAGAAAAATACAAATAATACACCAAAATTATTAGAAAAATGCATACAACACAATCGAAGCATAATATTAGGCTTTTGATGCACTAATTTCAGTGTTATCATTTAATTTGTAAGATGCTTGTTTCATGAGTAATAAATAACAAATGAAGACATAAAATTATGAAAATGCATTAATATCTCTACAATATGATACATAACTTATATGATGTCAAATATGATGATATTTCAACATGAAATCATGTAATTTGCTTTATATGGCTAATTAGGACTAATAACCCTAATCAAAATGTAGAAAATACATTAATGATCAATAAATGATGGAATTTATAGAAAAGGTTCATATTAGTAACTGGAAGCTAATGTGGAACTTTGATATCAGTTAGATGCACATAATTCTTGTTATACAAAGATGATCCTTAATGCATGTTATGAAACCCTAATTTAGGTTAATGATGTAACCTAGGGTTAATATGAGCACAAAATACTATGGAAGCTAATGTTCAGATGATGAACCCTAATTTGTAATTTAATTGGAAAATATGACATCAGTGAGATAATTCTAAGACAAGAATACAAGTAAAAGTGGGAATATCCAAATAAGTTAAGTAAAACCCTAAAATGGATATATTAGGGTTATGATAATGAAAACTTCATGGTGATATGTGGTCTTATCTTAATTAGGGTTTGACCAAGGGTATAGATGACCTCATGGATATATGTGATGATTAGTATATCTCAGTTGAAGGTACGCCATTACCTCTTACTTGGCTTATTATACAATATGCTTGCATTATATGTGTAGTAAACACTTGGCATATAATATTGGATTACATGATTGTTCTTATATGATATCTTGCTTGATTTTCCATACTTATGGCCATGAACACATGAAGCATAATATATCTATTCCATTATATGAAAGCATTATATCTCTTTGGTAAGTATAGTGCTAGTGAGTGATCTATATCTTTGGTAAGCAAATCACATGTACACTGATCTATCTTATTGGTAAGTAGATCATAAGGCCTAAATGCATCTATCCCATTGGTAGGAAAATGCATGAGCATATAATGGAAAATGTGCCTAAAATATGTGTTCTCTTTTGGTAACAAATATCTTTATGTAAGTATACGCCTTTTCTTATATTTGATTATTATTGCCAAGTTCTAGTTTTATCTTATTGCCAGGCTTAGTAATGAGAGGTATATAAAAAGGCACGTAGGCATACTCAGTACAATATTCTTGAATATTATGATGATGCGTACCACATGTAATCTTTTATTTAGGTTGTGGACATATGATCTTGAATAACCAAGATTGTTGAGAGTTGTATGACGAGCCGATGTACAGGTGGATCTATTATTTTAAGATCATGTTGTTTAGTGGTAGTACATGTATATGTAAAGTTTTCTATGCAATATGTAATATCAAATGTTTTAACAATTCATTATGTAATTATATGTTGAATGGTGAACATGTGTTGTGGTTTGTGTATTGTTCATGTGCATGTGCTACTGTTGTTTCCTTCTGACTTCCTATGATTTTCTTCTTCTTAGCCTAATGTGTGGTGTTTAAATTGGGATGCTCGCTGAGGTGAGGTTCCAAGTTTGACGTCACAAATTAGATTAAGTTTTACAAAATTCAGGGACGTCACATTAGGTGCCCTGAACACCGTGAGTTTCCCCCGAGGACCACACTGGGGAAACAAAACAGATCTCCTTGTATTCATCAATGAATAATGAGAAGGATTTCTAGAGTGTGGATTGAAACCTTCAAGGTTAGACCACCAATATTTAGGAGTGGAGTCATATGGAGTGGCTTTGGCTCTAAATCCTTGTTGTGAAAGTCTATATCCAGATGGAATAGACTCTAATGAAATGAAATATGTGAAATGTGAAAATATGTGAAACGATGTGATATGTAATATACTATGTTGATGGTTCCTATCTCATGTACCCGATATGAGGATGTGAGCCTCTTTAGGCAACCCTGAGGTAGCCATGATCTATTATTGATATGCTAGGGTTGCTGACTAAACCCTAAGATAGTGACGGTGAGTCGTTGACATGAGAATTAGGTGTGGCGACTTCTACTTGATGAGGTACAAGCTAAGTAGTTTCAGGGAAATGAATAAAAGATGACAAGCCGTGTAAAACATTATTTGAATGTCTGTTACATTCCTTGTACCACTATATGATAATTTTCCATTGTTGATTACGTTTCATGTTGTGGAAAATAATCATTCTATTATAGAGATTATCTATTTCATATTCTGATTTGTCTTGTTGACAAGTAGTGAATGTTGGGATTTACATCCACTTTGAATGCGATTTAGATTGCTTGTCATTTAATAGTACTATTTGGAAGACATGTCTTATGTGTACTTCAACTTTAGGACTATAGGATGTGTTCCTGGTCTGGCTGGTGGGGTGTCACAAAGATGATGTTAACATTATGTATTGATTCAAAATGTTCTAATCTTGACTTGTTTCTCATACTAAAGGATTGCTAATCTAAACTAAGTTGTAGCTACGAATTTGCTCATAGACATGCTCTAAATCATGTTTTAAAGTTGCATTTGGTTTAAGTGATTACCTTATCAGTTTGATTAAATTACCATTGTAAACTCGATTTGACTTATGATAGAAATATGTGTTTGAAATTTCAATATCTACATGTTTCTTTTAAGTTTAATATACTTAGTCTAATGTTGATGCATGTACTTAGCTTGAGTAGGAGATATTCACTCATTGGGGCTCTATATGAGTCTCATGAGGTTGTTTCAAAATTTTAAGGTATAATTCTATCCAACGGAGAGGTAGTATAATAAGATGCGTGATGAAAAAAATGGAATGGTCATAAAATGGTGAAAGAGAAAACGATTTTAAAATTCAATATGGAACCAGTGGCAATCATGAAATTTCATGTAAAAAAGATGAAAGCCTAATGGATTATGAAGACAATCTCTAATGAGTTTGAATCTGAATATGACATTTGAAATTGTGAGCAAAAGCTATGAACTAAGAATGATGCACACTAAATGATCTTCTTTATGAAGGAACTTGATGAGCAAGAATGATAATATATAATAAGACATGATCTGAATCCATGTGATCATAATCAAATTTTAAAAGAATATGAAAGGTGATGTGAAACACATCTTGATATATGGTTATTACAAAGACTTGTGAAGTCAATGCTTGTGATACTCAAGAAGAGATATGATGATGACAAGAAATGAAGTATCCATTTAATACTAAGAAAAATTTGAGATTCCAATGTAAAAGATGCAAGAAGCAAGAAAATGACGTCATATTAAATAAAGATAAAATGTAAATAATTCTAAGTTGATGCCGAGAGAGTTGAAAGATTAGGTGATATGATATTATTCCACATCTTTTATTCAATTTCAGGATGAAATCCTAAAAGGAGGGAAGAATTTGTAATGACCCGTTTTCAAATTAACCATCTAATTAGGGTTTACTTGATTATTTGCATACTTAATTAGATTGATCATTGTTTAAAGCTTGGTTAATAATGGTCATTTAATTTTGATGCTTTAAGTCTAAATAAAAGCTTTAATCATACTTTTTGAAAACACACTATCTTACTAAAACTAAGAGGCCAAATCAGCCATAGAAAAGTCAATTACATTTGGGGGAAAGAATTAGTAAGAAAAATTGACTCATTACTCCTAATAGCCTCTTGTGCTAGCTTATGTGCTAATCCATTGGCCTATCGTCTATGGAAAAAAAATTTATACTAGAGAAAGAACTATGATGAGAATAAATGTCATTGAGTAGGGTTCCCAATAGATTCGCATGATGTTCCATCGAGTTGATGTAGTGGATGACCATAGCTGAATCTGAATCTATAGTTAACTTCTCTAGGCCTCGCTCCTTGGATCTTCTAATTCCTTCTATGTTTTACCACGCTTACACACCGATCCTTCTCCATCATAGACATCGACATTCACCATTGCGTTATAGTTAAGTTTGGTGAACTCTGGCCCTAGAGGTGTCCACCTTTGGTCTTCCTTCTCTGGTAGTGCCTCTTTGCTGCTTCCTTGGGCTTCTCGGTGACCTGTGATTAAGGCTAGGAGAGATTTTTGTATTATAAGTGGAGACCGGATGCTATTTCCAAAGATAAGATCATTTTGTCTAGTCTATATCGCCCACATTGAGGCAATCATGGGTTCATATTCTTCAATATTCCCTATGTTAGTGATGTCAATAATGGCTACTGCAGATTGCTTGAGGGCTGCCTCATTGATTCGACTTGCGTGTTCAAAGGGCACTGGAGCCATAGTTCCCATGCTTGTCGACACCAGAACAATAGATGGGTGATATCCTATTTAGATTTAATCATACTTTGATTCACATAATTAGGGTTTAAGAATCAAAAACCCTAATCAACCAAAATTAGGGTTCTGATATATGAATACATAATTTGATAAGTATAGTGGCACACTAAATGATTTTTAGTATTTTATATATAAATTTAATTTATTTGAAATTTAGTTGTGATTTCTATAACTCAAATATGAGCACTCTTGAAAATATCAAAATTTTTGAATAATTATCTGACCTATTTGTCGGTCAAGTTTCCCCAAGAGAAACTCAATTGATCATGTATTCAGATTGAAATATAGTAGTATGGTATTTTAATTTCATCTATTTATACATCCAATTGATCTCATATTTTAACTGTATTTGGGAAGGTATATTTTAGACATCATATTAAATTTTCATAATTTTTGGATAATGTTTGTTCTATACAGAGTGGGGTGTCGGTCAAGTTCTACCCAGGACAAACTCGATCGGCCATGTTGTAGACTGTAATGTATTATTGTAGTATTTGATTTTTAGTTATTAATTGGTAACCCTAATTATCTAAAATTTGTAATGTAGATTAAAAAATCATTTTGAGACATTATTATAAATTTTCATATTTTTTTATGATTTTTGAGTGTGGTTTCGGTCAAGTTTCTAACTCATCCAAACAACCAGTCTAAACAAACTAAAAATATAATGAAGGGCTTATTTGCAATTGTTCTAAGCACCTCAATTCATCTATATGACTAACCTAACACCCAAGGAGCTCTAATAACTCATAGTTCATGTACAAGAAACCAAATTATGTAGAGAGAGGAGAGCTAGGGTTTTAAGAAGAAAAGTGGTGGACATGTTGACCTAGGGTTTCTCTATTTGAGATATGATGAAATCAAGTAATTTTAGCTTCTTTGCATAACAATTTATGGTGAATATTTTCTCCCATGTCAATATTACGTCCCTCCTCTGATTTGATTTGAAACCATGTCAAATCATCCCCTTTTCTCACTCTTTCTCTTCTAATCCCCATTTCTAGGGTGTCCAAGTTGAGAGGAGGAAGAATTGGATTCAATTTCCAGAGTTCGATCGAATTTCCAAAAATTCCGAGTTTGACCTATGTCTTTAAGGTTCTTATCACCATAGGTGAGTTTTTTTCTCCCTCTTGAGATCTGTATTCATATTGAAAGCCTTATTATATACATCTAAAATAATCAGAAACCTTTGTTGTATATGTATGTGATTGAATTTTAGGAAAGATATTAAGGGATCAAATTCTTTTGCTTTTGATTATTTCTCATTGATTGGAACTTGATTAGTTCCTAATATATTGATTGAGGATCCATGGAGAATCCTAAGGATAGATGACTATGCTATCTCATTTGAATTTTGATTAAAAATCAGGCCAATGGATGATATGTTTGGAATTGAATTAACATGTATAGAATCATGTTTGAATTGTACTAGAATATATTATACCAATATATTGTTGAATGTTAATGGAAATTGAATGATACATATAAGGATCAGTATAAGGTGACCATATTTTCTTATTAGGGTTTGTGTAGAGGAAGTGAATCAAATGAGTCAATTAATCAATGTATACTTATGATTGATGAATGGAATATGTGAAAATGGAAACTAGGGTTTCCAAGTGTGTGAATAGGCCAAATGAACCCATGTGCATCATGATGAAATGACTTAGTGATACAATTCTTATGATGTGGTGAACTAAGGATGACTTCTTGAAAACCCACCATGTTTAGTATTAATATGAGTATGAGTGATAAAGGTAGAACTTGTATATGATGTTGTAAATGTGATGAAATACTGATGTGTAAGTATTAATAATTCAATTGAAGAATATGAGTCTTACTACTATACTCTAATCCTAATGCATCTATTTTAGTATGACTTATTAAATTATTCGTAAACCTTCACATGAATGTGGAACCTTTTATAGAAGCCACATAATAATGAAATGAGAAGAATGATTAGAGGTTGTGATGTAAGGAGATGTAACATGAAACATTCTATTAACATAAAGTGAGTAGTATTATAAAAGACCTAGTGATCCTTTTTAATGATAAGAATGACTTTGTAAGTCAATGACATGGCATATTTATCTAAATATAAGAAATGATATGAATACAAATGTAATGAACGGTGATGGCAAGTTAAAGATGAAACTAATGAAGTTATGATGATGAAGACTTTAATCTTTTATTTTTATTACATGTGGCTTAACCTAAATTGAATGAAATATACTATGAACTAGACTTTAATGAATGTTAATGAGAAGAGAAGCATTGTATGTAAAGTGCTTCAAGAAATATTGATTCAAATAATGTAATGAACATGAAATGAAAGAAGTTGAGACTCCTAAATATAAATTGAAGGAAAAAGATGAGAATTAGTAGATGATTATAGGAATCTAACTCTTACTTTAAAATGATGAGTTTTATGATGCTAATGAATGACAACCTCAAATGATAGATTAAGGGATGCAAATAATTGTAGTTAAATGCAATTAAAAGATGGGTTTCAAGAATTTCAATTGATTTATAGGAATGTGTATTGTGATTGTTTGATAAAATACGTGTACTCTAAGGATACCCTCTTTGTATGGACTTCAAACGACAATCAACATGTATTTATTAGTAACCCTAATAGAAGAATGTGAAATAAAAAAACAAGAGAACTAAATGTGTTATGCATGTTTATGCATGAAATTCATTTGCATCTATTTATATTAGATGGAATAAGTTTATGTTGTATGACAACTCCATTATGAGTATTAAAAATGATACAAATACCTATATAATTCTACTATTGATAGCTCTAATGTCTCTATGAATTTATTGAGAATTATGACATAGAATTAATTGATAAGAAATATGTGTGATTGAATTTAACATGCAATGCATACATTTGAGAAACCTTGATGAGGGTATATATTGCACAATGAGATTATGTCTAGGGATGAAAGCCTGATGATGATGATAAAACTCTAATGGGTGTAATGTTGTACAATGAGATTATGTCTTGAGCTGAAAGATCACTGATGATGAATGCTATGAGATGATGTGGAAATGTAAAGAACTATATATGTTTAAAATTACAGATTGTTGTGCTTCTTATTTTGGTCATTTTATTTCTTTATAAGCTTAATTTGTTTCATGTTGTTCTAGTTATGCGAGAATACACAAATATGATATAATATGTTTTCAATTCTTTTAAGATGATTAAAAGAGATTAATAATAAGTGAAATGATGAAACATCTAGTTAGGTGCCCTGAACACCATGAGCTTCCCCCGAGGACCACACTCGGGAAACAAAATAGATCTCCTTGTAGTAATCGATGAATTAGGAGAAGGATTTCCAGAATGTAGATCGAGACCTTAAAAGTTAGACCACCAAGATTTAAGAGTGATTCATCTGGAGTGGCTCTAGCCCTAGATATTTTCTGTGAAATATGTCCAGATGTAATAGACTATGATAAAATGAAATATGTGAAATGTGAAAATATGTGAAATGTTGTGATATGTGATAGACTATTTTGTTGGTTCCTATCTCGTGCACCTGAGATGAACATGTGAGCCTCTTTAGGAAACCCTGAGGTGGCTAGGGTCTATTTTTGATATCTCAGGGTTGTCGGCTAAACCCTTAGATAGTGACGGTGAGTTGTTGACATGAGAATCAAGTATGGCATCTTCTACTTAGTGTGGTACAAGCCAAGTAGTTTCAGGGCAAATGAATTAAACATAACAAGTCGTGTAGAACATGATTTGCATGTTGGTTACATTCCTTGTACTGCAAGATGATGACATTCCATTTTTTATTATGTTTCATGTTGTGGAAAACAATCATTTAGTTATAGAGATTATTTTTTGCATAATCTGATTTGTCTTGTTGGCAAGTAGCAAATGTTGGGATATATATGCACTTTGAATGTGATTTAGATTACTTGTCATTTGATAGTATTGTTTGGTAGACATGTCTTATGTGTACTTCAACTTTAGGACTACAATATGTGTTCCTGGTCTAGTTGGTGGGGTGTCACAAAGATGATGTTAACATTATTTATTGATTCAAATGTTCAGATCTTGACTTGGGATTACTTTGAACCATTTGGAAACATAATCAACAACAAAGAGAATGTACGAGATTCCATTAGAGGAAGGGAATGGATCCATGTAGTCCACACCTTAAACATCAATGATATCCAATTTTTACCCAATATTGGATGACATCTCATCCCTCTTTGAAATATTATCAGATCTTTGACATTGGTTATAGGATTTGATATGGTTGGTAGTATCCTGAAAGATAGAGGGCCAAAAGAACTGCCATTGAAGGACTGTTATTGTGGTCTTTCTGGAGCTCATGTGCCCCCACTTGAGACAAAGTAATGCTATTCAGGAATGAGAGGGGCATCCTATTTTGAGATGAACTAGCAGTGGAGGCCATTTGAGCATAGATGAAAAAGATAAGGATTTTCACAATAGAAATGGTGGATGTATGGGATGAACTTTTTCATTTCATTCTGGGTGAAATATGGATGAATCACTCCCAAAGAAATGTAGCTCACAAAATTAACATACCATGTGTTAAAATAACGACCTCCAGTAAGTAGTCCTCATGAAAAGTCACTAATAGGGGCGGGGTGACTATCTTGGATTTTCATCAACTGGGATGATCAGTTCCAACATTTTCATTTCCCTTTTTGTCCTTCATTTCTAGATTAATATCTTGCAATAATAAGAATCATCGATCAACCTAGGCTTTGTGTACTTCTTTGACATTAAGTACCTGATAGTAACATGATCAATGTAGACAACCACTTGAGTCAATTACATAGGAATAACTTGGAAAAAGCATAGACAATACAAATATCCTTCTTAGTGGTTGCATAAATCTTATACACATCATCTAGTGCAATGCTTGCATAGTAAATGACATGATGTTTCTTTCTGACACACTTCCCCAAAAGTGCACCTATGACATACTCACTATCATCACACATGATCTCAAAAGGAAGAGACTGATCTACAACATGAAATATAGGGGTAGAAATGAGAGCTTCTTTAGAGTTACTATAAACATCAAGGTCTTTAGGATAATTTTTTTACAAATTTATATCATATGATGTAAAAAAATATTTTTATTGTTCATGCCTTAGGTTAGAGTCACATAAGAGTATACATTGGTAGTACAAAATTTAAAATAGGCATGAGTCATATCTACTCTTCAATATAAGACAACTCTTGCACATCTCTTCTATGTCATTCTTATATCACATGCTCAAAATTCCACGAGGGAATAAAATTGCTAATGGACCCAAAGAAGGAAGATGGGTCAACAAAGTTGATACTAAATGCAATTATTGGGCTGCTTTAAAAATAAAGATTATGAAATTGAATATAGGCAAGTTTGTGTAACATCCCACTTTTTGTAAAACTTATAAATTATTGAGAGGATGCATTATCCTCAAGGGGGATGTCAAAAATGCTAACCAATGCAAATTAAAATAAATGAAACACCATTAATTCACTTAAATTGATTCATACATAGGATTACTACAACTTTTCATTTTGAAAGCCTAAATCTATTGAGCCAAATAGATATAACATGGTCAAGTCTATGTCAAGTTTATTTCATATCAAGTTTACTTCATGTCAAGTATTACAATAATCTATTTTATGACATGGCAAGTACCACTTCATTTGTGTTTGTTTTGCATGGCTAGGATTTTGATGCTGTAGGATTTGGATAAATTAAAGAATAGAAGGACATTCAAGGACTAGGAGATTTTCAAGCTTAACCCAGTGGGGTGCCATATGCCAAGCCAATCCAATCTTTTAGACATCATTTTAGACATGATGAATTAGATAAGTGAATATATGTTGCCTCTCTTAATGCCCCCATAGAAGCCCATGATTTCTAGGAAAGCCCATAATGCAAGGAAAGCCCATAACAATCTATACAGGTCCATGATCGAGGTACACATAAAAACTTAGTCAATTCCTTAACTTTTATCATTATCTTAGAACTTAACTGAATCATTAATTTATTTAATCTTGATCATAATGGGATTTCTCCCTCAGAATGCTATGATGGGATTTCTTCCCTTAAATCATAATGTGATTTCTCCCTTCTTGAATCATAATAGAATTTCTAATTTCTTGAGAATAATTTATTAATCATAAATCATTGTCATAGTTATACAATAAAACATAAATAACCAATCAATCATGTAGTGATATGTATATTTGATGTCAATTGAGAAAGCATTCATTTTTTTTGGTAACCCAGGAGACTCGTATGGCTTGCGCCGAGCCCAACCTGGGGAGCTCAACCCCTTCCCGTAAGGAGCATAGTCCATTAAGTCACACAGAGGTCGGATGTGCTACGGGAGAAACAATTCCAAACAGCACCACCAGTGGGATTCGAACCTGGGACCCTTCATGAGGGGCCCCGTGCTGCGACTACCTGAGAAAGCATTCATAATTTCATGAAACAAAATAATGTGCATAATCATAAAGATAAAACATCCAATAATACCAAACTTAATTGTACCAAGAAGCATAACCTGCTCAACCAGAGAAAACTTCCTTAGGTCAAGTACTTTGACTTGATTGAGCCCTTAAACACCTATAGTTTGATTAATAAATGGATATGTAAATTAGTTCATAACCATTAAACCATTATTTTGATAAATTTTTTATTGAAGAGATTGAGTGTGGAAAATTGAGTATGAAAATAGGATAGATTGATAGAGAATCAAATACCCTTTTTAACACATGTTTTTCCATAATTTTCAGAGGTCATATGCAATTTCTATGATATTTGCAATATGGACAAATCAGAACTCTTGAAACTATACATGTGACAATGATTTAAATTTGAAAATCAGTCAATGTAAATGAAAAGTTAAACAACAAAAAAACTTAGGCGTGTGTTACACATAAATCAAAATAGTGGGGGCAAATAAGTCATTTGACTCAAAAACCAAAGTCATTCTTGAAAAGGCTAAAATTCCCATGTGACCAAAATGACTTGATTAAATTAGTGTTGGAATCATGGTATTTTTACACTTATTATTCTTCTCCATTGATCCACAGAGAGGAGCTTTAACTACTGCTCTAAACTCCAACCAAAGACAAAGAGATCCACTCACTTTAGGAGTGAAGCCATGCCCAAAAGATCCACCAGGTTGTGTCAAACTAGGCAAGCAATTGGTGAGGCTTCCTAGAGTCCTAGAGATGAAGCTCCTAGTCTTCACCATGGCTGCATAGAAAAGGGAGAGTTGAGAAGGAAGAAAACATGGAAGATCAAACAAACACATCATGAGGATAGGATGAAAAACTTCAACAGATTAAAATGAAGATAGAGGTATCATCATGTGATGCAAAAAGGTCGTTGTGGCACTAGTTTGCCAGAGAAAATAGAGATACAGAGGAGCAAGTTCAGGACATGAAGCCAAAGAAACCGATCAGAAACACATTAACTAAGACTGGTAAAATAGCCTTAGAGATATGGCAAGTCTAGAAAAGGAGTTTGTGTGATGGGAGAGGCATCAGGGTGGTATGTCGATGAAAGGTTAGTAAGGACCCAAAACACAGGTATAGGGTACAAAGTTGGGGACAACCCTGGGTCTAGGAGATGGATGGAAAATGTTGAAGTGTTGAGGATGAGGCTCACTAAAGTTCTAATTGGATAGAAGGGAGCCGTGAAGTCTAAGGTGAGGTAGTGGTCACTTGAGAAGAAAGGCGGGTAGGGTGGAAAGACTCATGGATTCAAGGTTTTAATTGATGGTGGACGAGTGAATCTTGGGGTCTTATGTTCCTATATGATTCCTTATATAGGAAATGGAGACATCTTGGTGGTACTTACAACAACTAGATGTGAGAGGAGGTAAATCCCTAATTGGGCATTTTGTCCAATGACCAAGATGGAAGGCAAGTGATGGTTCATTAGAATTAGGAGAGAGAGAGACAAAATTTATTACAACCCCAATTTTCGGGTTCTTTTGGTGAGAAATGCAATTTCTCCTATTAGAGACATATGAACAAATAATGGTGTGATTTGATGTGAATGTATGATTTCCGTGTATAATGGCCTGGTTTTCTTTGTTTGTGGGCCTTATTAGCTATTGGGCCCAATTACAAGAAAAAGAAAAAGGAAGTTCAAATAATAAATGAATAAATAAGAAAAAGAGAAAAGAAAGAGGTAGAAACCTCTAGAAGGCTAGCAAATATCCTCCAAGGGTGGATTTCATGCCTTTTGGGTTCCTTGAGGTCCAAGGAGTCCAAGATGAAAAGATAATGCAATAAGAAAGAGAAAATACCAATTAAATAAACTTTATTAAAGGATAACTTGCTTATGTAGAACCGTCCCTCGTACTTTTGAGTTTGCATCTCAAATTTAGTATACACGTGGATTAAGTCATTATGGACTTTCCCTCAATATTTGGGATTAAAAGAATAAATGGTTTGGGAGATATGAATTTTGTAAGTTTCCTAAAGTGTAAAGGATAACATTAAATGTCATAATTTATGTTCTAATATGAGGCTTGATAGCCGTTGGATCAAGGATCCAATGGTGTCTTCTCTTCGAGCTAGAATAGGAAAACTGGAGTAGTACAATGTGAAATGAATTCAGTATATCACTTTCCCTGATCCACTAGGACTCTTGGGGAGTGGATAATCATTCTTGGGAGATCAAATCGGACCAGACAACCCCTTTGGTGCCCCTATTTTGTGCGGAATGGGGACTTTCCCCAAAGAGCAGTGGGAGCCAGACTCTATAATGAAGTGAATCTTATGTAGATGGCTATATATGGAGGGGCGATTCCCCTATGATGCCACCACATTATCTTAAACCCAGATCGGAATTGAGGGACTCCTCTCTGTCCCGTTTCATTTCCCCTATCACCGGGCAACAGGTACCTTGTTCAAATCCCTGTCCGCCGGCCATCTTCTGGTGGAGCCACCACAGCGAGAACCTGCGGCCCCTGATGGGTCGTTCGGGTCCAACGGGCCTGGGCGAGAGCTTCTGGGTGGCTTCTTGGTCACCAGAGCTTGGGAGCATGGAGTCAACTCAGGGGGTTGACTGCCATCCCTGATGACAAGAGCGCTGGTCACACGAGCTAAGGAAGGAGAAGGAAAAGGTCGTGATTACGAATATGCCCCAAGGTTGCTGTGAGTAAAGGAGGGGTGAAACCGTCTTTTGCGCCTGTTAGTGGGGGTGGTTTGTGTGGAGCTAGCAGATGGGTTGGCTGTAGACCATTGGCCCATGCTATCCAATGTGGCTGAGGCCCATTGGCCTGGGCTAGTCTGTGTGGATGAAGAGTAGCGGGCCGCAGACTGACGTGGTGGCCATCGATTGGCCAAAAGGTAATTATTTTGCAAAATTTGTAGAAAATAAATGGTAGCTCGGATTAATACATGTAATATATGAAAATTGATCAGGAGAACGTGAAGAATCCAATAAAAATACTTTTACAACCTGATTTCGTTCCTAATTGCAAAAGTATATTAAGTTGATGAAAAGTGCATCAAAATTAGGTTAAAAACCCTAATTGAGATTAATGGTTGAATATATGATGCTTAATTGGTTAATTTGAGTAATAATAACCTATTGGATGATAATGGTAGATTCAAATCTGATCTAGAGGAGTAATGACATGTTTTAGGGGTTTAAACCAAGAATATATGATAATGCATCTAGAAACCCAAATTTAGGGTAATGGAAGAGATTAATATGTTAATTTCGAAATATTTGGAAATGTGCTAATAAATGTTGATCCTAAGCCGATTAGGAGAGAGGATAAGATGATTAGGGTTTATTGGTAGTTTTGCTTATTTAAGGGTTTGTAGTGATAAAAGTGATAGCAAAACCCTAAGTGTAAGTGAAACCCTAAAAGGAAGTAGAAACCCTAGGGAGCAAGTTAGATTGAATAGATCTTGATAACATGAGTAATGAAGGAAATTGTATGCTTATTTTAGGATCTAATTGTGTGCTTTTTTCCTTGGATTTCATACTTGCTTGGAATATTACTATCTCAATTCGGCTGAACATGTATGTGGTTATTTATGAGTACACACTTTAGTTTCTCGACGTTTCCTGAGGCTTTATCGATTGCACTACAATTAACCTGCTTGGATGTTTCATTACTGCAATATTTAAAGTGACTCTCTGTATAAAAATTTAAGTATAAGTGTGACTCGCTCGAACCTACAAACCCCTCTAGATGTAAGATAAGAGACCAAGCCCTGGAGGGAAGGTCAAGTGAGTCAAGCCCCGAAGGGAAGACCACAGGGCACTCAGAGAGGTGACCCCAGGTACCAAGCTCAGGATGGAGATGGTAGCCTTAAAGTCACTTGCAAGGACTTAACCCTAGAGAGGGTATCCCATAGGTGGTAAAAGCGATTGAGGGGTTATACTGAAAATGTAAATTTGGATTGTTAATAACTTAATTGTGATATTTTAGGTTGTTAGCAATATTTGTGAAATCTTGTTTGTCACCCACATACCGGCATATTCATTTTTGCTGATTGATGTTTTGTTTGTCGACATTTTAGGTAAAAAATTGAAAAGGACAAATAGTAAATCGATACATTGTGAAGATACAAATTAAAGTCTAAGGAGGATTAGTTAGAATAGACTCCATCTGTGGATAGAAGTCTAGAAATCTGAAATTTCAAAAAGGTATGTAAAGTTTTATTTTATTCCAGCTTTCCAGTTTAGTCTTTGTAGAATTTATTAATTATTTTTTATTATTTGCAAAACCATTGATCCTAGAACTTATGAGTGACGATTTGCGACTTTAAGGTCTTTTAGACACTCAAAAGGGAGATTCGTTACAAAATTAGAGGAAAACAAATCTCAGGAATACATGTAGAGACCAGGGAGAAAGAGATCTCGAAAGTTAGCACTGTGAAAGTGGGTCTCACCTGCAAAAATGATAGAGGAAGAGGATGAATTTTAAGATGTAGGATCTCGAGTGATTAAATCAGGACCATCATATTGGTATGCAAGAAAGGAAGAAAAATGAAAGAGGCACGTGACAACAAGAAAATTCAATATCTTAGTTTTAATAATCACATTAAAAGAATTTGCCAAAAGATCTTAATCAAATTTATATATAAACGTTCCCAATAGTTTTAAGGGGCAAAATAAGTCAAAATGAAACCCAATTTACAGTACATGATAGTTAGGTAGTCTATATCCTTCCTAGACATTAAAATTTAAGTTTTTAATATCTTTTGTCGATGATTTGTATATTTATCATTTACTTAATTTTCATGCATTAAAATATTTAGATAATGTGAAACATCCTTTCCTTAAATATTTCTTCGAGTCCAAAATTGAGATTAATAATGATTATGTACTTTTATATATTTTTATACCTTTTAAGGAAAATTTCTTGGAAGAGAGAAAAAGGAGAGAAGATAACAATTTTTATTTTAAAAACAATTCCATAGGAAAAGAACTCTTCTTGTTCAAGTTATCTAATATATATTTTTGAATTCTAAATTCTTTCACTGTTATCTTTTATTTCTTTAAAATACCATAAAGGATAGAGGGGATAGAAAGAAAGGAAAGTCACCTTTAAAATTAATAGAAACACATCATGGCATATATGAAAGAGAAGAGGTATTTTGAGTTTCTTTTTATTTTACTTACTTCATTATTCTATACAGAATATGATCTCATGGTATTTTTACATTAATACTCTCGACCATATTTATTTAAGAAAAACCAGTATCCTTAGGTTTAAGTTAGTTGTGAAAATAGGGATGTTACATTTCTACCCACCTTAAAGTAAATTATGTCCTCAAAATTTTATTTAGGCTACAACCCCCTTAGCGTTTTGCTCACCTCTTCAATTTCATAATAGTTAACAATTCAAGGTTCACTTATGTTAAAAAATTTGCATATGGCATCTAAATTTCATGAAAGATTTCTATGAACATCGATTAACTATCACTTTGGTATCCTTCTCAACTTATGCTTACAGTTTATGAAACCAAACTTATCACTACACTTAGGGCATCTACATTTGACGTTGTCATAACTTTCTATTATTAGGTGTAGATGACTATCTAATCTTAGGTATTTAGGTATCTCCTACATTTCTTGATATGCAGTGATTAGGAACATACCCAATATCTGGGATCTTGTCATGTTACCTGTCACTAACCAACTAAAACATGTGTCTCATACCACATGGAATAGTAAGAAAGGAGAAATGCATCAAAAAGTTTTATGCTCATGAAATCCCTCGTCAAATCTCAATGGTTGGCCATGACCATTTTGAATGGAGAAGATATTTCATTAGTTAGGAATACAAAGATACTTGACATATAACTAGGTAAACCTATATCCTAATCATTCCATATCACTTCTATGAATGAAGACTCTAGTCATACTAGGGTCTTCTATCTTTTCTCGAGAGTCTGTTCCTATACCTTAATCTCATATCTTCATTCTAGGGTGACTATATGAATCATATTTACAGAGTGGACATATTCCTATTTGCTTTGATGCCATAACATAATATCACACTTTTTGCAAAACATATACATATTTAGCAAAAGCATTATCGCCAAGGGGGATGCCCAAAATGCTAATCATTACAAATTATAGTAAATTTAGCACCATGCATTAGCTTAAACTAATTTATACATATGATTACTACAACTTGTTCATCTTGAAATCTTAAAGCTACTGAACAGAACTTAGATTACACGACTAAGGCATGACATAAATGATGTCTAAAAGAATGGATTAGCTTGTTTGATGGCACTCCACTAGGTTAAGCATGAATGTCTCCTAGTCCTTGGTTGTCCTTTTATTCTTCAATTTCTCCAAATCCTACAGACATCGCATCTCCAAACATATAAAAAAACATAAATGTAAGTAAACTGCACTTGGAATATTATAAAATAGAAATTAATTATATACTTGGCATGAAGTAAACTAGACTTGAAATAAACTTGACATAGACTTGACCACATATCAACTTAAATATTCTTTGAATCATTTTAAACATTATGATTTGGATAAGTGAATATATGATGCCTCTCTTAGTGCCCCATAGGATCCCACGATCACTAGGAAATCCCATAATGTAAGGAAAGACCACAATGACCTATAAAGTTTCATGATTGAAGGGCACATAAAAAGTTGGCCAATTCTAAACTATGCTCATTATCTTATAACTTGACCTAATCATTAATTTCTTTAATCTTGAATATAATGGGATTACTGCCTCATAATGTCATAATGGGATTTCTCCCCTTAAATCATTGTGGATTTCTCCCTTCTTGAACCATAATGGAATTTCTCCCTATTTTAGAATAATTCATTAATCTGAATGCATACTCATGTTAGGATTATATAGTAGATCATAAATATGCAATCAATCATGAAGTGATATCTATACTTGATGATAATTGAGAAAGAATTCATAATTAAATTAAACATAATATTGTGATAATCATAAAGATAAAACATCCAATAAATCCAAATTTAATTGTACCAAGAAACATGGCCTGCTTATGTAGAGAAAACCTCCTTAGGTCAAGTCATTTGGCTTGATTGATCCCTTAAACACTTATAATGTGATTAATTACATGATATGTACATTAGTTCATAATCATCAAACCCTAATTTTGATCATTTAGTTATTGAAGATACTAATGTGGAAAATAGAGTCTAAAAATTGGTTAGATAGATAGAGAATAGAAAATCCTTTCTAGCACATATTTTTTCATAATTTTCTAAGGTCATCTGCAATTTATATGAATTTTGCAATGAGACCATTTATAATACAAAAACTATATGTGTGACATTGATTTAAATCCCAAAATCAAACAAAGTAATTGAAAACTGAAAAGACGACAAAGCTTAGGCGCATGTTACATAGAAATAAAAATAGTTGTGGAAAAATGTCATTTGACTCAAAACTAAAGTTGCGTGTTTCAGAAATAAAAATTTGTGTGAAAAGGCTAAAATGCCCATGCAATCAAAATTGTCTGATTGAATTAGTGTGGGCATCAAGTTACTTTTACCCTTGATATTTGTCTCCATTGTAAGGAGATTCAATTACAACTCTGATCTCCAAACACAGTTTGACATTCCACTCACTTTAGGAGTGAAATAATTCCCACAAGATCCATAAAGTTGGGGACAACCGTGGGTCAAGTAGATGGTTGGAAAATGTTGAAGTTTGAGGATGAGGCTCACTAATGTACCAATTGTATAGAAGAGAGCGGTGAAGGCCAAGGTGGGGTAGTGGTCGCTTCAGAAGAAAGGAAAGTAGGGTGGGGAGACTCATGGATTCAAGGTTTTAGTTGATGGTGGAGGAGTGAATCTTGGGGTTTGGTGTTCCTATACGATCCCTTATATAGGAAATGGAGACATCTTGGTGGTGCCTAAAACAACTGGATGTGAGAGGAGGTAAAGCCCTAATTCAGAATTTTGTCCACTGACCAAGATGGAAGGCAATTGATGCTCATTAGAAATAGGAGAGAGAGAGACAAGATTAGAGGCAAAAAATCTCAAGAATACATGTAGAGACTAGGGAGAAAGAGTTTTGGGAAGTCAACACTGTGAAATTGGGTTTCGCCTACAAAAATGTCAGAGGAAGAGGATGACTTTTAAGTTGTAGGATCTTGAGTGATTAAATCATGACCGTCAGATCAATATGCAAGAAAGAAAGAAAAATGAAAGAGGCACCTGACAACAAGAAAATTCAATATCTTAGTTTTAATAATCACATTAAAAGAATTCGCCATTAGTTCTTAATAATATATATATAGAAACGTTCCCAATAGTTTTAAGGGGCAGACTAAGTCAAAATGAAACCAATATTTGGAGTACACGATAGTTAGGTAGTCTAGATCCTTCCTATACAATAAAATTTAAGTTTTTAATATCTTTTGTCCATAAATTGTATATTGACCATTTACTTAATTTTCATGCATTGAAAGATTTAGATAATGTGAAACATCCTTTCCTTAACTATTTCTTTGAGTCCAAAATTGAAATTAATAATGATTATGTACTTTTATATCTTTTTATAGATTTTAAGGAAAAATTCTTGGAAGATAGAAAAAGGAGAGAAGATAACAATATTTATCTAAAAATCTATTCCATAGGAAAAGAACTTTTCTTATTCAAGTTATCCAATATACACTTTCAAATTCTATATTCTTTCAGCCTTATCTTTTATTTCTTTAAAACACCATAAAGGATATAGGAGAGAGAAAGAAAGGAAAATCACATTTTAAATTAATACAAACACATCATGGCATATATGAAAGAGAAAATGTATTTTGAGTTTATTTTTATTTTACTTACTTCATTATTCTATACAGAATATCATCTCATGGTCTTTTTACATTAATACCCTCCACCATATTTATTAAAAAAAACCATTATCCTAAGGTTTAAATTAGTTGTGAAAACAAGGATGTTACATTTCTACCCACCTTAAAGTAAATTATGTCCCCAAAATTTTATTTAGGCTACTACCCCCTTATCTTTTTGCTCACCCCTTCAATTTCATAATAGTTAAAAATTCAAGGTTCACTTATGTTAAAAAATTTGTGTATGGAATCTAAATTTCATAAAGATTTATATGAACATCGATTAAGTATTAATTTGGTATCCTTCTCCACTTATACTTATAGTTTATGAATCCAAACTTATCACTACACTTAGGGCATCTACATTTGACATTTTCATGACTTTGTATTATTAGGTGTAGATGATTATCTAATCTTAGGTATTTAAGTATCTCCTACAACTCTTGATATGAGGTAATTAGGAGCATACCCAGATATGTGGGATCCTGTCGTGTTACCTCTCACTAACCTACGAATACATGTATCTCATGCCACATGGAATAGTAAGAAAGGAGAAATGCATCAAAAAGTTTTATGCTCATGACATCCCTCTTCAAATCTCAATGGTTGGCCATGACCATTGAGAATGGAGAGGACATGTCATTAGTTAGGATTACATGGATCCTTGACATATAAATAGGTAAACCTATATCCTTATCATGTCATATCACTTTTATGTATGAAGACTCTATTCATACTAGGGTCTTCTATCTTTTCTTGGGAGTCTGTTCCCATACCTTAATCTCATATTTCATTCTAGGGTGAATATGTGAATCATAATTACAGAGTGGACATCTTCCTATTGGCTTTGATGCCATTACATAACATCCCACTTTTTTCAAAACATATACATTATTTAGCAAAAGCATTATCGCCAAGGGGGATGTCCAAAATGATAATTATTGCAAATTAGAGTAAATGAAGCACCATGCATTAAATTAAACTAATTTATACATATGATTAATACTACTTGTTCATCTTGAAATCTTAAATCTACTGATCCAAAGTGAGATTACTTGACCGAGGCATGACATAAATGATGTCTAAAAGAATGGTTTATCTTGTTAGATGGAACCCCACTAGGTTAATCTTGAATGTATCCTAGTCCTTCCTTGTCCTTTCATTCTTCAATTTCTCCTAACCATGCAGACATCACATCCCCAGACATACATAACAAACATAAATGTAAGAAAACTATACTTGGAATATTATAAAATATAAAGTAATAATATATTTCACATGAAGTAAACTGGACTTGAAATAAACTTGACATAGACTTTACCATGTATCAACTTAAACATTCTTTGAGTCATTTTAAACATTATGATTTGGATAAGTGAATATATGATGCCTCTCTTAGTGCCCCATAGGATCCCATGATCACTAGGAAATACCATAATGCTAGGCAAGCCCATAACGACCTATAAAGTTTCATGATTGAGGTGTAGATAAAAAGTTGGCCAATTCTTAACTGTGCTCGTTATTTTAAAACTTGACCTAATCATTTAATTTTTTTAATCCTGACAATAATGGGACTGCTGCCTCATAATGTCATAACAAGATTTCTCCCCTTAAATCATTGTGGATTTCTCCCTTCTTGAACCATAATGGAATTTCTCCCTTTTTGAGAATAATTCATTAATTTAAATCATACTCATGTTAGGATAATACAGTAGATCATAAATATGCAATCAATCTTGCAGTGATATCTAGACTTGATGTCAATTCGGAAAGAATTCATAATTTAATGAAACATAATATTGTGATAATCATAAAGATAAAACATCCAATAAAACCAAATTTTATTTTACCAAGAAGCATGGCCCGCTTACATAGAAAAAACCTCCTTAGGTCAAGTCCTTTGGCTTGATTGATCCCTTAAACACTTATAATATGATTATTACATGATATGTACATTAGTTCATAATCATTAAACCTTATTTTGATCCTTTAGTTATTGAAGATACTAAATGTGGAAAATAGAGTCAAAAAATTGGTTAGATAGATAGAGAATAGAAAATCCTTTCTAGCACATATTTTTTCATAATTTTCTAAGGTCATGTGTGATTTCTATGAATTTTTTAATGGGATCATTTAGAATTAAAAAACGATATGTGTGACATTGATTTAAATCCTAAAATCAAACTTAGTAAATGAAAACTGAAAAGACGACAAAACTTAGGTGCATGTTACATGTAAATCAAAATAGTTTGGTAAAAAATGTCAATTCACTCAAATCCAAAGTCACATGTCTCAGAAACAAAAATTTGTGTGAAAAGGCTAAAATGCCCATGCAGTCAAAATGGTCTGATTGAATTAGTGTTGGCATCAGGTTACTTTTACCCTTGAATTTTGTCTCCATTGTAATGAGATTCAATTACAACTTTGATCTCCAACCACAATTCGACGATCCACTCACTTTAGGAGTGAAATAATTCCCAAAAGATCCACAAATTTGGGGACAACCTTGGGTCAAGGAAATGGTTGGAAAATGTTGAAGTGTTGAGGATGAGGCTCACTAAAGTGCCAATTGGATAGGAAGGAGCTGTGAAGGCTAAGGTGAGGTAGTGCTCGCTTGAGAAGAAAGGCGAGTAGGGTGGGGAGACTCTTGGATTTAGGGTTTTAATTTATGGTGGAGGAGGGAATCTTGGGGTCTGGTGTTTCTATACAATGCCTTATATAGGAAATGGAGACATCTTGTTGGTGTCTACAACAACTGGATGTGAGAGGAGATAAAACCCTCATTTGGTATTTTGTACACCAACCAAGATGGAAGGCATATGATGGCTCATTAGACATATGAGAGAGACAAGATTAGAGGAAAAAATATCTCAGGAATACATGTAGAGACCTAGAGAAAGATATCTCAGAAGTTAGCTCTGTGAAATTGGGTCTCGCCTACAAAACAAACAGAGCAAGAGGAAGACTTTTAAGATGTAGGATCTCAATTGATTAAATAATGACCATCATATTAGTATGCAAGAAAAAAAGAAAAATGAAAGAGGCATGTGACAATAATAAAATTCAATATCTTGGTTTTAATAATCACTTTAAAAGAATTCACCATTAGATCTTAATTAAATTTATATAGATACGTTCCCAATAGTTTTAAGGGGCAAACTAACTCAAAATGAAATCAAATTTGGAATACACGATATCTAGGTAGTCTAGATCCTTCCTAAATAATAAAATTTAAGTCTTTAATATCTTTTGTCCATAATTTGTATATTCATCATTTTCTTAATTTTCATGTATTAAAAGATTTAGATAATGTGAACATCCTTTCCTTAACTATTTCTTTGAGCCCAAAACTGAGATTAACAATGATTATGTACTTTTATATCCTTTTATACATTTTAAGGAAAATTTCTTGGAAGAGAGAAAAAGGAGAGAAGATAAAAATATTTATCTTAAAATCTATTTTATAGGAAAAGAACTCTTCTTGTTCAAGTTATCCAATATATGTTTCAAATTCTAAATTCTTTCACCCTTATCTTTTATTTCTTTAAAACACCATAAAAAATAGAGGGGAGAGAAAGAAAGGAAAGTCACCTTTTTAATTAATAGATACACATCATGGCATATATGAAAGAGAAAAGGTATTTTGAGTTTCTTTTTATTTTACTTACTTCATTATTATATACAAAATATGATCTCATGGTCTTTTTACATTAATACCCTCCACCATATTTATTTAAGAAAAACAATTATCCTAAGGTTTAAATTATTTGTGAAAATAGGGATGTTACATTTCTACCCACCTTAAAGTAAATTACGTCCTCAAAATTTTATTTAGGCTACTACCACCTCAGCTTCACGCTCACCTCTTGAATTTTGTAATAGTTAACAATTCAAGGATCACTTATGTTCAAAAATTTGCATATGGCATCTAAAGTTCATAAAAGATTTATATGAACATCGATTAACAATTACTTTGGTATCTTTCTCAAATTATACTTATGATTTATGAAACCAAACTTATAACTGCACTTAGGGCATCTACCTTTGACGTTGTCATGACTTTCTATTATTAGGTGTAGATGACTATCTAATCTTAGGTATTCAGGTATCTCCTACATTTCTTGATATGCGGTAATCAGGAACATACATATATGTGTGGGATCTTGTCATGTTACCTCTCACAAACTACTAATACACGTGTCTCATACCACATGGAATAGTAATAATGGAGGCATGTATCAAAAAGTTTTATGCTCATGAAATCCCTCTTCAAATCTCAATGGTTGGAAACGACCATTGAGAATGGAGAGGATATGTCATTAGTTAGGATTACATAGATACTTGAACATATAACTAGGTAAACCTATATCTTTATCATGTCATATCACTTCTATGTATGACTCTAGTCATACTAGGGTCTTCTATCTTTTCTAGGGAGTCTGTTCCTATACCTTAATATCATATCTTAATTCTAGGGTGACTATGTGAATCATATTTATAGAGTAGACATCTTCCTATTTGCTTTGATGCCATAACATAACATCCCACTTTTTGCTAAACATATACATCATTTAGAAAAAGCTTATCACCAAAGGGGATGTCCAAAATGCTAATTATTGCAAATTAGAGTAAATGAATCACCATGCATTAACTTAAACTAATTTATACTTATGATTACTACAACTTGTTCATCTTGAAATCTTAAATCTATTGAGCTAAACTTAGATTACATAACTAAGGCATGTCATAAATGATGTCTAAAAGAATGGATTAGCTTGTTAGATGGAACCCCACTAGGTTAAGCTTGAATGTCTCCTAGTCCTTACTTGTCCATTTATTCTTCAATTTCTCAAAATCATGCAGACATCGCATCCCCAGACATACAAAACAAACATAAATGTAAGTAAATTGTACTTGGAATATTATAAAATAGAAAGTAAAAATATAATTGACATGAAATAAACTAGACTTGAAATAAACTTGACATAGACTTGACCATGTATCAACTTAAACATTCTTTGAATCATTTTAAACATGATGATTTGGATAAGTGAATATATGATGCCTCTATTAGTGCCCCATAGGATCCCATGATCACTAGGAAATCCCATAATGCTAGGAAAGACCGTAACGACCTATAAAGGTTCATGATTGAGTTTCACATAAAAAGTTGGCCAATTCTTAACTATGTTCATCTTAGAACTTGACCTAATCATTAATTTTGTTAATCTTGACGATAATGGGATTATTGCCTCATAATGTCATAATTGGATTTCTCCCCTTAAATCATTGTGGATTTCTCCCTTCTAGAACTATAATGGAATTTCTCCCTTTTTGAGAATAATTCATTAATCTAAAATCATAATCATGTTAGGATTATATAGTAGACCATAAATATGCAATAAATCAATGCAGTGATATCTATACTTGATGTCAATTGAGACATCATTCATAATTAAATGGAACATAATATTGTGATAATCATAAAGATAAAACATCCAATAAAACCAAATTTAATTGTACCAATAAGCATGGCCCGCTTACATAGAGAAAACCTCCTTAGGTCAAGTCCTTTGGCTTGATTGATCCTTAAACACTTATAATTTGATTAAGTACATGATATGTACATTAGTTCATAATCATTAAACCCTAATTTTGATCATTTATTTATTGAAGATACTAAATGTGGAAAATAGAGTCTAAAAATAGGTTAGATAGATAGAGAATATAAAATCCTTTCTAGCACATATTTTTTCATAGTTTTCTAAGGTCATATGCAATTTCTATGAATTTTGCAATGGGACCATTTAGAATTTAAAAACTATATGTGTGACATTGATTAAAATCCCAAAATCAAACAAAGTAAATGAAAACTAAAAAGATGAAAAAACTTAGGTGCATGTTACATAGAAATCAAAACAGATGGGGAAAAATGTCATTTGAATCAAAACTGAAGTCGCGTCTCAGAAACAAAAATTTGTGTGAAAAGGATAAAATGTCCATGCAATCAAAATTGTCTGATTGAATTATTGTGGGCATTGGGTTACTTTTATCCTTGAAATTTGTCTCCATTGTAAGGATATTCAATTATAGCTCTCATCTCCAACTACCATTCGACGATCCACTCACTTTAGGAGTGAAATCATGCCGAAAAGATCCACCAAGTTATGCCAAACTAGGCATAACCCTAATTAATGTACAATAATTAGAAATATGCTTAAAGAACCTTGGAAATTATAGAGTAACCTCATATCTATAACCGGACGTTAATGTGGAACTTTAATATCAGTTATATGCATAGAATTCATGTTATATGAAGATGGCCATTAATACATGTTTTGTAACCCTATTTTAAATAATGTATATAAACTAGGGTTAATATGTACACAAAGAGGATATGGAATCTAATGTTCAGATAATGAACCATAATCTAGAAAATGACATCAGTAAGATAATTCTAAGACTAGAAAACAAGTAATGATGCACATATCCTAATGAGCTAAGCAAACCCTAAAACATAACTAGGGATAATGATGACAAGAATATGATGATGGTATATGATCTTGTCTTAACTAGGGTTTGTCCAAGATTAGAGTTGACATTAGGAAATATGTGATTAGGTTTGTCTTTCTTGATCAAGATACGCCATTACGTCTTACTTGTCTTATTATATAGTATGCTCACTTTATATGTATAGTAAATACATGGCATATGGTATTCATTGAAATGATTATTCTTGAATGATATGTTGTTTGATTTTCCATACTTATGTCTAAGAACACATGAAATATAATATATCTATTCCATTATATGAAAGCACTATATCTCTTTGGAAAGCATAGTGCTAGTGCATGATCTATCTCTTTGATAAGTGGATCACATGTACATTGATCTATCTCTTTGTTAAGAAGATCATAAGGCCTGAATGCATCTATCCAACTGGTAGGCAGATGCACGAGCATATAATGGAAAATGTGCTTAAAATATGTGTTCTCTTTTTTTAATGAACATCTTTTTGTAAGTATGTGCTTTTTCTTATATTTGTTTACTTCTGCCAAGTATTAGTTTTATCTTTTTGCCATGCTTAGTAATGAGAGGTATATAAAAAGACACGTAGGCATACTCAATACAATATTCTTGAATATTGTGTTGATGTGTACCACGTGTAATCTTTTTTTTTAAGTTGTAGACATATGATCTTTAAGAATCAGGATAGTTGAGAGTTGTGTAGAAAGCTAATGTATAGGTGGACATGTTGTCTTAAGATCATGTTTTTTAGTGGTAGTACATGTATATGTAGAAGTTTTTTGTTCAATATGTAATATCAAATGTTGTAATAATTCATTATGTAATTATATGTTGAATGGTGAACATGTGTTGTATGGTTTTATTATTGTACATGTGCATGTGCTACTGTTGTTTCCTTCTGACTTCCTTCAATTTTCTTCTTCTTAGCCTAGTGTGTGGTGTTTAAATTATTGTCTTGATGAGGTGAGGTTTCAATTTGGAAGTCACACGTTAGATTAAGTTTTTGAAAATCTAGGGACGTCACATGTGGTATCAAAGCCAGGTTTTCTGGAGGAAGTGTGATAATAAGGGAGCAATTTTGGTGCATGAAGCCAAAGAAAACTAGTAGGAGACACATCAACTAAGATCGGAAAACAATTGTGGAGTTATGGCGAATCCAGTAGATGAGTTTGTGTGGTCGGAGAGGTATCAGGTGGACTATCGATGAAATGTCAGTGAGGCCTCAAAACATGGTTATAGGGTACAGAGCTAAGGGGCAATAGTGTGGCTAGGAGATTGTTGGAAAATGTTGAAGGGGTGAGGGTGACTCTCTCAAAGTTCCAATTGGACATAAGGGAGTGAAGAAGGCTGAGGTGAGGTGGTGATCATCGGAGAGGAAAGGTGAATACAATGGATAGACTCGAGGCACTAGGGAATCAATTGATGGTGGAGGAGGACATCTTGGGGTCTGGTGGTGCTATGTTATGCCTTACATAGGAAAGGGAGACATCCTGGTGGTGCCTACAACAACGAGATGGGAGAGGAGGTAAAACCCTAATTAGGCATTTTGTCCACAAACTGTGATGGAAGGTGAGTGATGGCTTATTAGAAATGATATAGAGAAATGAGATCATAGGTGAACAAATATTAAGAATAGATGTAGACATGTTAGATAAATAGATCATAGAAATTGGTTTCTATTTGTGAAGACATCCGAGGAAGAGGTCAACTTATAAGCCATAGGATCTCGGGTGAATAAATCATGGCCATCAGATTGACACACAAGAAAGGAAGGAATATAAAAGAGGTGTGTGACAGTGAGAAAATTCTGGATCTTAGATTTAAGAATTTCATTGATTGAATTTTCCATTAAATCTAAATCAAGCTTATATAGAAAATTTCCCAATAGGTTTGAGGGGTCCAATTATGTCAAAACCAAACCAAATTTGGACCACAAGTTAATTAGGTGTCTAGATCCTTCCTAGCCAATAAGATTTAGGTTTTTCATATCTTTTGTTTATAATTTCTATATTGGTTATCTACTTAATTTTCATGCATTAAAAGATTTAGGTTATGTCAACGTCACTTTGTTAACTATTTCTTTGAGTCCAAAACCCAGATTATTATTGATTATCAACTTTTATTTCTTTTATGCTTTGGGCAAAACTTTCTTGTAAGAGAGAGAAAAGAGAGAAGATAATGCTATATATTTTAAAATCTACTTAAAAATAAATGAAAACATCTTTGTCAAGTTATCTAATATATATTTTTGAATTATAAATGCTTGTATCTTTATCTTTTATTTCTTTTAAATGACCTAAAGGATAGGGGAGAAACAAAAAAAAGTTGCCTTCTAAATTAATAGAAACACATTATGGAGTATATGAAAGATAAAATGTACTTTGAGTTTCTTTTTATTTTACTTAGTTCATTGTCTTATAAGGAATATCATCTCATGGTCTTTTTACACTATGTACCTCTCCTATCTTTATTTAAAAAAACTATTATCCCAAGGTTTAAATTAGTTGTGAAAATTGGGATGTAACAATTTTCTTAGTGTACTATGGTAATATCAAAAAGATGATCTAGTTATCATGCTAATTTCAAATGGGTTCCATAATTAAAAGTGGTAATTGGAAACAATCAAGAGTTTCTCAAAACTAATATCAAGATATCTAGTTATTAAAAAATGAAATGATTATCTATAGGCACATTAAATCGAAATGTTCTGTCTTTGTCAAGGATAGGTTCCTAGTGTTCTTCCCTCTATAAGAGAATGAAACTTTCACATGTGGGGGTAACCCATACTGGGAACCTATAATCATCCATTATCCTCTATGTAAAGTTGACAGATATGACCCACTGAATCTTGTGAGCAAAAGCTCTTATCCAATATTCAAATTTAATGTCAATGTCAAATCAACCAAATTTTTAACCATAATGTTGAACATTCAATTTAGTTGTATGGGAATTCAAGAATACTAACAAGGATAATAACAAACTGGATCATCACTTATGCAAAATATATGAACAAAATTCAATAGGAAATAAAATTGTTGAATAATAGAATTAATAATCTAGTACATGTTCTAGTCGGGAACTTCCAACTGGGTTGCACACAAATATCAAAGGTTCCAATTCCTCAAAAACCTAGAAATAAAGAATGTACTAAGGTTATTTGATGTCAATTCTATTGGAAATCATTTTGGGGTGCTTATTAGGTGAAATTACCATTTTTACCATTAGTGAACATGATATATTAATAATCATCTTTTCATTGTTATATTATCTCATCTTGAAGACATTATGTTCAATTCCTTTAGTGTCTTTTCCATGTAGTAACACATGATATATCGATATATGTCACATGATTATGCATATTCATTAGCTATTATCATCTATCATTGTATTGCAAAAAGGGTATAAGTATACCAGGGTATATCTTCAATGTACTTACCGGTTTAACTACTATAGATTGGTTAATTTTACTTATCTTGTATTTTCATTTTCATTAATTAATGGTCTTGTTTCTCATTATTTTCCCTTACTAGTTTTCTAATCCATTATATCTATTATTAAGACTAGTCAATTTGAGACAAAACATTGAAGGATGTAGTCTAAAATAATGGGTTCTATTATTTTGGATTTTTGTGGGTTTTTTTAACTCCTAATAAATATTATTTTATTCCATATCAATCATTTAGGTCATACATTTATTCACACGTGTTAAATATAAAAAATATCTAAGTCATGATATTCATATGCCACTATGGTTTCCATATAGATTTCCCTTCTATTTTAATGATCTTAGGGACATGTGAATAATCATATGTAATAAATCAAAGAAGTCTATGTCTATGTGAATATAACGGTTTGGGATTATTGAATTTATTAAATAGGGTTACAGTCACCATAATTTCATTCTCCTATGCCAATTGCATTAAAATTTCTTTGATATTATTGACTTGTATTGTTACTAATACCAATATCCACCCTCAATAATTTTGTTTGAAATTTGGAGAATGAGAAAAGAAGAGGGTGAGTATATAAGAACCTACTAGAAACTAGGTATGGTGTTCTAGATAAGAAACTTTCAAGGCACTATAACCATTAGTCGGGGTTCTTATAACCTATGTCAGATTCCTCTGAAAGCCAAGGTCGTGCTTGTTGTGAGAGAGGAACACTAAGGGAGGCATTGATATTTATTTTTGTTGCTAGAATGGTGAGAGGCAATCTTGTTCTCAAGGAGTAAATTAAAATTATCAGTACTATTGTCGATTTTTCCAGAGATAGATCCAAATTTCATCAATAAATTAGAATCTAGATGGTTGTTGTTATCTATTGCAGATGTCATAAAAAATCAAAGCTACTAGAAACAGTAGCCAAGGAGGAAGGTCTCAACAGGGTAAATTCTGAGTTGAATTGGTGGTATAAGTAGAAAGTGAGGTAGCTGGGATCAAGAGATACATGGTTTGCATCTACATGTTCTTATTGTAGATCACCATCAAAGATATTGTGTAGGTAGGTTAGGTTTAGGTCAATATTTTTTCATTGACTCCAAGATTTGTTGATGTGTTTGGGGATAAAAGGGTTGGTGATCAAAATAGTTGTGGGGTTGATCTGTCTCTATGGTTGCTGGCTAGAGGATGGAAGATGATGAGACAGAGTAGGAGATGGGGCCAGGATGACAGGTGTGTTGGTGTTATAGGTATGGGTGTTTACCATTTGTCAGAAAAAGATCCCTATATATGGTAATAGATGACATGACTAGGATTTGATAGGTGCAAGGTGATTCAGAGGTGCTACTCTAGAGGAGCAATTTAGATGCTCTTGGTTGGTTGTGAGGAAGTTACAGTCTGTAACAACAACGTTGTCATTTTTGGATAGCCAATGAGAGCGGTGATGATGGTTCTTCACTCTAGTGTAGCACATCGATACAAGTGACTATTCAAAAGAAGAAAGATTTTTGGATGTAGAGATATATGACCTGCACACATTAAATGGGCCATGTTCTTTTTTTATCCTTTTAATTAGTCCACAGATGTCATCACTTCATCATTTTTTAGGATGCATCAATGTCCCAATTAACATAATTCTTTACCAAGGTTCTATATTAATGTATAATAAACTTTGAAATTATCATACTTCATATTTTCAACTCCATGCCTTATATTTAGTTATCCTGACAATAACTTCAAATGTTAATACTAATTACTTTGAAATATATTTTATATGATTCCATTTCCAATATACATAAATAGATTTAGGTATTCAAGTGTGGGTCTAAATAAAATTTAATTGATAATGATAATTCATAGATGCATTTCAGTACTTGAAGTTGAATGTACTTCAAAAGGGTACCAACATTAATGGAGATCTATCAATATAGATTTTTCAAGAGACAAATTGTGCAAAATAGCTCAAATTAATATTTGGTACCAAATTTATTATGTTACGGTGCTGAAGCTCTTCATACATTTAGTTTCAAAGATTAAATCCACATCCTTCAGGATAGAATTTGTAAGAGGTTTTATGATCTAAATGGTCGCAAATGAACCTCCTATAGAATTCGACATGTCCTAGAAATTCTCACACTTCTTCTACAATAGTTGGAGGAGATAATTGATCAATCACTTCTATCTTTACCTTGTTAACCTTGATGCATATGTTGCTAGTAGGATGTCCCAGAACAATGTCTTCCTTCACCTTGATGTGGAATTTTTCTCAATGAAGCACCAGATGTGCTTCTTCACAACATCCTAGGATGAAGGAGATATGACGAAGGCATGAGTCAAAAGAATCTCCATAGATTAAAAAGAATTCCATGAGGATTTCAATTATTGTCTTAGTAAGGTCAGTAAAGATAGAGGACATGCATCACTAGAAAGTGGCAGTTTCATTGCATAATCTGAAGGGCATCTGACTAAAGCATCTCTTGGTGTACGCATCTCTCCATGTCTATAATAAGAAGGGGGAGTCATAAGTGTTCCTTCTGAGTAGCATTGTTGATCTTACAATAAGTGGTGGACATAAGCCAACCAATTATAGTGCATGTATGGATAAACTCATTCTTATCATTTAAAACAAGTTTATTTTCTCACTTCCCAGATACTACCCAAGAGTCAAGCATGGTGAAGTTAAAATGGAATAGATACCAATGATCCCATAAAGAAGTTGCTTTATCACCTCCTTGAGCATGACCTCCTTCGACTTTGGGTTCAACTTATGTTGAGGCTCGATGGTGGGCTCATAGGTGTAGATCATATTGATTCTATGCATATAGAGGTCTTGGATAATTCCATTTAGGTTATTCATTTTGTAGCCTAAAGCATTTTTACTCTTAATTTTGCCAACAACATGTCAGTTTGCTAAATAGTGAGATTTGCATTGTGCAAATGTGCATCTTAGGTAATAGGCAAACTCAGAATTAGTTTAAAAGTATGACTTATTTCACCTTATCCAAAGATACAATGGCCTTTATATTGGCCAATAACTGAAAGGGGTGTTTATTATCCATTGCAAAATCAAATAGAACACCCTCACCATTTGAGATCAATTACTTGTAGCTCAAACAATTGATTTTTCTCGGCATAATTTTTCATCTAGGAAGACATATATTAGTCCGTTATCTAGAGGCTTCATCTCTAGAGGGGTGGGCTCTTTATATTCTTCTAGAGTATAAAGATAAACTTGAGCTCTGTAAACTCATTTTTAGGGTCTTCCTCAAAATGGTCTAATTTTAAAAGATTTTTCTCCACTTGTTGATCATTTAGTTCATGAGTATTTGGGCCAATGAGTCCTGTTTCAAGATGGTCTTTAGAAGTATCCATTTCCTATTGTAGTTATGCTACCTTGTCAATGTAGTTGATGAGTAAGCATTTCTCTAGGAAAGAGGGAGCCTTTAGACTCTTAAAGACTTTGAAGTCTAGTGTGTTTGACTCAAGCCTTCACATTTAGATTTTGACTTCAACGTCAATTAAGGCTATGGCTGTTGCAAAGAACAGGCACCCAAAGATGAGATGATATCAAAGAACCTCCTTAATTTTCATGAAGACAAAATCTTAGGGATGATAGTATTTGGGACCGACTATTACAAGGATGTCTTCTACAATCCCCATAGGGATGGTTATAGAAGAGTCAAGCAATTGGATCACTATGCTAATGGGGGCCAATGTCAGTGGTGAAGCCTAGTATTTTGCACAAGTTGCACGGAATGATGGAAAAGCTTGCCCCAAGGTTGTCTAGACCTTTCTATCATTTTAAAACCCCTATGAAGCAGGAGATGTCAAAGGATCCTGGATCCTTGAGTTGATGCAACATCATTCTTTGGACAATGTTACACGTCATCTTGGATAGATTCATGATATCATACTCCTCTATAGTGTGCTTGTGAGTGAGGAGATATTTGAAGCATTTCGTTCAATTAGAGATGTCATCAAGAGCATCGAGGAAGGGAATAAACAAAGAAGGGGGAGAGTATATGGGCACCTACTGGCATATAGGTATGGCTTTCTAGAAAAGAACCCTTCAAGGCATTATGGCTATTAGTTAAGGTATGTACAACCTGTGTCAAATTCCACTGAAAGCTGAGGTCGTGCTGGTTGTGAGTGACAAACATTGAGGGAGGAACTACTACTATTTTTATTGTTAGAATGGTCACAGGAAATCTTGTTGTCAAGGACTCAATTAAACTTGTTAGCGTTGTTGTCAATTGGTGTTGAGATAGATCCAAATCTCACTGACAAAGTGGAAATAGGTGGTTGTTGTTTGCTATTACAAATGATTCCAAGACACCTGAGCTATTAGAAATAGTAGCCAAGGAGGAAGGTTTCAACATGGTAAATATTAAGTGGGACTGGTGGCATAAGTAGGTAGCAAGGTGGTTGGGATCAAGACATACATGGTTTGCATCTAGAGGTTCTTATTGTATATCACCATCAAAGAGATCATGTATGTAGGTTAGGTTTAGGTCAACATTGTTTCCTTGACTCCAGGCTTCGTCGTTGTGTTTGTTGATAAAAGGATTGGTGGTCATAATGGCCATGGGGTTTCTATGTGGCTATGGTTGTTGGCTAGAGGATGGGAGGGATGAGGTAGAGGAGGAGATGAGGTTGTGTTGGTGGAAGTTTAAGTGTTGCAGGTTTGTGTGTTTACCATACGTCAGATGAAGAGCCCTATATATGGAAATAGAAGGAGTGACTAGGGTTTGATTGGTTCAAGGTGATTCAGAGGGGCAGTGCTAGAGGAGCAATTCAGGTGCTCTTACTTGGTTGCAAGGAACTTGTAGTTTGTTACAACAATGATGCCATTTTTGGCAAGCCCGTGAGAGTAGTGATGATGGTTCTCCACTCTATTTTAGCACATCAATAAATGTGACCTTTGGAGAGAAGAAAGATCTTTAGAGGTAGTGGAAGATGACATGCACACATGACATGGGCCTTCTTCTTTTTTATCCTTTTAGTTAGTCCATAAATGTCATCACTTCATAAATTTTTAGGATGCATCAAAATCCCAATTAATATTAAATTTTTTCCAACGTTTTGTATTAATGTATAATAATTTTTGAAGTTATTATACTTCAATTTTATCAATTCCATGTTTTTTTATTTATTTATCCTCATGATAACTTCAAATGTTATAAAGTAATTACTTTGGAATATATTTTATATGATTCTAATGCCAATAGTCCATGAATATGTTTAGGTATTCAAGTGTGTGCCTAAATAAAATTGAATTGATCAAGTTGATTCATAGTTGAATTTTTGGACTTGAAATTCAATGTATTTCAAAAGAGTACAAACATTAGTAGATGTTTATCAATAGAGATTTTTCAAGAGAGATAATTGTGAAAAATAGCTCAAAATTAAAACTTTTACCAATTTTTTATGTTAAGGTACTGAAGCTCTTCATATGTTTAGAGTCAAAGATGAAATCTACATCCTTCTGGTTAAAATTTCTAAGAGGTTTAATGATCTTGTTGGTCATGAATGAACCTCCTATCGAAGTTGGTTTGTCCTACAAATTCTCACACATCTTTGATAGCAGTAGGAGGAGATAATTTTTCAATCACTTCTATCTTGGCCTTGTTAACCTTGATGCATATAGAGCTAGAATGATGTCTTATAACAATGCCTTCCTTCACCATGATGTGGAATTTTTCTCAATTAAGCACCAGATGTGCTTTTTCACAACGTCCTAGGACCAAGGAGAGATGTTGAAGGCATGAGTCAAAAGAATCTTCATAGATTAAAAATTATTCCATGAGGATTTCAATTATTGTCTTTGTAAGGTCATTAAAGATAGAAGACATGTATCAAGGGAAAGTGGAAGGTTCATTGCATAATCCGAAGGGCATATGACCAATGCTAGAGCATCCATCCAAGTAAGGAAATAACTTTTGGTGTATGTGTCTCTCCATGACTAGAGTTAGAAATGGGAGTGGGAAGAAGTCCTTCTGATTATCATTGTTGATATTATAATAACCAGTGCACATACGCCACTATTTTATAGTGTATGTATGGATTAGATCATTCACCTCATTCAAAACAAGCTTACTGCCTCCTATCCTTGATACTACACATGACTCACCCATGGTGAATCATAAATAGAATAGATATAGATGATCCCAAAAAACGATAGCTTTATCACCTCCTTGAGTGTGACCTCCTTTAGAATGAGATTCAATTTATGATGAGGCTCGATGGTGGACTCATAGTTGTTGATCATATTGATTCTATGCATACAGAGGTCTTGTATCACTCTAGTTAGCTTAATCATTTTGTAGCCTAATGTCTTTTTACTCTTACTTAATTGTGTTAAAAACATGTCATTTTGCTCAATAGTGAGATATGCATTGATGATATCCAGACATACTTTTTCATCTAGGATGACATATATTAGTCCCTCAACTAGAGGCTTCATATTTTGAGTGATGGCATCTTTACCTTCTTCTTGATTATATAGATAGCCTTGATCTCTTCAAAGTCATTTTTAGGGTCTTCTTCAATATTCTCTAATTGGAAGAGAATTTTCTCCACTTGTTGATAATTTAGTTCATGAGTATTAGGGTTGATGAGTCATGTCAAAACATGGTATTCAGAAGTAGCCATTTCCTATTGTAGGTATTTCATCTTGTCAATGTAGAGGATGAGGAAGAAGTGCTCTTGGAGAGAGGGAGACTTGAGACTCTCAAAGACTTTGAAGTAAAGTGTATCCATCTCAAGCCTTTTGACTTCAATGTCGATTAAGGATATGATTGTTGCATGGAACGGACACCAAAAGATGAGATGATATCAAAGACCGTCCTTGATTTCCATGATGTTAATGTCATAGGGGTGATAATATTTCAGACCAACTCTGACAAGGATGTCTTCTATAACCCACATAGGGGTGGTCATGGAAGAGTCAACCAATTGAATCACTACATCAGGGGGAGGTTGCCAGTGGTGAAGCCTAGTCTTTTGCACAAGCTATATCGAATGATATAAATGCTTGGCCCAAGTTTATCTAGACCTCTTTATCATGTGTAATCCCACATGAAGAAGGATATGTCGAAAATCCTAGATCCTTGAGTTGCTATGGCATCTTTCTCGGGATAATGTTAGACATCGTCTCGGCTAGATTCATGGTCTCATAATCCTCCATAGTGTGCTTGTGAGTGAGGAGAGATTTGAAGCATTTGATTCAAGAAGAGATTTTGGAGGGGGAGAGTGTATGTGCTTCTAGTAGCAACTAGGTATGACTTTCCAGAAAAAAAATCCTTTGAGGAACTACAACCATTAATTGGGGTCCATACAACCTGTGTCAAAATCCTTTGAAATCCAAGATTGTGTTGGTTGTGAGAAAGGATAATTTAGGGACACACTACTCTTTATTTTTATTGTTGGTATTGTCACAGGAAATCTAGCTGTCAAGGAGTTAATTAAACTCATCAAGACTATTGTCGATTTATCTTGAGATAGATCCAAATCTAGGTGGTTGTTGTTCTCTATCACAGATGTTCTCAAGACACCAGATCTATTAGAAATTATAGACAAGGAGGAAGGTCTCAACATCATAAAGACTGAGTGGGACTTGTGGCATAAGGAGGAAGAAAGGTAGTTGGGATCAAGATATACATGGTTTGCATCTATGAGATATTATTGCAGATCACCATCCAAGAGATTGTGTAGGTAGTTTAGGTTTAGGCCGATGTTATTTCCTTGACTCTAAGATTCTTTAATATGTTTGGATATAAAATGGTAGGTGCCCATATGGATGTGGGGTTCCTCTATGGCTACAGTTGTTGTCCAAAGGATGGGAGGGGATGAGGCAGAGGAGGAGATGAAGTCAGGCTAGCAGAAGTGTTGGTGTTGCAGGTCTAGGTTTTTACCATACATCAGTTGAAGAGTCTTGTAGATGGTAATAGAAGGCATGTCTAGGGCTTAATAGGTTCCAGGTAATTCCAAGGGGCAACTCTACAGGAGCAATTCAAATGCTCTTGGTTGGTTGCAAGGAACTTGAAGTCTGTAACGACAATGTTGTTATTTTTTTGCTAGCTAATGAGAGCAGTGGTGATGGTTCTTCACTCTAATTTAGTACATTGATACGTGTGACCATTTGAGAGAAGAAAGATAATTGGAGGTAGTGGAAGATGACCTACACACATTATGTGGGACTTGTTATTTTTTTATCCTTTTGATTAGTCCATAAATGTCATCACTTCATCATTTTTTAGCATGCATTAAAATCTAAATTAACATGAAATTTTTACCATGGTTCTATATTAATGTATACTAATTTTTTAAATTATTATAATTCAATTATATCAACTATAGACCTTATATTAATTTATCCTCACAATAAATTCAAATTTTAATAGTAATTACTTTGGAATATATTTTTATATGATTCCAATGCCAATTGTCAAAAAATAGGTTTAGGTATTCAAGTATGGGTCAAAATAAAATTTAATTGATCAAGATGCTTCATAGTTACATTTCTTTACTTGAAGTCTAAATTATTTCAAAACGGTACAAACATTAATGGAGAATTGTCAATAGAGATTTTTCAAGAGAGAAAATTGTACAAAATTTCTCAAAATAAAATTTAGTACCAAATTTAGTATGTTATGATGTTGAGGCTCTTCATAGATTTAGAGTCAAAGATGAAATCCACATCCTTCTGGATAAAATTTGTAAGAGGTTCAATGATCTTACTGGTTGTGGATGAACCTCATGTAGTAGTTGGCATGTCCTAGAAATTCTCACACCTCTTTGACAATAATAGGAGGAGATAATTTCTCAATCACTTCTATCTTGCCCTTATTAACCTTGATGCATATGGAGCAAGCATGATGTCCTATAACAATGACTTCCTTCACCATGATGTGGAATTTTTCTCATTTAAGCACTAGATGTGCTTCTCTACAACATTTTAGGACCAAGGAGAGGTGATGAAGGCATGAGTCAAAAAAATCTCAATAGATTAAAAAGTAATTCATGAGGATTTCAATCATTATCTTAGTAAGGTCGGAAAAGATAAAGACATATAATACTAGAAAGTGGCAACTTCATAGCATAATATGAAGAAAACCTGACTAAAGCTAGAGTATCCATCCAAGTAAGGAAAAAAAATCTTGTTGTGCGTGTATCTCCATGTCTAGAATAAGAAATGGCAATGGGAAGTGGTCCTTCTGAGTAGCATAGTAGATATTACAATAATTGGGAAGTGGTATCTTTATCATCTCCTTGAGCCCAACCTCCTTCATAATTGGGTTCAGATATTGCTGAGGCTCGATGGTGGGCTCATAGTTGTTGATCATTATAATTTTGTGCATATAGAGCTCTTGGATTGCTCTAGTTAATTTAGTCACTTCTTAGCCTAATGTCTTTTTACTCTTATTTGTTTCAACAACATATTATTTTTCTCAACAATGAGATCTACGTTGGGGATAACTGGGCATACTTTTCCATGTAGGAAGACATATATTAGTCCATCAACTAGAGGCTTCATCTCTGAAGTGGTTGGATCCTTATTTTCTTCTTTGATTATAATGATAGATTGAGCTCTTCAAACTCATTTTTAGGGTCTTCCTCAACATGCTCTAATGGGAAGAGAGTTTTCTCCACTTGTTGATCATTTAGTTCATGTGTATTTGGCCCGATGAGTCCTATCTCAAGATGGTATTCAAAAGTAGCCATTTCCTGTTGTAACTATGCCATCTTTTCAATGTAGTTGATGAGTAAGAATTGCTCTTGGAAAGAGGGAGCCTTGAGACTCTCAAAGACTTTGAAGTCAAGTGTGTCCATCTCAAGTCTTAACATTAAGATTTTGACTTCAACATTGATTAAGGCTATGGTTGTTTCCAAGAACAGGCACCCAAAGATGAGATGATATCAAAGACCCACCTTGATTTCCATAATGATAAAATCACATGGGTGATAATATTTGGGGCCAAATCTTACAAGCATGTCTTCTATAATCCACATAGGGGTGATCATAGAAGAGTCAACCAATTGAATCGCTATGCCAGTGGGGAGGATGTCAGTGGTGAAGCCTAGTCTTTTTCCCAAGTTGTAGGGAATGACATAAATACTTGCCCCAAGGTTATCTAGACCTTTCAATCATTTGGAATCCCCCATGAAGAAGGAGATTTTGAAGGATCATGTTTCCTTGAGTTGCTATGGTATCATTCTTAGGATAATGTTAGATGTCGTGTTGGTTGGATTCATGGTCTTATACTCCTCTATTGTGTTCTAGTGAGTGAGGATAGATTTGACGCATTGGGTTCAAGAAGATATTTTTGTAAGAGCATCAAGGAACGTAATGAAGAAAGAAGGGGAGAGTATATGGGCACCTACTAGCAACTAGGTATGGCTTTCTAGAAAATAACCCTTCAAGGCACTATGACACTATCACAACCGTATAGCCAACATTGTGTAGGTTGTGATCGAGGAAAATTTAGGGAGGCACTACTCCTTATTTCAATTGTTGGAATGGTCAGAGGCACTCTTTCTTTCAAGGAGTCAATTAAACTTGTTAGTATTTTTGTTGATTTGTCTTGAGATAGATCCAAATCACACGAACAAAGTGGAATCCATGCGGTTGTCATTCTCTATTGCTGATGTCACAAACTCACTGGAGCTATTGGAAATAGTATCCAAGGAGGAAGGTCCCAACATGGTAAATTATGAGTCGGATTGGTGGCATAAGGAGGAAGCAAGGTGGTTGGAATCAAGATATACATGGTTTGCATCTACATGTTCTTATTTTAGATCACCATTAAAGAGATTGTGTAGGTAGGTTAGATTTAAGTCAAAGTTATTTCCTTGACTCTAGGCTTCATCGTTGGGTTTGGGAATAAAAGGGTTGGTGTTCGTAATGGTCATGGGGTTTCTCTGTGTCTATGGGTGTTGGCCAGAGGATTGGAGGGGAAGAGGCAGAGGAGATTTGAGTTCAGGTAGACCAAAGTGTTGGTATTGTAGGTCTAGGTGTTTAGGGTTTGTCAAATGAAGAACTCTTTATATAGTAATGGAAGGCATAACTAGGGTTTGATATGTGCCAAGTGATTAAGAGGGGCAACATTAGAGGAACAATTCAGATGCTCTTGGTTGGTTGCGAGGAACTTGTCGTCTATATAGACAATGTTGTCATTTTTGGCTAGACAAAGAGAGCAGTGATGATGGTTTTTCACTCTAGTTTAACACATCGTTACTTGTGACCATTGGAGAGAGCAAAAATCTTTGGAGGTAGAGGAAAAAAAGAGAAGGGGAAGAGGCAGAGGAGTTTCTTAGTGATAGTTGTTTGTGCTTAGATAATGGTCACAAGGTCGTGCAAGGAAGACGACCTACCAAAGTTACGTAGGACTTTTAATTTTTTATCCTTTCAATTAGTCCATAAACTTCGTCACGTTATCATTTTTTCAGACGCATTAAAGTCCCAACTAACATGAATTTTTTTACCAAGGTTTATATTAATGTGTTTTTAATGTTAAAATTATTATACTTCAATTTATCAACTCCAGGCCTCACATTTATTCATCCTCACAATAACTTCAAATATTAATAATAATTACTTTAAAATATTTTTAATATGATTCAAAAGATAATAGATTATAAATTGGTTAAGTTATTCAAGTGCGGGAATACATAAAATTTTATTGACTAAAGATCACACATGTTTCCATTTAAGTATTTGAAGTTCAGTAATTTGAAAAGGTACAAACATTGATGGAAATTTATAAAATGAGATTTTTCAAGATGGACAATTGTGCAAAATAGCTCAGAATATAATTTTGTACCAAATTGCAATATGTCATTATTCTTCACCCCGTAAAGAGGATTTCATCCTCAAAATCAGCTCCTTCATGGTCTAGTCAGGTTCTACTCTAAACCCATTAAAACATTTAATTAGAAACTTGAATATGCATGTCAACTACAATATGATATCCTTTAATTTCTCTTAACTATTATCGTACAGTATAATCTATGTTTTAAGTGACTCTCTTATAGGGTTTTCTCATACCTCCTTCATTGCGACTTAGCACCAAAAATCATTAATAAAACTCCATATAATGATTTTTTTCTTTTTATATATAATATTATAAAGAAGTTTGTTTCTCAAAGGGGATATGTTTTGATACAAAATTTAAAATGGTAAAAATAACTGTAAGAATTAAATCACAATCACTTCTTACCAGCATTCACCATACTAATTACTTGACTCAATTGTGAAAATAGGATTTCAATGGATTAAAGGATCATTAGAATGTCTTACTTATAGCATGATGTCCTATTGATTGAAGATAGACTTGGTGGCATATATATTTAGTTCCCTCCGCTATATATTAATCCCTCTGCTAAAGGCTTCATCTCTAGAGTGGTGGGATCCTTATCTTTTTCTTTGATTATAAAGATAGACTTGAGATCTTCAAATTCATTTTTAGGGTCTTCCTCAGCATGGTCGAATTGGAAGAGAATTTTCTCCACTTGTTGATCATTTAGTTCATGAGTATTATCTCTAATGAGTCTTGCATCAAGATGGTATTTAGAAGTAGCCATTTCTTGTTGTAGCTATGCCATCTTGTCAATGTAGTCGATGAGGAAGTACTGCTCTTGGAAAGAGGGAGCCTTGAGACTCTCGAAGACTTCAAAGTTAAGTGTGTCCATCTCAAGCATTAACATTAATATGTTGACTTCAACATTGATTAAGGATATGGTTGTTGCAAGGAATGGGATATCAAAGTCGCTCCTTGATTTCCATGATGATAAAATCACAAGGGTGATAATATTTGGGATCGACTCTTACAAGGATGTCTATTATAATCCCAATAGGGGTGGTTGTAGAAGAGTCAACCAATTGAATTAATATAATAGTGGGGAGAATGTCAATGGTGAAGCCTAGTGTTCTACACAAGCTATAGGGAATGATCAAAATATTTCCCTAAGGTTAGCTCAACCTTTCTATCATTTGGAATCCCCCATGAAGTAGCCCATTTCAAAGGATCATAGATCCCTAAATTGCTTTGGCATCTTTCTTGGGATAATGATATATGTTGTCTTGTTTAGATTCATGGTCTTATACTCCTCTATTTTGTTCTTGTGATTGAGGAGAGATTTGAAGCGTTTGGTTCAAAAATAGATTTCTACAAGAGCATCAATGAAGCGAATGTCGACATGTATCCCACTCATCACTTCCTTGACTTCATGAATCCCTAGTCTAGTTGTGTCTAGTTAGGGACATACGGTTTGTCGATACCACTAGGATAGTAGGATTGGTTAGTGTAGCCTCTGGTGCCTTCTCAGGTTGGGTGTGATGCCTATTCCGGAACAAACATTCTACCTTGTGTTGACTTTTCAGTCAATGGTTCATAAGGTTCATCCACTAGGGTGAAATTGTCATTGTCATCATCTTCAAAAACCTGCTTGCTGTTGGTGATTGGGGTTGGTGGTTCTATTAGAACAAACTAAGCATGTATAGTAACATCCTTTAATTACTACTCCTGGTGCTTGTGGCTATTTTTTGGGTTGAATAGAAAATTATGCCACTAGAGTGAGAATGTTTGTAGAATTATGTGCAAGTTGATCCTCTATAGATTTATTATACACATGTTGGCTTGCTAATGTCTTCTTAGTTGCATGTAGACAACCTTGACCATTGGAGGTAGGCATTTTTATCTGGTTGTCTTGCCCTAAGACAAGTTGTCCTTGGTTATTATAGGGTTGTGGACTAGGATTATAGTTGTTTCCTTGACTGAAATAATTGTTGTATTATCCAAGATTGAAGCCATTCTGCCAAAATTTTTGATAATGCTAGAAACATGTAGGACCTCGAGTTTTGTTTGGATGAGTCCATGGTTGAGTTAATTTGTGTTTTCTGCTCCATATGGATTCCCATATTGGAAGCATGGGTACTTTACTTCTCACAACCTTCTACATGTCATCATAGCTTTCCCACAAAGTCTCCATTAGAAGTGACAACAAGGAGAAACATATTGTTCATGTTGCTAATTGAGAAAACCATGTTGCTTTTATACATGAGAGAACTATTACAGATACCAGTCTTTTGGTCGATGATATGTTGAGCTTATTCAACAACTCACATAGTACTACTAAAGTTTGTGTTAAGGTAGACTTAGCTAAAGCTAACCATACTATAAGCCAAGATTACATCCTTTTCATGCTAAATAAAATGGATTTTCGAATGTGTTGGGTAAACTGGATTGATGGCTGCTTTAATATTGCTTCCTTTCAACTTATGGTAACCCCACTCACTATCTCAATTCCACAAATGGAGTGAGACAAGGAGATTGTCTTTTTTTATACTATGCAAGGATTCACCTATGTCATCAACTTTAATGTCAAAAGAGATCTTCTTTCACCTATTTGTGGTTTTGATAGTTTTGATGTATCCCACATCATTTTCATTGATGACTTGCCTATATTCTCTAGTGTCGATGACCCCAATGCTAATGTTATTGATGTTTTAATGAATAGCTTCTGCACTACATATAGACTTAAGCCTAATAACACTAAGAGACAATTATTTTTTAGTAGGAGTGTTGTTGATAACAAGATTCCCAGAACTCTTGATGCAAAAGTGTACCAAATGTCAGTGAGGTACTTAGGGCTTCCTATCTTCACATGTAGGCTCACTAAAGTCATATCCTCTACAATCATAGAAAAAAATTAAAGAGAGGTTGGATTTTTAGAAAGGGAAGATGTTATCCTTTGCATGAAGAGTACAACTTGTTATATCTGCATTATCATCTTAATCAGCTTATATAATTAAATTTATCTTATAGGAATATAAAATTTTAATATTTTGACATAGCATATAAGGATATTTGGATAAGTTAAATTTCGAAATAAATATAACAAGAAAAATAAAACATTTCCTTTTGATTTGATGACTTTAAACATGTGAAATTTTATGAGTATATATATACATTATACATATTCATATTCCTCTTACTTTGTGCACTGCTACAAAAATGTAGTGTTTGTGGACACTTTTTGATAAAACATATGGATATCATCATCAAGTCATAGTTGTAAGATAACAAAAGAAAGATCTATAAGTTTATTATTACGTTCTACCATTTTAAATTGCAATCAAAATTAATATTACACACATATATACCTAATATTGTGACATAAACACATATATTGTTGTCAATCAATGTGGTGTTGAAAAGACTCTGAAATTATTTTATTTTTCTTGGGGATATAGTTGATCCAAATTTATCCACCCATTTCATAATACATCCTTCATTGATCAGGTAAAAACTTTCCAGTCTCCACTATTTCAATTGTATAGTGTAAGAAAATGTAATATGCAAGAATATCTCAGGAACTTAGGATCTTATCGATCTTGATCATCAAAAAGAATATAATTCTTAATCTTATTAGGGAATATCAAACACAAAAATGTGTGTTCTAGTGTTGTTAATTATGCATACTAAATGGTGAGAATCTATGTAATACATGAGGATTGTCTAACTATTTCATAAATAATTATAAAATATTGAATATGATACAAATTAGAAGATTGTATTTATATTCTTTCTTAATATTTTGAATTATTTTTAATGTGAAGCATTTCAGGAAAACTTGAGTTATCTTTTCATGTGTGATAAATTGATTTAGTATCTTTGTTCTAGACTTGGAGTAAGGATGTGGTGTGCAAATGAAATCAAGTGTCAACCAACATGTAATGTGTAAATTTACAAATGGATAGAGTGGATCCATGTTGGGTTTCGCATGTATAACTTTCTTTTCTATGGGGGTACTTAAAAATGTACCACTATGAAAAATACTATATGTGGATTTTCATAGACTATAAAATATGGTTTTTTGGTGTTAGTTAATTAATAAAAAGACATTATAAGTTATAATGTCAATTCAATAGTTGAAAATAGACTGTACAAAAAGACTAAATACTCAACCTAGATGTTATGGTAGGACCAATGGTGAAACATTTATGTTAAACAACAAGCTACACAAAGTATAATCTCAGATTTATAATATAACCATGAATAACCTATTGATAATTAAAACTCATAGTTGCAAAGTATGTTTGAATGGGTTTTCTTTATTGATTGAGTCAAGTATCAAAAAGATAGTTTTTGATTTACTGAAAGTGATAATAATATTCATAATTTTTTTAGCATAAGTAAATACCACCACTTATTGCAATACTCGCCTAGATGTCACATCCTAAAGGAACTACAAGCATTATGTCACAAGATGTGTCATGGTTAGTTTATGTTGGATTATTCCATTATATTTGTATTTTCTATTGCATTATTTTCCTTGATTCAATATGTTACTAACTATATCTTGTATGGGTCTATAATGTCTAAATTGATCCTACTAATTCATTAAGGGTTTGTTATTTTATTAAGAGTGTATAACAATAAGATTTTGATGACATGTATACTTTTATAAAGGGATAAAAATGACTATTATTAAGTACAAAATGAGTAACATACATACATCCATAAGGAAATTCCATCAAAATTTTCTTTTGAATAACTCATCATACGTATTCAATCGGTGAAACCCTTTTATAGGTTCATAGGAATTTAACATATATATGAAAATTAAGTAGAAAAAGTTAAGACATAGAAGCCCAGAGATGATTCACTTATAAAAATGGAATATACCAAATTCAGGCATAAACATTATGTTGAAACTATAGTTAGTATCCCACAATGTTCTATAATATCATGTTATATACTTTTCTTCCAACTTTAGTTCACAACATGGAACTTAAATCTAGAATCCGATTGTATTCAATAAAAATTCTTGTAATATAATGTATTTAAACTTATTTACCAGTTAAGATTTATGAAGTAGAGTATACAACTATAGTTGCTGAAACTTAGAAATTGATTTCAGATGAACCAATTCTACTAGAAATGCAAGGAAAAGTTTAATTAAATCAATCATCTTTGTTAATTCTTTTTCTATGATAGATGTGTTGGACTACATGCGCAATATAAGAAAAAAATAAAAATAAAAGTGACTCAAAGAAACGTATGAGAAACTCTCATTGTCTATGATGCCTTCAAAAAGAGGTATGAGATATTCCTTGTCATGAATAAACCCAATGATGTGTTTCTCATGGGTGGTTTTTTTCCTTGGGCTATAAATGTGTATGGAAGAAAGCATCTTCCTAACATAGTAACCCAACATATATTTCATTATATAGTCCATGCCAATGATGGGAACTCCATGGTGTGCTCCTAGAACCATTAAAAAGGAGAGGACTCTCCACAACATTCTAGTATTGTTGTATATCCTAGTCTCTATCTCTATACTTTTTGGCAATGATGGACAAGGCTTCCAATATGTATGACGTGTAACAAAAGACCAATTTGTAATGCCCCATCAAACATGGAAGTAAGAAGATGCAATTTTCAATGAAAACCTAAGAAACTAATGAGCCATGAACTATATTTTTTTGACGCTTATAGATCTGCCAACTAATTGGATAGTTGGCCAAGTCAAATGTCTAGGAGGTTTCTGATGGTTACAGAAAATCCAATCATTGAGTTGACAATTGACAAACAATATTATTTGATCAACTAGTGAGTATTTTCATTGAATAGTGGTTCTAGTCGATCTTCTAGGGGTATAGTAATCTTGTCTTGTGGTCAGTTTGTTGTCAAACCTTATTAATTGGCCGTATAACTTGTATTGAATCCCGAATAACTTCTACTGATTTTCTAGGGTTTCATTTAGCCTAGTTTTTTTGTAATAGATTGTTTATAAATTTTAATAATTAATCAATTTTGAGCTATCAATTGGAAAATTTGAAATCATGTCCATGACTATAATTCTCTTCTTTGTGTATTTTATTTATGTGATTTATGGATTCCACATTATGAAGATGGTGATGATTGTAATAATATTACAAATTCAAAAGAATTGAGTGGTATCTACAAACACATCATCTCCATCCAAGTAATTGAGTAAAATTGAACAACAAATTTAACCTTTCTGTGATCATTGTTACTGAGACCAAAGAGTTGCTTTGCTCAATTTCCATATTAAGCCTAAGACATAGAATTGGAATGAATTTAATATTCAATATATGTTCATTAATCTAGAGTAGACATTTTAGATACACATGAGGTCAATATCAATTCATGATTTACATGAGCATTGACATGAATGATGTAGTCTTTCTACTCAGATGATTGGGATATCACTCCAATAGGAAGGACAATTTTCATCTACATCATTCACAATATTCCATACTTTTTACTCAATGTCTTACTGAGTAGGTTAAGTACATTGAATAACATGTGATCATTGTGGTGACTCTAGATATAAGGATCATAATCATCATTGACATGTTGAGGTATAATTCTAATCGCTAAATTGTGGCATCCATGTATCATTCTCAATGTGGGGTAGTCCAATACATGAGTTGACTTTAAAGTACTTATGGGACTGACTAAATATCAAATATCATGACTAACAAGACATAGTTTTCAGTCACCACACACCCTAGACTTTATGTAGTATTATTGTAACATACTAGGTTTTGGGTACTAAATCTATTTTGAACTACTATTCATAATCTCTCCTAAATTCAACTTATCTAGATGTTATCCTTCACTCCAAGTCCTAATAAGTTATTTTGATTTGATTATCATGGCATTTGATACACATTAGTTTCCAATTTAATTTTTTTCATTAGATGTATTTATTTCCCTGAGTTGAAAAATATTTACAAAATAGTCCCTCAATTTCATTTCGTTGATCACTTCAATACCAATTAGTATAATTTGAATAATTTATGTCTAGATATATTCCTTAGGCCTTGCATTCATAGAATGCTCTTGTCTTGATGACTAATAGCTTGGGATCATTTATATACAATGAATGAGTGAAGGTAAATCAAAATTGAATGAAAAGTGGAAGCATATTAGGACTTAATATATGTAAATATTAATTTATTAAAGTGAAGATATGGAAGGATTTCAATAGAACTACATAATTCTAGATATTAAATAGAAAATAACTTATTATATAAGAAGCTCTTAGAAATCCATATCATCCTATGAGAACCCAATTTACTCTCTATTATGTTACACCAATAGTTACGACAACTTCATCCTTGACATCCTGGGATTTGATACCTTTCCTTGTAGGTATTAAGATCAGGGCACCACCATCTCCCTCACCAGATGATTGCAAAAAAAATGTCCATCCAAACTTTACTACTCATCTCTCTTCATCGAGACTAGGTCATACTTTCATGAGCCAGGACCTAGATGATGACACGTAATATATAACTTGATGGACTCCGCACAACTTGTAGTACCCATAATTTGACTCAGTAGGCCTACTAAGTCAGAACCTTCCACTACCAAGTTCAGACTTCTCAATGGTCAACAACTACCACCCCCACTCCCCATGACCATTTCAGCCACCAAGAACCATGGAGCTATTATGCCTCATTTGCCATGAAATGCCTAATTTGATACCACCACTTGTTTCAAACCCTTTGACAATCTCAGGGTCCCTATGCAGAATTGTAGTAGAGAAACCACGCCGCTATGCATCCCTACAACATCACTACAATGGAAGGTGCCACCACACAGACCCCTCATCTTGCGAAGGGGAACCACATGACCTGCAACAAGCCATCATAGACCTACAACACTAGTCGACCATGTGTAAAACAAAACCTACAACTCGGCAACACTAATCTTGATATCCTCTTTGTCTCAGATATGATATTGGGCCTCTTTGTCACCTAAAAACTGATGATCTATTGATCGACCTTTGGCTATCAATGAACCGCTAACCTACAGTCTCGCCAATTCTCCTTCACCATTAAACAGATCAGGACCAAGTTTCAAATCTCAGCTCAACCTCACCAATCACCCCTACCAACTCGACCCTAAATCCAGACCACAACCTATCATAACCCTAGCACCTCATGAAGAAGAAGACCCCATGTCCTAGGTGGAAGACTAATGAGGCTTCCACCACCTCCTCAAGCCACATCTAGGGACACCTTCGACAGAGGTATGAGGAGAATGGGATAGTAGGATTTCGATCCATTATTTAATATCGAGGCCCCCACTACCACTGCTCCAAGGAGATCATTGTAATTCAATATCAATATGTTAGTGCTTACTCTCCTAAATTCAAATTTGTTCATAGATCACATTGATTAAACAAATGGAAATGTTTGAGGTACTAAAATAATTGAGTTAGGTTTGACATCTATTCATTTGGGTAAACCCTTAACCATCAACTAAATCCTTAAACAACATATATGATAGTGTGTGTACATTATGAAGTTCTCTGGACTTATTACTTATTTGATGGTTTGAGGTCTTGCTGCATATATAACAAAATCAGATACACTAGCATGGGTTAATAAATAGTATACATAATACATATCATAATAATCTACATAGTACTATATTCATTAGTGTATTAATATTAAAGATCCTAAGAAATGTTATCTAGTAGACTCTCTCTATCATAGATTACTTCTATACAAGTTAATTGATAGTAACAAAATAGAGGGATGATGAGAATCACAATATTCTAACATACATAATAAGTAGTAGGTTGATCAAGAAAATCATTTTATATTATTATATGTATTAGTACTAGCATATATTTTAGTATACCAAAATTTATAGCTAGTTGATAATTTTTGTAATAATATGGTTAACACGACTTAAGCCTTTTATGAATTAAAACCATAGATATCCCTAGTAAGGGTATATTGATAATTAGACATATTTGATCCTAATGACTAAATAGAATTTAATTATATAAAAAGTGAGAATAATATTTTAGGATTTAATGTACAGAAAATGTGATAAAACAATTGAGTATGTAATATTGGCTATATATATCGAACCAAGTTGGAAATCTAGAAATGATATCAGAAGAAAATATGGTATAGAATGATAGTAGGGAAATATACCCAGGACACCTAAATAAAAAATATGTTTATCACTAGATACATGGGAAAAGTGAACATATTAGACTAATGTGGTTAGAGATCGAATGATATAGAGAAAATGGATCGAAAAAAAAGAATTAGACATATGTAATCTTTAATTGATAAAATACATATGGAAGAATCAGCACCTAAGTATTCGGACGATGTAATGATTACCAAATATAATTAAATACCTTAGTACAAAGGAATATATGTGATGTTTTCCTATATGAACACTAGTATGTACATAAATATTCATATGCTCACTTTATAAAATTAGCAACTCTATATAATAGAACAATTAGAAGATATGGAGCACAAATGAAAGATAAAAAAACCTAAATCCCAAGTAAATATAAAAAACTTGATTCCAATAGATATAGTGATCGTTATTTCTCTATATTTGTAGATCTCTTTGTTTTGATTTAAATCTTGCAGCTGAATACTTGGAATTCACAATTTTACATACTTTGATAAAATGTATGAAATTCTATTTGACATTTCTAAAGTTTATTCCCTATTGAAACAATACATAGTAGATAGTTTAGTTGGCCTAATGTTTTTATAAACTTTAGCCTTCCTTCTTGCAATGCCACCAAAAAAATCCTTAAAATAGTAGCACAATGTTTAAACGTCAAAATAGGAGGGGCTAGTGCCCCTAGTTTAGTGGAGTAACACTTCCACACATCTATGTAGTGTTAAAGGACATAGAATCCCTTAGTATATTGGGAATCTCAGTTGGTGCATTTTTGAGTCTCCATAGGAGAGAACACATAGCTTCCCCAACAACAAGGTATTGACATGTTCTATCTATTTGAAAATTGAATTTCTAGTCTAAAAATTGGATATTGAATCTGATTGAATTTGAAAATTCATTGCTGCCATATGATACTATCCTACATTATTTAACTCTTTGCATTTTTTCATGAAAATCCTTAGTAGATAGGTTGATACTTTTAATTTCCAAATATAATTTTGTATCGATCATATGACTGACCTACGTTTCCCTTCTTGGGGTCCATGTGTGGTTTTGTTCTCTCTGGTAACTCATGGATAGGTGATCAAGTCTAGTCCTAGAAGAGACATGCAAGAGTTGTCCCTTGTTGAAGAGTAGATAAGAATAATGTCTATTATAAATTTGTAATTTCATATCAAGCTTCTATGACTTTGATGTAAAGCATGATTGTAAAATTATTTGTTTATACTATATGATGCAATTTTGTAAATACTTGATCATACGAATCATGTCTTTACAAGTATTTCCCTGACTTACATATAAACATCCACTAGAGGCTAAATACAAATAAAACTCTTGAAATACACTCATTATTTTATTTAATCATTACCTCATAGTGAAACAAACATAATATATATAATTCCCTATATTGATATTAAATCAAGCACAAATTATTATATTACAATCTTCATTTGATTGACACTCGGGGAATATACACCAACAAAGTTTTCCAATTTATTCATTGAGTTTCAAGTGATGTAAACATATGTTATTGATGTAAATTTTTTATGAGAAAAATGAAAATAAAGATAATTATATTAGGGAAGTAATTTCTAACTCATTTTAATATATTAACTCGTTACATATAAGGATGAAATTCTATTTTCTTGCTATAATTGATATTTTTATTGAATTGGGCACTCTCACATCTCAATTTTGTTGTTGAGGTGATATTTAACTACAAATATCTAGAATTTGGTAAACACTTAATAACATATTTCCATGACCACTATTGTAGAGACCCATATCCAGGTTTGACTTAAATCTTAGACTAGTTTAATACTTAATCTAAGCATCTTATCTTATAAGTTATTTCAAAAACCCTATGTTATGACTTGGATAATTTATGACAAATAGTATTGATTGAATGTTTATGAAACACCCTATGTTAGGTAAAATTCTTAAATTAAATAATATTAAATTAGCAACTCATAATGTGTGAATTTTCTTAATAAATGTATTGCTCTGGGATGATAAATCTATATATTTCAAGTCTATTTAATTAGCTTGGTAGGAAACTATGGTTATAAGATTTCATTTAAAAATTAGTAAATTCTTAATAAATTGACAAAATAAGAGTAGAAACTTTACTATGTGAGTGGGCCTTGAAGCTGGGATTTTAGGCATGAACTCAAGTCAATTTGGCCTAAAATTGATCTTGTTCAAGCCCTAGTGGTCAAGTTCAACTAAACTCTGTTGAGTTGAATTTTTTATCGATTGTGAGTTGTACTAAACTCCATTATGTTCAAACATATATTTTTTATAAGAGCGGCTTGACAAATTTTAGATTTCATTTGGTTTAGGGCCTTTTTCATGGGCCTTATGACTTTTATTAGGCCCTAAACTTGAATGAGAATAAATGTATATATATCAAGTTCAAATTGGGAATGATCCAATGAAAATTTTGAGTTTATTTTGATGTGTGGGTATAAACATAAACTAAATCGGATTGATAAAACTTGACTGAGTTTAATGACCTTATGATATATATGATTTCTGACATAGAATACAATTACTTTGGACCTTTTGTCATGAACTTGGGCAGGATAGGCACAAACTTGGCCATATAATTTTTCCAACTTAAATTTTGTCACTTTCTCACTTATACACGATCCACACATTTTTTTCCGAAAGCCCCATCGAGCAGGGGTTTATTCATAGATCAACGAGAAACATTTAATATAAGAAAATATAGCCCCTTTGTTTCTTCCTTTTTGTCATTCCACCTCTTAATTTCACACTGATTTGTGCTTCAGAGCGGTTATAATGGGTGATCCTTTGCTACAGAGGACAAAATGAAGCACTTCTATATAGATTTCTTCCTAAAATATTTGGATTTCCTTCATTCTTTATTACACCCATGTCTCTTGATAACCACAAATCATGAGATTAGAGCATAAATTGAGTATTCAAACATAATACGTAGAACACCCTTAACTTTTTTCATTTTTAGCTCTTTGTTTCCTCACATTCAATCGCATAAACTAACTATACAAGGGGATTTAAAACTTGATGCTCTAATTTGATTTCAATAGTAAAGATACATACATAAAAAATAACCTTGAAAATATATAGCACTAAAAAGAATCACTTCTATTGGGTTTCATGATGTCTATTCGCAAACTTCCAACTTTCCACTCATATAGGGTTTCACCCTATTTACTGAGATATCATGAAAAAATTGATAACATCAAATAAATTATAAGATAATGTCTTACATATCGGTACTAAATATTCATATAAAATAATCATTTATAAATAATGAGATTCATATGGTAAAGTTCTTCATTATGTTATTCAACAATTTCAGACATAACTAAAAACCCTAGCTTTTGATATATTCTTCTAACTACTATAGAAACTTTTGGAATTCTATTATCGTTGTTTTTGTATCCATTTTCAATATGATTTATTACCTAAAATTCATCACAACAAGAAAATAATCCATTTCTAGATCATCTTTCATAAGCATAAACTGAAAGGTAGATTTAGGGTTTGTAGTTTCATATAGAATAATTGAAGATCATAGTGGATTTAATCCAATTTCATGCAAGCTATAATTAAATTGAAGTAGCCACTCACCTATGGTGTGAAAATACCTTTAAAATGTAGCACATGATCTGAAATTCTAGAATCCATATCAAACTCCTAGCAATGCATCACTTTCTTCTTCCTTCCAACATGGAAACCCCAGGAATAGAAAATTATAGAGGAAGAGAGAGAGACAAGAGGGAGATTTAATATCCTTTTGAATCAAATTAGATAAGGCATGGAAATGTAGACACGTGAGAGAAGAATTACTAAGAAAAGCTATCTAGAGATGACAAACTTACTTGATTTGATCAATTGTATAAATAGAAAACCTTAGATCACCATCTCTACCACTTTCTTGATCCAAACCCTAACTCTCCCTCTATATCTAGGATTTTGTTTCCCTGGAATGAGTCAATAAATATGGGATCTCCTAGTGTGGTAGGTTAATCATATAGAGCAGTTAAGGTGCTTGGGTCAATAGCAAATTGACCCTACTTGTACTTTTTATTTTAGAAGAATTTGTGTCGTAAAATGCCACTAAAAATCATTTATGAGTAGATAAAAGATCCTATAAAAATTATGAAAACTTAGCATGTTATTAACACATTGTGTCATAGCTGTATTAAAAATTTCATACCATTTTGAATTACCAATAAATACATATAAATCAAATAATACACTGCTAAATAATAGTCTACAGCATGGTTGCCTGAATTGTAATTCGACTGAGATTCAAATTAAAACAACATCCAAACATTCTAAAACTTTTTTACTAACACTTGAAATAGATTTTTCCATATCATACAAGATTTTAAGTAAATATATGTTACATGAAAAATATGAAAAATCATTTATCATTTTGTTGTACCTTTAAAAAATTTGTATTTATATATGATCAAAACACTAATTTTAGCCGACTAGGGTTCACACTTCTCAAACCCTAATCCTTAAAAGTAAAATCATTAGTAGAGTTTCTCCTTAGATTTGATACATCATAATTGAGCTACTGTAACGACCCACACTTTTCAGTGTCTAAAGGACCTTAAAGTCAAGGATCATTACTCAAAATTTCCAAGATCGGATTAACCAAATAATATAGAATAGTAAACAATTTCCATTAAAGAACAAATATTTACATGTTAGCATAATGAGATCCTCTAAGGAGTTACATACATTTTTATACGGAACTAACTTATACATATGAGAAGAAGTACCACTATATCTAATCCTCCTTGATTATCTTTAGTGTCTTCAATATCTTCCATCTTTTAAATTATGACCACAAGTCAAGTATATAAAGTACCTAAAACATCGACAAACAAATATGCGGTCAGTATATTTCTATACTGGTACGTGGGTTCATCCAATAAACACAAGTATACACATATTCAAACATCATTTATTTGCACATAAGAACATATATTTTCTTTCATTCTCTAACCCATATCTGGTCTACTTCCTCAGGTGTAACCACGATCCATCCTTGGACTTATGTGTGTTACCCTTTGACCAATCTATCCTAGGGTTTAGAATATCATTAATTACCTTTCTGATACTCATAACGGCTTTATAATTTGCATGAAATAAATAAACAACCAAGCAGTTATCATTCATTCAATCTCTTTGAGAAACTTCACCAAACTCAAAAGTTGATACATATATTCATAAGCATAACCACATACCTTATGCCATTGCAGAATCCATGCAGAATATGTACTTTAAGAGTGCATCCAAACACCCAAACAAAAAAATCATTCAATCGACATTATCTGTAATATGCATACTACATATGTGTCACCATGTATTCACATTATATTGATAAGATGTAGGTTTGATCCTAAACTGGGGTTTACAGTTGTCTCATGTTTGGACTAGGGATAAGGGTCACAAACCCTAATTCCATCATGTCATGATTTCAAAGATTACAAACTCTAGTTATGCACATTAGGTGAAACCCTAATCATCATCTCGAGCATATTAGGTTATTAGTGATACCTAGATCCTATTATTTGCATCAAGATCATAGCATGATGTCTACATTAGTTTCAAAACCCTAAATATACATGCATAAGATTATTAATCTAGAAACATCAATTATTCATCAAGGGTTCCTCATTATATATGACAAGATCAAGTATTATCTTAAAATAACTAATCTACTTATTTAAGCATCATATTAAAGGAATCTAGATTTTCCTTTATATTGGTCACCTCAAAACATGTATTGCATATACTTTTGGAACATGTAGCATATTTAGACCCTAAAAGTATTTTATTAAGATTTTACTCATTTTTCTGAGCAATTTCATGTATAGGTTCATTGCAATAGGACCTACCACTTGACTTCTACAAATTAAGCAAGATAAATAGATATGGACCAATCATGGCCTGACACGTCAGCCAAAAGAACCATTATCCTTTAAGCCACTTAGGCCCATGCACCTACCAAAGGTCTCATGCCTCCTCAGTGCCCTATCCATGCATGTGAGGTCTCAAACTTGGGGTAAGAGACTGTGTTTCCCTTTTGTAGTGATCAAGATTGAATATGTGGGTGAGGGAACTGGGGTAAAAGACCCAAGGGTCATCCCTTTCCTTTCCCTATTCAGTTGCATTATCCCAGCCATGGATGAGGTCAATCCTATGGTTGACTCTCATGTCCATGTCATGGCGGTAAAAACCAAAGGTATAGGCATGATCTATGGATCATTGCAGACTTGTAGATAGCCTGGGATGAATTGGAGGTCAACTAGAAGTCTGGTTTCATGGTTCGGAGGTCCATGGATGTTAAAGGGATATGCAGGCCAGAAGAAAAGGAGAAAGTACCTCTCTTGGTGCTATTCTAATCCCTGGGATAGGTCTTCCATATCCCGACAAAGCTCCTGGTGCACTCGTTGTGTCTTGGGGTGGTCAGTGGCCTCATCATGCACTGCTCATCCAACACAGGTTTCTCATGGAGAAGACGGCCAGTGTTGGTAGGGTTGAGGGGTATAAGGGTGTTTTGAGAGTGGCATGGGGATCAGGCAGTCTAGGAAAATCCATCAGGCCTTATATGGGTACCCAAGATTGCAAGAAGTGGTGGCATTATCCACGACCAGTAGAGTTTGGATAGGAGTGGAATTGGGGATAATCTCTATATACCACAATGACGCCAACCCAAGAGTTGGTTCGGTTCAGACTCTTCTCCCAAAAACAATGGCATCATCATTAGGAGATAAGGTGGGTCAGAGAGGCGTCAAAGTGCCTGAGTGATGTCGGGACTCTATTCCCTATGTTTTCTAGATCGTGTAGGTGAGTGACACGATCTTGTCCACTTACCGCTACCCAGATTCGAGGTCCAGGTCTAGCTGCACTCCCTTGTTTAGGGTTTTTCTTTTCACTTATTTAAACAAAAACGCTATTCCTTGTATTATTTGCATGGGCCACATCATAGCGCTATTTAATCCCAAACTTTGGAACACTCTCTAGATAACTATTATATGGACCTAGGCCAAAAATAGGATCATGCAAAGTTGGTATGCTCCACGAAACTTAGTCTCTAAGAATTGACTAAATCATTCTCCAATAAATTATCAAGAACATTAGATATCTTAGAATCATTTGGGATTTTTCATATTACTTCTATCGATTATTTTCTGATTAAAAATATCTTAAATATTTATTTTAGTCATGATTTCCTATCCCAGGGGCTCATTTGTAAACCCTAATTAGCCCAATTGGGCTGGAATGAGTCCTTAAGGCCCATGAATCATCTCTTGGGCCTTCCAAAGGTTCCATGAGCTTAATTACATTCCTAGTTACCAATTTAAGGCTTTGATAAACATTTCACCTTATATTAGCCTCATATGAACACATATGCTCAAAAGAACATTATTTACTACAATTGAACATTTAATATGAGTCTAGGGTTTGGAATCATCAACCAAGGTCATATTATTCTCTTCATTATCCCAGATGGATCTTAACATCATAACTTGATTTAGACTTGAAATCTATAAATTTCTAGGATGTAACATTCACCCCTCCTTAAAAGGAATTTTTTCCCCAAAATTCAAACACCATTAGGGTAAGGTGAATTGTAGCTTGTGTTTGCCTCAAACCTTAGGGATAGAAACCCTTCTTAGATGGTTTATCTAGGTTATCTTTAATAACTATTATTGGTGCAAAAGTTTTCTCATTTCATTGAGGTTGGAACCCTAATTCAAACTTAGGATACACTAACAATCTCATTTGTTGCATCACATTATCACTTGGTAGTTTCGATCTCACTTGATGGTTACATTTTCTCCTAAGTTTGAAAACATCCATTCTAGTATAAGGGTGAGGCAACACCTCTAAAACTTAAATTGTGCCATAAATTTTAACTTATGGTATTCATTATTAGATGGTGATTTCCTATATCACATGTGGCTCTACCCAATCTCTAACACCCATAGTCAGTTGAAATAAGCATCTGACTGCTGCCCAAACAAAAAGTTCATTCCATTCCATGAGTAAAGATGGTATATCCTCACATTATTTTTCCACTTCACACTTTAATTCTAATTTTTACTCAATGTGACTCTAAACATATTTGCGTGTAATTCATAAAGTCAAATACCTTTTCTCCCTTGAGTTTGAACACAACCCTATCATCATTACATGACATCGTGTATCTCCTTTTTTCCATATACATCACATGTATTATGAGTCTTAGCCACTTCCTTAAGGTCTCTAGGGGTATAGGTACCTTTGGAGTGATCTCATCCTTATGCATTGAGGGAGTGCCTCTCACATTCACCAATTAGGCCACATGATCATCACGAAGGTAGCAAATCTCCTGAGTCATGGACCTTGAGCAAACCTAGTTGTTACTTCCCGACCACATGGTCTTGTACATTCAGGGCACAATCAACTCCTAACCCCATCGGTCCTACGTACCTTTAATACATCCTACTTGACCTTAGGATTTACTTAGGACTCTACCCTTTCCAAGGGTTTATTTGAGATGTCACATCTTTACAACCTTTAATCACATTATCTTCTCATATAATTCTTTTGACCTGAATTTCCTTCATCCCTCTCTCGAGTACACTTTATCCATTTTTGGTCCAAACATTGGGCTCAGGCCACCTTTACTATCTGGGCTAGGCATCATGTCAGTCTTCTATGACTGGGGCTTGACCTCTCTGTGAACTTCCATATCTGGTGCTTGATCATAAATATTTGCACAGTGGACTTGAACCACCTTCCCTACCTGGGGCTTGGTTCCATACAGCTCATCCCATCCTGGGGCTTGACAACTTCATGACCTTCCCTACCCGGGGCTTGGTCATCCACACTATAAAATCAGGCCACCTTCCCTTTCTAGGGCTTCATGCCATACTGGTCTTCCCAATCTGGGGTTTGACCACTTATATCCCTCAGAGATGGCATACTGGGGTTCAGAGAATGTAGGTGATTTCATCTTTATATCCTTAATTCTTCACCCTCTAGCTGACAGTTAATGTTTCCTTAATATTTAAATTGGTTTATTCACTTACCTTTCAAGTAAAGGTCCTAACCTAGGGTGCCTTCTAGGTTCATCAGAGGAATTTAGGCTCTCTAGCCACAACCTGACCCCAAGGTCTAAGGTTTTCGCCTCCCCCATAGGTCCTTTCCCACTCGTGGGTTGGCCCACTCCAGGTTGGTATACTAGACTTAAATGTTTCATTTATATTCAAAACCCTTTATGTACATTATGCATGCATTAGCCCACGTACTTGCATACATGAGAAACTAGAGTATCTAAATTGAAATACTCCAACTATTCAGGTTTTCCACTTTCCTTCAACCCGTCGTAGGGTTTAATTGATAGGGTTACTATTTGACCACTACTAATCCAATTACCTAGGATTAGGGTTAGGTACTACACCAGGTATTTTAAGGTTTTAGAGGTCCCTTGACTGACTAGGATTTTCATACCCTAATGGGTTATCTCAATCCAAGTCTTTCATCTATTAATGGTCTTACACATACTTATATCTTTCTAGTGTTTACCCTCACTAGAGAGGCCTACACTACCGGTTACATCTTTCACATTTATGTCTCTAATTATTACCTTTTTTTGTACTTTGAAATTATAAACTATTAGCTATTAATTTCTAAATATGGGATTTCATACCAAATGTAACGACCCACACTTTTCAGTGTCCAAAGGACCTTAAAGTCGATGATCATTACTCAAAATTTCTAGGATCAGATTCAACAAATAATACACAATAGTAAATAATTTCCATTAAAGAACAAATATTTACATGTTTGCATAATGAGCTCCTCTAAGGAGTTACATAAATGTTTAGAAGGAACTAACTTATACATATGAGAAGAAGTACCACTACATCTAATCCTCCTTGATTAACTTTAGTGTCTTTAGTATCTTCCATCTTTAAATTCATGACCATGATTTAAATATATAAAGTACCAAAAACATCGAAAAACAAATATGCAGTCAGTTTATTTCTATACTGGAACATGGGTTCATCCAATAAACACAAGTATACTTATATTCAAACATCAGTTATTTTCACATAAGAACATGATTTTTCTTTCATATTATAACACGTATCTGGTCTACTACCTCAGGTGTAACCACTTTCCATCCTTGGACTTATGTGTATTACCCTTTGATCAGTCTAACCTAGGGTTCAGAATATCATTGATTACCTTTTGTGATACTCATAAGGGCTTTATAATTTGCATGAAATAAATAAACAACCAAGCAATTATCATTCATTCAATCTCTTTGAGAAACCTCGACAAACACATAAATCGATAAATATATTCATAACTGTAACCATGTACCTTATGCCATTGAAGAATCCATGCAGAATATGTACTTTAAGAGTGCATCCAAGCAAAAAATCATTCAATCAACATTATTTGAAATATGCATACTACATATGTGTTACCATGTATTCACGTTATATTGATCAGATCTAGGTTTGATCCTAAACTAGTGTTTAGGGTTATCTCATATTTGGACTAGGGATAAGGGTCACAAACCCTAATTTCATCATGTCATCATTTCTAAGATTACAAACTCCAGCTATGCATATTAGGTGAAACCCAATCATCATCTCTAGCATATTAGGTTATTAGTGATACTGAGATCATATTATTTGCATTAAGATCATAGCACGATATCCACATTGGTTTAAAAACCTTAAATATACATGTATAAGATTATTTATCTAGAAACATTAATTATTCATCAAAGGTTCCTCATTATATATGACAAGATCAGGTATTATCTCAAAATAACGGATCTACTTATTTAAGCATCATATTAAAGGAATCTAGGCTTTCCTTTTGTTACAACCCCAACTTTTGGGTTCATTTGGTGAGAAATGTAATTTCTCATATTAAAGATATTGGAACAAGTAATGATATAATTTGTCTTGAATAAATGAGTTTCATATACAATAGCCTTGATGGTTGTTTTGTGGTCTTTATTGGCTATTGGGCCCAATAACAAGGAAAAGACAAAAGGAATTCCATTATTAATAAGAAATGAAGAAAAGAAAAATGTAGAATCCTCTAGAAGGCAAAAGTATGTAATCCAAAGGTGGATCTCATGCCTTTTGGGTTCCTTGGGTTCCAAGGAGTCCAAATTGCAAAAAGAAAGTAATCATAAAGAAAAGATCAATTAAATACTTCTTTATTAAGAAAGAAATTGAAAACAATGATAAAATGCGGAAAATAAGAGAGAAGAGGTATAATTGAATTATCCTTGGTGGAGTTTCGTATCCAAAGGATTCCTAAGGTTAAAAGGAATGCCAATGAGGAAAATGAAAAGAAAGAAAAAGAGAAATCTTCAAAAAGAGATATTTTGATAAGAAATAAACAATATAATGAGAAATAATGGAAATAGATGCATCTAGAAGGATAATGAGTATCCACTAAAAAGGATTTTGAAATATTAGAGTTTCTTGGGGTCCAACGAGCCCCAATAAAGAGGAAGAAAGAGAAAATACCTATAATAAAAAATAAGAAGATAATGTGAATACATAATTAATGGATTATGTGGTATTGTTAAAAAGGAAGTATTTTCTACATAAGGAAAATATTTTTTCGTGGCCAATGGATTAAAAAGCAAGAACAAAGAGAATAAGTTAGAGGAATTTCAACTTCCTAATTACCCAAGAAAAGAGAAATATCAAAGGGATAGTAAGGAGAGAGAAAGCTTGCTTCCTAATGAAGGAATTGGTTTCCTATTGGGAAAAGACCTTGCATCTTTGTGGATGCACATCTTGGGGTGTGAAAACCCTCCCCTATATAAGGGGTTGGCCTTCTCGTTTGAGTTCCAAAGAGATCTCACACGTATCTCTTCTTCTTCTTGTTGTTCTTCCACGTTCAAACCCTAGTCGAGAGCATGATCTATCCCAGGAGCAGAGTGGCTGTGGATGAGTTTTGATGGGGCCATGCTCCCACGACATCATGAGGATGCTCGGTGGATGTCCCTTCCTCCTAGTTGCGCGCCACTACAGTAGCATGACTGCATAGGACACTCATGAGTTGCAGATCACCATGCCCAATCCCAGCCACCACGACTCTGTCTTTGAACTTCTGTAGGTACGACGAAGGGAGGCGGAAGCTTTGGGACCATCGTCGGTGCCCTGGACTTAGAATAGCTCTGTCCGTAGGTCTGCAAGACTGCTGAACATACGGAAGCAACCGCAGATAGGTTTTCACTCAAAAACAACTGTGTGGCCACAACTTAGAGAAGCTTTGCATCCTCCAGGGTATGGCAGGGGAAAGAGCACCCTCCCTGGTGGTCGTCGAGGTCAAGAGAGGCAAGGAAGAGCATGCCAAGGCTGCAGATCGGCGGCTAGGGTGGCTGCAAACCAATTGCTCGAGGTTGAAGAAGGATAGATGTGTGTTGGACGATTCTACCCTCGGCGTAACAAAGGACAGGCTACTTAAGTGGAGGGCAAATCGGTCATTCCGTCATGTTTTTAAACAAGCAAACGTGTTGCATGGAAAGAAGCGACATGGCAGCTTCCGATTGGCCCAAAGTAAGTAATTTTTCAAAATTCATATCTAATTAATAATAGCTCGGATGGATACAAATAATATATGAATTTTGCTCAGAAGAACACAAGGAATGCAATCAAAATATGTTTGAAGCCTTTTTCTATTTGGAATTCGAAAAATAGTGTGAGATATCAACTTTAATGAATTAAAGATTAAGAAACTCAATTTTGAAATGATTAATGAAATTAGTAGGGTTTAATGGATGATTAAAGTTGATATTAGCATGTTAATCATGAAAAGATACCTTAAGATAAAAAATGATGAACTTTGCACGTAATTAGTTTAATTGAGAGTTCATGTGCATAAATATGCTTTAATGGGCCGTGAAACCCTAATATTAGTAAATGTGACTCATAATGGTTTTAATTATTCAAAATTGTGAATAAAGTTGAGATATGATAATTCCAAGCTATTTCGAGTATAAAAGTGGATAAATACCCTTGATGTAGTAATTAGGGTTTTCTAATGGATAAAGGTAGAATTAATGACAAATAGAGTTCATATGTGAATTAGACCATGATGAACTAGGAATTGATGATAAATAAGCATAATGATCTTGTCATGGATTAAAAGGATAAAAATGGTAGCTTTAATGAAAAGAGGCTTAATGGACTTAATTGGTGGTTAGTTGTACTTTAATCTGAAATTAAGGTTATGCGTTGTTAAAAGGTAACCTTAATAATTTTTGTGAAGGTTAGATTAGAAAATTAGGGTTTAAAAGAGTAAGATGAAGTAAAACCCTAATTGCAAAGTAAACCCTAAAAGAGGTAGAAATCCTAAAAAGGGAATAGAAACCTTAAGTAGCAAGATGGTTTGAATAGATTTTGATAAAAAGGAATTGGATGTAATTTTAGGACTCTTGTACTTGCTTGATTGGATGTCCTGATTGATTGGACTATTCTATCTCAATTCGGCCTAACATGTATGTGGTTAATTATGAGTAATCGCATTAGTTTTCCCAAAGGTTTCCCAGATGGTTAATCACATTGATTGAAACTAAATAGTTTGGATGTTCATACTACAATTATAAAGTCACTATGGTTATCACAATTATAAATACATGTGTATTCTCGCACCTACATGCCACCCTGATGGAAGATGCCATAAAGGTCAGGCCTAAGAGGGTAGACCAATGGGCACCATGAGAGGTGACCCCAAACACCAAGCTCAGGAATGAGAAGGTGGTCTATGTTGCATGACTATGGGGCACCATGAAAGGTGACCCCCAGGCACCAAGCTCAGGATTGAGAAGGTGGCCTTGAGTCAATGGCAAAAGAGAAACCCTAGAGGGGTATTCCAGGGTTAGGGAAAAAGTGGTGGAGAATGACACATTGAAAATGTAAATTGGTTTGCTGATTACCCTGATTGTGATAATTAAATTGTTAGTCAAATTTGTGAAATTTTGGTTGTTCCCACATACCAGCATATTCTTATATGGTGACCGACATTTTTTTTGTCAGCATTTTAGGTACAACAATTGAAAGAACAAATAGTAAAGTGACACATTGTGGAAATAAAAAATAAAGTGCAAGGAGGATTAGATAGAATGCATCTAGGCTATGGATAGAGTAGCTTACCAAAGTTTTAAAAAGGTATCTAAGGTTTTATTTTATACCAGTTGTCAGTTTAACTGGTAAAATTTGATAATTGTTATTGATTATTTGTCGAACCTTTGATCCTGTTAATTGGGATAATGGCTCTGACCTCTTGGTCTCCCTTAATTGGGGGTTACTGGGAGGTGGGTTCGTTACAATTGGTATCAGAGCATAGGTTCCTCATTTAATCTGTAATAATTATTAAATTTTACAAACTCTGTAGAACCCAAGGTAGTTATTAGAGGATTTTTTGAAAGATAGAGGTGTCTAGAAAAGGATCACGTCCGGGGGCTGGCAAGATTTTCCTCCGCACTGCTAGTCGGAATATGATGACTCCCAGATTAGTGTGACTGCCTGGCCAAAGTCTCAGAATTTGACTCGAAATAAAATACATTTAGGACTCTCTCATCTTGTTCATCCCTTATCAACTCAAATGTTGTTAAGGACCTTAAGGATTAGGGTTTTCTCTCTTTTCCTCACCCTCTTAAGGTATGGGTAAGGTTGATAAGGTCTAAGTAATCCTCCACCAAATTAATAAAAAGTATTAAAATAAGATGTCATGGGCATAAGCTTAATAGATTAAGCGTAAAGGAATAGATACATGCTTAGGTCGTATGACATAAGTTGTCATGCCCTCAGGAGAGACTTGAGGCTGGGCCTTCTTGACAGGAGGAAAGTGAAGAGAGTTAGTCTTGGAGGTAAAGATCTCCATTACAAGTAGAGACCTGGCACATCCTCTGAGGATGATGTTAACCCTAACCCTAAGTGAAGGTTAGAGAAAGAGATGACATGATGAGTAAGATATCATGGTAGACTAGGTGTTTGGATGGACACACCTTGGGAAGCCATACGAGCCATGAGAGGTTAGATAAACTAGTACCTTTGGAAAGGGGTCATGCATGGTAGAGAGAAGGATAGCTCCTTCATTGATGAGGTTAGAAAAGAACCTATGGAAACCCTATGCGATTATGCAAGTAGGGCATAGCATGCACCCAGAGTTCGTCAGTGGTGCGAGCAGTAGGCTAAAACCCTGGCCAGGAGAGTTGAGGTATATCTTATGGGATAAGCATAAAGGGTTATGGATAACCTTGAGAAAACATAAACTTGAACGTAGGTATCACCTAGGTAGGGGTATGCTTGCGAGCTTGATCCACCTTCATGGAGAGAGAACCTTTAGTAATAAGTCTAGTTGTGGAGTAGCTCTAGAGAGAGAGAGAGAAGGACCCAAGCAAGGAGGATGGAAGCTTAGATTCTGAGACATGAGGAATAGTGGGGAGTTGAGGATGATGCGATCTAAGTGGATGATAGTGGTTGCCTCGTGCTTGATCCCTAGAGGCTGATGATATCTTGGTGGCCTTAGAGGAACCAAACCCTAAGAGAGGATGATGCTTCTAGAACCTCTATGCCTATGGTATAGGAGTTTACCTACTGAGATGAGACAAAGAATGCCTTAGACCCTGAGGAGGTTTAAGTAGCAAGTTGTGAGGCCTTGTACCTTGTTGGTTGCTCTTGAGGAAGACTCAACTCTAAGGTGCTACTCAAATAAAGGATCATGGGAGTACATGACATACCTTGGACATGTTGGATTCATGGTTAAGAGTTTGAGCATGCAGTTGGATACCCAAAGGTGAACCTAGCCTAGGCCTAAGAGGGGAAGTGGTGTACCTGATGCTCATGATGAGGTTTTAGTTTCAATATATTCGAGCATGGTACTTCTCATGTTTAAATGAAAGAGAAACCCCTTAAGTTTAAAGGTATGTTTGATAAACCCCTCACAACTAAGTTGAGGACATGGGAAGGTATGATCTTGATCCAATGTTGATGATGAGAACAAGTATGACCTAGCATGGTTTAGTAGGTGGTCTACTTGTGCCTTAGTGGTGGTTGGTTTAAGCATGCTCATGTGAATGTAAACCCTAAGGACGCTTGTGACCTTTGTTATCGAAGTTGTAGTTTCCTCCCATCCTGGGAGAGGGACCCTATGGTAGGGTGTATACCAGTTTTGTTGGTTTTGAGGTGACCTAAAGAGGTTTCATAGGATCTAGAGAAGCTAAGTGAAAAGTACATGGCGTGAAAATGAACCTGTAGACCCATACATAGCCATCTCTAAAGTGCATGTGGATGTGTTACCATGGAGGTAACCGGTATGGGACCTGACCATGGAAGACAGGTCGCCATGATCCCTATGAAAGGATGAAAGTCAGTCATGAATGCAGAGAGAGATGATGAAGGCTTGGGTAAGGTTCTAAGTAGGACATACACTATAATGAAATCCTAAGTCTATCCTAGGGTCAGGTAGGGATAAGACCGATGGAAGTTGGAGTTGCCAAATTCCCTAGTTTCACATGACCATAGGGTCGGGAGGTAACAACTATCATTGTCTGAGGGCCATGGGTTAGGAGATTGATCACCTTCATGAACCCATGGGACCCAAAGGGCAGATGAGTAGGGCACTCTCTGATGCATGAGGGAAAAGGTATGACCCCAAAAGTGTCAGCACTCTATAGACCTAGAGGAGAAGACCAAGGACTATGTTTAGACCAAGTAGGTTCGAGACCAGATTTCCATGGAAGTAAGTGATATCGTGGTGTTCGTAGAGACATATGTGACTTGTTTCGACTTAGATGTAAAGGTGTACTGGTAAGGTGGGATGTACCATCTCTACTCTTGGAATAAGAAGAACTCTGTATTTGGGCTGCAGCCAAATGCTTATTTCTTCTTGTTATGGGAGTGAGAGATAGTACAGTACGCATGCCTTACACCAAGGATAAAAGATGATGCGAGTTAGAACGTTGCTACGAGGTATGAGGATAGAGATGATAGCATACCTTGGTAGAGTGAATGATACATGTATGGTTTGCAAACACTAATAGAAGTAGGGTAGTCAGCTTATAAGGATGTTTTATCAGGAGCCATGTGGAATTTGCAAGTTAACCAAGGTCGAGTTCGATCACAGTGAGGATGAGCTCAGAGCTTTTTGATGAAGATAGACTTAGAAGATGAGATGAGATGATAAGTAGAATACATGGAGGTGTATGTCTTCAACATTACCTAACACCTAAGGTTAAGAAGTGGTAATGAATGCTCTGGTTGAGATATAGTTGTCTAGTTAGATGGAGGCTAGAAGAGGTTATTAGGTTAACCCTCAGTTGGAAATGAGATAAGTTTGGCTAACACACAGATGTAACAATGTTGGTTGATCAAGTTAAAGGTTGTTTGGTTAACCAGCATAGTCCAGGATATAATGAAAAGATGGTTGTAGAACCTCAGATATTCTTCTTTGGAAAGGAAGGTAATAAAACCCTGATAAAAGTGGTTTAGGGTTTCTGAGGAATCGATCTTGAGGAATCATGACATATCGGAGATCATGGTTTAAGATCACCAAACACCATGATACTGCAAAGATAGTAAGTGATAGTAGTACTTGGGATGCTTAAAATTGCATGTAGCATGTGGCCATGCAAGTTAGGAGGTGAAGGACGAACACTAGTAACCCAGTGCATGGATATAAAGTATAAAGAGTTCTCGAGAGGGAATGGGAGTTCATCACTGTGGATGATGTGAGTCTTCCCTAGACCAAGGAAGGTTAGTATGCAAAATGGGTTATGGTAGATCACCTTACCTAGATGACATGAGAAAGAAAGAATGTTGTCAAGGGACAGATTCGGTTGAACTACTTAAGAGAGAAAGATGGTTCAACCACACCATGATGCAAGTTCCAAAGTTCTTGAGTATGACCTAAAGGTTCACTTCCATGAGGTGGAAGTAGATACATGAAGAGCTTAGTGTTTGTACAGTTTATCACCCCATACTTATGGACAGTATGATTCGGACTAGAGGGTCTGATGAAAGTATGTGTGCTCATTTAGGGTGATACATCGAGATAGTTCTTAAGATGTGATGTTAACCACCATAGCCTGTATTGGGATGCAAGAAGTTCTATAAGGAGGTTGTGTCGGTCGCCACTTCATTATGATGATGTTGGTGAAGGAGGCCTCGTGAAGGTCACAAAAGAACCACAATGTATGCAGATGAAGTCGATTTGATCGTGTAATGGCTGAGAGTGAGCCCAATGGTGGCATGAGTCACGAGTTGATGCAAAGCAGACTGACATGCAGTTCACTGTGGGAGAATATAATGTGAAAATCCGACCCCTATGAGTTTCAGCTAAGAAAGATGAGTCCCCGATATATGGGTCCATTTGAGATGGATTAGTGGTTATGATTGTGTTTAGCCTTTCCCCACAGGATAACATGATGTGTAATGTGTTACATGAGTCCGATCTAGAGCACTATGTGAGGTACCCAAGGCATGTGTTGAGCCCTTAACCTATTCAGCTTTTGAGAGGCTGAAATGTCCTGAGTCACTTATGAGGGTACGATATACTAAGGTAAGAAAGAACTCAGATGGAAGAATATGAGATAATGAAGGTTCTTGGGAAACACCATGGAAAGGGTGAAGCCACATGGGAGCCATGATGGACATATGAAAGGCTTATCCTGTTTGTTTGCTTGCTTGATGGAATTTTGAGGACAAAATTCTTATAAGAGGGGAAGGATGTTACAACCCCAATTTTGGGTTCATTTACTGAGAAATATAATTTCTCATATTAAAGATTTTGAACGAATAAATGATATAATCTATTTTGAATGAATGAATGAATTTACAATAGCCTCGTTGTTTGATTTGTGGGCTTTATTGGCTATTGGGCCTAATAACAAGGATATTCAATTAATTAATGAATAACTGAGAATTTGAGATGAGAAAGGTATGGAAACCTTTAGAAAGCAAATCCAAGGAGGATTTCATGCCACTTGGGTTCCTTGGGTTCCAAGGAGTCCAATGTTGCAAAGAAAAGGCAATAAGAAAAGAAAATATCAATTAAGTATTTCCTTGTTAATAAAGAAATTGAAAACATTGATGAAATGTGGAAAATATGTGAAAAGAGGAATAAATGGGTAATCCTTAGTGGAATCTCGTGTCCCAAGGATTCCTAATAATAAAAGGAACACTAATGAGGAAACTAAGAGAGAAATAAAGAGAAATCCACAAAAGGAAATATTTTAATAAGAAATACAACAAGATAATGAGAATAATGCATATTGATGCATTTAAGGATAAGGAGTATTCCATTAAAAGAAATTTTGAATTCTTAAAGTTTCTTGGGTGCCAAGGAACCCCAATAAAGGAGAGGAAAGAGAAAAGAGCAAATTTGCAAAATAAAAAGATAATGTGTTGCATTATTAATGAATGATGTAATATTGTTTTAAAGGAAGTATTTCCTACTCCAGGAGGTATATAATTTCGTGCCAACACAAGAACAAGTAAGATAATGGGAATAATCTTCGAAATCCTAACATCAAAAGGAGAAAGAATACTAAAGAGACATGAGAGAGAGAGGGAGAGAGAGCATGCTTTTAATGAAGGAATCAGATTTCTAGTAGGAAAGAACGTTTTCCTTCGTGAGCAAGCATCGTTGGGTGTTGTACCCTCATCTATAAAAGGAGAAAGAGCCATGGGCCGAGTCCAAGAGAGAGATTCCACGTACTCTCCTTCCTTCTTGTTCTTCTTCTTGTTGTTTTCGGAAAAACCCTAACCAAGGAAACAAGGGGCTGTTTTGGGGGCTCTTGACGGCTATGGGGGATCTTGATGAAGGCACGAAGCAACACTCAAAGTTTCGGGTAGCCATCTGTATTCCTCTTACTTCCATCTTCGTTCCGGGTAGCTAACAGACCTGCAGGCGCTGCTGCAGTGAGAGCCGCTACCAGGCCGACTCTGGCCACCTCGGCCAGAGCTGGAGATCACCGCGGGTAGGGCAGGCGGTGGCGGAGGCTTTGGAGTGGCGCCGGTGCTCTAAGGACTGAGAAGGAGGGAGGCAGATGACCGCAAAACCCTACAGTTCGCGGCAGCGCAGGGTTGCGCTGGGTAGAAGACGACCCGGAGATCCAAATGACCAAGTTACCCCTCCGAGATACAAGAAGCGACTTGCCATACCAAGGGCATAAGGGTAAATTGGTTATAACGTCCAGCAAGCCGCGTTGCACGGACCCGGGCGACGTGGCACTCTGTGATTGGCCAGAAGTAAGTGTTTCTTGTTAAATTCGCAACTAAATCACCGTAGCTCGGATAGATGCACATTATATATGAATTTTGATCAGGAGAACGAGAGGAATCCATTAAAATTATAATTAGATATTGATTCCGTTCCTAATTGCAAAAGTACTTTAAGTTAATGAAAAGTGTATTAAAGTTAGGATTAACAACCCTAAATGAGGTTAATGATGGAATCTATGATGCCTAATGGGTTAGTTTGAAGTGTTAATAACCTGTTAAATGATAATGTTAGATTAAAACCTAATCTAAATGAAGACTTGCCTGATTTAGGGTTATAACTCATATGAGAATGATTAAATAATTTAAAAACCCTAATTTAGGGTAAAAGAAGATAAGATCATATTTAGATTGAAAAATGTGAAAATATGATTGTTAAATGATAGTTCTAAGTTATTTGTATATGAAAGTCCTTAATTTAGGATAAATACCCTAAAAGTAGTGATTAAGGTCTTTTCATGAATAAAAGGTGGAATTGGTGGCAAAATGAGTTCATATGGTAATTAGATCCAAATGAGCTTTGAAATTAATGATAGATACACATAATGATCTTGTCATGAATTAAAAGGGATAAAAATAGTAGCTTTAATGTAAAAGAAGTTTAATGAAATTAACTGATGAGTAATGTGCCTTTAAATATGGAAATAGGGTTATATGTTGTTGAGATAACCTTAATATTGAAGAATAGATAAGATAACTAGGGTTTTTGAGTAATCGCATAAAATTAGGGTAAAAGGTGAAGGGAAACCCTAATTTTAAAATGAAACCCTAAAATGGACACAAAACCCTAGAAAGTGAATCCAAGTAAATAGAGTAGATTCTTGATGAAGTGTGTAACAATAGAGTACATATTCTTTTCAGGAATTATGTGATGATTGAATTACTTTCTTGGATCTGTTGATTGGCTTGATTGTATACACATGAAGTATATGTTGAATAATCTGCATGACTCATCAAATCAGGTATTTGGTTACGCTTATGACTACCCGAATTAGTTTTCTGGGATTTTATCGATGTTTCCATCGTGGCTTGAATTAAACTGTTGGATGTATTTAATTCATGCAAAGTATAATGTGAATATGACTATCACATAAGAAATATACCTACTAGCTCAGATCCTAGTCCCCTCTGTAGCTTTATAGATTGACCTAGTAAATGGCTACCAATGAGGGTAGGTCCATCAGGTCATTAAATGACTTAGTAAATGGCTACTAATGGAGTAGGTCCATCAAGTCATCATGAGTCAGGGATTGGTCTACCTTTGGGTAGGACCATGCGACTCCATACCCTAGGTATTGGCTACCGGTGTGGTAGGGCCATGGGGGGTAAGGATCTACCATATGAGAGAGGTAGTATCCATGTCCACTGCAGGGACGTTACAGAGAAAGGGGATAGGAAAGGATTGAGTAGTATTGCTTAAAACGTAATTTTGGATGTTAAATGATATTTGGTTGATTACATTGTTAACATAGTTACACAATTATTGTTTCCCCCACATACCAGCTTTGGCTGACCGACATTTTGTTTGTCGGCGTTTTAGGTACAAATGAAAAGAACAAACAGTAAAGTGGCATATGTGATATTAAACGAGAAGTAACGTGCACAGGAGGATTAGTTAGATTAGAATTCTTCATTGATAGAAGATTAGAAATCCCAGATTTTAAAAGGTAATCAAAGTTTTATTTTATAGCAATTTTCAGTTTAGTTGGTAAAGTTTATTAATTGTTATTGATTATTTGTCGAACCTTTGATCCTGTTTATTGAATAACGGCTCTGACCTTCGGGTCTCCCTTGATTGGGGGTTACCGGGAGACGGGGTCGTTACAGTTACAAACCAATTGCTCGAGGTTGAAGAAGGATAGATGTGCGTTGGACAGTTCTACCCTCGGTGTAATAATGGACAGGCTACTTAAGTGGAAGGCAAATCGGTCATTCTATTATGTTTTTAAACGAGCAAACATGGTTCATGGAACGAAGTGTCGTGGCAGCTTCTGATTGGACCAAAGTAAGTAATTTTGCAAAATTCATATCTAATTAACAGTAGCTCAGATGGATACAAATAAGATATGAATTTTTCTCAACAAAACACGAGAAATGCAATAAAAATATAATTGAAGAATTTTTCTATTTGAAATTCGAAAAATAGTGTGAGTTATCAACTTTAATGAATTAAAGATTAAGAAACTCTATTTTGAGATGATTAATGAAATTAGTAAGGTTTAATGGATGATTAAAGTTGATATTAGCCTGTTAATCATGAAAAGATACCTTAAGATAAAAAATGATGAACTTTGCACATAATTAGTTTAATTGAGAGTTCATGTGCATAAATATGCTTTAATGGGCCTTGAAACCCTAATATTAGTAAATGTGACTCATAATGGTTTTAATTATTCAAAATTGTGAATAAAGTTGAGATATGATAATTCCAAGATATTTTGAGTATAAAAGTGGATAAATACCTTTGGTGTAGTAATTAGGGTTTTATAATGGATAAAGGTAGAATTAATGACAAATAGTGTTCATATGTGAATTAGACCATGATGAACTAGGAATTGATGATAAATAAGCATAATGATCTTGTCATGGATTAAAAGGATAAAAATGGTAGCTTTAATGAAAAGAGGCTTAATGGACTTTATTGGTGGTTAGTTGTACTTTAATCTAAAATTAAGGTTATGTGCTGTTAAAAGGTAACCTTAATAATTTTCGTGAAGGTTAGATGAGAAAATTAGGGTTTAAAAGAGCAAGATGAAGTAAAACCCTAATTGCAAAGTAATCCCTAAAAGAGGTAGAAATCCTAAAAAGGGAATAGAAACCTTAAGTAGCAAGATGGTTTGAATAGATTTTGATAAAAAGGAATTGGATGTAATTTCAGGACTCTTGTACTTGCTTGATTGTATGTCTTGATTAATTGCACTATTCTATCTCAATTCGGCCTAACAGGTATGTGGTTAGTTATGAGTAATCACATTAGTTTTCCCGAAGGTTTCCCAGATGGTTAATCGCATTGATTGAAACTAAACAATTTGGATGTTCATACTACAATTATAAAGTCACTATGGTTATCACAATTATAAATACATGTGTATTCTCGCACCTACATGCCACCCTGATGGAAGATGCCATAAAGGTCATCCCCAAGAGGGTAGACCAATGGGCACCATGAGATGTGACCCCAGACACCAAGCTCAGGAATGAGAAGATGGTCTATGTTTCATGACTATGGGGCACCATGAGAGGTGGCCCCTAGGCACCAATCTCAGGATTGAGAAGGTGGCCTTGAGTCAATGGAAAAAGAGAAACCCTAGGGGGGTATTCCAGGGTTAGGACAAAAGCAGTGGAGAATGACACATTGAAAATATAAATTGGTTTTCTAATTACCCTGATTGTGATAATTAAATTGTTAGTCATATTTGTGAAATTTTGGTTGTTCCTACATACCAGCATATTCTTATATGCTGACCGACGTTTTATTTGTCGGCATTTTAGGTACAAAAATTGAAATAACAAACAGTAAAGTGATACATTGTGGAAATAAGAAATAAAGTTCAAGGAGGATTAGATAGAATGAATCCAGGTTGTGGATAGAGTAGCTTGCCAAAGTTTTAAAAAGGTAGGCATGGTTTTATTTTATACCAGTTTTCAGTTTAGTTGGTAAAATTTGATAATTGTTATTGATTATTTGTCGAACCTTTGATCCTGTTAATTGGGATAATGGCTCTGACCTCTTGGTCTCCCTTAATTGGGGGTTACTAGGAGGCGGGGTCGTTACACCTTTATATTAGTCACCTAAAAACATGTATTGCATATAATTTTGTAATATGAAGCATATTTAGACCCTAAAAGTATTTTATTTAGATTCTACTCATTTTTTAGAGCAATTTCATATATAGGTTCATTGCCATAGGACCTACCATTTGACTTCTAAAAAATAAGCAAGATAAATAGATATGGACTAATCATGGCCTGACACTCAGTCAAAAGAACCATTATCCTATAATCCACTCGAGCCTAGGTGCCTACCAATGATCTCACACCTCCTCAACACCCTATCCACGTGGGTGAGGTCTCGAACTAGGGGTAAAAGACTGTATTTCCCTTTCACAATGATCAAGATTGATCACACGGGTGAGGGCACCGGGGTAAAAGACCCAAGGCTCCAGGTCATTGCGGTCAAAACCAAAGGCATAGGCATGATCTATGGATCATTGTGTACTTGTAAAGAGCCTGGGTTGAACTAGACGTCAACTAGAAGTCTGGTTTCATGGTTTGGAGGTCCATGGATGTTAAAGGGATATGTAGGCCAGAAGAAAAGGAGAAAGTACTTTACTTGGTACAATTCTAATCCCTGGGAGAGGTCCTTCATATCCTGATGAAGCTCCTTGTGCGCTCACTGTGTCCTGGGGTGGTCTCTGGCTTGATCGCACACTCCTCAGCCGACGCAGGTTTCTCCTGGAGAAGACAGCCAATCTTGGTAGGGTTTAGGGGTATGAGGGTGGTCTGAGAGTGGCGTGGGGATTAGGCGGTCTTAGCAAAGCCACCGAGCCTTAGATGGGTACCCAAGATTGTGAGAAGTGATGTCATTTTCCATGGCCGATAGAGTTTAGATCACATTGCATTTGGGGATAATCTCTATACTCCACAATAATGCCAACCCAAGGGTTGGTAGGTCCAGATTATTCTCCCAAAAAAATTGGCATTATCATTGGGAGATAAGGTAGGTTAGAGAGGAGTTGAGGTGCTTGATGGTTGTTGGGACTTTGTTCCCTGTGTTTGCTGGATTGTGCGGGCGAGGGAGACAATCTTGTCCCCATACCTCTACCCAGATTCAGGGTCCATGTCCATCTAGACTCCCTGGTTTAGGGTTTTTCTTTTCTCTTCTTCTAATAAAAATCATATTCCTTGTATTATTTGCATGGGCCACATCATAGCTCTATTTTATCCTAAACTTTGGGACACTCTCTAGATAACTATTATATAGACCTAGGACAATAATAGGATCATGCAAAGTTGGTTTTCTTCATGAAGCTTAGTCTCTAAGCATTGATTAGATCATTCTCCAATTAATTATAAAGAACATTAGATAGCTTAGAATCATCTGGAATTTCTTATATTACTTCATAGTTCATATATCAATTATCTTCTGATTAAAAATATCTTAAATATTTATTATAGTCACGAGATAGGAAATATTTTTTTTAATTATAAAGAACATTAGATAGCTTAGAATCATCTAGAATTTCTTATATTACTTCATATATCGATTATCTTCTGATTAAAAATATCTTAAATATTTATTATAGTTATGAGATAGGAAATATTTGATTTAATATCCCAGGGACTCATTTGTAAACCCTAATTAGCCCAATTGGGCTGGAACGAGTCCCTAAGGCCCATGAATCACATCTTGGGCCTTCAAAAGTTCCATGAGCTTAATTACATTCCTAATTACCAAATTAAGGCTTTGATAAACATTGCACCTTATATTAGCCTCATATGAACACATATGCTCAAAAGCACATTATTTACTTCAATTGAACATTTAATTATGAGTCTAGGGTTTGGAATAATCAACCAAGGTCATGTTTTTCTCTTTATTATCCCATATGTATCTTAACATCATAACTTGATTTAGACTTGAAATCTATAAATTTTGAGGATGTAACAGCTACCATCATTAATTAGATTTAAGTGATGATCAATCTAGTCCAGCATGTAATCATTCAAGTAAGCCTTGATTTACCAATTAAGCTCAGATGAGGTCATAACATTCTTACTCTGTCTAAGGTTGGTGTTTCTTAGATCTTCATTAATCCTTTTTTTATTTTCCTCCCTCTATTTCAATTTTTTAGGAAGAAACTTCTAGTCATGGTTCCTCCTTTCTCATTCTCAATTCAAAGGATTTTGAGCTAAAGGAGGTTGATTTTGAAAATAAAATTTTACTAGATAGAGGTTTTATTCTAAGTTCTAGTACGAAATTCCTAAGGTATTCAACTTTTACTTGTCTTTTCCTCCTTAACAAGGTGAGTAGATACTCATATCATGATTGCATATTCTCCTTCATCTTGCTTGCCAAAAAAATTGATATTTTTCTACCTTTAGATGACTATTACCATGAAATAAACTTGACACTAAGACACCCTAAAGCTTATAAAGCATGCATGGTTAATAAAAATGCTAGTAACCTAAAAATAAAAAAATTTGATTGCCTTCCCTTCTACCTTTGCAATCAGACCTTGAGAAAGGTTTTTAATACCATATTTAACTATAACAACTTTGTAAAATGACCTATTGTCGCTGTCATGATTATTTCCTAGTTAGATGATGTACCTTTTTTATCTCTTATGCTAAAAATGATGTCATAAAAATCAAGTACGAAATTATTGACTATTGTTCTTTTTTCCAAATAGGAATATTGATTGTGGTTGTTTCGAAATGTTTTAGCCTTGAAATGTGGCATGAAAGATTGGTTTTGGGCCTTGATAAAAGGTAAAATGTGAATGTGATGTCCTTAAAGCATGTCAATGCTTCAAATGAAAAAATAATAAATTATTGTGAATTATAAAGTATATATTTAGATCTTTTTTTGAACCATTGATTAGATGCTACATCTCTACTATGCTTAATTGTTGTTTTTGTTGCATAAGAAATGTTATACTAAACTAAGATATCTAACAAGATGGAGAACCTAATAATCTAGATACGAGACCTAGAGACCATCATCCATCCATGAAGTACATACTAAGAATGTGAAATAGGTCTATCTCACTTAGGGTGAAGCCCAAGTGATACAGACCATGAGTGGATTAGGCCATGAGAGCTAATGTGCAAGAGACGAAGGGAAGCATCTAAGATTTAAAGTGAGACTCTGGCCTTCATTTTCTTTTGATATATAACATTAGGGATGAAGATCCAATTTTTTCATAATGTGAAAAATCTACTATTCTACCATACTAAATATGAACACTCGTTTCCATCCATAGTGATTCCCTACATTATTTGGACTCTCAAAAAGGGATATTATCAAGCAAAACAATCCCGATCAAATTGTAATAGTGTCGATTTGTTCTCTTGACCAAAATCTTCTGAGCGTTAACCTAGCGGGTGTTCCCAACATTCCATCCTACCTTCTCCATTACCCTCTCGTCCACATACGGAAGCGTTGTGGTATTCTATGTACATGGTACCTTATCATGGTGATCTACTGGTGTTTATCCCTCTCATTCACATATGGAAGTGTTGTGGTATTCTACATACACGGTACCTGATCATGGTGATCTACTAGTGTTTATTGTTGATCATCCACATGAAGCCCGGAGGAGTCTGGAGTGTCAAATTACTAGTTGGCCTTTTCCGTAACAAGACCGAAAGCATGCAAAAGTGTTGTGGTATTCTACATATGTGGTACCTAATCATGGTGATCCACTTGTTTTTATTGTTGATCATCCACATGAAGCCCGGAGGAGTCAGTAGGAGCATCAAATTACAAAATGGACTCTTCTGTAACAAGACTGGAAGCATTCAACGCTTCCCCTTTAGGTTACTGGTTCCTTCTGCATTATGTTTTTCTTTTCTGTTACGACCTCCAATAGTCACGAATATCCTAATTATTGTTTATCTTTTACGTGGATGATAGAAGCTACATATGCAAGCATAAAAACATAACTTAAATGTAGGCTTGGTTTCTATGACGTTCAGCCACCATGAGTAAAGATGTCAATTCATGGTTATTTCATATTTGATCATGATTACTTCATCTTCGATTGAGATGTTTATTGTCACAACTATAATTAGATGGTGAGTTTTTTCCCTAGATTTGTTTCTTCTTTTCTTTCTTGAATCATGTTGATTCTTCTTATTTACCATAATAAACATTGCCATACTCACGTGCTAGGATGCATAACGTTTTGCACTAATCCACAATTTTTTCCACCCTCAGATTCTTGACATCAACGTGCTCGCACTACATATCTTCATTAATGTTACGGTAAATATGTCTTGTAATGTCAGGTAAAGTAAAAGGTGAAGTCATAATTTTTGACTGATAATGCTATTCAATTTGTAGAGAAGAAGCATGTATAATAACATATAGTATGCATAGTACAAAGAATTCACATTGTGTAGAAAGAAGTGGCTAGTAAAACCACTTATGAATCGTTTTTTGGACTACATCCCCTAAAAATGGAATATTGATTGTTGAACCAATTCATCTATATACAAAATTGGAACTTCTTTGTAATGGCACCGTTCCATGCCTCATTTCATAAGGAACCTCAAAGTAAGGAATAATAAGTTCTCAGTATGACAATCTAACCACAAATCCATATACATATATAGATCGTTACACGGCTTCCAATTTGAGACATAGAGCATGTATTACACTAAAACTAAGATATAAGTTATGGAGGAAGGAGTGGAGATAGTAACAATTACCCTCTCCCATCCCATATCATTCAATAATTTTTGATCACATTCTCAAATTCACGTTATATTTCTTTTTGTACTTATAAACCCTAAAATGTGCATGTTTTTTGCCGACACTTCTCTCTATTTTGTCAATATTCCAGAGGTGTTGTCTTTGAGGACCCCAATGCTTCTCACAAACTATGGTTGCTCATCGAGGACAACCTGTATGACATGAATGGTCTGGTCATCTGGCTAACGAGGGAGGACAACATTAGAGGTCCATATATTAACCTTCTAATGATGTCATATAGAAGCACCTGAGCGCTATGATTGTTTGAAGTAGATCCATTTAGGCATGGGGAAAAGAAGGACGTGACTTTGTGGCCCAAGTTGGATAAACTATCTGACATTTTGCGGACTTCACAACCATTATATGACTGGCGGATGCCCTCATGTTGTCATCAACTTTGCCATCATGCTCTGACAGTCTATTCAACATGCACCACCATCAACCTCAGGTTCATGCCAACCAATGACATGTTCGAGTACACCAAGCTTGAGAACCGCCCTGAGACAATCTTCCTCAAGACAATCATTAATTAGATCCAGAATGTGCTCAGTGCATGTCTAGCTCATTCAGATCATGTTTAGGCATTCTTTGATGAATTGTACCACAAAATATATTTCCATTTCATCGTAACGTATGATTTTCCACATAGAATATTGCAGAAAAGAATACAGTAAGTTTGTTATTTCATAGAGGTTGTTTTTTGTAGACAAAAATGTGAGCAACACTTGAGTTTGATGCCTTGCATTCCTAATTTCTATAGTTTTAATGTTAGATGCAGACGAAGCACAATGTTTTGATTTGGAGGATGTCATATACATATGTCTAGGGAGAGGTTGGAATCTGGAGGCGTTTCATAATCATAGTCCATGTGCATGTGGATAAATGGTTTTCTAGATGTATATGCCACTTTTGAGGAGGCACAAAATTGCCTCAAGAGTCACAAAATCATTGCTCAAGGATGAATAACCCAAGTTCAATAATGCAAGTTGATGCATGTGGATGCAAGCTAGGAGCTCACAAGTACATTAAACTAAAAAATGGGAAGGTATGTATACTTTTGAATTTTGACTTATATTATATTCTTTTTATCTTTGAAAATTGAGATGAAAGTCTGTTTCATATTATCCTTCATGTGTTGTTTAAAAAAAATAACATATTAATTAATAAACTAAGATTCAAGTATATCTAAAATAGATTTATTAAAAAATAATAAGGATGATGGCTCAATATGAAGTATTGAAGTAATTGTTTTGTAGAATGCTTCGCAATGGAATAATTCAACAAGTTTCAATTCCCTCATTTATATTGGTACTCGATCTCTTAATGTTTTTAAAGGAAGAAGTTTAAAACGAGGTATAATGTGGATTTTGTGAAAAAATATTTTGTATTGTTTCCAAGAAACTGGCAGCCTATTTTGACATGTCTTCCATTGGATGTTTAAAAGTTTGATTGACAATTTTTATTCATGACACAAACTAAGTATAACTTATTATGGGTCCAAAATTTCTATACCCATCCTCTGTTCCCTCCTGAATACCCACAAAATTTGATCCTCCGACTTGTGGGGCTCATGATGGAGTGTATAGTGGGGATTTTCGGTGCCACATTGTCCCCGACATAGAGGATGTGAATCCAACTCACTATACCAGTTATGTGTATGTTATTTCATAAAAACACACCTGGTTATCCTTATATTCACATAAATATTACATTAAAGGATTATTGTTGAGTACACATACACCAAAGCCCAACAATATTGTTTACCCATTCTTATTAAACCATATGTTTAAACATATAAACATGTAGATTTCCATATATACATAATGAAATCCAAACTCACATATACATACAAGTTTAAATACAAATAAGACAAACACATATACAACTATATGTTTAAAAACAAACAATTCATATAAATGAGAATACAAAAGTTGCACACAAAATACACACATAAATGCACATACACATAAAAAATAGATTTAGATACAAGATACAATTGTATACTTTATAGATATACATGATATAATTATACAAGTACATGTGCATGTATAATAAAATTGTATGAAATAAAATGTGAAATGATAAATATACAATCACACAACCAATAAGCATGAGATTTATGTTGCGTTTACAAAATTCGATAAAGTCATATTTTAAGTTGTAATGGAAGACTATGCACTTCATTCAAACTATGTTGTTACACCCTAATCCCAAAATTACCATTAATCATGAGATTAGGGCATAAAGTGAGGATTTAACGTAATACAAAGATCACCCTTAACTTTTTCTTCCTTTTCAAACTATTTGTTTTCTTGCATTGAACCACATAAACTAACATTACAAGGGAATCTAAACATTGATTTCTCTAATCTGATTTCAACAGTAAAAATGTATGTATGAACATTCATTATGTTTCTCATACTTTTAAGCACATAAGACTTGCTGATTCGCATATATTGCTAAAAGAGGAATAATGTTATACATCATCATTTACAACTCTCTCTTATTTCTTTACAAGGACCTAGAGTGACAAGGACCGACAGAACTTAACTATACTCAGACTTAACTCTTGTGGAAGATCTACTCTGATGCAATTATATCTTCAATCCCCATGGTTTCCCTAAAAATTTTGAGTAGAGGAGTGAGCCTACTCGCTCAGTGAATGAGTAAAATAGTAATGCAGTATAAAGTACTGAATTAGACATTTATCATTCTTGGATAATTGAAATAAAACAAGATAGTAATTTCAAATTAAAAGACTAGATATTCAAAAACTTACTACTAACATTGAAGCCTATATCATTAGAAATAAACAAGTATGTAAGTATAATCCTCACTATATTCAATATTACATTTAAAGAACAACTATTGTGAAACTGAAATCAAACCTTTCTTAACTCTTTTTACTTATAAGAAACTCTTTAAAACTTATATTATCATATTTTATCTTATTCCCTGATCATATGCAGTGTACTCTACATATGAAGACTCATAGCGAACTATGATCTCACCGTACAAGACTTAGATGACACACTCAGGAATGCTAAGCCTAATTACGTCGTTGGTTTGCAATAGGAAAATGGCTCTCTTGCCTCGGCACACCTATTATGCCATAAAAACTGGACTCCTCCTCTAACCTAAGCACATAGGTAGAGAGTCAAGCCACCTATTGGCTTTTCTGTACTCTAGTTCCACCAGGATCTCTAGTTGATGTTGGACACTACATACTGTATTTTTAAGTAGACTTCTACTAGGGCTTTGTCCCCCGTACCACCTGTTAGTACGATCCGATCCCCGTATACTGGACACTGCCAGGGTTAGGTCATTTCATCCCTATGGCACAAACCTCTCATAGAGAATCTATGGTGTTCAGGGCTACTAAGTCTATTATTTTATTATTCTTGGAAAGATCTTACTATATTGTATCTTTTCATTACTTATACTTGACTCTGGTATCTCTATGGTACCGCGTCTATTTATTTGAAAATTATAATACAACATGTATATCATTCTAAACTTGGAAGAGTAGTATATTCAAAATACTATGATATTCTGAGTAATCATCATACTATACATACTGGCAGACTAAAATTCTTAAATAAACAGAATACATGTCAACTTGGCACTTTATGTACTAGAATCATGCAATTGAACTTCTTAATACACTGATAATACTGAACTGAATGCTTAACATATTGTTTACCCCTTTCTTAGGGTTTCTCCTTACTCATGCACATATAGCACTTCTCATGTATTCAAACATATATCATGTCTACTAATATAAATATTCTCATTCAACATTTCTCACATTTATGCATGGCATCGATAACATACTTATCTAGGGCATGTCATATCTCTCCACTTGCAATAGCATAACAACATATGCATTTCATGACAAGTATTTGAGTCAGAAAATCTAAATCTCATAAACAAAGCATATATGCATATAAGATAATATTCAGGTAAAATCCCACAATATCGCATGAATCATTTCAATCAGCCATTTACTACTAAATTAGATATGTATACTTGTAAAAGCATACTAGATTGGGTTTCCATCCTTGATTACTTGTTTTCACAGGATATGTATTGTGAAAATCAAAAGCTCTATTTGTCCATATATCAAATCAAAGAGATCAAACATGTAGAATTATATACACTAGGAACATAAGTAAGATCATATAAGCATAAATCTGAATTTCATCTATAATGTTGTTCAAGCACCCGAATAACTTGAAATTTTAGATCTTCAGAAGATTCTCAATAAACTTCTTAATTCTGTAGTATTCCAGATACATGCATATCTATATCCATGTCATCATATAAACATTTTCAGATCATAGTTGGAACATGAATTGAAGTATTCTATAAACTGAATTCAAGAATAATTCTTTTCATTTATTGTCATCTTAGGGAGAAATTGAGAATATAAATTAAAACCATCGAATTGAGTATAATTGACTGAAATATTATTTTACCCACTCACCCTAAGCTTTAAAATATCTTAAAAATGTATCACATATCTAAAAATCTTGAATCCATATCAAAACCCTAGCAATCGCCACTTTCTTCTTCCTTTCAACTCAAAAACCCTAGAATTGAAGAGTAGGAGAGAAAGAGTGAGAAAAGGACTTAATTTGATATGATTTTGAACCCAATCAGGGGAGGGACAAAATCTTGACATCTGAGAGAAGATTCACCATGAAACTATATCCAAAGAAGCTAAACTTACATGATTTCATCATTCCTCAGACCGCAAAATCCTAGGTCAACATCTCCATCACTTTCTCCTCTCAAACCCTAACTCTCTCTCCCTCTCTAGGATTTCGTTTCTCTAGACTCAATCACGAATTATGAGAGATCTTTGTGTGTTAGGTTGACCATATAGAGAAATTGAGCTGCTTGAGTGAATTGCACATTGACCCCTCACTATACTTTCTCTTATTTCAGCTGAATTATCAATTATTAAAATATTACTATAATTCGTCTACTGATAAGGTAAAAACGCATCAAAAATTATTAAAATTTTACATGTTTTTTAAGATTTAGTTTCAGATAACCTGTTAAAATTCCAAATCATTTGGAGTTACCAATAAGTAAATAAAAATAAAACACTACACTACTGAAAAGCACTATGTTAGTATTTTGGTTGAAGTATAGTTTGACCGAGAACCACATTCAAAGAACACTAAAATATTCTGAATTTTTTCTCAAATATGCATGATCGAGTTATCCATATCATATCCAAAATTCAATTTAATAAAAAATTTGTAGAAAATATGAAAAATCATTTACCACACTGCTATCATGATCAAATTCCATATTCATGTACTATCAAAACCCTAATTTTTGCCGATTAGGGTTTACATTTTCTCAAACCCTAATTCTTCAAACTAAAATCATAGTTAGACTTTATTCTTAGGTTTGAAACATCACAATTGATCTACTATCATTAATCAAGTCTAAATGATGTTCAATCTAATCAAGCGTGTAATCATTCAGGTAAACCCTAGTTTACTAATTAAGCACAAATGTGGTCATTACATATGGGGTCAAATCATGGTTCCAAACCACACTATTTAGGTATGTATAAGCTATATTTATGAAGATGTTCTAATTGAATATCATGTTTAATATGCATCTTTATCTGCCAATTATAATTTTTCACCAATGAAGCATGTCATGTTTTTGACTACACACGTTTTCATGCACATAATCTTGTGATCACGTATCTTAATGCAATATCGATCTCTCATTTATGATGGTGTGTAGTCCATTGTTAATACCATATTATATTTGTGATATTGAAATATGCATTCAATTATTTTAATACCTAGATTATGAAAAACATCATATATATTAGGATGGACCTTGTTTTGAGTACAAAGACTATGAAAATGACTCTGTCATATTAGTGTTTTTGAAAATATCTAGATTATATACCAAATAAAGGATATCAATGTTAAAACTAGGTTTTCCAATTTCATTGATATTTTAACTCAGAATTTGAATAAGAAAATTAGTATTAATGAAAAGCATGCCTACATATGATTTATAAATGATGATAAGGCAACAAATAGACACTTTCATAAATGTGATGAAAATATTCATTTAGTTATTAACATATTTATCACAAATAGTTGTTTAGACTTTTTATAAGCTATATATAGAATTTGGAACTGTCAAAATGACCATTAAGCAATTTATCACCATAATGTGTTATATGAAAATATTTGATTACTTTTTGTGCTAATTAGAATTAGTGAATATTATTTGAGTAGTAATAGAATAAATGGCTTATTTACACAAAACTTCTTATTTTGTAAGTTTGATGATAAAAAAATGATAAGAACAACAAGTTTGAAAGAATACAATTACTTATACCTAACACATGAAGACCAATATCATGATATGGAAGCATAACAATAGACCATTCTATGTTGGTAATCAACATAGGTTGAATACGCACCTAAAACTAGATTTATCATTATAATGAAATTTCATTTAATTACAAGAAACTAGGGATCTGTTAAAATAATTGAGCCTGATTTTTGGATGAATGATAACATCTTTTTGTGGTGAACATGTAAATGAACCGATCAAAGAATTATGTTTTTAATACAACTATTTTTCTTAGAGAAATTAAAAAATTCAAGTGTGTCTATCACAATCAACAATTTGGAATATGGAAAACCCTTATTTCTTCTTACTCTATGTTATAGAACGACCCAATTCTTGAAGGGACATTACCCCAATACTTGGATCATATGAATCTACCACCAATACTTAGTTCAATCGTATATATTAATGGAACTAATAGTGAATATCATTACTTTATGTTACTAGGTTATTTGTAAAGGACTGGAAATTTTATATGTAGGTTTTTATAGAACTAGTAATGTATATTTAAGATGGTTGTACAATTTAATGTATTATCTTTCTAAGAGGGAAATAGAAAGATAATATGAACTCATATATGAGAATGGTATATGAATCACGTGCATCAGCACATGCATTAACTAGTATATCTATATTTGATGCATAAATGTGTTAGTGTTCTAGTCGATTCTCTAGGTGAGAGAAAGGTAGCCTATCAGTAAATACATGGACCTAGTTTTTGCATTTGCCTTAGGGTAGCTGGATAAAATCTAGGGTATTGTCGATTAATCATGCATGTGATCATACTGTGACTATGTCTATCTTCCTACAAACAAGTCAGGTAGATCTAGGACAAATAATTAAGGAAACAATGGTCTTATTACATGTTTCATGTTAGTCATTTATTATATAATTGAATATTTTTCATAAATGATATATTGTTTATATTGAATATATATTACTTTATTAACTACTTAAGAACGAGAATTTTGTAGAATTTGATACGTAACTACCTACTCACTTAGATGTTGTCTAACAAACTAATAGTCAAAACCTTTAGGTCATGAAGGTGAGACACCAGCCAACCAACCCTTTTCCCAGATGATCAACTCAAAAACTAGTAGGTGGAAGTTTTACCCCAACTCATTGATGCTTCATAGTTCATGTACTAGGTTTAAAGGACATACATGTGGGTTTTCTATTGTTTTGTTTACATAACATGACATTTTACATACACAATTTCTTGTTGAAAATGTGACTTTCTAATATGAATGTAAGAAGTATGGAAATAATTAGGATGATAGTACAAATAATGATGTTTAAACTTGTACAACCTAATGAGAGATGTTCTCTAATTATTTTGATAGTTATCTAAATGATGTATGCATGTTGAGATTTATGTTTGTTATTTGTTGCATCGTTTAATGTTTTTGGTTAGTGTTGAGCTAAACCTTGGATTCGGCCTTGATAATTAGTGTGTGGTTGATTATTGGATTTGGGTCACTAAATCTTAGTATCAAAGCCTAAGGTTTAGAGTCATTATAGGAACATAGGACACATCGAGTCTTTCCCTTACCATATACCATAATGCATGTCTCTTTTATTGCTCTAAAATCAAGGAGAGGAGATCAAGATTTAGACCTGACTCTTGGCTTTGGTGGATCCTGAGAATCTCTAGAAGGCCACATAGAGAATATGTTCTATCCTCCTACTCCTCCTCACTTATTTAGAGTAGATCATGTCCAAGAGGATGAACATGTACCTGATGAAAGGAAACAGTAAGGCATCCAAAACAACCTCATGCTCTTGTTCCATAGTTTATACCTCAAATACTAGTAATGGCATATAACTTTTTGGATGCTATTACATATGCAACATGGGGTGTTAGGGAACCTTTGTCATATATGGACTCAATTAAGGAGTTAAGAAGATCATATGAAAAGTTGACAAAGATCAGAGCATACAATTCCATAGATACTTCAGATCCAAATGAAATCTATGCATGGTTGTTTGAAAGTGACAAGAACTTTCATTTATCTCATGTACATGAGGATCAGAAAGTTGATCATGATGTTTATCTACAAAAGGGCAGTTCTAGCTCGTGGTGGGGATTGGAGAAAATGTAAGGGGCCTAAAGCAACATTCCATGGGATGAATTCAAAAGGTGCTTTTAAGTGACGCTATTACATGAGACGTGTCTGATAAGACCAGGTAGTTTGAAATGAAAAGCAAGGAATGATGTTAGTATTAAAAAATGAGTTCATTTTTTCTTGATTTATTAAGATTTTGTCCTCATCTCTATCTAATAAGTAATGACAAAATTAAAAGGGTTGAAGGAAGATTGAATCCATGGATTCAAGAAAGGGTGGTTGTAAAGGGTATCTATTTAGAATTCCATGCCTTCGTGGATACTTTTAGAAGGGTGGAAAGAGCTAGTTTAGTTAGATGGGAATCTTTGGGATGAAAGAGAGCATGCCCATAAATGTCTAAATAGGTACTATAGGTCAATCAAGGATAGGTAGTCCATATCAATACAAGAAGGGCGCCTTCATCATTTAGTATGTAGCCAAGGAAATGATAGGGCAGAGGTAAAGGAAGATGCAATAGAGGTCATGGTAAAGGATACTAGCCTCAGAGAGCTAGTAGTGCATAATCTTTAGCAATCATGGGCCCACAAGAATCCGTAACACCTAGTTATGATTCATCACCATAACAAATAACAACTTGTGGATGTGTGCTTAGAGGACAATATTAGGGTCCCAAAATGACCAAGTGTCACACATTTGGGAGATTTTGAAATTGTGTGAAAGAATTCCAATAAGGAGGAGAAAAATAAGTCACAATAGAGACCCACGACTCACTATCAACAAATAGAGTAGATAGATTAGAGTGCTAACAAAGGTGTACTATCTCAAGATGGCTCCAATGCATAAGGTGATACATCAAATAGTGGTATCTATAAAGGACAAGGGAAGGTGTGAACAACTGGTTGGGCTTATGCTATGAATAAACTACAAGGGTTGGTGACTCTACAAGTAGTGACATATTAGATGGAATCACTATATTGATATCATTAGTCCCATATGTCTTTTAATAGATCTTGGGGCCACTCATTACTTTGTCACTAGGGTTGTAGTACACAAATTCATCTTGTAATAATATACTTACCTTCTCATTCTAGAAATTCCTAAACTAGAACCATGTATACAGATGAACTATGCCTCAACTCTATTTTTCATTATGTGACTTATAGAGTTTAAGTGGATTGTTGCCACTTAGAATGCATGGATTTGATGTAATCTAAGGCATGAATTGCTTAGATAAATATAAAACAAGATCAGAATACTTTGCAAATGAACTACAATTCCATGATGTTGATATATATTGGATCTTTATGGGGGATATAAAAGTCATTCAAACATGTATGATTACTCTGATGACTACAAAAAGGATGATGAGAAAAGGATGTTTTGGATATCTAGAACATGTGATAGATAGTCAAGTGGAAAATCTTAATTTGTTAGATGTACATAGAGTTTAGAAGTTTGTAGATGTGCTTCTTGAAGAGTTTCTAAGATTAATCACACCTAAGGAGGTTGGTTTCGAAACCAACCTAGAACTTAGATACATGTCAATATATTCACCATCTTAAAGTATGGGAACTGGCAGAGCTTATAGAGCTATAGACGTGGTTGCAAGAACTACTATGTGAGGGATTTATACAACCAAGCACACACAATGGGAGCCAAGTGTCGACTTTAAAGAAAAAAAATATGTCACAAGAGATTCTGCATTGACTATAGGCAGTTAGATAAGGTTAAAATCAATAATAGGTATCCCTTACCTTGAATAGATGATTTATTGACCATCTCAGAGGAGCTACAACCTTTTCAAAGATAGATTTTTGATCAAACTATTCTCAGTTAAGGTTTAAGCCTAAGGTATGCAAAACACACCATTTCACAGTCTATATGAACATTATTAGTTCTCAATTACGTTTTTTAGACTAACATATGCCCCTGCAATGCTCATGTATTTAATGAACAAAGTGATCTGATAATTCTTGTCTATGTTTTTTATCACATTTATAGATGATATTTTCATGTATTGTGAATGTTCAACAACATGAATATCATCTACGAACCACTTTGCAAATATTTAGACAACGCCACCTATATGTCAAATTCATTAAATGTAACTTTTGCATTTAAGAATTTTTTTTTAGGCCATTTCATCTCTAGACAAGTAATTTGTGTAAATCCCAATAAATCGAGCTATTTCTATAGTGGGAGAAGCCTAAGACTTCCAATGAAGTTCATAGCTTCCCTGTATTAGTAGGATATGATAGACACTTTATACAGGATTTCACTATTATGAAAATATTGTTAACAAGGTTAATGATAAAGAGACACCTTTTGTATGGACAGAATAATGCGAGAATAGATTCCAATTTTTGAAAGAAAATTTGACTACAACACCAATATTTGATTACCTAAGAATGGTAATGGATTTGTATTATAGTGTGATGATTCTTGATAAATATTAGGGCATGTACTTATGTAGGATGGCAAGGTTATTGCCTATGCTTCAAAATAGTTGAAGAAGCATGAGGATTATTACCTTATATGTAACTCAGATCTAGTATTAGTTGGGTTATCTCTTAGTAATTGGTGACTACTTATATGGAGAGTCATATCAAACACTTACTAATCATAAGAATCTAAATTTGAGACCATGCATGTGGCATTAGCTAATCAATTATGAATGTAAATTGACTAACACCCTAGTAAGGCCAATGAGACCGTACATGCATTGAGACATAAGTCATAATCTTCATCTATAGAAGGAATGTATCATCAACCTTGTTAAGGAAAAGATATGTTATTGGATCTCATAGGGACAAATACTCAGTTAATTGTAGCACATGAGGGATCACTATTTTCATAGTTTCATATCAAACCAACCTTAGAAAAAGGGCATGAATATCATGATTCAAAATACGAAGCATGAGATCCATGAAGGAAAGGGAGAAAGTTTCCACTTATTAGAATATATCCTCCCTTCCTTTAATGGAAGTTTGTGTGTATTAGACAAAGCATAATTTAGAAAGATAGTACTATAAGATTTGCATACTATATGATGCTAGTAATCCAAGAAGGGACAACTCAGCTATGTTTGAAGGGGTTTTACAAAAGAAACTATACATTATATAAATTTAAAAAAATAATACTAGTTGTTTTCCATAAATATCTAAAGAAAACTCAAACTAATTATGTTTACTAGTACATTCCAATGAAAAACATAATATCATTAAACAAGTTTTAAACTTTTTTGAATTTTCCTCCATTGGAATTGCTCCAATATCACTTTATTATCAATGGTGTCAAATATTTCTTCTACATTTAGGAAACCATTGAATCGGTGAGCATTTTATCATTCGTTTGGTGTCACTAATGATCGAAATATTATTTATGATAGGGAATGATCTTTACAGTATCATTATTGCCATTGGAAATATCAATTCTAATATGACTAACTTAATTTCATCGGCATGGACTTTGTGCTTTCCATGCAAAACCATCTTCTCTGAATCAAAAATATCTTAATATTCATCAAGAATAAACAAATAGACAATTGTACATCAATTATGTCAATCACCAATATGTATTGTTTATCATAGTTGTTACGTTGATTTTATTATGGTGACACCAAAAATACAAATTAAATCGACTATAAAGAATATACAAGAAAGTAACCATTTCTCCTTGAATGGATCAAAAAATCAATAGTGCTTGCCATATTCCAACTAATAAGTAACAAAACGACTGACTAAGATAGAAATGATTTCTTGCCACTAGTACAGTGACTACAAGATCAAGATGCAAAAGGCATTGTATGTATTTGTCTCCAGGATTACAAGGATGTACATATTATGGTGTCTTTCATAAAATGAACTCCAAAACTCATTTATCCATTGAATAGGCAATTTGTGGTATGATTAGGGTTGACATAACCACAAGATAATTGTTGCTTTGTCATTGTACTTATTTATATATTTGATTGCAAAATAAATTATAAAAACATTTACTTATTTAAATTCTAATCTAAATTAGGATTGCCTGCAAGGGTGTAGCTCACTGGTGACTGAACCGTGAACACATGCAGAGGTCTTAGGTTCGAATCCTCATGAAGATGAATAAAACTGAGATTTATGTCTTACGTGGTTTGCGCCAGAACTAATGGGTTGCACACTTGGTTTACCTTACTCCTCCTATGTTGGGCCTCCACATGTCAATGAGGGGTCGGGGAGAGGAAGTCTCCTTGATGACTCATTTTTAATCTAAATCGGGGCTCACTCAGTCCACTACACAATGCACTACTCTAATGCATTTTCCCTCTCATCCAATGTACTATATATTCATATTTGTGTCTATTATGCACTTTGTCATGCATGTATCATGTTTAAACATGTGCATATGATGAACTTACTCGTATGTGTTTGTTTGAATCTAAATAGCCATGAGTGGTCTAGTCAACACAATATAGTTTTATTTATGCATTGATGGAGTGTTTTATAGAGTTACTTTTTTGGATTCAAATGTTTGAAGACTATCTTCAAGAAAAACATGTATCCGATGCACTTCCTAATAGAAATTTTGCACAAAGTGAACAACCACAATTATTATAGTAAAAAAAATTATCTTTATTTATTGTTATACTGAATGGAGTCATTTTTATATTTACTTTATTTAAGTCTATTGTTTAGAGTATCTTCTAGTAAATATTTAGTATTTCCATTCAACTAATTTTATGGAGTTGAAATTGGGAACTTACTAGTAATATTTAACATATATCTGGAGTTGAGGGGAAGAACTTGGCCCACATTCCCTCCCACATCCAGCAATGCATCAAGGTAGAATAAAATATGACAAAATTTTAAAGAATTATATTTTGGTCGAGCATGAAAAAGGATGTGGATGACTTTGTGGCATGTTTCGGAGCATTACAATAAGTTAAGGAACAACATAAGAGATTGGTAGTGATGTTGTAACCCTTAACCATTCCAGAATAGAAGTGGGACCATGTGATAATGGACATTTTGTTAGGACAACCACGTACACCAAGAGGTTTGAATCTATATGGGTTATTATTGATAGATTGAGCAAGTTGAGACATTTTCTACTAGTAAACACTAATATAGTTGATAATCTAGCATAGATTATTTAGTCAAGAGTGTAAGAATACATCAATTTCCTTTGATAATGGTATCATATAATGGACAACAGTTTATGTCTAGATTTTGGCATGTGTTATAACTTATATGGGAACAAAGCTAAACTTTAGTACATATTTACGTCCTCTAACTAATGGATAGTGAGAAATTATGATCCATATGCTTCAAGACATTCTAATGGTGTATGTTTTACAATTTCTAGGAAGTTGAGATGTGTACATAAGCTTGATAGTGTTTTCTTATTACAAAAATTATCAATTCAGTATAAGGATGGCACCTTATGAAGCATTATATGCAAAGAAGTGTAGGTTGTCACTATGTTGGTATGAAGTAGGTTAGAAACAAATAATGGGTCCTGACGTAGTTCAACAGACTATGGAAAAAATTGAGGTGATTGGGCAACAATCAAAGGTTGTGCAAGACAAATAAATGAGTTATACTAATAAAAGGAATAGACCTTATAGTTTCAAGGTGGTGATAAAGTAATTATAGAAGTTTCTCCAAGGAAGGGTGTTCTCAAGTTTGCAAAGAACGGTAAGTTGACCCCTTGATATGTGGGACCTTATTTTATTACAAACAAGATAGAAAGAATCACCTATAGGTCATAATTGTCTCTAGAATTAAAATCGTTACACACTATCTTTGACATATCTATGTTAAGGAATGTAACTTAGAGAGGACTCAAGTTCTTCAAATGATTAACGTATAATTGGCAGACATTGTTACCTACAAAGAAGGATCATTATAAATTATGGATATAAAGTTTTTGAAACATAATAACCATGAAAAGCCTATTATTGAAGTGTTATAGAAACACAACAGTGTCAAAGAGGCAATATGGAAAGTTGAGAGGGAGATGAGGAGAACTCATCTCGAGTTGTTTTGAGTTTTAACCAATAAACTTCATAAGGGTGGTGTGGTTTAATCGAAGTTAGACTTAACCCTAGATGAGTTCCATACTTATTCTAAATTTTATCTCTTTCACATTAATCAAACAATGCTAAGTTAATAATGGGATAATTGATATCAAACACCCTAAGTTCAGGAAACATTAGATACAAAATAATAATTCAATTACGGAATGAGAGTGTGTCATATACCTTAACCAATTGATTTGTTGTTTATATTTCAACTCTAGATGAATTGGATTGGCAAGAAGTTATGGCTACAAGATTCCATTTCCAAATATATAAAAGATTAAGAAATAGACAAAATAAGAGTGAAAACCTTAGTACATGAGTGGGCCTTTCAATTGGACTTTTGGGCCTGAGCTCATTTGGGTGGGTAGGAACTCGATCAAGCGCAAGTGGTTGAGTTCATCCTAACTTGGTCGTGTTGAGCTTTGCATGGATTGTGTATGTCCTCATCTCAATTGAGTTCATACATTCATGATCAATTTTAAGAGGGGATTGATTGAGATGAGCTTGCATCTAGTTTTGGGCCCTTTTGATGGGCCTTATGAGTGTTTCCTAACCCCCATGTTGAGATCAAATGTATATATAGTTATGTTTAGTATGGGAATGATGGGTTGAAGATTTGAGTTGCTTTTGAAGTTTATAATTCTAAATCTAAACTTGACAGGATTGATGGAACTTGATTGTGTTCAATGAACATTGACGTAGAATTCAACTGTTTGGATCTATTTTGCAAACATAGGTAGGATAGGGGAGAACTCTAACGAGTCAAAAAAAAATATGTTGACTTAAGTGTTGTCTTTTTCTCCCTTATGGACAATAATAGATTTTTATCAAGGAACCTCATTGATCGAGGGGATTTTGTCTGCCTGATGAGACTCGTCTATATATGCAAATATAGGCACTCTATTTCTCTCTTTTTCCTCATTCCACCACTTGTTTTCACACTGAATTGGGGTCCAGGGTGGCAACCAGAGGTGGTCCATGGTGATAGAGGCCAAAACAAAGCACTACCATGTGGATTTCAGCATAAAGATTTAGATTTCCTCCATTCCTATTTGATCTAGGTTGTTTTTTATTATATCCTCATTTCTCCTTAGATTTCACTCTTCCTTTCCTATATTTCAGTTTGCATTTGGGAAGAAATCACTTAATCATAGTTCTTTCTTTCTCTTTTAACCTATGAGATTAGTTTTTGAGCTAAAGGAGGTTGGTTAAAGAATGAAATCTTGTTGGATAGTGGTGTGAAAATGATTTACAAGATTAACATTGCAAAGTCTTTAGTGTGTTCTTGCTACTTCTCCTAAATAAGGTGCATAGATACTTATCTCATGTTTTCATATTCTCCTTCATCTTGCTTTCCAATTTTTTTTCCTTTGGAATATTATTATCATGAAGTAATCCCAAAACTAAGGTTCCCTATGGACCAACCTTGCTTGTTTTCACCTATTCTATGTGAAGATCTTATGCAAAAAAACTTGATCCTAACATTTCTAAGTCATGCATGGATGATAATGATGTTAGAAACCTAAAATAGAATGAAATATGATTTCCTTCTCTTATACCTATAAAATCAGATCTTAATAAAGGTCTTCCAAAGTGTTTTAACTATAGAAACTTCGTAAAACAACCTATTTTCACTGCCAGGATGATTCCCCTATTAGATAATGTACCACTCATTCAATTTATAAAGTAAAGGATAAAAAGAATGTCATTTAGATCGAATATGAATTATTGAGGTGTTGTTCTGGTATTTAGACATGAAAATTGCTTATGACAAGATCTAAATCATATGGCCTTGAGATATGGATTAAATTATTGATTTTGGGCCTTGATAAATGGTAGAATGTGAATGTTATGATTTTAATGATTGTAGAGGCTTGAATTAGTAAAAAATGATAAAAGATGGTTAATTGTTGAGCATATTTCTAGATCTTCTTTTCAACCATTATTACGTCCTACAACTTATTGTTCTTAATAGTTATTTCTATTGCTCAAGAAAGATTTTATTGAGTTAAAAACCTAATAATCTAGATAGGAGTCTTGGATACCATGTTCCATCCTAAAGTCCATACTACGATGGTCAATTAGGTTTCTCTCACTCAAGTTGAAGACAATGTGATGAAAATCTACAGTGATATAGGCCCTAAGGGCTAATCTATGGAAGGATAGGGGAAGTTCCACATAGGTGGAAGCGAAAACCCATCCTTCTTATAGTTTTGAGATATGAAATTAGGGGTGAAGCCCTCGTTGTTTGCACATTATGGAAAAGAGAGATACTTTTAATTCATATATGTGTTAAAGCCCCGACCTAGTACCAACATGGAAGAAATTTAGAGAGGATTTAGGCCCTACATGTCAAGAGCCAGACCTAAAATTGTGTTCCCTTAGGGTAGTTGGATAAACCCTAATATATGGATAGTGAAACATGCATGTGACAAAACATTGATGTATACCTTGATAGTTACAAGTTAGGTAGAAGAAGATCAATTATTAGAAGGAAAGAATGATCACATTATTTTTTGTATGTTAATCTTTTTTCTACACTTAATATCCTACCAAAATGATGTGTAGTTGATCTTGAATGGTTATTACTTGTTAAACTGCTTAAGGATATAAGGTTGTATCATTGCACACACATATGTACCTGATACTAAGACATCATCTAACAAACCAAAGATCACAATTTTTTTATCTCAGAGGAGACAGTAGCCAGACAACCCCCTTCTCTGGATGAGTGACTCTATTGCTTCTAGGTGAAGTTCTACTTCAACATGTTAATGCTTGGAAGTTCCTTTACTGGGTTCATGGAACATACTGTGGGTTTTCTTTTGTGTTTTGTTACATAAACATGGCGTTCTTATATGCACAACTTGTTGTTTACAACTTGGAACCATTCAGAATGTAAGTAGTGTTATTCTGAATGTATGTATGTTGAAATGCTTAGGATGACAATATGGATCATTCTATATGAACTTTTGCAACCTAATGGGAAAAATTATCGAGTTATGTTTCTATTTAGGTAAGTGACATTAACATATCAATATCTATGTCTATTGGTTATCTCATTTGTTCAAAATTTGAGGTTAGTGTTGAGGTAAACCTTGGGTCTAGTCTTGATAATTAATGTGTGGTTGATTATTGAGTTTGGGTCTCAACAACTATTTCCTATTGTCTTCATCAAACATGAGATATAGGATGTATGTGGAAGAGAATTCAAGAAAACTAGTGTGTTATCAAGTGATTATAAGGTCACCCTAGTAAATAAATTAATAGGGGAAAGAGCTAAATATATCCATGTGATGTGATCTAGAGTAAATATGAATGTATATTTGTCCTATTTTAGTTGTACTTTTAGCGGGCTTTACATTCAAAGTCCTCATCATGAAAATCTTTGATTTTCATGATGTGATCGAGATTCATATTATGTAAACTAGTGTAAGAGATGGTGGTCCTCCTAATCGACTAGTGTACATAAGAAATTCTTGATAAATGAACCAGATTTTTGTTGATTTTTCCCTTTATCTGTTGATTATTCCATCTTATGACACTTCATAGACATAGACTATACAACACACACAAATACCCCCCCCAGAGTGGGTTTGCAACTTCCTAAAATCTTATCAGTTCTCACTATGTGTTTACAACAGACAGAATCCCAACACTAATCAACTAAAAAAAGTCGTGTGTTATCTATTGATAAAAACCTAGTGCTCGCCTACTGATGGTTGTCTACCAATGGAAACACCATGTGTGCACCTATCAATGAAACCCATATATGTTTTCAACTGACAAAAACTATGTAGTTGCCTATGGGTGACCGTCTTCTGATGGAAACACTACGCAACTTCCTATTGACGCAACTTATGCCTATTCACCTACTGATGTGATTCCTAATCACACCTTTCGATGGAAGTTTTGCACTCACCTTTAGATGGAACCCCTGGCTCATCTACCAATGGTGACTTTGAGAACCTACCATTGGTCGTCTTGCCCCTTTGTCTATTGATAGAAATATTGAATGTTGTGAGACTCATTATTTTTCTTATGCAACTGTCTCATCACTTACTTTGTCACAAAACATTTAACAATAGGTTGTTGGGAGGGTTCCAATCCATAGTCCTTTCACCTATAAATACATGGCCATGGCCTTCAAGAAAATGATCCACATTCTTGACATGGTTAAGCTACCATAATCCATATTCAACAACATCTTCATTTTCTATTAGTGCCTTCCATCAATTGATGACCCACCAATTGACAAAACTTCTAGAAGGGGGATTTATCCATCCTCAACATGTGCATGTTCACATTATTTTGATGTGTTCACTGAGTGAATGGTAGATAGTAGTGGTTAAACCCATCCACCCTTGTGTTTCCATCACCTAACAATCAACCCTTAACTCATCCCTTTTAAGTTTGTGATCTTAGTATGATCAACAAACAGTCCAACTTTGGTGCTATATACTAATTCAAGAACATTTACTTTGATCAGATCATTATTAAGTACATTTTCCTTTTGGTTTTATCCTAAACTATACTACAATGAGACGTGTGTGCTTGAAAGTGATGATTATTGTACGTATTCTAGGTGAAAACCTAGGGACCCTTCTCTAGGTGATATTTTCTATGCAGTAAATAACACATCAAATAATTAGTGTAGTTCTCAATAGCATATAACAATGATAGGTTTTTGGTCCCTAAGTTTATAAAGATAAGATGTACAGAAATCATGAGTTTATAATGCTAGGAAAGATACTTTAATGTTAGACATTTTGTGAAGATAAGTTAATGAAACTACATAGGGGTTTATCAATTGTATGACACCCATAAAAAATTCATTACAAGAATAGGGGTGATCTACGTGGTTGACTATGTCAGACACTTAGGTGGTACTCAAAGTAATACATGTAGCAATCACATAACACTTCATCGACCAAGCACTATGGGAGTGGTTTTTCAAGATTCTTCTTGTTTCACCCAAGTTTGGTAACCCGTCTTCAATTAGATCAAAGAGAACATATAGTTTTAAACAATGATCAAATACTCTGCTTAATACCCCCCAAAATTGTAACATATATCTTTAATTTTGAAAAAATCCATTGATCAACAAGTTTATATGATTTTACAATCCTTAATCTTGTAAAGCCACTTTCTTGAGTTATCAATGGTTGGTGAGATTTATATTGGCTCATTGCATCTATTGTTTATTTAGATATTTTGTGAGCTCTAAAATAAGTTATAACACATTAAATCCAAATATTTAACAATAATACTATATTTATATTTTAAAGAAAGAGAAAATCAACATAGTCAAGCTTGTGAGATAATGAGATTCTACTAAACCATGTAACCATTGCATCTAAAAACACTAACTACAACTATTAAAGAGTAATTACTCATTTTATGTACTAAAAAAGAACAAGGTTAGAATGGACTAGAATAGTTACCTACTAAGATTTTGAGTTTACCTTTGATTGAAGGACAGGTTCAAATAAAGTACCTTGTTAAAGAATTGAACCCTCACATTTCTAGAATGTATAAATGATAGTAACTGATCTATAAAATTGACCCTTAGGTAGTTTAGTCTGCCATGTATTCTCTTGAGAGACTTTGTAGAGGAAATTCTGACTTCCAAGTCTATTGTATGTCTTCATTCAAATTTTATACTACATATATACATGTTTCATAAGATGTGATAACATAATTGGATCACTCTATATGATGCAATTGCGTCAATGTTTATATCATCACACATCAAAGCATTTGATCTTATTCTAAATCAATGAAAAATATGACCCATTATGTCATGGCATAGGGTTTGATATAAAAATCTCTCAAATCTTGTATTTTTAGTAGATTTCATAATATGTATGTAATGTAATAGTTTTTAATTTGATGGATTACCTAGTAGAATATCTAGGAGCATTTAGCCCCTATCTATCTAGATAAATTGTGTGATTGGTCTATTCTATCTTGTAGGTATCTATGTTTTTTTCTAGATTTTTCTTGTAATTCATATTTATGTGACAAAAAATTAATATGATGTTTCATTAGTCTTGTGTATGTGCACCTAAAATCATTACATTTCCTCACTTATAGAGCCTTGTAGAGGGACTAGCGGGCGACCATATGTATAAACTACTTAAATGATTATCCTAATAATGTAGGAAAGTGGAGATTGATGTTCATATGCATAATTTAAAACAATTAAATGGCCTTTCCTAATTGACCTATATTTTAAGGTAGAATCTACCTCTGATCTTGATTTATTATCATAATTGTGTGCTTGACTCAGATTTTATACCAATTGATTAAGATATATGTCATTGTGGTTCCATTTACACTTTTGTTTCCTTAATATCAACTTCCCTTACAAGTTTTGGAGTTAATAGTAAATTCAAGACTTCTCCTTAAATTAAATACCTAAACAAAGGTTTCATCCATACCCATACTTATTTGAGTGTTGGCATTAACCAGTTAATACATGACTCTAATCTGACTTCACACTACTACAGAAATAGCATTCAGTGTCGCTTTTCTGGGCGTCAGTTATTAAGGAAAACCGACGCCTATCATATAAGGCGTCGGTTGTTTAAGCAAACCGACGTCTATATTCGAAGACCAGCCAGACACGGGTACCGCTTTGTATTCAGCGTCGGTTGACAATAACAAACCGACGCCTAAAAGCTCCCGCGAAATCCAATTTTCGAGCGAAAAGAAAAAGTGTCACATACAGCGTCGGTTATTTAAATAGCCACCGACGCCTATGTGTGATGAAACTTTGCGCGAAAAGTGTCACTTGTTGATAACCGACGCCGAAAGTGGTTCCCGCCAAACAATTTCGTGAAAATATCGTCTAATTGAGCGTCGGTTGTGACAAACAACCGACGCTAAAGTTGTTTAGGCGTCGGTTGTGACTAACAACCGACGCTATAGGTGAACTTTATATTCTGCGATCACCCGATTGTTCCCCTTTCTTCTGTTTCATCGCCTAAACAACTTTAGCTCCCGCCGCAACTACTGTCGCCCGACCCTCCACTCCGCCGCACCCCTCCACGACAGTGCCGCCGCGCCGCCTTCTCCGGCGCAGCCTTCTCCTCCGGTGCCTCCACGCCGCCTTCTCCTTCAGTTCCAGTGCCTCCACGCCGCCGCCAGGACGACAGAAGCTGCTCTCCACCGCCGTCACGCCGCCTCCAGGGTTTAGGGTTGCTAGCTGCTTCTCTGCCGCGCCGCCGGTTCGACCACAGCTCCTCTCCACCGCCGTCGCCCACTCTGTGCCGCCGTCTGCAGACCACAACTCTTCTCCAGACCGGTATGCCCTCTTCTCTGTATTTTATTAGAGCTAGGAGGCAGAGGTTGCGTGTTAGTGAATGAAGTCTAAGGCTCTTTCCTCTCTCTCAAGCTCATGAAATGTGATTCTTACTGAAATATGATGATGGGACAATTTTTTCTCTGCCATAGTTGAAAATTTCCTACTTGAAAAGGTCAACTTACCGAAAAGAATGCTCTTCTACCTTTTATTTTAAAGATGCATTCTAAGGGAAATAGCTACAGCTAGATAAGATCGTGTACCCACAATTGCTACAGCTAGATAAGATCCATACCCACAATTGCTGTACCGAAAAATTTTTCTAGCTGTACCCACAATTGCTGATTAGTTTTCTTGTACAACTGGATTCTTCAAGGAAATAGCTACAGCTAGATAAGATCGTGTACACTCTGTATTTTTTCCCATCCTTTCTACAACTGGATTCTTCAAGGAAATAGCTACCTTTGGTCTTTATAGGTTATTTTAATGTTGTCCGAAGGAATTATGAAAAAATTAGTAAACAACCTCCTACAAAAAAGTCTATGCAGGACTTTAACATGTGTGTTATGAATTGTGGATTGTTGAGTTAGAAATGAATGGACCCATCTTTGCATGGGACAATCATCAAGAAGGGAAGAATTTCATTACATCTAAAATTGATAAAGTAGTTTACAATGATAAATTCCTTGATATTTTTTCTAATTTTCATGGGAAAGTTGATAAACATGTACATGCGGAAATATGGTTATTAAACCAATGGTTATAACATATAATGTCTAGTAAAGATTCCTAGACCTTTTGTTTGAAACTATTGATTTCTTGATTTATGATTTAATAATACTCTGTTGATTAGGATTAACCATGTTGCCTGTAGTTTATAGACATTTATTATATATAAGAATGACAACACATGTATTTGTTGGCCTAGAAACCCATCCAAGATTGACTCATTAGGAGTAAATCTTGGATAGTCCCTGGTTTGGGACTGTTCTTGAACACCTAATCTCACTTAGGATGTAAGTGTATAATGTGTATTGGGTTTTCGAGAAAATTTCGGTAGCATTTCCCCGTTTGTTCTCTAAGTATATATGTACTTAGAGAACAGCGGGGAAATGCTGCCGAAATTTTCTTGAAAACCCAATACACATTATACACTTACTAGTGAGATTAGGTGTTCAAGGATGGGATAGGTGGTACATATTTATTATATATAAGAATGACATCAAATGTGTTTGTTGGCCTAGAAACCCATCCAAGATTGACTCATTAGGAGTAAATCTTGGATAGTCCCCGGTTTGGGACTGTTCTTGAACACCTAATCTCACTTAGGATGTAAGTGTATAATGTGTATTGGGTTTTCGAGAAAATTTCAGTAGCATTTCCCTGTTTGTTCTCTAAGTATATATATACTTAGAGAACAGCGGGAAATGCTGTCGAAATTTTCTTGAAAACCCAATACACATTATACACTTACTAGTGAGATTAGGTGTTCAAGGATGGGATAGGTGGTACATATTTATTATATATAAGAATGACATCAAATGTGTTTGTTGGCCTAGAAACCCATCCAAGATTGACTCATTAGGAGTAAATCTTGGATAGTCCCCAGTTTGGGACTGTTCTTGACCACCTAATCTCACTTAGGATGTAAGTGTATAATGTGTATTGGGTTTTCGAGAAAATTTCGGTAGCATTTCCCCGTTTGTTCTCTAAGTATATATGTACTTAGAGAACAGCGGGGAAATGCTGCCAAAATTTTCTTGAAAACCCAATACACATTATACACTTACTAGTGATATTAGGTGTTCAAGGACGGGATAGGTGGTACACATTTATTATATATAAGAATGACATCACATTATACACTTAGGTAGGATGTAAGTGTATACCTTAATATTTTCCTAATATATACTTGTTTCCTAATATATACTTGTTTTCTCTAATCATAGAATGGATAGATCATGGATGTCCATTCGTAATCGTTGCACCCCAGAGTTTATATCTGGTCTTGATCAGTTTATTAGATTTGCCGAGGAACATAGGAAAAAACCTACAGATAGGTTCTACTGTCCATGTAGGCATTGCGGTAACAACTTGAAAGTCAACACTGGTGAGGAAATCAAAAGTCATGTCATTAGCAACGGGATTGTACAAGGCTATACAGAATGGCACTGGCATGGAGAGATTTCAAAATCGAAACCAGTAGATGTCGATAGCAGTGCTTGGGTGGAAGAAGAAATTGCCTCCGATGACGTAAATGTGAACGAACCAGTTCCAGCAGACATCGTTGATGCGATGCTGGATAGTTGTAGGGTAGAGCACACCGATCCACCTCCTATCTTTAGAAACATTGTGCATGATGCTGAGATACCATTATACACATGCTGTGCTAAGTTTACAAAGCTTAGCGCTGTGTTGAGATTGTATAAGTTGAAAGCTAACAATAGATGGAGCGACAAAAGCTTCACTTCATTGTTGACTTTGTTGAAAGAAAAGCTTCCTGAAGGAAAACGAGCTGCCAATCTCAACATACCAGGTAAAGAAAATGTTGTTCTCAATGGGAATGGAGGCCAAGAAGATACACGCATGCCCGAATGATTGTGTATTATTTCAAAAGGACTATGTAGATTTGAAAGATTGACTAAAATGTGGTGCGTCACGGTATAAATTGACGACTTTGGGGGAGTCCAAAACTGGTTCTCCTGCCAAGGTGTTGTGGTATCTACCTATAATATCACGGTTTCAACGCTTGTTTGCAAATTCGAAAGATGCGAAGAATTTGAGGTGGCATGCAGATGTTAAGAAAAATAATGATGGGATCTTGCGACATGCGTCTGATTCCCCACAGTGGAAGAAGATTGATCTATTATACCCCAAATTTGGTGAAGAAGATAGGAATCTAAGACTTGGGCTTTGTACATATGGGATGAATCCGTACCGGACATTGAGCAGCCAACATAGCACTTGGCCAGTCATGCTTGTTATATACAATCTTCCTCCCTGGATGTGTATGAAAAATAAGTATGTTATGTTGTCATTGTTGATATCGGGCCCTAAACAACCCGGAAATGATATCGATGTTTATCTTGAACCTTTGATTGATGACTTAAAGAAACTTTGGGCTGAAGGTGTGATGACCTATGATGCTTCAGCAAGAGAGACATTTCGTTTGCACGCTATGTTGTTTTGCACTATTAATGACTTTCCAGCATATGGGAATTTGTCTGGATATAGTGTCAAAGGAGCTAAAGCGTGTCCTATATGTGAAGAAAACACTGATTCAAGAAGACTAAAACATGGCGGCAAGACTGTATATCTTGTTCATCGAAGGTTTCTTTCAAAATTCCATCTGTATCGTAGGAAGCGCAAAGCATTCAATGGATGGAATGATGAACGGAGTGCACCTAAACCTATACCAGGGGATGTTGTTTATGAAAGAGTAAAAGACATTATCAATGAATTTGGTAAGAAATCACAACGTAGTATGACCACACGGAGTGACAATTCTTCATTCAAGAAGAATTCAATATTTTGGGATCTTCCTTATTGGAGTTCTTTGACAGTCAGGCATTGTATCGATGTAATGCACGTTGAGAAAAATGTCTGTGATAGCATCATCGGTACTCTGTTAAATATACCAGGTAAGACTAAAGATGGGATAAAATCCAGATTGGACCTACGTGAAATGGGAATAAGGTCATAATTAACAGAATTACGTGAAATGGGTAGTAAAAGAACATACTTACCTCCCGCTTGTTACACGTTGTCTAGAAAGGAGAAGAAAACTTTTTGTGAATGCTTGGTAAATGTTAAGGTGCCACATGGTTACTCATCCAACATCCGTAGATTGGTATCAATGAAAGATCTGAAGTTGATAGGTCTTAAATCTCATGATTGTCACACTCTAATGCAACAAATATTGCCCGTGGCAATTCGATCTATATTGCCGAAGCATGTAAGGTTTGCAATTACCAGACTTTATTTCTTTTTCAACAGTCTATGCAGCAAAGTTATTGACCCTGATACTCTCGATAATTTGCAAAGAGAAGTGGTTGTTACCCTATGTCAGCTTGAGATGTATTTCCCTCCTTCGTTCTTTGATATCATGGTACATCTTGTTGTCCACTTGACTAGGGAAGTGAAAATGTTGGGACCAGTTTTCTTGCATTGGATGTATCCCTTTGAACGATACATGAGCGTTTTTAAAGGTCATGTTCGAAACCGTTATCGGCCTGAAGGGAGTATTATTGAAGGTTATGTGGCGAGAGAGGTTATGGATTTTTGCAATGACTTTCTCAGTGGTAATGACACTCCTGATAATGACAAGAATATTGAGGAGGGCAAAGGAATTTTGGGATCACGGGTGAAAGTAATCAGCCGTGAGCAGTTGGAACAAGCTCACTTGTATATTTTACACAATATGGACGAAGTGAGTGTTTATATCGAGGAACATACCAATTTCATAAAGAGACAACATCCTTGAGCAAGTTCAATGTGGCTTGCTAGAGAGCATAATAAGACTTTTACTAAGTGGTTTGAAGATAAAGTCTTACATCAACTATCTCAAACACCAAATGATATTTACAGAAACTATCAAATGCCTCGCCTTTAAACCAAAATTGAATGTTATGTCTTATGAAGGGTTTGACATTAATGGATTCACATATTACACAAAGCGCCAAGATGATAAGAGTGTCGTCCAAAATAGTGGGGTCACTCTTCAAGCGTCGACTATGTACTTTGCAAGTGCAAAGGATAAGAGTCCACGTGAAGCTAAAATGTCATATTACGGTGTCATTGAGGACATTTGGGAGTTTGACTACATAGATTTCAAAATTCCGCTCTTTAAATGTAATTGGGTTGATAACACCAAAGGAGTTATAGTGGATGAATTGAGTTTCACTTTGGTGAACTTTGAAAAGATTGGCGAGAAGGGTGAACCATTCATATTGGCATCACAGGCGAAACAAATATTCTATATCGATGATCCTGCGAATGATAAATGGTCGGTTGTTCTTCATGGTAAAAGACAATTCATTGAAGATCCTATAGATGAAGAAGAGTACTATGATAAGTATGATGACTCCAGTCCATTCTCAGTTGGGTTGCCAACTCCACAAAATATTGAAGCTAATGATGACTTATATGTGCACGGAGATCACAATGAAGGATTGTTAATTGATAAAAGATCACAATTTTAGAGACATGTATGTTTATACAAATGCTAAATGTTTGCCTTTTTCTAGTTAATACAAATGCTAAATGTTTGCCTTTTTTTAGTTAATACAAATGCTAAATGATTGCCTTTTTAATGACATTTTCAGATGGCTGACCATGATGAGCATGATGTCCATGATGAGCATGAAGTCCATGATGAGCATGTTGTCCATGACGAGCATGGCGAGGATACCAATGTAAGTTCTAAAAACATATCCTGTATTTCTATAAAATTCATTATCTTCTAGTTATGTCATATATCCTATATTTCTATATTGGGCTAATTCAGTGTGTTTATTTTTGTCAAAATTTAGGTTGATGATGCACATGTACCCACTGAAGCACTAGAGCAACTTGATGCGCAGCACCAAACACTTAACAAGAAAAGGGGCATCACTCTGTTGAAGAAGTTAATAGCGCTAAGTGGCAGTGGATCCAAATTGGTTGTGTAGTTTGATAATGGAGGAAATGCAATTGGAGTGAACCGCAATAATTTTGTAAACTATCGTGGGTGTACCACTCGGAGCCATTGTGGTGTTAAGTATGATAATTGGCATAAAGTTCCTCAGGGGAAAAAAGACTTGATATGGAAGGATTTATGTGTGAGTTATTATTATTTGCAATTCTATTTTGTAGATTACAAATTCTATTATTTGCAATTCTATTTTGGATACTAGTTAATAACATTTCTATTTTACATAATCTGTTTGCATTGGATGAGAAGTTGCATCGTAAAAGTGTGATGCAACGCGCTGGAAAGATGCTTAGGAATTATAGGACAAATCTGAACAGAGAATACATAAAAGAGGGTGATAAGAAGAAGAAGTCAGCCCTTGAACAATGGAACTTCTTGGACAAAGAAGATTGGGACAATTTTGTTGCTTCAAGAAAATCTGAAGAATTCAAGGTATTAGGCGTCACACCCAATTTAATTAATATACATTGTATTCACCTATTCAAGATTAACATTTAGTGCTACTAACCAAATCATTAATGTGCATACTAACTAGGCCCTCAGTGACGCACAAAAGGCAAGGTGTGCACTAAATGTGCATGACCACACTATGGGTCCAAAAGGCTATGCAAGCGTTCGCCAAAGACTACAGGCGGAGTCTGCGGCTACTCAGGAGTCTGCTGCTACTGAGGATTCTGCCACACCCATGCCTCGCCATGATATCCGGATAGCTGGGAGGCAAAACAAGAAGGGTGAAATAAAGAAGCCCATAACTGCTGAGGCGGCTGCAAAAATGGTAAAATACAACTCTTAGAGCAATCGTTTGAATATTGATTATTTGTTAACTTACCAATTTCTGTTGATGGTGATTAGCGAGAGCTGCACGAGCAGAGGAAACAAGGCACGTTCATCCCTCAGGGCACACAGGATGAATTGACAGTTGCTCTGGGTAACCCAGAGCATCCTGGACGTGTTAGGGGTGCAGGCGCTGGTGTGGGCATCAAAGCATTCTTTGGTCCATCCCAGCGCAAACCCAGAGCGGGACTTTCACAAGAAGAGGTAACCTATACTTTTTTTAGAATGTTGCTGCAAAAGGAAATTCAATAATAAGAAGCTAATGTTTCTTTTATCCATGTATAGGAGAATAAGAGAGTCGAGGATATAGTTGCTAAGAAGGTCAACGATGTAGTTGCTGAGAAGGTCAAGGAAGAATTGTTGCGGTGGCAGGCATCTCAGGCTTCCAATCAGCCTATGGCGACCCACTCTTCTCCTGATGTACAGACTACAAGTAATCCTGTAGACCCACCGCCTAACACGTCTGTTGTAAGTATTGTTTATGACATTGTAGTTAGTCTTTTCAAGTTGTTATGTTTTCAAGATGATATGTATATATGTATAATATTCTTTACGTAAATTTGTAGGCATTGAAGCCATGCCGCTTAAGAATGCAAGACTACGTTGTTGCATAGGCGCAGGCTTACCCGTCCCTTCCTGGGGCAATGTTTCACGGGACTCCAATGCCACAGGGCTACGTTCGTGTGAGCCTGATACGTGTGTTACCCGATTGGAGAGAAGCTACATTGCCATATCCCCACCTGGATATTGATACACTTGCTGATGCAGAAGGCGGGGTGATATTGTGGCACAAAGAAGATGTCGTCTACACTACTGAAATTGTAAGATAAATTTACATTACTTTAAATTGTTAATGTGTATATATGAGGTCAACTGATCTGAAATTATATATACAGGTTAAAAAGAAGACAACTGGAGCACCTAGGCCTCCACCTCCACTTCCCGCATTACCAAGTTGGGTTCCAACTGACCTAACATACCCGTTAGGTCCTGCTTGTAGTGGAATGGCATGTTGGCTACGGGCACATAATATACATTGCCCTATAATTGTTTCTTTAGATGCAGATTATGCAGGACAATCATACGATAGCTCTTTATTTATACAAGATATTATTGAGCTGTTTATATATGAGTGGTTGAATACATCAATGATAGAGACATGGATAAGGTGAGATAATATTTATACATCCATATACCTTGTGTAAGATCCGGTGAGCTGGTTTCTTATATATTAATGCATACGTAATACATGTTTTGCAGCTACTTAGTCGAAGATCATTGCAAACAATTTGCATTTGATCATGTGGGATTTTTGATTCCTTCATTGATTAGTTTGGTAGCTAAAGACCCTGATAATGTTCAACAATACTGTATAGATGCTTTTACAATTTTTGGTCAGCAAAAGAAGACAATAATAATAGCTCCATTCAATGTCAAGTAAGTTTACTTTATTTATAATTTGGACTTAAGAAAATTCCATTTTTATTGTGCATTTTGAGTTATTAATTGTTAACTTTTTACCTCTAGTGGTAGACATTGGGAGTTACTAGTTATTGTCCCCAGGACGTTCACTGTTTATTATCTAGATCCCGCGGGAAGTACATTAAACACTAAAATTGGACACGTAATGAGAATTCCATTATTCTGGTGAGAAATATTTCATTTTTATATATGTTAACATCTCTTATTACATTACTATTTACTTATGCAATTTACTGTGTTATATTAACATGTAGGGGTTTAGATGCATTCAAAAAGGCTGGAGGAACGGTCCCAAGGAAAAAGAACCAGCCAATAAATTGGCAGAACGTACAAGTAAGTTCCCGACTCCAATGTATATATTATTGATGTGAATTGTGCTTAGTTGTATTATTTTGTATGTTTCAATTTATAGTGCGCTACACAAGACAATGGCTGGGCATGCGCATACTATGTGATGTGATTTATGCAGATGATTATCCGATATGTCGCATTGGACATCGATACCATACATGAGGTATTATATATAGTCTCATTAGTTAGTATGAAATATATCAATCTTATTTTTATATTATTACTTATATATATTCATCATTCTCTTTGCAGGTGTTTAAAACTGACAACACTACAGGTAAACGCTTAAAAAATATACATACTCCATATACGATGGAAGCATGAAATGAAATAAGAGAAGAATGGACAAAAGCCATACAAGCAGTGGCAACTATAAGATATAATTGGGATGTTGATAGCGATAATGAATGATACTTTGTAAATGAATATTTCTAAATGTTAATACATGTATTTGAATGTTTCTATATGTGTGAATGTGAGAATTGAATTGATGTCCGAATGTATCTACTTGTGTGAATTATTTTTTGTTAATTTTGCAGGTTTGTGGCCTGTTTGTAGGCTGATATCAATGGATGTCGTAAACCTGTAGTTCAGAAAACTGAACTGCAGGTTCTCATCCTGCTGACCAGCCACAGCAGGCCTGCAAACTGATATGAAAAAAAAATAGATATAGGCGTCGGTTATTTACAGAAAATCGTCAGCAAAGACCTACAGCGTCGGTTATTGGATAAAAACCGACGCCTAATAGTACAAACAACCCGACCGTGCAGGATAGCACGGTCGTGGTGGAAAAGGCGTCGGTTATTCATATAAAACCGACGCCTATAGTACTAAACATGGCCGTGCAGGGAAGCACGGCCGTGTCATCTTGAAGTATAGGCGTCGGTCTTTTAGTAGATAACCGACGCAGAATGTGTCCTAGATGACGCCGTTTTCTGTGGCGCGAACCCTTTTGGCATCGGTTATCTACTAAAAGACTGACGCCTATATGTTAAATAGGCGTCGGTTACAAAACCGACGCCAAAGTGTTTGACCTTTAGCGGCGCCCACATAGGCGTCTCTCAGAAACCGACGCCAAAGGGGGTTAAACAACCGACGCCAAAGGCTGTTTCTGTAGTAGTGTCAATTGAATCTTGTTTTCTTTGATTTGCAATTTCATGTAAAATTATGGATAATATGCAATTTCCCCTTAATCAAGGACCTGATTGTAAAATAGAATATAATCTATCTAGTTGCATGCTTTAATTCATAATCACACATAATTTGATGATATTTTAACTTGGATAGTATGAGCTCCCATCCTATCTAGTCACTAGTTAATGAGGACCGACAAACCTCTCAACTGATGGCTCTGATCCCATCGACCAATGAGGGTTCTAGAACTTGATTCAATGGAGGTTTTGAGGAGCCATCAGTCTATTGAAGGTTTTTACAATTCTTGATCTAATGAGGATCCTGAGAAATGCCATTTGATGGAAGGATCCTGCCAGCCGATGAAAGATGTTGATGACCATTCTAATTTCTACACCAATGGAGACTCAGGACCGATGAGAGTATTCTGTTTGACAATCAATGGAAATCTTGTACTTATAGACAAATAAGAAAGTTAAATTGTAAGAACAATTAGAATGTAGAGCTTGACCATCGGTGGGGCCTCTTAGTTGTCATCTGATGAGAAGATATGGCATGTGAACTTGTGAAGCTCCTATGTGTGTGTTGATCGATGGAAAACCTAGATAGTACAGTTGATGAAGGTCCAGACTTGACATGGAAAAAAATCCTTGGGTCAACAAAAATGAGAAAGGGGTCAATGCGAAGACTGAGTTGACCAATAGAAGTCCTGGTTTGACCAATGGTAATTATAGAGACTATTTATGGACAATTTTGACTTTTTCAAACATTCTAGTATATTATACCACTTTCCCTTCATCCTAGAGTCTCCTTTGACACCTCTTTTACTACTAAAAACATGGAGGGGGCCTTGGAGGTTGTTGAAACTCTTCAGAGTTGATGGACATGGATGGGAGCTTACAAGTGTATGCAAGTCGATGTGTGTGGATGTATGTCAAACATCAAGAAACTCCATGGTGTTTTCAAGCTTTCCAACCTTCTTTATTGCATAAAAAATGAAAGATCGTCACTTCTAATCTCTTCTTCCTTCTTTTCTTTACACCTTCTTACTCCTTGGCTGAAGTCCATGGTTTTTCATGGTGGTAACTTGCTCATCTAGATAAAGTATCCTCTTTTGTTCTCTTTTTCCAATGGTTTCCCTAGATCCACCATGGAGGAGTCATCTTGGAGCTAGAAAAGTGATATTGGACAAGGAAATGAGGTTCCATGGATGTACTTTGATGTTCCTCACCTCATCTTCTTCCTTTGTTCGAGCCCCATGGACTTTCATGATGGAACCTACTCTATTTAGCTAAAGAGCCTTCCTTTTTCCTCTCTTTGATCTAAGGCAAGATAGATTTTATGTGGAGACTTGGATTTTGGGTTGTTTGAGAGCTTATCTAGTATTTGGAAGCTTATTAGTGTTGTCTTAGATGAACTATGTGATCATCACCATGAGAGGCGAGTGATATAGCATTTTTAAGCATTCTTTAGCCATCTAGAAGCAAATTAATGGCTATATTAGATGAACTTCGTGACCATCACCATGAGAGGCAACTAATACCACATTTGCTAGCATTATTTTGCCTAATTCTACATGCAAATCCTCAAAGTTGCTCTAATATACCTAGATCTTATTATATGATCACCTTACATGCTAAAAGATGATTTCTTGAGGATTGTTATAGATGACTTAAAAGGAAATATGAAATATCATGTTCTTCCTAACATTCTAAAAGTGATCCAAGATGTTAGACTAACGAATATTTAAACATGTTATGCTGGAATCCAAAATACATGTGAAAAGGTTACTCAAAATTGTATCATCATGCTATATAATTTGGAAATATATATATATATATATATATATATATATATATATATATATAATTCTAACTTAATGGAAGTGAATATATAATGATCTTAAGGCTCTTATAGAATAATTATATTGCCAAAATTTCATTTGATTTAGACCCTAGAATATCAAGGTAGCCCATCTATGCATGGAATTGGTCCTTTCTATATGAATCTTGTAAATGATGTAACTCTCTCGTACCTTTAAATTTTAAGTTGAAATTTTACATCATGGTGAATCATAGTAATATGAAGTGGAATACATAATTTGATATGTTTTTATAACCCTTTAAGGTCGTGTCCTTAGTATGGACTTATGAGGAGATATTAGCCTTTATGGCCAATGGGGTAGTTTTGTGTCGTAATGAGTACTTTGGGTTAATTTTTGAGTTGTATTATACCCTATATAATAATGAATATCAAATTGGGTAATACATGAATTCAAAAATCATAATTAATTAAGAAGCATAATTACATGAATCCTTATATATGAAATGCATCATAGGGGTAATTAATAAAGTATGCATGAACTAACTCATTGGCTTCTTAATCACGAGAGTTAATTTCGGAGGACAATATAATTATCTAAAGGGAATCCTAATTATGTAATTATCTTCCTCTATTATTACACATATCTTTCATTTCTCCTTCCTCTATATCTTAACAGATTGGGTAAGAATGTGACAACATGCGACAATATAGGATGTGTCTTGGTTATTGGATATACACATCTAAGCTTGATGCCTTGAGGTAAATTCCTCAAGTTTAAGGGCATGGGTGTCATCATTGGGATGAAGGCAGGGACTAATGGTCAGGGTTTATTCATAATTAATCATGGATAAAGTATAAAACAATGGATAAAATATTGAAACAATTAAAGTGGGAAAGTGGTGTGATCTTATGGTTTGATAACCTTTTCCTCAAGTAATTATGTATTATTTATCATAATGAAGTCAACTATAAAAGATACATCTAATGAGGATCTGTTGGCTTGAACCAATATTCCTAAAAACAATATAACATGGTAGTTCCCCATGATACTCTTACTTTTGAATAGTGATGATTAATTACATTTTATGATAATGTTTTATCCTATATGAAGATTATGAAAACATCTATGTATTGGATAATGGCCTATATTTTGTAAAACTATTTGAACATTGGATATGAAATAATAGAGGGAGAAATTATGCTTTATTATGCCCCTTTTAAGTTTGGCATTTCATGATTGCATATATTGGGCATTGTTGTGGCCGAGAACAATATGATGGATCTTGTTGTGGTTGAGATTAATACATGGGTGTTGTTGTATCCATGAGTGATATGATGGACCTTGCTGAGATTGAGATTGGTATGTTGGGCCTTGGTGTGGCCAAAGATTGTTACTTGTACCTTGATCTAGTGTCTGAATATTTATTAATAATGTTTATGTCATATGAAGTTATTAGTCTTGAACAATATGTCAGTTATATATATTTGCATTATTTATAAGTGTTTGATACAATTGAAATATGAGTAGATTCCCTAATTAATCAAGTGTAACTCTAATCATTTAGCATCTTGTGACTATAGAGCTCGTTCAGTGTCAAAACTTACCAGATAGTGAAGTGAGTTTCCTTGTAGCAATCTCATATTGTGAGAAGGAGCTCAGAGTCATATATTATTGAGTATTTATGGGGAGGAGGATGGTTTTCTCTATTGTCCTAACTTCAAAGAATTTGAGAATAGTAGTGGTTCTGTGTCGATTGATATTTGATTGAGAGAGGTTGTGCTGATGTCTCAGATGTGTATATGATTGAGATCAGTTGTGCTTGTAAATTGGATTTTAAGGTTGTATACCTAGGTTTTTGGTGTCATGGCATGTGTACCTACGATGGGCCAGGTCTTTAGTGAGATGGGAATTGTGTCCTTACTAGTAGTTGGTTTTGTAAATTGTATATTACATGTCGTTCCATGTAGCAGCAACAGTTGCAAATTAATTAACAGTTTCAAGCATACCTGATAATATACACATAGAATAACCAATGCAGGAGAACCCAAAAAATAAAAGATTTAGGAACACAGACTAGATTGTTCTTTGAAAAATGAACACATCACTTAAAGAAATCAGTAGCTTGCAATATGCAAAGATGAGTGTTGTTCTTCTAGTCAATCCAGTCACAAAGCTGGAAAAGGTTGTCTTCTCAGTTGCGTTTGATGACAATCAGTGTGCACTACTAGTGTATCCCTATGATCACAAGTACCACCATCTAGATAGATTATACATTTTGGGAGAGGAAGGATGAAGTTGTGTCTTGTAGGAGAGGAATCTCCCGAAATCAGCAGAGACCGTGTATGAACGACTGACTCCCTCTAGGGTTTGCAAAGCACATGTATGAACGGCTGACGGTAGTATGTTTTAAAGACGTGACTAACCCTAATGACTAGAGACTTATTTGTAGAAAAGCACATTTATGCCATCAGTAGACCTTATGATTGTTAGGCCTAAAATGACATCAGTGACACCCATATCCTTCATCTCAAACTTGCTCTATATGCCATCAGTAGACCTTATGATTGTTACCCACTTTAGACTCATTCCCACGACCCAAAAATTCCTCATGTTGCTCTATATATATATCTTCTTGTGGATCACCATGTAAAAATGTGGTCTTCACATCCATCTGATGGATAGAGAGATTATAAATGGAAGTTAATGTTATAGACTCTCATATTATTATAAATGGAAGCCAATGTTATAAGCACTCAGATTATGGTCATAAGGGAACAAGAAAATAGTTATCAGAATAATCTATTCCTTTCCTTTGTATGTAACCCTTAGCAACTAACCTAACCTTATACTTATTGATTGTGTCTTCTGCATTAAGCTTCTTATTAATGATATATTTGTAACCAACTATAGAACAACCAGGAGCCTAATTCCCAAGTTCCATTCAAGAGAGTTGATTGGATTTTATCATTAACATATTCTTTCTAAAACTTAGTTTTTAGATAATCCATATCTTATTTATAAGATACATGATCATACTCGATATTGTAAATGATAAACTCACTTTCATAATCTTCAGATGTCCTAGGTTGTTTAGTTCTCTTTGGTTAAACCATTTCTTCAAAATCATTAGATTCAGAAATACTAAGTTCTGAGTTGTCCCCTACATTTTCATCCATTCCACATACTCAGGAATGGAACATGTGGCGAATGAATCCTCTTGAGGTACTTCTTTAGGCACATCAGATTTCATGGGAAACACATCCTCAATGAATGTAGCATCATGTAATTCTATAATTATATTGACATCAATGTCTAATGTATTAGATTTTATAATCAAGAATATATAGGCATAACTTATCTCTACATAACCCAAGAACATGGCATCAACCGTTTTTGGTCCCAATTTCTTCCTTTTGTGTTCAGTAACAAGTACCTTAGAAAGGAAACCCTACACTCAAAGATATTTGAGACTCGGTTTTGTACCCCTCCACTACTCCACCAAACTATTTTCTTTATGTTTATGGAGAACTATATTCAAAAGATGGCAAGTCGTATTCAAATCTTCCTCCCACATAAAGTTGGGTAGACTGAAGGTATGGAGTAAAGTATTAATCATATCTATTAGGGTTCAGTTCTTAAGTTCATCTATCTCATTATACTATGATGAATAAGTAGTAGTAACCTCATGAACTATAGAATTGATAAAATTCTAATAACAAGTTTGAGGTGTACTATGCTCCCCTATCAGACCTTAATCATTTAAGCATTTTACTATTTTCGGTTTCAATTTCTTTCTTATAGACTTTTCATTTTTTTTCAATGCCTTGTATTTAATTTTAAATATATAGACATAACACATCTACTAGCTGTTGGGTTTTAGGGGAGACAGAGAAGGCAGCATAAACAAAAATTTTCTTCTCCCAAACCCAGAATAAAGGAATCGCGTCAACGTCTATACAATAGGAAGGATGGTTTGTAGAGGCATACCTTTTCCCGAGGCTTGCTCGTCGACGTTACCTTGTGACTTGCACGGTCTTCACCTCTGGTCTTGGACGGTGTTTGTGCAGCTCCTGGTCTCACCGGGACTGACGGGATTGATAGTTGTCCTCTGAGCGGCAGAAGTCTTCTGCCTCTGTAGTCATCCACACAGACTGCTTGGAACTTCGATCTCCTTTCCCCACAAGGAATTGGAAGGAGTCGTAGCCTCCTATTGGCGTACTAGTCACCAACACACTCTCCTGCAACTAGTTGTCTTTCTACAGTTGTCTTTCCCTTGTTGTGCCTCCCTTATCGGGTAGCACTTGCTCGGGCTCTCTCAGTTACCAAAACCAGAGAGAACGACAACTTTGCAAAGAAATGGGTGTTCTGAGTTGTACTTTGAGAAGCCCCCAATACCCCTATATATAGGAGGGTCATGGGACATGGTTCTCTACCCCGGAAAATGTGGGACTAAAGCAGGAGTAGAAGGGTTTGAGATTTTCAACAAAACAACCAACTACGCCAGCTAAACCGATCGTTCCAACGCTGAAACGGCCGGTTGGTGACCTCAGTCGATCGGTTCACACATGAACTGATCGTTTGGGGCATATGATCCTGAGCCAATCGGTTCATGCTCCTAGTCCAACTCAAATTGACTTTCATATTTGTTTTCGATTAATCAAATATTAATCCTTATCCAAATCAAATTTATACAAGTGAAACAAATTATATTTGCAAAATAGTCTTCTGACTTTCCAAACGATCTCGGTTGGTCACATGAGCTGACCGGTTCAATAGTTGAGTCGATCATCTCATTGATACATGAGTTGATCGTCTAACTAGTTGAGCTGATTGGTTCACCAACCTGAGCCGATCGGTTCATCACATGAGTCGATCGGTTGGAAGTGCATACTGTGTAAAATCAATCAATCGCAGTTTTAATCAATCTGATACTCTAATCAATTGGTCCAACACCTTGAACACTATGATTTTGAGCTATCAATCAACTGAGTGCTTAATTGAACTACTAAACTCCTTTAGTAATCAATCTAAACATCATTTGTGTATAAACTCCTCTTCCAGGTCAAATCCTATGTGTGTGACCCTGCAGGTCCATTTCACATTGGCAGTGAAATCCATAACACTTATGACTTCACAAGCAAAGAGAGGTGCCTAGTCACACATCAATGCTACCCAAGTGAAATAGAAAGTTGGAGAACAACTTTCAATCCTACAATCCGTGAATGGTGTTACAGTGAATGTATAATTCCTTTGTCACTAATGTCCTGAATGAACTCAAGGCATGGTACAGTCATCCTTTCAACGTTCATCCATTTCCTTGATCTCAGAGCAGACTGGGTGAGATATGTGTGACATCAATATCACATATTGATTCACACATGCATGTGCATGCCTTTCTCAATCCTACTCATCAAGTGGCCATGGACATCAAACTCCCTTAGGAGGGACAAATCCCATATGTATCACTCACCCCTCAAAAGCCCCATGTGTCAAAGTCACCCAATCATCACCTTTATAACAACTCATGTTTCAGGGCTGCATTTGATGATGTCAAAGTGTACCCAACGACATGTGTCGAGTGTAGTGATTTTAGGTCGAAGAATCACACTCACCACCATCACTGTGAGAGCTGACTGTGACTACCAAATCATGATTCCATGTGTCACTCTCATGGTGGGTTTGTCAGGTACACTTGTTCTCTAACAAGTACCTATGTGCTTAGTTTGATATCACTATATCATGACTAATGAGATTATGTCATCAACCAACACACAATCTAGTCTTTAGTGTTATTGATGTCTATGATTATTTCCACAATAACAACCGACTAGGGACTAAACAAGAATGTATACTCTTAACATCTGTATGATCTCATCGTTTAGGTCCTTAACCTAAAAGCATACGCCATCGAGTAAACAATTCTTTAGACATCTACCATGTTAGACTATCATCTCAGAAACAGTTAAAACATATAGATCAGAAATTGCCTTTATTATTATTCAAATCATTTACAAAGTATCCCATTACAATCATCTCATGACTTTCTCTATGGGCATACATACCAACAGACTCCCACTTGCACTTAGAGCCAGTCACCTAGGAACCTTAGTCCTTGTGACCTAGCATGACCATCATGTTTCTCCTGAGAAAGGGCCTTTGTCAGTGGATCAGCTATGTTGTCTTCAGTTGGTACTCTGCAAATCTTCACATCTCCTCATTGTACGATCTCTCATATGAGATGGAAGCGCCGCAGTATGTGCTTGGACCACTGATGTGATCTGGGCTCCTTAGCTAGAGCAATAGCTCCATTATTGTCACAATAAAGCTCAATTGCATCATATCTACTGGGAACCACACCAAGTTCAGAGATGAACTTCCTGATCTACATAGCTTCCTTTGCTGCATGTGAAGCAGCAATATACTCGGCCTCTGTAGTATAATCGACAATTGTTTCTTGCTTGGAACTCTTCCAGCTCACAGCTCCATTGTTTAGGCAAAACACAAATCCTGACTGCGATCTGTAATCATTTTTGTCAGTTTGGAAGCTCGCATCGGTGTAACCCTTTACAACCAGTTCTTCCTCACCGCCGTATACAAGGAATTGATCCTTAGTCCTTCGCAAGTACTTGAGGATGTTCTTTACGGCTGTCCAGTGAGCATCCCCGGGATCTGACTGGTACCTACTAGTCATGTTGAGGGCATACGAGACATATGGGCATGTGCACAACATAGAGTACATGATGGATCCGATGGCTGATGCATATGGGATCCCATTCATACGCTCCCTCTCTTCACAAGATTGGGGTCATTGAGCTCTAGAGACGGTGACTCCATGTAGCATGGGGATGTTGCCTCTCTTTGAGTTCTCCATGTTGAACCGCTTCAACACTTTGTCAATGTACGTGCCTTGACTTAGTTCAAGAAGCCTTTTAGATCTATCTCTACAGATCTTAATACCTAGAATATAGGATGCTTCTCCTAAGTCCTTCATTGAGAAAGTATTCCCACACCAAGTCTTTACCTTCTCTAAGGCTGAGACATCATTCCCCATCAACATTATGTCATCTACATACAATATAAGGAATGTGATCATGCTCCCACTAACCTTCTTGTATACATAAGGTTCATCTTCATTTTTAATAAAGACAAACACATTGACTTCCTCATCAAATCAAAGATTCCAACTCTGAGACGCTTGTTTCAATCCATAGATTGACCTTTGCAGCTTACAAACTTTATTGGCATTCTTTGGATGAACAAAACCTTTAGGTTGTGTCATGTACACATCCTCATTTATATTCCCATTAAGGAATGCGGTTTTAACATCCATTTGCCAAATCTCATAGTCATAGTAAGCCGCAATAGCAAGCATAATCCTGATGGACTTAATCATGGCAACTGGAGAAAAAATTTCATCATAGTCAACACCTTAAACTTGTCGAAAACCCTTTACAACCAATCTGCCTTTATAAGTTTGCACATTGCCATCCATGTCGGTCTTCTTCTTGAAGACCCACTTGCACCCTATGGGTTTTACTCCTTCAGGTGGTTCCACCAAAGTCCATACTTTGTTGGAGTACATGGATTCCATCTCAGATTTCATGGCCTCAAGCCATTTCTCATAATCTGGTCCCTCCATAGTCTCTAGATAGGTAGTTGGATCATCATCTATGATCAACTCATCGCCATCCTGAGTCACAAGGTATCCAAACCTCTCAGGTTCGAGGCGTGTCCTACTAGATCTACGAGGTCCTTGTATTACTTGAGGAGACTGAGATTCTACAAAACCTTGTGAATCTCTATGTTCCTCTTGTACATCTACCAGTTCAATGTTTTCTTGTTGGGCTTGAACCTCTTCAAGCTCTATTTTCCTCCCACTACTTCCTTTGGAAATAAATTCCTTTTCTAGGAATACAACATCCCTGGCAACAAACACTTTGTTGTCATTTGGGTGGTATAAGCAATATCCCTTGGTTTCCTTAGGATATCCAACAAAATAACATTTATCAGATCTAGGGCCTAGCTTGTCAGGATACATTTTCTTGACATATGCCTCACATCCCCAAATCCTCATAAAAGACATATTGGGGCGCTTCCCAGTCCATATCTCATATGGTGTCTTTTGAACCGATTTAGATGGTACTCAGTTAAGTGTAAACGCAGCTGTTTCAAGAGCATGACCCCAGAAGGAAATCGGAAGATCAGCAAAACTCATCATTGATCGCACCATATCCAGTAAAGTGTGATTCCTTCTTTCAGACACACCATTATGGTGTGGTGTTCTAGGTAGAGTCCATTGTGATACAATACCATGAGCTCACAGAAGGTCCTCAAACTCCTGGCTTAAGTATTCTCCACCTCGATCGGATCGAAGTGCTTTAATACTTTTACCAAGTTGGTTATGTACTTCATTCATGAAATCATTGAATCTTTCAAGGGTTTCTGACTTATGTTTCATCAGGTACACATAGCCATACCTACTGAAGTCATCAGTGAAGGTAATGAAGTATTGATACCCATTTCTGGCATTAGTTCTAAAAGGCCCACATACATCAGTATGTATGAGTCCTAATAGATCACTAGCTCTCTCACCTTTACCTGAAAAAGGAGTCTTGGCCATATTTCCCAACAAATAAGATTCACATGTCTCTATTGAATCATAATCAAAAGAGTCTAGATAACCATCTTTATGGAGTCTAGAAATGTGTTTCTCATTTATGTGCCCTAGACGATAATGTCAAAGATATGTTTTGTTTGAGTTATTGAGTTTTTGTCTTTTGGTGTTTATGTTGTATACACTTGTCTATAGATCTATAAAGTATAGACCATAAGACATTGGGGCACTGTCATAAAAGATCCCATCTTTTGAAATAGAACACTTTCCATTCGTAATAAGAAATTCAAAACCATCCTTGTCCAAATAAGAGACGGAAATGATATTCCTATTTAAGGCAGGTACATAATAGCAGTTCTTCAACTCTATTATTATCCTACTAGGTAGAGTTAACTCATAGGTTCCTACAACACTGGCGAAAACTCTTTCCCCATTGGCAACACATAGTTCCACCTCACCTTTCCCCAAAGGCCTACTGCTTTTAAGATCCTTCACATTTGAACAAATGTGAGATCCACATCCGGTATCAAGTACCCATGACAAATAAGTAGTAAAGTTAATCTCTATCACATATACACCAGAAGTAGAGATCTCTATCTCTCGCTTCTTCTTCCATCATTCCTTCCATCCTCTCCATGTTTTGATCGTAGAAGATTCTGACATTGGTTTGGCGAGAGAACCCTTCTCTCCCTCACCTTTGTCCTTAGACTTTGTTCCATTGATCTCCATCAAGGAACTATCCTTCTTCTTAAGAACACATAGAGTGGATTCAAAGGCTACTGATATTTCTGGATTGTGCATAATACTTCTCACAATCCCCAACCAGTTATGGAATTTGTTCTCAATTAATTTTCCCATTTTAAAAGATGATTCTTTTGCCATTCTACAAGATAAAATTGCATGTGTCAAAACTTCTTTTGATTTGATTTGAATAAAATTTGACAGTAGTTAATTAGGCCTCTAATTAATTACCGCTCCCACTATTTTGATTCAAATTGACAACCCTCACCATCAATTCGGAAGATTGCAGCGTACAATCTCCTAGTGGGTCAAGATCTGTATTTCATCGAGTCATGAGTCAGCTTTGGCTGATCGCCCATAACTTGACTATTTAGGTAGGCCATCATGCCAATTTCATCATATGAAACTCTTGATGAATGAACATGTGCAACACCTTGCCATGAACATTCTGTGCCTCTGGGCTTAGACGCTCTAAGAATCACCAATTAAGTCTAACCTAAAAGCCGACATGTTAAACATGCACCTTGCTTTGGCAGAACCTACATGTTCACCCTTCACACTTTCACGAGATAGATGGTGCACCATGCTTTGGCGTAACCTATGCTTGGTCGATCAGGTTTTTCATGTGTCACTAATGGAAGGCGTGAAAGATTTAATATTTAGATGAGTGATTTGGTTTTATAGGTACATATACATAACTAATCACCAAAATATAGTAAGTATCATATACATGTTATATCCCACAGAAAACATGTGAAATGATAAAAGTAATGATTATGGCCATCCTAATGTGATTCCTCGAGCCAAGAGGAATCAAAGTCATCTAGGTCCACATCACATGCAACCTGTACAAGACGAACTCTGTGATTTTGCCTTTTTGGGTTTGATCAACTCATCTCCATGATTGATCAGCTCACCATCAGGACGGTCAGTTGGGTGCCACCAGTCGATCGACTGACACCTCTAGTCAGTCGGTTCACTGGTCGTCGTGCATCTCCTCTGGCCGCCACCCACTTGTCTTGCTCCTCGAACCGGTCGTCAAAAACTCTGTCGTTCTTTGAGATAACAGGAATAAAAATCTATCCTATTTTACATTTGAAAAAGGAAACCCCGAGTTACATTCGGGGGAGCAAAGGTAGGAAAGAAATCTCGAGTAATGTCGAGTTACATCAGGAATAGGAGATAGGGAATCAATGCGCAGACTGAGATGCAAGCAACCACATTCAACCAAGCACACATACATAGGGTTTATTGGCCATAACCATGTTGTACATCCACCACAAAACTCATTTAAGGGTGACGCGCATCGAGTGCATTTATATTACATATCATATATGCATATTAGGATTTGTGGATTTAGGATTGGACATGCAAAAAGCCAATTTTATTCACATCGTATGTAATAAATAAAGGCAACAAACCAAAATCGATCATATTGATAGTCCTAAAGTATAGAGCAGTTGACATGGCTCTGATACCACTGTTGGGTTTTAGGGGAGACAGAGATGGCAGCGGAAACAAAAAAAATCTTCTCCCAAACCCAGAATAAAGGAATCACGTCAACATATATACAACAGGAAGGATGGTTTGTAGAGGCATACCTTGTCCCGAGGCTTGCTCGGTGACGTTACCTCACGACTTGCGCAGTCTTCACCTTCTGTCTTGGATGGTGTCTGTACAGCTCCTGGTCTCACTGGGACTGACGGGATTGACATCTGTCCTCCGAGCAGCAGAAGTCTCCTGCCTCTGTAGTCATCCACATGGACTTCCTGAAACTCCGATCTCCTTGTCCCATAAGGAATCAGAAGGAGTCGCACCCTCCTTTCGGCGTACTAGTCACCGACACACTCTCCTGCAACCTGTTGCCTTTCTGCAGTTATCTTTCTCTTGTTGTGCCTCCCTTATCGGTTAGCACTTGCTCAGGCTCTCTCAGTTACCAAAACCAAAGAGAATGACAACTTTACAGAGCAACTGGTGTTCTGAGTTGTACTTTGAGAAGCCCCCAATACCCCTATATATAGGAGGGTCATGGGACAGGGTTCTCTACCCCGGGCAATGTGGGACTAAAGCAAGAGTAGAAGGGTTCGAGATTTTCCACAAAACAACCAACTCCGCCAGCTGAACCGATTGTTTCAATGCTGAAACGGTCGGTTGGTGACCTCAGCCGATCGGTTCACACCTGAATTGGTTGTTTGGGCATCTGAGCTAATCGGTTCAATCTTGAGCTGATCGGTTCATGCTCCTGGTCCAACTCAAATTGACTTTCATATTTGTTTTCGATTAATCAAATATTAATCCTTGTCCAAATCGAATTTGTACAAGTGAAACAAATTGTATTTGCAAAATAGTCTTCTGACTTTCCAAACGATCTCGGTTGGTCACATGAGCCGACCAGTTCAACAATTGAGCCGATCATCTCATTGATACATGAGTTGATCGTCTCACCAATTGAGCTGATCGGTTCACCAACCTGAGTCGGTCAGTTCATCACATGAGTTGATCGGTTGGAAGTGCAGACTATGCAAAATTAGTCAATTGTAGTTTCAATCAATTCAATACTCTAATCAATTGGTCCAACACCTTGAACACTATGATTTTGAGCTATCAATCAACTGAGTGCTTAATTGAACTACTAAACTCCTTTAGTAATCAATCTAAACATCGTTTGTGGATAAACACCTCTTCCAGGTTAAATCCTATGTGTGTGACCCTATAGGTCCATTTCATGTTGGCAGTGAAAGTCCATAACACTTATGACTTCACAAGCAAAGAGCAGTGCCTAGTCGCACATCAGTGCTACCCAAGTGAAATAGAAAGTTAGAGAACAACTTTCAATCCTACAATCCGTGAATGGTGTTATAGCGAATGTATAATTCCTTTGTCACTAATGTCCTAAACGAACTCAAGGCATGGTACAATCATCCTTTTAAGGTTCATCCATTTCCTTGATCTCAGAGCAGACTGGGTGAGATATATGTGACATCAATATCACATATTGATTCACACATGCATGTGCATGCCTTTCTCAATCCTACTCATCAAGTAGCCATGGACATCAAACTCCCTTAGGAGGGACAAATCCCATATCTATCACTCACCCCTCAAAAGCCCCATTTGTCAAAGTCACCCAATCATCACCTTTATAACAACCCATGTTTCATGGTTGCGTTTGATGATGTCAAAGTGTACCCAACGACATGTGTCGAGTGTAGTAATTTCAGATCGAAGAATCACACTCACCACCATCACTGTGATAGCTGAATGTGACCACTAAATCATGGTTCCATATGTCACTCTCACAGTGGGTATGTCTGGTACACTTGTTCTCTAACAAGTACCTATGTGCTTGGTTTGATATCACTATATCATGACTAATGAGATTCTATCATCAACCAACACACAATCCAGTCTTTAGTATTATTGATGTCTATGGTTATTTCTACAATAACAACCAACTAGGGAAGCAACAGGAATGTATACTCTTAATATCTGTATGATCTCATCATTTAGGTCCTTAACCTAAAAGCATACGTCATCGAGTAAACAATTCTTTAGACATCTATCATGTTTCACTATCATCTCAGAAACAGTTAAAACATATAGATTGGAAATTGCCTTTATTATTATTCAAATCATTTACAAAGTATCCCATTATAATCATCTCATGACTTGCTCAATGGGCATACATACCAACACTAGCATCATCAATAAAAGTTATGAAATGACAATTTTCATCCCAGTTGAAGTCCCATGAAATTCACAGATATTAGTGTGTATTAAATCAAGATTTTTTTAATTCTTATTCACATAATCAAAAGTCTTCCTAGGAAATTTATTTTTCCCACATATTCAATATCTACTAACATTAATATCAGACTTAGGAATTAATTCAAGATTCATCATTCATTTCAATGAGTTAAAATTAACATGTCCAAAATGACAATGCCATATATTATATGATACAAGATTCATGCAAACAAAACTATTATCATTCAAAATTAAAATTTACTTTTAAACATGTTCAATAAGAATCTTAAATAAGTTTCCCATATCACATAAGTACCCCTTGCCAAAAAAATCATGAAGGCATGTAATAATTGTGTTATTACATTTGTAGTCTATTCTAAAACTATCTCTTACTAAAATTACACTACTAAGGATATTGCATAAAATGGTTGAAACATGTTTGACCATATGAAGTGTCAGAACCTTCCCCGAATAAAACTTCAAGTCCACCCGTCCTTGGCCTTTAACTTCTATGGAGTCGACATTGCCCAAAGTCATGGAACAACCTCTATAGGCTTGGTAAGACACAAACAAAGACTTATCAACAGAAACATGCATGTACATTAGCTCCAGTGTCAATTATCTAATAAAGTGGTTCAAAAATAGAAAATATTTAAGGCTTTATAGACATGTACCCATCATTGTAGATGCAGTAGCTTTCTTTGCCTTCTTTGAAGGACAATTCTTGTTCTAATGGCCAACCTATCAACAAGTTTAACAAGCTTTGTTCTTCAGTTTCTTCTGCATCTTAGACTCAGGTTTATGCATATTCTTTGATTTCTTATCTTTGTTTTTAGTAGTAGTAAAATTAATACTAGATTTTACATCAGTAGGTAACTTGATAATCTTTTCTTTTGAGTATTCTTCTTGTATGTTGATATCCCTCATTAGATCATTCATTGGCAAGTCTCCTTTGCGATGCTTAAGAGTCATACCAAACGATTCTCGAGATTTGGGGAATTTTTTTATGATTGACATAACAACAAACTTCTCAGGAAATTTCATCTTTGCTTCTGAGAGTTCATGACAGAAGAGATGAAAGTTGTGTGTTTAATCATAAATAGATTTACGATCAAACATCTAAAATTTTAGAAATTTATAAATACAATACTTTTTAGCACCTTGATTTTCAGTACTAAATTTCTTCACTAACGCCTCCACTAGAACTTTGAAAGTAGTAGATGATTGCTTAGAGTATGACTCATATAGTTTGTTATTTTAGCAAATAAGATTAAACCCTGGCACGTCTTATGACCCTTCTTCCAGTTTGCAATTAATTTTGCATTATCAGGGACAAACTTATCAGATTTAGGTTCATCCTCTTCTATTTACTGATCATAACACACCATTTTAGGTCAAATTTGTATCCTACTCTACCAACGGGCAAAGTTGATAGTAGTAAAATTTTCAGGCATATTAGCAGTGTCAAATTTATTGCCATAACCACCGTGATCGACCATTGTTAGTTAATGACAAAGATGTTTTGTTTAAGATTGTTGTAAATTTTATATTAGATGTTGTTATAGACATCAGCAACAGTTGCAAATTAATCAATAGTTTTAGGAAGATCTAGATAAGAAACACATAGAATAACAAATGCAAGAGAACTAGAAAAATAAAAGAGTTCGGAACACAAACCAGATCGTTCATTGAAAAATGAACGTGTTACTTAAAGAAATCAGCAAGTTGCAATTTGTAAAGATGAGTGTCATTCTTCTAGTTGACCCGGTCACAAACCTAGAGAAAGTTGTCATCTCACTCATGCTTGATGACAATCAACGTGTACTACCACTTCAACCCAGTGATCACATGTACCACCACCCAGATAGATCGTGTCTTTAGGGAGAGGAAGGACAAAGTTGTCGAATGATTGACAGTTGTATATTTAGAAGATGTGATTAATCTTAGAGACTAGAGACTTATTTATATCCATCCGTGTAAGGCCCCTAACCTAACTTAATGATTGAATAGTCTTTCTTTTCTTGATTAAGATGCTTGAAACCTTAATCTAATCCTTTGAGATGTTTTTGGAACTTGTGGAAAACTTATGTTTCAGTTTGGTCTTGTTTCGATGATGTTTGAGCTTCATATGCTTATTTTGGACCAAGTTACAAATTTGCCCATGTTGAAGGTTGAAATTGCTATTTGTCACATGTGGCGTGTGCTTTCTATGTCTTCACATCATGAGAGAGAAGATGATGAAGAAGGGAGCCTTGTTTGGACCTTGTAAGATGAGGTAACATCATGTGGTGATGCTAGGGTTTTCTAGGGTTTTGCTTGGTGGAGCATGGTATCGACCATGTTGAGTTCAGTTGAGTGGTGTGACATGTGTCTCAACCATGTTGGTGTGTCTTGACTGTGTTTTGACCGAGACACCTTCTTTGGGTGATTTTGTTTCGACCTTAGTGCCCTAGATGTGGTTTGGTTGAGATGGTTGTCTCCTAGTGATGTGTTTTGACCACGTTTGCTTGGTGGTCTTTCATAGTGGTCGAGACAAGGTACCTTATGGTTTGTTTCAACCTCTAGAGTGGTGGTGACCCATGTGGTTGAAACCTCACCTAGGTTTTATCACCATAGGTTGCATGCATGTATTTAGTGGTTGCATGTTGGTGTCCTTTGTGGGCAGATGTCCCTTGGGTGCTCTCTTGTGTTGACACCTCACCCCTACCTCATAACCCCTTTCTTCTTTTTGCAAGTGATCTTTTCGGCCCTCCTTCTTCTCTGTCTTGCTTGTGGTCAACCTTAGAGATTGGTGGAGGAAATAAGGGATGACCTTGGATCTTTGGTGGCCAAGCAACCTTGCATGTGGCGTCCTTGAGCTTAATCACCTTCCTTATGGTGATTCTTGGTGGTTTCTCTTCTTGGTAAGTGGTTCTACCTTCTTGATCGTGGTTTTCCCTTTGGAGCCCTACCTCCCTTCTTCTTCTTTCTTGGCCATGAGATTATGGATCATCCATGCTGGTCACCTTGAGAAAAAATCCTCATCACAATGGGTCAGAGACTATGTTTTGACATGGTGGTATCCAAGTGAAAGGAAGTTTTCTTCTCTTGCTCCTTTCCTCTTCTTGGTTTGGCCTAGGGTTTTTGTAATGACCCCACCTCCTGGTAACCCCCAATTAAGGGAGACCTGAAGGCCAGAGTCGTTAGTCAAATACAGGTTCAAAGGTTCAACATATAATCAACAATAATTATGAAATTCTACTAACTAATTGGAATTGGGTACAAAAAAAAATTAAAACTTTACTTACCTTTTAAAACTTGCAAATATAACTATCCACATCTTGAATTACCCTATCTAATCCTCCTTGCACTTTATTTCTTATTTTCATGATGTGTCACTTTACTATTTGTGTTTTCAGGATTTTACCAAAAATGTCGACAAACAAAACATCGATCAACAATGGCTAGTATGTGGAGGCAACCAAAATTTCACAATTAAGTCTAACAATTTAAATATTGAAATCAAGATAATTAGCAAGTCAATTTAAATTTTCCATGTGACAATCCCCACCGCTTTTGCCCTAACCCTAGATTTGACTTAAGGCCACCTTCTCAATCCCGAGCTTGGTGCCTGGGAGTCACCTCTCATGGTGCTCCATAGTCATGCCTCGTTGACCACCTTCTCATTCCCGAGCTTGGTGTCTAGGGTCACCTCTCATGGTGCCCATTGGTCTACCCTCCTGGGCCTAACCTTTATGGTATCCTCCATCAGGGTGGCATGTAGGTGCGGGAATACACATTTAAATTAAATTGTGATAGTCATAGTCACTCTATATTTGCAATATGAACATCCAAACAGTTTAGTTGCATTTAATGTGATTAAACATTCAGAAATTCATCGGGAAACTAGAGCGGTTATTCATAATTAACCGCATACATGTTAAGCAGACTTGAATGTAGAAATAACCAATCAATCAGGAATCAAGCAAGCACACACACCCAATTATTCCTGAAAAGACATCCAATTTCTCCATCATTAATCATGTCATCATGATCTATCGCTCCTAATTGTCTTCTTAGGGTTATTACTCCTTTTTAGAGTTTTAACCATAATTAGGGTTTCACTTCCTTTACCTTACTTTTTATCAAATATCCATCTAACCATAATTATCTTGTCTCATTTTCCATTAAGATTCTTAAGATCAGGTTTGGACCACGAAAACCCTAATTTTCTTATTACTATATCCTTTCTTTTCTTTTCTCTAATTTAGGGTTTCTAAGCATCTTAACCATTATATTAAGTTTAAAACCCTAAACTTTGCAATTCTATTATCCAAAACAAGTTAAAAACCATCTTAATCATTAATCAAGTTAAACATGCTCGAATTAACCTAATTGCAAGACTAAATATATCTTTTACCAACCAGTAAGGTTTCTAGTTACAAATTAATCCCTTTTCTTATTCATAATATACACTTTTACAAAATATACAGATTTGGATGTCCAAACTATTTTTAACATATTCCTCATTTTTTTCTGATCATTTTTCATGTATTGACTTTTCTCATCTGAGTTTTCTATCACCAGATACGATTTTTCCAAGATAATTCCTTTTTAGATATATATATATACTATTTTCTACAAAAAGGTAGGGCCTCCCGATCCATGGGCCACAGATCCACTGAGGATCTGACGGTCGCGGATTTGCGTGCCCTCAACACAGCGATCAAAGGGGCTAAAAGACGTGACTACCCTTACCAGCAATAGAGGCGCGGGGGGTAAGGTTGTAATTTCACGGACGACTCCTTCAACCTCATGTAGCAGAAGCTCCGACGATGGTCAACTCGAGGGTTGAGTTGGAGCATCCGGCCACCAGCGAGCACACAACTTTGCAGAGAGCTCCGCCTCCCTTAGCTAAACTCGATGACATGTTCAATTGGCCACCCGAACCTCTCCAAGGCTACTCCCTTACTTGCCGGATTTTGGCAGGGTCTACTACTGAAATAGGGGTGAAGATCGAGGTAGTCAGAGCAATTGAGGGCACAGGGTTGTTCCTCGCAGCAATCCGCAGAGGTTGGACTAGCGAAACAAGGTGTTGGTGCCCTCGCTCATCCTCCCCTATTTATAGGGTCGAGGCAGGCATTTCCAGCTTTGGGCGTTTCCTGGATTGGCGACGAAACCTCAACCAAATAGGGATGTTTCCCTTCGTCTCTCTATCCAGAATTCAATGGGAATAACAGCTGGCTTTCATCTGCCCTGGATCGCGAGGAAAAAGGTTGGGAAACTCTTCATGTTTCCAGCAGAGTTCCAGTCCGCTTGGGACTTGGATGATGAGCGTCCACCATTGGATTAGGATCCAACGGGTCTCATCACTCGCGTTTAAAGGATATATATATATATATATATATATATATATATATATATATATATATATATATATATATATATATATATATATATATATATATATATATATCAGTAATTCAGGAATAATTCCCAAATCAAAGATATCTTGCAAAATTAATATCTCCCAAACCATAACTCCTATTTATCTCAAATTTTAAGGGAACGTTCCTTTTATTATTGCCTAGATTTGTACAAAATTTGGGAAACAAAAAGCAATGAATGAGAAGGATTCCTTCTCTCCCAAGTTTTCTTATTAATTACTCCAAATTCATTTATATTCCCTTTTCCTTTGTGATTATCCTGTGATTTTGGGTCCCTTAGACCTCAAGAAATCTTAAAGGCACGGATTCCTATATTGGGGAATATTAGTTTGCCTTTATCTTATTTTAATTGTCAATTACTCACATTTCCCTTTTATTAAACAATTTCTTTTCCTTATTAATTCTCTTTTCTTTTCAATTGAGCTTAATGGCCAACAAAGCCCATCATACAACAATCAAGGCCTTTTTATACAAAATCCATTGCAAATCAAGAAAAAAGATTTCATTTATTTATCAAAGAGAATTACATCTTCCTTTACATATTCAAGAAATTAAGGTTATAACAGTTTTTCACCCTCTATCTTGAACATTCTTTTGACCATGGTGTTCTTCTCTTTGGAGATGATCTTGTGGCCAAAAGTTTCACTTAGTTGGAGTTTCTTCTTCTCTTGTGGAGATCAAGATCTTAGAGATTGGCCTTCTACCTAAGCTGGGTTATATAACTCTCTGCTCTCTTCTATTATAGAACTTATAATCTTGCTAGCATGTTGTTGTTTCTATCTCTAAAACATGATCTTAACATGCTAGATGATGTTGATATAACCTAGGATTTGAACCTTGATGATGTTCCTATGTGTTTTGCCTCTTTCCTTTAACCCTAATTTCCATGTACCTGATTTTGAGATGAATGTGAGATGGATGGTTTATCTTTCCCTTGATCTATGATTTCCATCAACATGCATATGGTACAAAATACCTTAGTGTAACATGGGGTTTTGGTGCTATTTTGAATGTGTTGAATGTGAGTTTATCCCGCTTACATAAGGTTCTTTCATGGTGATCTCCATGGTGAATATTTAGGGTTTTGGTGACCATCTAAGTATGGAGTTTTTCCACCTTAATGGTGATAAGTTTTCTTTGATGAAAATTTTCTATTTTGATTGTGGTTCCTCCCTATTTTTAACATGGTTAATTTCCTTTGTGGTAGTTTGACCCTGGTGGTCACTACACTCCCTATTTTGAACATGGTTAATTGCCTTTGTGGTAGTTTGACCCTGGTGGTCACTACACTTTTGCTTTAGTCTTGGTCGACACATATGTTTGTTAAGTGATGGTTGAGGTGATGATCCTTCATGTTTTACCATCCTTGGTTTTATCAACATGATGTGGTTTGGTCCTTATATTTCTCTTGATGTATTGAATCAGTCTTCTTGGGGTTGACGATCAGTTTTCTTCCACCTAGTCAGTTTCTTAAAGGTTCATGTTGAAGTTCAGATTTCAAGATCTTGATGCTCATCTTAGTCTGGACTTTTCCATCTTGTTGATGATGATTTTCCTTAATGATAACATTCTATTTTGATCATGGTTCATCTCTGTTTTGAAGGTGGTTATGTGCCCTTGTGGTAGCTTGACCTTGGTGGTTGCTACACCATTGCTTTGGTTTTGGTCGATACACCCTTGACCTTAGATTTTGACCATGATGATTTGTGTTGTTTCTATCGAAACACATGTATTTTGTACCTTGGGTTGTGACTCACTTGTGTTGTGATTGTTGTACGCCTGTTTTGTGTGGGGTGGTTGAGACATCCATCTTTGTTTCAGTCATGAGACAATCTTTGAGTGCTTTGGTTCCATGGTGTAGTGTAGTGGGTCACTACACATACAACATCCTTTATTTTTTGTCGAAACCCTAACCCTAATGGGTGATGGTCGCAACATCTAAGGTTGATACTCTTGCTTTGGTTGATAATTTGTTCACGTCAAGACTATTAGTTCCTTGATTGGTCGATACATTTGGGTGTTGCGGATGTGACACCATGTCTTGGTGGATGGTTGACACACATACATGGAATATGGTCGCTACCTAAGTATAACGAGATGAGATAATTGTACGTGTACCTGTGAATAATGTTGATACTTGGGTTCTTGATATGATAGTTCAATAATGATTAATGAATGATGGTCACAATCATTAATGTTTAACCCTGATCGATTCCAAGAAGTTGGGAGGTGACACAATTAGGGTTTGATGATTGATCTACACTATGAAACCCTAATCAGATATGTGTTTGAAACCCTAACCCTAATCCTAGGGTATGTTATATTTGTTGAACTTATATGGATGGATGGAATGTGATTAAGTTTTCTCTCTCCTACTTGTGTGATTCTAACCTTACAAGTTGAATGAATTCCATAGCTTGTGTGTGTTATGGTGGTGATCATATAATATAGGGTGATGGCTATGAGCCTTGATGAGATATGATAAGATTATATTGATGTGATGGGTCATATGACATGGTGAAGGCTTAATGCCTATTTGTGAGGTGATATTTTCTAGTGATGAGATTTAGGGATTGATATCCCATAGTGATGTGACATTGGTGATATCCTTGTATGGTTGTGTGACATTGGTGATGGCCTTATGTAAGGCAGTGATAACATATGATGATGCTAATGGCCTTGATTGAGGTAGTGAGATGGTGATGTCATGAGATGATATGATGAGATCTACACATCATATGTTTTATATCTTCTAAATTTGTTATATAGTTATGCTTGCTAATTTGAATTATGGTGGAGGTCCACTTATATGATGAAATCTTAATTCACCCGATTGGCATAACTAATATAGTGAAACCTTAATCATGTATTTTCCCTTTGCCATAGATCCATTCCAATGCCAGTTTCATTGTTGGATGGTGAAAAGAGTCATTCCTACGGGAAACTCAGAGTGCATATTTTTTAATATGCGGGGGTGTAAGTCGAGTATCTCCTTGCATCCACAATGACAGGTTGTATGAGACGGCCATCTGTGAGATGTTCTCCTTGTGCAATGTGATAGCCAGCATTTTAACTATATGTGATGCCTCTTTTTAGAAAGGCCATGTGTGAGCCTATTCGTCTAGCATCGTGACTTGTACCAAGGCGGGCTAAATTTTTTTATATGGATGTCCATGCGTGAGCCAATTCTTCAGTTTGACTATATGTCATTGTTTCTCTTATACTGACCAAGAGGTGTTGGAGAGGTTGTGGATTCTGACTCTTCTATTGACCCTGTACGACATCAATTTTGACTTAGTAGTGGTCAGTTGGATTTGAGGGGTATGCCTCAAATTGTCAGGGCATAATAGAAGACATAATACAATTGTGTAGTATATTTTGCTTAGGGTCAAATATGCTTCACATTGGTTGAACCCTTTGCCTTATCTTTGTATTCATTTCTTGAATTATAATGTGATAAGAGAAATCAATTGTTATACATATTCTTCATATTCCTTCTTATAGTTTTAGTTGATCTACTGCTCAATGGTAACTTCTTAGCTTGCTCAATTTGCATTATTTGTTGAATACATATCATTTAGTTGAATCTGCTCAACCTGATAATATTGTTATCTTTCTTCTTAAATCTACATGTACTTATAATAGACGTTGGCGGAGAATTATACCTCTCGCTGGGACTTTTGGTCTCACCCTGTGGGTTTCCACATCTTTTAGATGGACTTGAACATTGAGATAGAGATCGTGTTGTTGAAGCTGACAGTAAGAGGAGATGTAGCCGTTGGATCATGAATATGCACCTAGTGTCTAGTAATAGAGTCATATGTGTCGCCCTGTACTCTTAGGTCCTTGTGGGTATCTTATAGACGTTGTATATGGGTTTGAGTCTTTGGGTCTATACCATGGTGGTACATATATGATTTGTATACATTAATAGGTTACCATATGTAACATGTTGTGACTAGTTAGCCAGTGAACAATGATATGTAACATCTCTTGGCATGAATAAAATATATATGATACAAGTTCTTTGGCCCTAAATATGATGCATTCAGCTGAGGTGCCTTTTTTTGATCGATTTTAATTTACCATGTTTTATGGTAATGTGCTTATTAGTGATAATTCCACACATTGTTTTGAGTAATCTCAATTTATGTGGCAATGGGTGTCACAATCCATGCCCCCCAAATCCTATTCTACTAAAGAGCAATCACATGATGACTCTTGTACACATTGTAGAAACATTAGGAGGCAAAGACTTTCCAATTATGATTAATAAATCTATCTAAAAAAGAAATAATTAATTAAATTAATAATTAATTATGTAGTTGTATCTTTGTGCAAAAAAAGATGGAAGATGGAAGAAAATTCTCACAAGCCACAAGTCTGAGCCCGTGTCCATCCAGGCCAGGCCCGTGAGGCGAGGTGAGGCATGGCTTGACATGCGTGCATGTGTGTGTGTTGGGGTTACCATACCCACCAAGGAGGTGTGTGTTGGATCCTAGATGGGTGATTAGCTGCTCTAAAGGGGGGGGGGTGAATAGAGCTGAATGCACTTAAACAAAATTCATTAGACCTTCAAAATATATCACAAGATAAGGTTGCTAAATAGGAAATTTGTGTGCAACTACAAAATACATAGAAAGGGAGAGAGAGATTGAACATGCACCAATTAGACAAGCTATTTAGAGTGGTTCCACACTTCAAACTAGAAGTGTCAGTCCACTTGCCTAGAGAGGTCAACCTCTAGGACTTCCAAACTATTGCATTCTTATATTCACTTATAAGGCATACAATGCATGACCAAACAAAGGACTTACCTATCCAATACAAAGAGTCTTCAACCTTACCAAGGACTTACCCACTTTGCAAGAGTCTTCGACCTTCTCCAAGGACTTACCCACTCTTGCACAAGTCTTCGGCCTTGTAGGAATTACCAACTCTTCTTGGATCTTCCGCCTTTGACTTCACCTTCACTCGGAGAAGCTTCCACCAAGGACTTACCCACTTGAGCTTGAGTCTTCTGCCTTCTCCAAGGGCTTACCCACTCTAGCTCCAAGTCTTCAGCCTTGATCTTCACTAAGGGACTCCTTCCCTTGTTCTTCTTCACCTCTCTTGGATAAGAGAGAGAACCTTCATCTTCATGATTGAAAGAAGAGATAGGAGGTGGTGGAAGTGAGAGCCGCACAAGATATACATATATGACAAGCTATCTTACAGATTTCCTACTCACTCTAATGGATGTAGCAAGTGATTAAGCTTAGAGAGAGAGAGGAGGTTGTAGGATCACTCAACTAAGGAATAGGAACCTTCATAGTGAATGTTCAACCTTGGAATGAAGCCCAACGGGTCCTATTTATAGCTGGGGATGCCTCTTAGCCTTTGGGAACACTTATGAACAAAAACTAGTCATTTTGTGGCTTGCAACGGATCTATTTTCACTTTTTGCAACTCCACAATGGCTAGAAACACTTTTCTGCACTTTTCCGTACAGTGCAATCGGTCGAGTTCTAATGGGTGTAACTCGACTGATCAAGTAGGAGGCAAACCGATGTTCAAAGGATCGTTCGAGTTTGTCCTGAGGAAACTCAACCGACCATTCAACTGGAAATGGCCTACTACCCAATCGGTCGAGTTCTGTGAGTGCACAACCCGACCGATGTAATCTTCAGAAAATCGATCAAGGTTGATCGGTCGAGTTTCAGGGTGGGAAACTGGACCGATCAAGTGCCTGTAATTGATTTTCAAAGATGCATTTAAAGTGCTTTAATATTCGATCTAAGTGCTCCTGATATTTTTCTAAGCTTAATTACAAGTCATACAATCATTACAATTGATTTACAACATGATTCTAATGGATATACATCATATTACAAAAACGTGCACTTGCATGACTTTGACTTGTCTTTTCTCCAATTTGAGATGCGCAAGTTAGGGCAATTGGAGTGTGTCTATACCTAATCTGAAAACACTCAAGTAGAGGCATTAGACACCAATATGTGGAATGGTTAGTCATCATCAAAACATGGGTTTAGTCAATTTAGACGTGAGTCAACATTGACCTAATTTACCTTGAGTCAACAATCTCCCCCTTTTTGAAGATGACAAACCATTCCATAAATGTATTGAAAGCTTTTAAGTAAAATCATACCTTTGGAGAAACCTAGGGGTTTCAATAGAATTGAGTTCATATGCTCCCCCTCAATTGATGTGCATGGAGTTTTCATACTCCCCCTCAATTGATGCTATTTCTCCTGCATGGTTAGCTTTCATAACATTTATAGAATACTATGTCTTCTACTCATATACGTTCATATATGTCTTCTCCCCTTTACCTTCTCCCTTTACATGAACATGCTTCTCCTCTTCATGTAAGACATGCCTTCTTCCTCTTTTTAAAAGAAGACATTACCTTTCTCCCCTTTTTCATTTCAAAAAGGTGGGGGTATGAAGAAATAAGAAACATCACTTGTTAAAGAGAAAGGAGATAACACAAATATATATAAGGAGAGTAGAAGAGCACAGATAGGGGCTTGTCCAAGCATAGAAAGAAAAGCAAGTTAAATCATATACTTGAACAACCCAAAAATGCAAGATAAAGTGCTGTACAAAAACTATAAATCACAATTTTGACCCTCAAGATGATGGATTTTGACCAAAAACCATTAGAGCTCATGGCAAAGCGATGAGTCTTGTTCAGAAGGTTGTTTTTGCATGAAAAACACTAGTCTTGCAGCAAAAACTGAAACTGGAGCAAAAACTGCATAAAATCTAAAAATACTCCAATTTCTACATACAATGTAGATCTATGTACCCTGCATCACAATGTTATGCAAGCAGCTCAAGATAGTAGATATGCAATTCAAGGAACAATCTTGACCATGTATGAGACTAGATACAAGCATAGCATATAGATGAGCAAATATTCCAATTATAAACATGGTTAGAACTACATGTATATGAACTACTAGTAGATGATATCACAAGTTAGGACTACTAGTAGGATCTAGATCATAGCAAGAGATACACAAGATAAAGCAGGCTATGAGTAGATATAGAGATATATCCAAATTAAGAGATATGTAATTTTAGAAGCATGAAAGGATATAACTCACTAGATATGCATCCTTACCATAAGATGATTATCCCTATGAACCTCAAGGTTGTATCAACACAAGATATACACCTAGATAGATGTAGAAAGTTAGAGTACAACGGAAGCAATTTAAGACACAACCAAGAGATCCAAAGAGATCATCATCAAAACCTGCAAAACAACTCAAAGCAAGTAATTTCAAGATATAGATATACCAATTTAGAGAAATTAGAGAGATAGAGTTGTAAGAAAGATAGGCAATATGCATATATAAAGGTACCAAATGAGAGTGCCAAAGAATAAGGCTATTGGTTAAGAACATCTAGTTGAGAGGGAAATTCTCATTCAATAAGCCAAATGTATATTTTGTGCACAGTGTTATCGGTCGAGTTCTGTGCATGGACAACTCAACCGATGACAGCTGTTGGCAACACTCTTGGTGCCAATCGGTCGAGTTTCAATAGGGAAAACTCGACCGACAGACCAGCTGTCAAAGAGCATATATATTTCATAAAAACATATTTAAAGGCATGCTAAAAATACAAACCATATCTAAGCATGTCTAAGCAAGTTAGTAATGCACTATAGAAGCATTAGAAACAGTTTTTGAGCAAGAGTGTGAAGAGAAACACAAAATGCCACTTTTGACTCAAAAACCATATGTATAGTGCACACTAACTTGATAAACACAAGTCAGAAATGGTTATAAGTAATAAAACCTTTACCTTGGTGCTTACCATTGCTTTTTCCACTTGTTGTCACCCTCTACACATCTCATCTTTCTTCTTTTATGTGGATTGAGAAGTAAATTTGCAGTTCAATAGTTCAAGTCAATCAATTTGCAAGTACCTACAAGAAGAAAGCTGAAATGGTCCCCAATCATGTTTTTGGGTCCGGAGGGGTTAGTTTAGCAACCCAAATCATATTGCTCTTGGGTGCTTTCTTAAAAGGACAACAATTTGAATAATGACCAAAATCATTGCAATAGTTGCATGTGCCCATAGTCTTGGAACTAGAGGATTCTCCATGGAATATCGGAGTTCCTTTATCTTTGTTGTTCCCTTGACTACTATCATACCCTAAACCATGTCTACCAATTTGTTTAGTAGTATGGTGTAGGATCTCATTAAGACTCTTCTTACCAACTAAGAATCTTTGCAAAGAAGATCTCAAACTATCATTATCATGCTTAAGAGAAGCAATAGTAGAAGACAATTGATTAATATTATCTCTAGCATGCAAAAGATCATTTTCTAAGCAAGGAATTTTAGTTAAATAAGAATCTCTATCAATATGAAGAGCAGCAACATCATTCTCTTTATTAGTATAACTAGAACAAGATTCATGCCCATTGATTTTAGCAAGCAAGGAGGCATTTTCTATTTCTAATTCATGCAAAACAAAATCTTTGTCCTTGTTTTCAGATTTAAGAACATCAATGTCATGCATGAGATAATCAATAATTAAAGTATGCTCTTCATTAGAACTAGGCATGAGAGGTTGAGCTTCTAGAAATTTAATCTTATCAAGTAAACTAGCATTTTCAAGTTTAAGAGAGTCTACTTGGCTAAGACAATCATTTTTATCAATAAGCAAGCAAGAATTAGCATATTCAAGATCATCTAGTTCTATATACAAATTATAAACAATTTTAGCAAGCTTTTTCTGTTTCTTTTTAGAAGACTTAAGAGAGGCACAAATATCATGAATAATAGCAATCAAAGATTCTTTATCTAGAGAGTTTAGATTTACCTCACTTGAGTCTTCACTTGTTGATGCTATAAGAGCAAAATGGCATTCTCCTTCATCACTTAAGCTTGAGCTTGATCCTTCACTTGAATCTTCACTTGAGCTTGAGTTGGAGGAGCCACTTGAGCTTGATTGCTATTTCTTCTTGTGAAGATGGGTCTTTTTGCCTTGTGGACAATCTTCCTTGTAGTGACCCTTCTTTCCACATGTAAAGCACCAGATGGAGGAGGACTTGCCTTTGTAGAGTCGACCTTTGGAGTACATGGCATCTTCTTTAGCTTGAGAGGATGGAGAGACTTGTTCCATGATAGCTTCAATTTGAGCCTTCATTTCAGCCTTCTTCATTCTCTTTAGCTCTTTCTTCTCTTGTCTTTCTACTTCCTCCCACTTGTCAAGTGTAGCTTTATGTGCTTGTAGATTTCCAATGAGCTCTTCAATAGGAATATCCCTAAGAGACCTTGCTTCTTCAATAGAAGTCACCTTGGATTCCCAGCTCTTGGGGAGAGTTCTAAGGATCTTTGAGTTGATCTCTCCACTAGACATAGGATGTCCTAGAACAGAAAAACCTTTCAAGATGGTGTTGAGCCTTGAGTACATGTTGGCTATGCTCTCCTCCTTTCCCATCTTGAAGTTCTTAAGCAACCCTTTGAGCATGTAGACTTTGTTTTCCTTCACTTGATCTGTCCCTTCATAAGTGATGCAAAGATTTCTCCATACCTCATAGGCCGTCTCAGAAGAGGAAATCCGGTTGAACTCGGTGGGGGTCATGGAGGCATATAGGATGTGCATGGCTCTAGCATTCAACGTTGCTTTCATCAAGGTGGCTTCATCCCATTCTTCAATATTTGTCTTTGGTAGAATGTATGGGTTGTTCACCATTTGCCACATCTCGAGACTTGATCCTTGGATGTAGAATTGAAGTCTTATTCTCCAATAGAGGAAGTTGCTCCCATCAAAGATTGGAAGGCTGGTCGAGAGTCTCCCTCCTAGGTAGTCACCCATCTTCTCCTACTTGTTGAAGTATGCTTGGAGAAGACCCGCTCTGATACCACTTGTTGGATCCTAGATGGGTGATTAGATGCTCTAGAGGGGGATGAATAGAGCTGAATGCACTTAAACAAATTTCATTTGTCCTTCAAGATATATCACAAGATAAGGTTGCTAAAAAGGAAATTTGTGTGCAACTAAAACATACATAGCAAGGGAGAGAGAGATTGAACATGCACCAATTAGACAAGCTATTTAGAGTGGTTCCACACTTCAAACTAGAAGTGTGTCAGTCCACTTGCCTAGAGAGGTCAACCTTGCATTCTTATATTCACTTATAAGGCATACAATGCATGACCAAACAAAGGACTTACCTATCCAATACAAAGAGTCTTCAACCTTACCAAGGACTTACCCACTTTGCAAGAGTCTTCGGCCTTCTCCAAGGACTTACCCACTCTTGCACAAGTCTTCGGCCTTGTAGGAATTACCCACTCTTCTTGGATCTTCCGCCTTTGACTTCACCTTCACTCGGAGAAGCCTCCACCAAGTACTTACCCACTTAAGCTTGATTCTTCGGCCTTCTCCAAGGGCTTACCCACTCTAGCTCCAAGTCTTCAGCCTTGATCTTCACCAAGGGATTCCTTCCCTTGTTCTTCTTCACCTCTCTTGGACAAGAGAGAGAACCTTCATCTTTATAATTGAAAGAAGAGATAGGAGGTGGTGGAAGTGAGAGCCTCACAAGATATACATATATGACTAGCTCGCTTACAGATTTCCTACTCACTCTAATGGATGTAGCAAGTGATTAAGCTTAGAGAGAGAGAGGAGGTTGTAGGATCACTCAACTATAGAATAGGAACCTTCATAGTGAATGCTCAACCTTGGAATGAATCCCAAGGGGTCCTATTTATAGCTGGGGATGCCTCTTAGCCTATGGGAACACTTATGAACGAAAACTAGCCATTTTGTGGCTTGCAACGGATCCATTTTCACTTGTTGCAACTCCATAATGGATAGAAACACTTTTCTACACTTTTCCGTACAGTGCAATCGGTCGAGTTCTAATGGGTGTAACTCGACTGATCAAGTAGGAGGCAAACCGATGTTCAAAGGATCGGTCGAGTTTGTCCTGAGGAAACTCGACCGACCATTCAACTGGAAATGGCCTACTACCCAATCGGTCGAGTTCTGTGAGTGCACAGCTCGACCGATGCAATCTTCAGAAAATCGATCAAGGTTGATCGGTCGAGTTTCAGGGTGGGAAACTGGACCGATCAAGTGCCTGTAATTGATTTTCAAGGATGCATTTAAAGTGCTTTAATATTCAATCTAAGTACTCCTGATATTTTTCTAAGCTTAATTACAAGTCATACAATCATTACAAGTGATTTAACAACATGATTCTAATGGATATACATCATATTACAAAAATGTGCACTTGTATGACTTTGACTTGTCTTTTCTCCAATTTGAGATGCGCAAGTTAGGGCAATTGGAGTTTGTCTATACCTAATCTGAAAACACTCAAGTAGAGGCATTAGACACCAATATGTGGAATGGTTAGTCATCATCAAAACATGGGTTTAGTCAATTTAGACGTGAGTCAACATTGGCCTAATTGACCTTGAGTCAACAATCTCCCCCTTTTTGAAGATGACAAACCATTCCATAAATGTATTGAAAGCTTTTAAGTAAAATCATACCTTTGGAGAAACCTAGGGGTTTCAATAGAATTGAGTACATATGCCCCCCCTCAATTGAGGTGCATGGAGTTTTCATACTCCCCCTCAATTGATGTTATTTCTCCTGCATGGTTAGCTTTCATAACATTTATAGAATACTATGTCTTCTACTCATATACGTTCATATATGTCTTCTCCCCTTTACCTTCTCCCTTTACATGAACATGCTTCTCCTCTTCATGTAATACATGCCTTCTTCCTCTTTTTAAAAGAAGACATTACCTTTCTCCCCCTTTTTCATTTCAAAAAGGTGGGGGTATGAAGAAATAAGAAACGTCACTTGTTAAAGAGAAAGGAGATAACACAAATATATATAAGGAGAGTAGAAGAGCACAGATAGGGGCTTGTCCAAGCATAGAAAGAAAAGCAAGTTAAATCATATACTTGAACAACCCAAAAATGCAAGATAAAGTGCTACAGAAAAACAATAAATCACAATTTTGACCCTCAAGATGATGGATTTTGACCAAAAACCATCAGAGCTCATGGCAAAGCGATGAGTCTTGCTCAGAAGGTTGTTTTTGCATGAAAAACACTAGTCTTGCACCAAAAACTGAAACTGGAGCAAAAACTGCATAAAATCCAAAAATACTCTAATTTCTACATACAATGTAGATCTATGTACCCTGCATCACAATGTTATGCAAGCAGCTCAAAATAGTAGATATGTAATTCAAGGAACAATCTTGAGCATGTATAAGACTAGATACAAGCATAGCATATAGATGAGCAAATATTCCAATTATAAACATGGTTAGAACTATATGTATATGAACTACTAGTAGATGATATCACAAGTTAGGACTACTAGTAGGATCTAGATCATAGCAAGAGATACACAAGATAAAGCAGGCTATGAGTAGATATAGAGATATATCCAAACAAAGAGATATGCAATTTTAGAAGCATGAAAGGATATAACTCACTAGATATGCATCCTTACCATAAGATGATTATCCCTATGAACCTCAAGGTTGTATCAACACAAGATATACACCTAGATAGATGTAGCCAGTTAGAGTACAACGAAAGCAATTTAAGACACAACCAAGAGATCCAAAGAGATCATCATCAAAACCTGCAAAACAACTCAAAGCAAGTAATTGCAAGATATAGATATACCAATTTAGAGCAATTAAGAGATAGAGTTGTAAGCAAGATAGGAAATTTAGAACATGGCAATATGCATATATAAAGGTACCAAATGAGAGTGCCAAAGAATAAGGCTATTGGTTGACAAAATCTAGTTGAGAGGGAAATTCTCATTCAATAAGCCAAATGTATATTATGTGCACAGTGTTATCAGTCGAGTTCTGTGCATGGACAACTCAACTGATGACAGCTGTTGGCAACACTCTTGGTGCCAATCGGTCGAGTTTCAATAGGGAAAACTCGACCGACAGACCAGCTGTCAAAGAGCATATATATTTCATAAAAACATATTTAAAGGCATGTTAAAAATACAAGCCATATCCAAGCATGTCTAAGCAAGTTAGTAATGCACTATAGAAGCATTAGAAACAGTTTTTGAGCAAGAGTGTGAAGAGAAACACAAAATGCCACTTTTGACTCAAAAACCATATGTATAGTGCACACTAACTTGACAAACACAAGTTAGAAATGTTTATAAGCAATAAAACCTTTACCTTGGTGCTTACCATTACTTTTTCCACTTGTTGTCACCCTCTACACATCTCACCTTTCTTCTTTTATGTGAATTGAGAAGTCAATTTGCAGTTCAATAGTTCAAGTCAATCCATTTGCAAGTACCTACAAGAAGAAAGATGAAATGGTCCCCAATCATGTTTTTGGGTCCGGAGGGGTTAGTTTAGCAACCCAAATCCTATTTCTCTTGGGTGCTTTCTTAAAAGGACAACAATTTGAATAATGACCAAAATCATTGCAATAGTTGAATGTGCCCATAGTCTTGGAACTAGAGGATTCTACATGGAATATTGGAGGTCCTTTATCTTTGTTGTTCCTTTGACTACTATCATACCCTAAACCATGTCTACCAATTTGTTTAGTAGTATGGTGTAGGATGTCATTAAGACTCTTCTTACCAACTAAGAATCTTTGCAAAGAAGATCTCAAACTATCATTATCATGCTTAAGAGAAGCAATAGTAGAAGACAATTGATTAATATTATCTCTAGCATGCAAAAGATCATTTTCTAAGCAAGGAGTTTTAGTTAAATAAGAATCTCTATCAATATGAAGAGCAGCAACATCATTCTCTTTATTAGTATAACTAGAACAAGATTCATGCCAATTGATTTTAGCAAGCAAGGAGGCATTTTCTATTTCTAATTCATGCAAAACAAAATCTTTGTCCTTGTTTTCAGATTTAAGAACATCAATGTCATGCATGAGAGAATCAATAATTAAAGTATGCTCTTCATTAGAACTAGGCATGAGAGGTTGAGCTTCTAGAAATTTAATCTTATCAAGTAAACTAGCATTTTCAAGTTTAAGAGAGTCTACTTGGCTAAGACAATCATTTTTATCAATAAGCAAGCAAGAATTAGCATATTCAAGATCATCTAGTTCTATATGCAAATTATCAACAATTTTAGCAAGCTTTTTCTTTTTCTTTTGAGCTTCTAGAAATTTAATCTTATCAAGTAAACTAGCATTTTCAAGTTTAAGAGAGTCTACTTGGCTAAGACACTCATTTTTATCAATAAGCAAGCAAGAATTAGCATATTCAAGATCATCTAGTTCTATATACAAATCATCAACAATTTTAGCAAGCTTTTTCTTTTTCTTTTTAGAAGTATTAAGAGAGGCACAAATATCATGAATAATAGCAATCAAAGATTCTTTATCTAGAGAGTTTAGATTTACCTCACTTGAGTCTTCACTTGTTGATGCTATAAGATCAAAATGGCATTCTCCTTCATCACTTGAGCTTGAGCTTGATCCTTCACTTGAATCTTTACTTGAGCTTGAGTTGGAGGAGCCACTTGAGCCTGATTGCCATTTCTTCTTGTGAAGATGGGTCTTTTTGCCTTGTGGGCAATCTTCCTTGTAGTGACCCTTCTTTCCACATGTGAAGCACCGGATGGAGGAGGACTTGCCTTTGTAGAGTCGACCTTTGGAGTACATGGCATCTTCTTTAGCTTGAGAGGATGGAGAGACTTGTTCCATGATAGCTTCAATTTGAGCCTTCATTTCAGCCTTCTTCATTCTCTTTAGCTCTTTCTTCTCTTGTCTTTCTACTTCCTCCCTCTTGTCAAGTGTAGCTTCATGTGCTTGTAGATTTCCAATGAGCTCTTCAATAGGAATATCCCTAAGAGACCTTGCTTCTTCAATAGAAGTCACCTTGGATTCCCACCTCTTGGGGAGAGTTCTAAGGATCTTTGAGTTGATCTCTCCACTAGACATAGGATGTCCTAGAACAGCAAGACCATTCAAGATGGTGTTGAGCCTTGAGTATATGTTGGCTATGCTCTCCTCCTTTCCCATCTTGAAGTTCTCAAGCAACCCTTTGAGCATGTACACTTTGCTTTCCTTCACTTGATATGTCCCTTCATAAGTGATGCAAAGCTTTCTCCATACCTCATAGGCCGTCTCACAAGAGGAAATCCGGTTGAACTCGGTGGGGGTCATGGAGGCATATTGGATGTGCATGGCTCTAGCATTCAACGTTGCTTTCATCAAGGTGGCTTCATCCCATTCTTCAATATTTGTCTTTGGTAGAATGTATGGGTTGTTCACCATTTGCCACATCTCGAGACTTGATCCTTGGATGTAGAATTGAAGTCTTCTTCTCCAATAGAGGAAGTTTCTCCCATAAAAGATTGGAAGGCTGGTCTAGAGTCTCCCTCCTAGGTAGTCACCCATCTTCTCCTACTTGTTGAAGTATGCTTGGAGAATACCCGCTCTGATACCACTTGTTGGATCCTAGATGAGTGATTAGATGCTCTAGAAGAGGGGTGAATAGAGCTGAATGCACTTAAACAAAATTCATTAGACCTTCAAGATATATCACAAGATAAGGTTTCTAAATAGGAAATTTGTGTGCAACTAAAACATACATAGCAAGGGAGAGAGATATTAAACATGCACCAATTAGACAAGCTATTTAGAGTGGTTCCACACTTCAAACTAGAAGTGTGTCAGTCCACTTGCCTAGAGAGGTCAACCTCTAGGACTTCCAAACTATTGCATTCTTATATTCACTTATAAGGCATACAATGCATGACCAAACAAAGGTCTTACCTATCCAACACAAAGAGTCTTCAACCTTACCAAGAACTTACCCACTTTGCAAGAGTCTTCGGCCTCCTCCAAGGACTTACCCACTCTTGCACAAGTCTTCGGCCTTGCAGGAATTAACCACTCTTCTTGGATCTTCCGCCTTTGACTTCACCTTCACTCGGAGAAGCTTCCACCAAGGACTTACTCACTTGAGCTTGTGTCTTCTGCCTTCTCCAAGGGCTTACCCATTCTAGCTCCAAGTCTTCAGCCTTGATCTTCACTAAGGGACTCCTTCCCTTGTTCTTCTTCACCTCTCTTGGACAAAAGAGAAAACCTTAATCTTCATGATTGAAAGAAGAGATAGGAGGTGGTGGAAGTCAGAGCCTCACAAGATATACATATATGACTAGCTCTCTTACAGATTTCCTACTCACTCTAATGGATGTAGCAAGTAATTAAGCTTAGAGAGAGAGAGGAGGCTGTAGGATCACTCAACTATAGAATAGGAACCTTCATAGTGAATGCTCAACCGTGGAATGAAGCCCAAGGGGTCCTATTTATAGATGGGGATGCCTCTTAGCCTTTGGGAACACTTATGAATGAAAACTAGCCATTTTGTGGCTTGCAACGGATCTATTTTCACTTGTTGCAACTCCACAACGGCTAGAAATACTTTTCTGCACTTTTCTGTACAATGCAATCGGTCGATTTCTAATGGGTGTAACTCGACCGATCAAGTAGGAGGCAAACCGATGTTCAAAGGATCAGTCGAGTTTGTCCTGATGAAACTTGACCGACCATTCAACTGGAAATGGCCTACTACCCAATCGGTCGAGTTCTGTGAGTGCACAACTCGACCGATGCAATCTTCAGAAAATCGATCAAAGTTGACCGGTCGAGTTTCAGGGTGGGAAACTGGACCGATCAAGTGCCTGTAATTGATTTTCAAAGATGCATTTAAAGTGCTTTAATATTCGATCTAAGTGCTCCTGATATTTTTCTAAGCTTAATACAAGTCATACAATCATTACAAGTGATTTACAACATGATTCTAATTGATATACATCATATTACAAAAACGTGCACTTGTATGACTTTGACTTGTCTTTTCTCCAATTTGAGATGCGCAAGTTAGGGCAATTGGAGTGTGTCTATACCTAATCTGAAAACACTCAAGTAGAGGCCTTAGATACCAATATGTGGAATGGTTAGTCATCATCAAAACATGGGTTTAGTCAATTTAGACGTGAGTCAACATTGACCTAATTGACCTTGAGTCAACAATCTCCCCCTTTTTGAAGATGACAAACCATTCCATAAATGTATTGAAAGCTTTTAAGTAAAATCATACCTTTGGAGAAACCTAGGGGTTTCAATAGAATTGAGTTCATATGCTCCCACTCAATTGATGTGCATGGAGTTTTCATACTCCCCCTCAATTGATGATATTTCTCCTGCATGGTTAGCTTTCATAACATTTATAGAATACTATGTCTTCTACTCATATACGTTCATATATGTCTTCTCCCCTTTACCTTCTCCCTTTACATGAACATGCTTCTCCTCTTCATGTAAGACATGCCTTCTTCCTCTTTTTAAAAGAAGACATTACCTTTCTCCCCCTTTGTCATTTCAAAAAGGTGGGGGTATGAAGAAATAAGAAACATCACTTGTTAAAGAGAAAGGAGATAACACAAATATATATAAGGAGAGTAGAAGAGCACAGATAGGGGCTTGTCCAAGCATAGAAAGAAAAGTAAGTTAAATCATATACTTGAACAACCCAAAAATGCAAGATAAAGTGCTGCAGAAAAACAATAAATCACAATTTTGACCCTCAAGATGATGGATTTTGACCAAAAACCATCAGAGCTCATGGCAAAGCGATGAGTCTTGCTCCGAAGGTTGTTTCTGCATGAAAAACACTAGTCTTGCACCAAAAACTGAAACTGGAGCAAAAACTGCACAAAATCCAAAAATACTCCAATTTCTACATACAATGTAGATCTATGTACCCTGCATCACAATGTTATGCAAGCAGCTCAAGATAGTAGATATGCAATTCAAGGAACAATCTTGAGCATTATTGAGACTAGATACAAGCATAGCATATAGATGAGCAAATATTCCAATTATAAACATGGTTAGAACTACATGTATATGAACTACTAGTAGATGATATCACAAGTTAGGACTACTAGTAGGATCTAGATCATAGCAAGAGATACACAAGATAAAGCAGGCTATGAGTAGATATAGAGATATATCCAAACAAAGAGATATGCAATTTTAGAAGCATGAAAGGATATAACTCACTAGATATGCATCCTTACCATAAGATGATTATCCCTATGAACCTCAAGGTTGTATCAACACAAGATATACACCTAGATAGATGTAGCAAGTTAGAGTACAACAGAATCAATTTAAGACACAACCAAGAGATCCAAAGAGATCATCATCAAAACCTGTAAAACAACTCCAAGCAAGTAATTGTAAGATATAGATATACCAATTTAGAGCAATTAGAGAGATAGAGTTGTAAGCAAGATAGGCAATTCAGAACATGGCAATATGCATATATAAAGGTACCAAATGAGAGTGCCAAAGAATAAGGCTATTGGTTGAGAAAATCTAGTTGAGAGGGAAATTCTCATTCAATAAGCCAAATGTATATTCTGTGCAAAGTGTTACCGGTCGAGTTCTGTGCATGGACAACTCAACCGATGACAGCTGTTGGCAACACTCTTGGTGCCAATCGGTCGAGTTTCAATAGGGAAAACTCGACCGATAGACCAGCTATCAAAGAGCATATATATTTCATAAAAACATATTAAAAGGCATGCTAAAAATACAAACCATATCCAAGCATGTCTAAGCAAGTTAGTAATACATTATAGAAGCATTAGAAATAGTTTTTGAGCAAGAGTGTGAAGAGAAACACAAAATGCCACTTTTGACTCAAAAACCATATGTATAGTGCACACAAACTTGACAAACACAAGTTAGAAATGGTTATAAGCAATAAAAACCTTTACCTTGGTGCTTACCGTTGCTTTTTTCACTTGTTGTCACCCTCTACACATCTCACCTTTCTTCTTTTATGTGGATTGAGAAGTCAATTTGTAGTTCAATAGTTCAAGTCAATCCATTTGCAAGTACCTACAAGAAGAAAGATGAAATGGTCCCCAATCATATTTTTGGGTCCGGAGGGGTTAGTTTAGCAACCCAAATCCTATTGCTCTTGGGTGCTTTCTTAAAAAGACAACAATTTGAATAATGACCAAAATCATTGTAATAGTTGCATGTGCCCATAGTCTTGGAACTAGAGGATTCTCCATGGAATATTGGAGGTCTTTTATCTTTGTTGTTCCCTTGACTACTATCATACCCTAAACCATGTCTACCAATTTGTTTAGTAGTATGGTGTAGGATGTCATTAAGACTCTTCTTACCAACTAAGAATCTTTGAAAAGAAGATCTCAAACTATCATTATCATGCTTAAGAGAAGCAATAGTAGAAAACAATTGATTAATATTATCTCTAGCATGCAAAAGATCATTTTCTAAGCAAGGAATTTTAGTTAAATAAGAATCTCTATCAATATGAAGAGCAGCAACATCATTCTCTTTATTAGTATAACTAGAACAAGATTCATGCCCATTGATTTTAGCAAACAAGGAGGCATTTTCTATTTCTAATTCATGCAAAACAAAATCTTTGTCCTTGTTTTCAGATTTAAGAACATCAATGTCATGCATGAGAGAATCAATAATTAAAGTATGCTCTTCATTAGAACTAGGCATGAGAGGTTGAGCTTCTAGAAATTTAATCTTATCAAGTAAACTAGCATTTTCAAGTTTAAGAGAGTCTACTTGGCTAAGATAATCATTTTTATCAATAAGCAAGCAAGAATTAGCATATTCAAGATGATCTAGTTCTATATGCAAATTATCAACAATTTTAGCAAGCTTTTTGTTTTTCTTTTTAGAAGACTTAAGAGAGGCACAAATATCATGAATAATAGCAATCAAAGATTCTTTATCTAGAGAGTTTAGATTTACCTCACTTGAGTCTTCACTTGTTGATGCTATAAGAGCAAAATGGCATTCTCTTTCATCACTTGAGCTTGAGCTTGATCCTTCACTTGAATCTTTACTTGAGCTTGAGTTGGAGGAGCCACTTGAGCTTGATTGCCATTTCTTCTTGTGAAGATGGGTCTTTTTTCCTTGTGGGAAATCTTCCTTGTAGTGAACCTTCTTTCCACATGTGAAGCACGGGATGGAGGAGGACTTGCCTTTGTAGAGTCGACCTTTGGAGTACATGGCATCTTCTTTAGCTTGAGAGGATGGAGAGACTTGTTCCATGATAGCTTCAATTTGAGCCTTCGTTTCAGCCTTCTTCATTCTCTTTAGCTCTTTCTTCTCTTGTCTTTCTACTTCCTCCCTCTTGTCAAGTGTAGCTTCATGTGCTTGTAGATTTCCAATGAGCTCTTCAATAGGAATATCCCTAAGAGACCTTGCTTCTTCAATAGAAGTCACCTTGGATTCCCACCTCTTGGGGAGATTTCTAAGGATCTTTGAGTTGATCTCTCCACTAGACATAGGATGTCCTAAAACAGCAAGATCATTCAAGATGGTGTTGAGCCTTGAGTACATGTTGGCTATGCTCTCCTCCTTTCCCATCTTGAAGTTCTCAAGCAACCCTTTGAGCATGTAGACTTTGCTTTCCTTCACTTGATCTGTCCCTTCATAAGTGATGCAAAGCTTTCTCCATACCTCATAGGCCGTCTCACAAGAGGAAATCCGGTTGAACTCGGTGGGGGTCATGGAGGCATATAGGATGTGCATGGATCTAGGTGGCTTCATCCCATTCTTTAATATTTGTCTTTGGTAGAATGTATGGGCTGTTCACCATTTGCCACATCTCTAGACTTGATCCTTGGATGTAGAATTGAAGTCTTCTTCTCCAATAGAGGAAGTTGCTCCCATCAAAGATTGGAAGGCTGGTCGAGAGTCTCCCTCCTAGGTAGTCACCCATCTTCTCCTACCTGTTGAAGTATGCTTGGAGAAGACCCGCTCTGATACCACTTGTTGGATCCTAGATGGGTGATTAGATGCTCTAGAGGGGGGGTGAATAGAGCTGAATGCACTTAAACAAAATTCATTAGACCTTCAAGATATATCACAAGATAAGGTTGCTAAATAGGAAATTTGTGTGCAACTAAAACATACATAGCAAGGGAGAGAGAGATTGAACATGCACCAATTAAACAAGCTATTTAGAGTGGTTTCACACTTCAAACTAGAAGTGTGTCAGTCCACTTTCCTAGAGAGGTCAACCTCTAGGACTTCCAAACTATTGCATTCTTATATTCACTTATAAGGCATGCAATGCATGACCAAACAAAGGACTTACCTATCTAATACAAAGAGTCTTCAACCTTACCAAGGACTTACCCACTTTGCAAGAGTCTTCGGCCTTCTCCAAGGACTTACCCACTCTTGTACAAGTCTTCGGCCTTGCAGGAATTACCCACTCTTCTTGGATCTTCCGCCTTTGACTTCACCTTCACTCGGAGAAGCTTCCACCAAGGACTTACTCACTTGAGCTTGAGTCTTCTGCCTTCTCCAAGGGCTTACCCACTCTATCTCCAAGTCTTCAGCCTTGATCTTCACCAAGGGACTCCTTCCCTTGTTCTTCTTCACCTCTCTTGGACAAGAGAGAGAACCTTCATCTTCATGATTGAAAGAAGAGATAGGAGGTGGTGGAATTCAGAGCCTCACAAGATATACATATATGACTAGCTCTCTTACATATTTCCTACTCACTCTAATGGATGTAGCAAGTGATTAAGCTTAGAGAAAGAGAGGAGGCTATAGGATCACTCAACTATAGAATAGGAACCTTCATAGTGAATGCTCAACCTTGGAATGAAGCCCAAGGGGTCCTATTTATAGCTGGGGATGCCTCTTAGCCTTTGGGAACACTTATGAACGAAAACTAGCCATTTGGTGGCTTGCAACAGATCTATTTTCACTTGTTGCAACTCCACAACGGCTAGAAATACTTTTCTGCACTTTTCCGTACAGTGCAATCGGTCGAGTTCTAATGGGTGTAACTCGACCGATCAAGTAGGAGGCAAACCGATGTTCAAAGGATCGGTCGAGTTTGTCCTGAGGAAACTCGACCGACCATTCAACTGGAAATGGCCTACTACCCAATCGGTCGAGTTCTGTGAGTGCACAACTCGACCCATGCAATCTTCAGAAAATCGATCAAGGTGGGAAACTGGACCGATCAAGTGCCTGTAATTGATTTTCAAAGATGCATTTAAAGTGATTTAATATTCGATCTAAGTGCTCCTGATATTTTTCTAAGCTTAATTATAAGTCATACAATCATTACAAGTGATTTACAACATGATTCTAATGGATATACATCATATTACAAAAACGTGCACTTGTATGACTTTGACTTGTCTTTTCTCCAATTTGAGATGCGCAAGTTAGGGCAATTGGAGTGTGTCTATACCTAATCTGAAAACACTCAAGTAGAGGCATTAGACACCAATATGTGGAATGGTTAGTCATCATCAAAACATGGGTTTAGTCAATTTAGACGTGAGTCAACATTGACCTAATTGACCTTGAGTCAACAGTGTGCATACTCTCCCCTAGAGCCCTTTGCACAGTAGTGTCACATGTGATCCTACATATACAGACCATAAAAATTCTAGGAGTGGTCAATGTGGGACTAAAGCTCTTCCCATTTACACAAGACATAAAACTACATTTCCTCTATGTACTAGCTACACTACATTGGGCTTAACCCATGCTAAATAAATGTCTTGCAGACATATATCTAACATTTGGGCCATATTATCACTACTAGTTTGTCACTCATACTGATCGAGGGGAAGACATCTTTAGGATCATGGTCACCCTAGATCTTATACGAGACTAGTTGTGACTTCATAGTGTTAATCTTGTAGTTTGAGTGGTACACCTTAAACTATTTAGGACTTAATAAAAATATTTAGTTCAGATGTGTAGTATATATGTTTATGTTTTATCAACAAATCACATATGTATGCGATTGTGTTCTTTTACTTTTTGTATTTTTTTCTTACTCTGTACATATAGGCATATGGTTCAGGTATATTTACAATATAACCATTTTCTACTTGTTGAGTATGCATCCATGTGAAGAGAAAATACTTGATATTTATATCTTGTGTAGAAATTATTTAATTATTGTGTAATCTATATCTAAATAATTAGATAATTACATGCATGCAAGAAATAACTATGTTATCTTTTTCTATATCATATCAGTGGAACTTAGGGTCTCACCCCAGTGGTTAATTTCAGGGTATTGGGGTTTCTATAAGCCTCAGCTGATCTAAGCGAACTTCTTATCCAATCGGTAAGTGGATCATGCACTTTGAATATCAAGTATGGGTTAAGAGTTGTTTATTTGCTTATGATTATGAAAATTAGTTATAATGATATTGCATACATAGTTCCAATCAACACTTGCAAGAAAAATTCTTACAATTCAGATTATGGATTTTCAGTATATTGTTTTTATCTACGATCATAATGATAACATGCACATCTTTGTTAAGTCAAATTTAATGTTTCAAGTTATTATCCTATAGCTTAATGTCAAGTAAAAGATACTTGATTTATGATTGTTCCTTCCAAGTTATTCACCTTTGTGGCACAGATCAAGCTCTTGAGAGCAATGCTATTCATCAAGCTCATGAGAGCAATATATTATATCAAGCTCCCGAGAGCAATGATTACATATCTAAGCTCTTGAGAGCAATGTTATATATCAAGCTCCTGAGAGCAATGATTATTTATTCAAGCTCTTGAGAGCAATATTATATATCAAGCTCTTGAGAGCAATGTTATATATCAAGCTCCTGAGAGCAGTAAGCACTTTGTTGCATGTATATTCAAGCTCTTGAGAGCAAGGGTATGGAAGAAAGATAATATAGTCAATCTAAGATAGTAATGTCAATGATAAAGAGAAATATAGATAAAGATAAATGATATGAAAAATATTCAATGTTTATAATGTTTAATTTAAATTTTCTCAAAAGTATAGTTTATATTTCAGTTTGTATAATGTTAATCAGTGCCACTTAATGTAACCTTTTTTTTCTTACATGACTAGGGATGAGATGTTTGTAGGTGAGAAGCATGAATAAAAGTAACACTCAGAGACTTGAAGCACAAGGATAGAGAAAAATAAGATCTACTGGGGTATCAACTATAAGACGATCCTCAACTTTACAGATTCAACTATATGTTTTAATATTTAGAACTCTAGACTAGAGACTGTCTCATGATGTTAAATTAGTTTTTCCTTTTGTAAGAATAGTGATAAAAATGTTTATTATATAAAGCTTGTGCGGTTGATTATATTATTGTTATGAATGCCAATTTTATGTAATGTCCCCTTAAGTATACGAGTTATGAATAATTTTGTATTGCTTCCGCTACGTGTATGTGTGTGCTTAGGGAGGGCGTTACACATGGCTCACTCTCACCCTCCATGACACCCCCATCATTGAGGATTAAACTCATATCTTCTGGGTCTGATCCCAACTAACCACTTCAAATCTATAACTCATGATTTTTTGCATCCAATCAAAAATGACACATCCTACCAATGAGATATTGGGGTTTAATCAAAAAGTGCGTATAAATAAAGAATAATTAAAAGATGTCCAGATCTCTTAAAGAATAATTAAACATATAACGAGAAAAGAGGTCCAGATCTCTTAATAATTAAAAGGTGCGTTTGAATTATAAGTTATCATCACGTTTTCTTTCTATATCTACGAAACAGTAAAGTAGGTTTACAGCCCTGTTAAGTAAAGCAGCCACTCCTAACCAGAGTCCCATGACCAGGGGCTTTCCCTCTCTCTCCCTCCGCCTTACGAAAACCACACACAAACCACATTAAAAATCCCTTTCCATAAAAAGGCAGTGGCAGAGTCCTCCATGGCTGTCTTGATGTCTTTACTTTCCTCTTTCCCTAAAACTTCCGATCCCCCACACAGTCCCCACCTCCACTTCCTACCCCATGCCAGCTGTGATGTGAAACCCACCCCACCCAAAACATTTCCCTAAACAGCCCAAGCTTATCTCCACAGTTGAGTCCACCCCTCACCTAACCTTACTCGGCAATAGACGGGCATTATTTCCCTACCTCCCTCCATCCACCACCACAATACCACCTCCACGTCCAGCTCCCTCCGGCCTCCACCACCACCACTGGTTTCTATATTCGCTTCTGTTCTCCTTTTCCTGCCTCCGTGTCCTGAGCTCATGATTTCTTCAGATTCCTTCTCTCCTTTCCCCCTCCCTCTATGGATGGTGCACGGCATTGTACACGTTTCCAACTTGCTACGCCCAGCATAATGAAACTGGTTCTTCATAAATCGGGAGTATATGCTGTTTGAGACCGGTTTTTCATATGCTCTGTTGTCACGTGAGCCACACATGCAAGGAAGATTTTGCTAGAGTTTTACAGCTTTGAGTAATCAGCCATCGAATGACTGGGAGTTCAATTGGTCAACTTTAATCAAAGTTAATAGTCTCTCCTTCTGTTCATCCCTTCCTGCAGGTTTTTGAATTCTTTCATAACATATCATGGCTGCCCCTAATCACCTGTACAATCTAGTAGAGAGAGAGGTGGGGGGAGCTGGGAGTTGTTCAATTCTAGAAGGCATGTTTCCTAGGGTAAAACTACAAACAGTCACATTTTCAACCCATTTTCTCGTTTGGATTTGTGTAAAATAATCTCATAGCATGAAAACCGACCTTAACCTGTATTTGTATCATGCATAAAACATAGGCCACCTCAACCTGCATTTGCTTCATGTATAAAACAAAGCCCCAGATTGGTGCACTCTACCTGAGTTCAAGTTCAGAACCTGGGTGCAACCAGTTACTTGATTAGCCAACCCTTGTGATGACCTCTATGGCTAGGTGTCAGATAGCAAAACTAAAATACCTACAGTCCCAAATGTACCAAGTAATCAATTACTGCTATCAAACAGAACTGGTGACATCTATTTCAAAATGCACACATTTTCTAACATCCCCAGAACTGTCTTAGCGTTTAGGGACACAATCTCAGATTCTTATGAGCAGTTTTCTATGTGCTTGCCATGATCGATCATGTTGTTAGAATTTTAAAATTTTGGATTGGATGTTGAACTCATGTTGAGACCATAAGCTAAAGGTCAATTTTCTCTCCTAATTTAAACTTCTTTAAGAACCAACGCACCCCACATTTGTATGTATACAATAAATATAGCTTTGCCCAAATCAAGTGCAGTCTACGTTTTTTTTCTAAATCTACTTAACAAATGTATCCCAACCAAACTCTTGTTGTTGCCTCTATGACAAAGTGTTAGCTAGTTATACTTAAACAGACAGTCCCATATCTAACAATGAGTTTATAGTTATCAAAAAGAACCTGTAACATCTGTTCCTGAATGCACCTTAGTCTAGCATCTCCAAAAAATTATGTTAGTGCTCAACATCATAATCTCAGCAAGTCGCAATTCATGAGGCCAGTCAATAAGTCATCATTACCTGTTACTAATGTTCTATTTGGATTAGCCATTGTCACTTGCTACTAGTTTCCTTTTGCTTGCCATGATGGAGCATATTGTCAAAATGTCACATGCACTTGAGGAAGATGAAACTTTTTCTTCCTCATGTGCATGTGACATATCGACAATATAACTTGAACTACCAAAACAATTCCAGACGAGGCCAGTCAATTAGTCATCATGAAAGTCTATTTTTATGTAATCATGCAACTAAACATACTGAAATATAACTTGAACTACCCAAACAATTCTTGATGGACAAAAATGATCAACCTCTCCTCTCTCTCTCTCTCTCTATCTCTCTTTTTCTTCAATACAAAATGATGCCTCTTGGTTTTCGAACACATAAAAAAAGGACATCAATAAATACGATTAAATTCCCAGTGCGGGCACCAAACTCTGAGCTAAACAGGTAGTAGTAGCAGAGTGACGATGGGGAGAGAAAACAAGCAAGAGAGCAGAACAGAACAGAAGAATCTCAACTGATTTCTGGTGTGTGTGACCGCAGAGGAAATCGGACAGTTGGACCTCATGTGACCGAAACGTGTACGTTGCTTTCTCTTTCTTCCACAATCGATCGCTCTGTTTTTTTTTTTTCCCTCTTCCTTTTTTTTTCCTCACCCGAAGAAGCCCGTCTGCCGCCACACGGCGTCGCGGACGCGGCTCATGTCGCGGCCCTTGAGCGTCCTCCCGACGCCCTCCAGCACTGAAGTCGCCACCCTGCCGCTGCTCCCACCTCCGGTAGCCATGTCTCGCCTCTGGATGTACTCGTGCGGGGGCATCCAGACGTCCCCTTCCTCAAATACCACCGCCGCTCCTTCGTCGTCCCTGTTCAACGCCTGCGGCCAAGCCGGGACGTCTAAAGGGGCCGACGAGGCCACTTCGTGACCAATCCTCCTTCGGTTCCTGTGGCCGTGACCGTTCTCATCGGCGCCGAACCCGGCTAAGTCGTGGTACTGGTGCAGCACCCGGGGGATGGGCCCGTCGACAACAACCCCATCGCCGTCGAACGCCAGCGACAACCCGCTCACTGACCTTCCCCTCGACATCCGCCTGCGCTGCTCCCTCCTGCCTTCGGGCTCTGCTGTCGGCTCGCCTGTCTCCAGCCCGTACATGACCGACCAGACATCTTCCTCCACCAGGTCCGGCAGGCCACCTCCCTCGTCGGAGGGATCTCCGACAAGTAGGCGGGAGAAGTCGCCTGACCCGTGCCTACCGTTCCTGGCCATCACGACCTGTCTTGCCGCTTCGGACCTGCAGGTGGCTACTAGAGGGTGGTGGTTTGAGGGGGTATATTCATCGGGCACGGCTGCTGCGGAGAGCCTAGCCAAACCAGGGGACAAGTCACCATCGCATTGTAGTGGCCTTGATGTCGAGAGGGGTGTTTACTTGTAGCTGTAGTTGTAGTTGTGTGCCGGAGTGCCTCCTACCGACCACTATTTATAGCTCTCCCACCACTTTATAAAGCTTCATTTATATCGAATCAGGTTTTTCATCACTTAAAACTTTTATTAAAATTCACTTCACTTTTTTTTTTTTTTTACATTTTCAATACCTCATGAAAACATCGCAACGGTTTAGTCCCAAAACCCATCTGAGGATCAATGTGTACAATGCATTTAGCTGTACACACAGATCTCCATATCTCCAAGTGTTTTGGGGGTTGAATAACTACTGAAAATGCTATCTCTATCAGGACTCATCCAGCGTCAAGTTCAAATACAGAACCGGTCCAATAATGACTCCAACGGCCCTATGAGTCTATGACATGCAACACTCAATTACTCCTATTCCTAATATATGTCACCAACAATCAGCTAAGATATGTATAGTTATGTGTTTTTTCGTTTATTGGTTTTTGTATTTTTATTCACATAAAAAAATTTAGAACGGTTAAATAAGACATAATCTATGATAAAAAAGGTAAATGATATTGTGTAAAAAAATTGTAACAGTTGTAGTAGTGCCAATCGTAATGCTTCCATACACAATAATAATATACATAATAATATAAGTTATTGAGATGGTGTTGTTGTACATTATTTATTTGAGCCATATCCTGTATATTATGGTCCATCTTTGTAAATATTGTCATGTATGAATGAAATTAAGTACACATTGTGGAGATGTGTGTCCAAATATAAGATAGTCGACTATTCCCTGTATTGTCAAATAGTTTTGAGATGAAATTTCAACTAAATTATATATTGTGTTGTTAATTGTCTTTCGAGGAGGAGATTGTTAAGTCGTGTGAGAATGAAATTAATCTTTATGCATCCAAATATAAGACATCGGACTACTCCTCACATTGTCAATTAGTTTTGAGGTCGGACCTTCCCTCTCGATTTCTCCCCTATATCAAATACATTGTTGCCGATCCAAATTTAAATTCTACACCAATTTCTACTCTTTGTTAATTTATAACGATAATATTTATACAGTTGACATTAATATACCGGTACACAGTTCTATGCCCATTGTTATGATGCAAGAGTAGAAAGGATACACATGATAGTATACATCAATCTTGATTGCTACATGAGTGTTATTGTATGATTATCGGGCCGTTAATTTGGTATGTTTCCGATTTTGAGTCGTACTTTTGTTAATGGCAGTGTCTTCATATACATCAGCCCCGGTTAAAACTTGATTTACTACACCACATGGTCAGAATGTGGTTCGCGGAAATGTTAATTCGGAGTTCATCTTATCTCGGAAGTGCAAGTATATAAAGGGAAAAACAAAATCAGATTGCGATGATTTTTTTTGTTTGTCGGTAAGGCTTGTTGTAAGGAACTCCTTACTACCGTATAAGATGAAACTTCTTAATATTATATTCCATCAGTGTTAATTTTTACAGTGCCGTAGTACTCTCTACTAGCATGTCATATACATGTGTTTTTTCTTGTGTTGAATAGATCAAATGTTATTCAAATATACTGTGATTGTTTGATTGATATGTTACTATGATTATTTTAGCTTTACCCGAAACCAGTCAAATTTCTGTCATTGTCGAAGGCTACTTGATCTTGTGAGTTACCGTTGAGCAATGCTTATCTAACAAACCTGGTACCTTCCAATGTATGGAAGTGTACCCCCAGCGGTGCTTCCACAGCAATGTACAAATCCACAACCGGTGTCATGGAGTTAGGGGCTACCTTAGTTTTATCGGAGCCATTTGGCACCCAGCATAATGACTCCAACGGTCCTATGACGACACGGAACACTCCGACTAGTCGTTTTCTTAACTATTTTTTATATTTAATGTGTATAGTTATGTCTATCTAGGTGTATAGTTTTTTATATTTTCTTCATATAAATACTTTTAGAACGTTCTACAAGGACAAATGGTAATAAAACGTAAATTTGCTCTTTTAAATGCATTTGAAACAATTATATTATACTATATACATTGTAATACTGCTCGTTGCTATCAATCAATACACAATCATAGTAGTACACACTTTGGTACAGACAATGCCGTGGTATATTTCTGAGTTTGGGCCATATGTTGCGTACTATGGTCTTTTGGCTGAATAGATCGATGCCACTTAAGATTCAAATTCATACACTAATGTGAACTTTTTGTTGGTTTATAACTATAAATAATTTTACAGGTGACATTGATACACCTAACAATATTCATTGCTACGCCCATTGTTATTATGCAACAGTAAAAAGATGATAAACATAATATGTACATCAATCTTGACTAATATACGAGCGTTCCAGTTCGGTTATTGGGCCATTAAATAAGTATATTTTTTATTTTGATCCGTATTTTTCTGTATGACTGTGTCTTAATTTAAACCAGCCCGGGTTTAAATCTGGAATTAATATATCATATGGTCGAATGTGGTTTGCGGAAGTGTAAGTTTAGAGACCATCTAAATCTCGGTAAGTGCTAATGGAGGGAAAAACAAAATAAGATTACGGTGTCATTTTCTTCTGGGTGAACATTGTTGCATGGAACTCCTTGCTGCGTACAAGAGTAGCTTCTTAATATTATATTCGCTCAATGATATTTTTACAGTGCCGTAGTACTCTCTACTAGCATGTCATATACATTTTTTTTTTTGTGTTGGATAGCACAAATATTATTCAAACGTACCGTGGTTGTCTGATTGTTTAATGCTTATGTGATTATTTTAGCTCTACCCAAAACCAGTCAAATTTATATGTCAATATCGAAGGCTACTAATCTTCTAAGTTATCGTTGAGCAATGTTTTACTAAGTAACCTGGTACAGACATGGAAGGTTGTGACAGAAACATGCCTCGACTCATCTTAATAGTTAAAATTTATTATATAACAAGCACTTACGTGGATCCAACCTTTTGTTTCTTAATGGAAATTATTCACATAAGAATTCAAATAAAATTTGACCGCTACAACATTCAGGCCATTGACTTGTAACGAATATGTTTCACACTAGATAATTTCAACCTTTTGTTTGGGTTAGCACCGCAAGCCCCAAGAATATGTGGATGTACACTCTGTATAAAGCAGCATATTTCATGTTATGAGGGTGACGGATCCATTCTCACCCCATGGCTAGACCCTTGGCCCCAAGAGATGTTAGATATATAGCTGCAAGTCATTTGTTTGTCATGGGTTAAGCTCAATGTATGCAGCTAGTACATAGAGGAAAAGGATAGTGTGTTGTCTTGTGCAAATGGGAAGAGTTTAGTCCTACATTGCTCATTCTTATAACTTTTATGGTATTTATACGTAGGATAACATGTGACACTAGTGTCTAAAGGGTCCTAGGGGAGAGTATGCTCATCCCTTGATGGGTATGGTGATCACAATACACACGCGTGCGCGCCACGCCACGCCTCACCTGACCGGACACGGACACGAGTTCGGGCTCGGGATCGGGCTTGTGGCTTGTGTCTTATGGGAATGTCTTCCGTCTTCTTTTTACACAATGATACAACTACTTAATTAATTATTAATTTAATTAATTATTTCTTTTTGAACGAGATTTATTAATTCTATTTGCAAAGTGTTTGTCTTGCGGTTTTTTTCAAATGTGCACAAGAGTGATCGTGTGATCGTGTCTTAATGGAAATAGAATTTAGGAGCCTAAAAGCCATACATAAGTCTGCCGTCATTAGAGTTAAACACATCTTGTAGATTGTGGATTATGGGAACGTCTTCCGTCTTCTTTTTATACAAGGATACAACTACTTAATTAATTATTAATTTAATTACGAATTTATTAATCCGAATAGAAAAGTGTTTGTCTCATGGCTTTCCGCAAATGTGTACAAAGAGATCGTGTGAGTGCGTCTTAATGGAAATAGGATTTGGGAGCGTGAAAGGCTAAAAATAAGTCGATGGTTATTAGGGTTAAACACATCTTAAAAACACTCAGTTGTCAGCAGTTCGTGAGTGTGCTTTGCGAACCCTAGCGAGAGACATGTACAGTCGTCGCTTCCTGTCGCCTTCTGGAGATTCCCCTCCTACGAGAAGTGTCTTCTCCTTCCTCTCCCTCAAGACACAATCTGTCTGAGTGGTGGTACTTACGATTGCTGAGCTACACTAGTATTGCATACTGATCGTTGTCGAGCTTGAGCAAGATGACAACCTGCTACAGGTTTATGACCGGGTCGACTGAAAGAATGACGTTCATCTTTTTAGACTGTGAGTCACTAATTTCTTGAAGTAACATGTTCGTTTTTCAACGAACAATCTAATCAAAGTTTCTAACTCATTTACTTTCTATTCTGCTACATTGCTTCTTCTTTAGGTTTCTTCTCTAAATCTTTTTGGATTGTTAATAATTTACGACATCTAATGTAAAATCAACAACAAGAGAGCCTTTCTCTCCTCCGTTAGGTCGACCCCTCTCTCAAGTTATGATATGACCTAAATCTTAGTACCTGGCTCACACTCTCAAGGCTCGAGCCATGAATGTCATGGTGAGATTTATCTATCTTCTTCCCCCATCCAGTTGTGATGAAATCCTCTAGGAAAAAAGGGCCTTCAGTTTGAAGGGCGCTTAAGACTCCCAAAGATTGAAATATACTAGAATTAGAATGGGTCATTTAGCTTTGGTCGATCACTAAGTATGATTATACTTCAATCACTGAATGACCAGAGGTGTAGGTTGCTCATAGTTGACATAATCCAAAAGTATGGTTTCTCCCTCGTATCTAGGTGCCATATCTGCAATACAACTATGGAATCTAATATCTCCTCTTTGGCAGCACAAAGATGTAGGAGTTGTGGGTCAAAGCTTGTGCAATTCTTAACCACTCCTTGCAGTACTACAATGAAATCATTAAGAACACCACAAGGAAGGATCATAAGCTTACTCACATCATCATTTACTTTGGTTGGTCAATGATAAGTGCCATTGTATTTCAAAGGCACACGTTTAATGGAGACACTCTTTGGAAAACCAATTAATTCAATTTCAAATCTCTTTCTCTAATGTATAGATAGGTATATGCTTAACTTAGAGAGGTATATGTTTACTATACTTGTACAAACCACCTCTTTTTGAGTTTGAATGAAAGTGTTATACTTACCTAAAATACTAGTATAGATAAATGTACACAATAATACATATAATATACTTCCACAAGGCAATTAATATATAAAATTAACGCACATATAAGCATTGCCATCATAATACCGTGTGTCTCATTTGTAGGCCACTAGTTTGGGTCCAAATTTGCCATTATGAGGATGTTATTCCAGCGCGTTACACTAAATCTTAACCATGAAACACCCAATTAATTTTTTTAGGAGTGCATCTTTGGAGTTAAGTATAAGGTTGAGATTAAATACAACAACAACTTACAGCAACATACTTGGATGCACTAGTATGTGCCATCAAATTTTCATAGTACATACAACATACATAATCTATATAAAAAATTAAAGATCAACCACGCTAAATTTGACCATTATTAGGTTGTTATTGGATCATTTCTAGTTCCATAACATATTTTGTGTATCACTATCTATTTTTCAAATATCTTCTGCGTTGTAATTAATGATGCAAACTATTCAACATGATGCCTATAAGGGTGCTAGATATGAGGAAACAATTTAGATGAGAATTGTAGCCGTTTTAAATCAAACAAAATATGTCATTGCCAAACCTGACATATTCTTTATAAGTTACAACAATTCATTAGTATATATAAAACTTCTCTTCTAACTTCGATCTCCAAATTTGGCACAACTATAAATAGAAAGTAAAATAACAATATTATATTATAATTTTTGAAAAATTGGTAGGGTCCCTTGCTGCCTGATAAAAATTAAATTATTAACCAATGGTAGGGAGGTGAGTCAAATATATTTTTCTAGTGGATCAAACCTAGATCAAGTAAGTAGTGGCTCTTGAGTTGAACCATCCAACCATCCTTTTTCAATTATTATATTAGATAATCATGAACGATATCCTAGTATTATTGATCCAAATCATTCATTTATACCATTTAACTACATAAAATATCTATTCTCATTCTACAATCTTTTTGTTGAGAGAGAGGCTTATTTTCTATTAATAATTAATCAATTGGTGTTATGTATGACAACTTTTAAGAGAAATTCACTTTCAAATATGAGATACTAAATGATTAATGATGTGGTTGTTCCAAAGTGCTTATTTAGGAGTATAAGATGATAATTCCTAGCATGGCCAAATTCAATTTAATATTTTTAGTGAAAGAATAATTGAAAGGTAAAAGAAAATAAAGGGAGGGTACATTGTTTTCTTATACGACTCCTTTAACAATAATAACAATTATCTACATCTCGAAAAAAATGCCTTCACAAAAACCCGAGCTACACATTGGACTGCCACTCATTTTTGTATGACAAAGTCCAATGATCTACAAATAGATAGGAGATAGATGAATGATGTATTAATGTTTAAATGATTTATATCCTTATTCCTTGACTTTTACTTCTCTCAATATATTACATCTTAATATATTAAAAATTACACGTTTTATTTAATAAGGAAGTAAGAGATACACCAGAAACTATATCCAATGCAACTATTTAAAAGTGTTTCCGGTGAATAGATTCAATTATTTGTCATGAATACATTTTTATTTTGTTGCATAATTGTTTGACTACATTACATGAAAACTCTTAAGTCGACATGAAGATGAATCTAATTCAGAGAAGATAGTGCTATATCTAATATCTGAATTTGAGAAAAAAATGGCCCGATATCTGACCAGATATTTGAAGGATATCATATGAAAACATGCATATCAACCCAAACGAGTAGTATCCAAATTTTAAAAAAATATCTGTGATGCAAATAAAAAAAATACATTTAATGTTAACAACTATATAATATATATGAAATGTTAGTATTAGATTAAATATTTATGACATTTGTTGTATATTAAATTTTATATTGAAATAATATACTTTGATAATATATGTATGTAGTTATCATTTTTTTTTCAAACAGATATGTCAATATTTGATATCCAATGTGAAAACTTTAAATCAAAATTCATATCCAAAATCCGTTCTGAATCTGATAGGTTTTGGACTTTTTGTAATATAGGCCTAAATTTGGATGGAATGTGTGGATTGTGGATATCCATTTACATGTCTACTCATGGATAAGGGTGCAAACGTTGTGGGTCTAGCCATACCCATACCCATACCCATACACATTCACATACCCATACACATTTAATTTAGCGGGTTTGGTTCAGTTCTAGACCCGCATAATAAAAATCTAGACTCGTGCAATACCGGTACCCACAATAATAGAGGGCATGCAGTGTAAGTATATAGGTAAGAGGTTCAGTATATATAAATAACATATTATTTATGTAAGAAAAATGATTGTGTTCTATATATTTAAATATAATAAGATATTTCTATTGTATATGATATTAACATGCAAAAGTTATATTAAATAATATGATACATTGAAGATTAGTTGAATTAATTGTTTACATATTTGTAGCCCTCATCACAATGTTTAAGTTATGTAGAATATCATGTAAATATTTTAATTTTAAGTTTACATATGTTTCTCATGATTGTAACTAGAATAGTTAATTCTTGATTAGAAGAATAGTCTCGACCTTATTATGGTTATAGTAGGATATAATCTCAAGAATAAATATAATGACTAGTAAAGTATGATATAAACAACATATTATTTAAACCTTACTTGTGTATAGCGGGTACACGAGTTTAGCGGGTCTGGGTCTAAGCATATCCATTAGTGGAACCATTTACATGCGAGTCTAAGGGTATACAAGTCTACGGGTATGCAGGTACAAAAATTAGGCCCATGATGGGATTTTAAGGGTCCTAATTTGTAGGTATGCAAGTCTACCCATACCCATTTACAACCCTACTCATGGATGGTCCAAGCCACTCCCTATAAAAATATAAAATGAGCTATAGACAAAATATGTAACATCCCAAATTTTGTATCAAACAAGTTTAGAGTCTTAATAGAAATTCTACCACTAATTAAATTAAAATATCAAATCTTAATCCAAAAAGTCCCACATGGAGTGTGTTAAATTTGATTACATGTACCTAAACATGAGTAAGAATAATATATTAACCTTTTTAAATATTGTTTTTTTTTGTCGGTCCAAAAAACATGTTACTGTATTACCAAAAACTTTGGGTACAAAAGAGTTTGCGCCCCCATTACATCCCTGGATGAAGACATCCAAACAACCAGAGAACAAACTAAACACAAGCTACACATTAGCCAACTACTATCAGGGATAAAACATCTGAAAACTAAGAAGGGTCCTAGGACCCCAAAAAAAGAGAACAAGAAACCAAAGCTCTAAAAAGATACAGACTCAGACTACTAGATGCAAAACAGCCCCCAGAAGTCAACCAGCACAACACTAGCATTAACCCCACCTTCAAATTGTGTCATCCTGGAAGTCTGGAATCTGATCAAGTCAAGAAGAAGAAGCTAGTATCTAAAAGAAGCCGAGAGAATCTGTGTTCTTTCATAAGATGAAATGCTTCCAAGCTATAGACTGCAAAGCAAGATGCACCCTTCCATAAGTTGTCCATTATATGATGTCCTTGGTGAGAAAGCAACCACCTATCCCAACACTGGCATTTGAACCATCTCATAAAATGTGAGGAATAGGCAGGTTCCTAGCCCTCTTCATCAACCAGTAGACACCAAATATTGTGACACAACTAGATCACAATCTACCTCAAGGAAGGATTCCCTGCTCAGTAGGAAGGCCGGGTGGACTTGGATCAACCCAGACGATTCCTAGCTGACATTCAGATGTTCAGGCAGAGGCTTGGAACAACTGACAGCAGAAATAACCGCATACACAACAAACGTTGGCAGCAACAACCTGTAAACCTGTCAGACACACAAGGAGTTTTGAACTCCATATCAGCACAACGAACGCCAGGGTGCAAGCAACCTGACCCAACCTTCACACAACAATACCCACACCCACAAAATTAGTGGAAAAGTGAAACAGGCTGCAACATCTAGCTCTCGGACAGTAGACACAGAACCACAACATCAGTTGCCTATCAGATCAGGAACAGGAAACAAAGGGAAGGAGAGGGAAACAACCATTCTTCCTCATCTCTGGGGAAGAGAGGGAAACCTAACTTCCCTTGAACCCCCACCACTAGAAGCGCTTGCTCTCAGAGGCAATCTGTCGACCAGGAAGAGAGTGACCCACCGTGCCTGCAAGGAAACCAACACCACAGAGATGAGTCTGCATCTCCGAGTAGGCCAGGGGAAACCCAGACACCTAAAGAGGATGCCAACATTACTGGAACTGGAACCCGCCATCCCGAGGAGCACCAGGGGCAAAACCGCTCGGAACCCACCCAACTCCATGGCTCAACCATCCAATCGAAGCAGATGAAGGGTGGCGTAGCCCTGAGGCCAGATCTCAGCACAACATCTGGAATAGTAGGAGCAGAGGCGGAAGTGAGGACCCCTACTATCATGGATGGAAACAATAGGAGAGCGAGTACCACCATCCGTCACCACACCACTAGTCTAGGACCTCGTCGGGGGTCGAGGGGGTCGCCGACAGCCTAGGCAGCCAAGCTCCCCTCAGCCGTTGGGGTAGATGGCGCCTGAGAGGGATAAGAGCACGACCTGTTCCTCACCTGCACAATAGAGCAGCACACATAGTCGCAAACCAAGGTGGGGACGTTTCTCTCCAACTGTCTCTCATGAATGGACTGAAGTCGATCAAAACATAAGCCGACCCCCATAGCCAGATCTTGACTAGCGGCGCATCCTGCATCCTTCCACTCCAGGCCAGCCGAGGGGCCCCCGCGATCCAACAAGAATCCGGACAAACTACATGGACTCATATCCCATATCTTAGGAGAAGCTCTGACAATCTCCACACTTCTAAAAGAAGGACCAAGGGGAGGGCACGCCTGAGAACGGCGCCCCTCCCCCCGATAGGGGAAAACCCTAGAGAGAAGAAGGAGCTCCCCCTTTTTAAATATTGTTAATATGACAATAACCATATTTTACTTGATACTCATCAAACATACTTAAAATATGGAAAATAATAAAATAATAATTTTCTAGAGTCTACATTACACTTGTGGTCCAAATTTGGGTTTAATCGAACCTAATTTGACCCCTCTAATGAATTTGAAAATATTTAATATAGTTGTAACCCTAAATATGTATTTATGCATTTAGATAGCCTATATATAACTAATTCTACAATTTAATTGATGTCATGTGCCCCTTTTTCTCAACCGCTCTGGGTTAGACTATGGAACCCGTGGTGGTGAGACTTATCTCTCTCACCTGAGTCCTCGTCTCACTGGACTCCTACATCAACCGCTACCCGCATCCTTGTTTTCCTCTCTCTCCACAAATTCTCCACAAGAACAAAACCCTCCACCAAATTTGTCTCATTCTCCCAGACTCTCTGGCCGGCCTAAATCGCGCGTCCTAAAATTGGAGGCATATTTTGGGGTAGTCGAGCCTTCGCATTTATAACCCGAATCCTTCTAGGCCCCCGCAACTTTGTTTACGGGGTCGAAGTAGTCATACGGGGTCGAACACAGGGACAAGGTGGGTTGTGTTGGCAACTCTGAATCGACACTCTACACTCCGGGGGGTATAAAGAGATATTAAAGTTCCCCGAAGGGGAACAACAAGATGTCACGATAAAATCAAAGAAAACTATCTCCAACCGGAGTTACAAGAAAGATTAAGATTTTGTCATTTAGCAGTTTTTAGGGATTTTCATGCAACAGAAAATAGAGAGATAAACTGCAGTTAAGGCGTAATGCAAGGGACAAGACTTCAGTAAGACAAGCGGTAGCAGTATCACCCTGCACCCCTCCTCTCAGAGCGGGTGCCTCTAACCAAGCTTCAACACCCCTCTCGAGGTTGCTGGGCTCAAGTTAGAGTGGAATGATACTAAAACAACTCCGTTCCGGGCACTCTCGTACTCCAGAATCGGACTGAACACTAGAGCCACAACCCAACTCTCGAAGTAGTTGCGACGGGAAAGACGATTCGGTAGCTAAGCGAAACGCGATCCGAAACATGCAAGCTAGAGTTCAGATATCCAACGCAGCAGTTACCCAATCATAAGGCATTAAGCATTAAACAAATAACAATCAAGCATTTCTATTTCCATAAGCAATAAGGGTCTTAATACAATGCTGAAGTAAAGAATTAAATAAAAAAATTAAAGATAGATGTCACCTTCTTGATGTGGAAGGACGAAAAACTACTACTACTCCCAGCCCGATACCGTCCAGGGACCTATCCCGGTACAGCCGTGTCGGGCGGCACGAACTCTCGAACGGCACGCCTGACGGACGACTATATCGTTCGAAGACCCTGGCCGATACGCTCATGTCGGGCGACACACCCTCTCAGGCGGCACGACTGACGGGCGGAGCGTATCGGGTTCGGTATCGTGTCAGCCATGGATTTACATATACTACTGTCGGGCATTGCTGTCAGGAACTCGTGTCGCGTATCTACATCGGCCGATATCGGCCCTCAGTGTCGTCCGGTACAGTCCTAGGTGAACCGATCCCCTCCCTCTCGGGATGAGGAAGAGCTCACCTAGTGTCACCTGGTACGAGCACTGGGGTAGGATACGGTTGCTCTCGCACTTCTCTCGCAGATAGCTCAAGTCCCCAACTGTCCGAACTGTGAACTGGCCAGCCGTCCCGACCTATCCAACTTGTCTTTTCGGCTTCCTGTAGCTGTTATTTATAGTCAGCTGGTTGGTGACAAAACATGGTGCTCGAAGCACCATGTAGCTCCCTTATACGCCGGTTGATGGATGTGGATGGCCGATACACGCATATCTCGGCGCGAGGTGCTGGCTATTGGTCACGTGGTGGGCGGCACGCCTGCCGGTGGGTGGTCGTGTCGCTCGACGAGCTAGGTCGTCGATGCGGCTTTGGCTCCCTGTCGGGTAGAAGGTGTGTCGGTCGGCACGTCCCCTTTGCAAGGTGCCCTTCTCCGTCGATCATTCTTGTGTCGCCCAACCCCTGTCGGGTTGGGTAGTATCGGGCGTCAGGAAGGTCGAGACAGGCTTAGACTTATTGTGGGCCGGAATCGGCCTTATTGCACAAAAACGAGGAAAACTCTGTAGAAGATAGGAAAAAGTGGAATAAGAGCATTGCTTGGCCAATTATTGTGAAAATGCTAATAAAATAGAGGAAAATAGCAGAAAAGGGTAGTTTTGATAACAGAATAAAGGGCAAAAACGTCACAAAATTTAGTGTTATCAACTCCCCCAAACTTAGCTTTTTGATTGTCCTCAATCAATATTTAAACTAAACTTTGTGTTACTTCTTCTTGCATAGCAAAACTTTAAGGCTAAAGGATAGCACAAGATTTGCGATGTCTTGGAGGTAATGCTGTCTTAATGCGAACAAAAGACCTTGCCCTACTTGCCTTATTATTTAAGTAAAAATTTTCTTCTCCACAGCTTCATCGAGACTTTGGTGTATGATTCCGAAGTTAGCTTCCACACCAAACAACTTTATTTTAGGGGTAGAAAGTTGTGTATAGGGTAGGCTAAGGCTTTTTGGGATTTTCTTCTTGTTTCCCATCAGTCCATCCAGGTAAGGGTCCGTTAACGGGCAAGTGGTCCCTGCAGTCCAAGCCAGTTGGCTTTAGAGCAGTGATTTCACATCCTACGTACCACTGCCTCAGATCTACCATGCCTAAAGATGGGTACTTTTGGAAAACAAGTGTGTATATATATATATTTTTTTCTTTTCTTTTATTGGGCACAACTCTCATGCTTTTATTCACGCTCATAAGGCTTCTTTCTCTTTTTGGGATTTTTGCTGGGTAAGGGAGAACAAAAGAGATATCTGCTGTTTGGGCAGCTTTTTCCTTCTCCATACTCGTCTCTTAGCTGTTTGCGAGATTATTATTTTTCGAAAATTTTTGGATGGCAAGGCACAATCTTTTGTTTGTTTGAGACAACATTATCAGAAAGATATGACAGAACTTATAACTCGTTAAATATACAGAAAGTAGACTTTGCAAGAAGTCACAATAGGTTTTTTTTTATTATTATTACAACAACTTTGTACATATGCATAGGGACAGAAATATGCAAAGGAAAGATTTTTGTAAATTTTTATATGGCATGCATGCGTGCATCAGATATACAGGGAGCTATAAGGGCACATCAGGTAAAAGAGGATGAATATCGTAGAAAGCTTGAAGAGATAAAATTTTTATACCTCCCTCACTGGCATACCCCCCCAAACTTACTTTCTACTCTGTCCCAGAGTAGAGAAGAAAGCAAAAGTGAGGTAAAGCTTAGCCAGTGAGGGTTAGCTTCCTGATGTGCTGCAAAATGCTCCTACGAAATTGCAGCATGCCATTGGGAGGTTGTCTAGCGGGTTCGCTTCGGCGGTGTAGCGGTTGAGTGTGAGCTTAACCCTCAAAATTCACTTCTGGCCCACCTTTTCTTCACATCTCCGTTGTAAACATAAACAAAGGGACTGATTATCCTTCCCTAGTTTAGTTCCCAGGAGTGTGTAGTCAGGGTGGGCCCTCTCTCTTACGAGGACGGAACTGAGGTGCCTCGAACTTGTTCAAAGGCCTTGGTTGCCGCACTCATAGCTAGGCGACTCGCTATTGGAGCTACCAAATCAAGAGGAATCTTCCCTTCCATTGTTGTTGCCGTTTCTGCCCGACAGTTGTTGCTGATCCCCGCGCCGAGCTTGCTGGCGCGGTAGGTGGTTTGCTCCATACGAGCCATACCTGTTATTTAAAATTTATTTATTCATCCGTTAGGCAAGAAAGATGAAAAGAAAGAAAACTTATTAAAACTGGGCGATAAGTGATCGGACGACACGATGTTGTCGCGCGATAAGGATCGACGCCCGACACAGGTGTGTCGGGCGATTCGAGGTCACATGAAGCGAAAACATGACATCGCCGTGAGAAGCATGACGCCCGATACGAAACATCGGGAAAACGCTATCGACCGGCGTTATGCGCGAAAGCATGTCGGGCGATAGAAAATCTGTAGGTCAAGCGAACCCGATAAGCGTCTCGATTAGAGATACTGGCGTCGGGCGACAGGGTTATCGACCGATAAACGTGTCGGTCTACGAACCTATCGGACGACAAGCCAGGTCGTTTGGTAAGAAAACAACAGGCCGGACGATACGCCTCACACGATACAAAACTTGTGCCGGGCGAGAGATAACGTGTCGGGAAAAAGGTGTGTCGGGCTATACCTTTGCTCTCAGGAGGCATCGCCCGATACCAGGGCGAAGGCAAGATGGCCGACACACGAGCGAAAGGGAGGATCACTGCATGCGTTTCCGGTGGCAAAAAGGAGAAAATGATAGCTAGCCCGACACGAAGAAACCTCCACGCTATTTATAGAGAACCCAGCTGGGGGCAAAACGTGCAAAACATGGCGCGCGTCAGGTGTCTTAGTCACGCTATTCCCGAGACGCGAAGTCCCATCGGTCAGTCCAAGGGTCATCCGCTGCCCTTGCGACGCCCGGGGCGAGGCTGCCCGATACAAGCGGTTCTACGCCCAGCTGGTCGAAACGGTAGAAAAGCGGGCGGTCAAAAGGCCAAAACTAAACCTGTGTGAAGTAAAAGGCCATTGCAGGGTAAAACATCATTGGTATAGAGAAGGATCTCCTACCTCAGATGGTATTACTCCTCAATGCTCCGCAAAACACAGCGATGACCCATAAAACAAAAAGAGTCAGCACACGTGCGCATGTACTGACTTGGGCCTTATTACAGTCCATAATGGTTTTTTTTCCTTCAGAGACATCAATCAGCGCCCTCCCTGTTGCCAAGAAAGGGCGTCCGAAGATGATCGGACATCTAGGATCTTCAGCTGTGTCGATGACGACGATGTCGCAGGGAATAAAGAAATCACCGACCCTAATCGGCACATCTTCGATAATGCCAACAGGTCTTTTGAAGGAGTTATCCGCCAGTTCAATCCGCATATTGGTTCGAACTATGTCGGTCAAACCCATCCTTTGTGCGAAACTTAAGGGCGTGAGGCTGATGCTTGCTCCCAAGTCCGCTAGACCCTTCCGCTCGACATTGTCCCCGATGGCGAATGGGATTGTGAAAGCTCTGGGATCCCTTCTCTTAGTCGGCAAGCCGGGCTGTACGAAGGCAGAGGAAGTAGAGGCCAGGTACACTGTCTCTATCCTACCTCCCTTTCTTTTCTTCATTATTAGATCTTTGAGAAACTTGGCGTATGTGGGCATCTCCTCCAAAGCGTCAAGGAAGGGGACTTCAAGATGCAGCTTCCTGATCGAGTCCATGAACCTTTCGTGCCGCTTTTTAAGATTTGCCTTGATCAGCTTGTACGGGAACGGTACCCTGGGAGCATAAGGATTCCTCCCACCAGATGGCTCATCGGACGGTCTCGGCGCAGGCTCTTGGGCTTCTGCAGGCCTACCTCCATCTCCTGCTGGAATGGCATCCTTGGGCCTTTTCTCAGGTTCCGGTGGGGCTTCATCAGCGCGCTCTACTGTCTTTCCTGATCTAAGCACTGCCATTACTGCAGTTTCAGGGTGAGGGAGCATTTTTCCTGCAGGGTTCTTCATCAGAGCAGCCATTTGAGACAGCCGTTGATCGACCTCCCATTGGCGCATCTGCAGACTCGCCATCTGGTGTTGCATGGAATTCAGAGATCCAGGGCTGGTAAGCGTCCCCTGTACCAACTGGTTGATGATGGTGTCCTGTCTTTTTATGTAGGTGGAAAGCTGACCAACCCAATTAGGCCGGGTCGCCTTCTCGCTTTGGCTCTGACATTCGCCCTCAGAAAGGGGTTGCTCACAACGAGGCATGGTATCAAGGTTCGGTGGAGCAGGTTACAGCTTTGCAGGGTACCTGAAATATCATGAGAAATCAAGTTAGAACACAGAGTTATTTGGTTCCGGCAAAGAATAATGCTTAAAGAAAAAGAAAAAGAAAAAGAAAGAGAGGTGCTGTCAAGCCTATTTCTAAGCTTGAGGCACGAGAGTGTAGTTAGTGGATTCGGATTCGTCAACAGTGCCATTTGCCTTGTCCCCGACAACGACGCCAGAAAGTTGGCCGGCCTAAATCACGCGTCCTAAAATTGGAGGCGTATTTTGGGGTAGTCGAGCCTTCACATTTATAACCCGAATCCTTCTAGGCCCCCGCAACTTTGTTTACGGGGTCAAAGTAGTCATACGGGGTCGAACACAGGGACAAGGTGGGTTGTGTTGGCGACTCTGAATCGACACTCTACACTCCGGGGGGTATAAAGAGATATTAAAGTTCCCCGAAGGGGAACAACAAGATGTCACGATAAAATTAAAGAAAACTATCTCCAACCGGAGTTACAAGAAAGATTAAGATTTTGTCATTTAGCAGTTTTTAGGGATTTTCATGCAACAGAAAATAGAGAGATAAACTGCAGTTAAGGCGTAATGCAAGGGACAAGACTTCAGTAAGACAAGCGGTAGCAATATCACCCTGCACCCCTCCTCTCAGAGCGGGTGCCTCTAACCAAGCTTCAACACCCCTCTCGAGGTTGCTGGGCTCAAGTTAGAGTGGAATGATACTAAAACAACTCCGTTCCGGGCACTCTCGTACTCCAGAATCGGACCGAACACTAGAGCCACAACCCAACTCTCGAAGTAGTTGCGACGGGAAAGACGATTCGGTAGCTAAGCGAAACGCGATCCGAAACATGTAAGCTAGAGTTCAGATATCCAACGCAGCAGTTACCCAATCATAAGGCATTAAGCATTAAACAAATAGCAATCAAGTATTTCTATTTCCATAAGCAATAAGGGTCTTAATACAATGTTGAAGTAAAGAATTAAATAAAAGAATTAAAGATAGATGTCGCCTTCTTGATGTAGAAGGACGACAGACTACTACTACTCCCAGCCCGATACCGTCCAGGGACCTATCCCGGTACAGCCGTGTCGGGCGGCACGAACTCTCGAATGGCACGCCTGACGGACGACTATATCGTTCGAAGACCCTTGCCGATACGCTCATGTCGGGCGGCACACCCTCTCAGGCGGCACGAATGACGGGCGGAGCGTATCGGGTTCGGTATCGTGTCGGCAATGGATTTACATATACTAATGTCGGGCATTGCTGTCAGGCACTCGTGTCGCGTATCTACATCGGCCGATATCGGCCCTCAGTGTCGTCCGGTACAGTCCTAGGTGAACCGATCCCCTCCCTCTCGGGATGAGGAAGAGCTCACCTAGTGTCGCCCGGTACGAGCACTGGGGCAGGATACGGTTGCTCTCGCACTTCTCTCGCAGATAGCTCAAGTCCCCAACTGTCCGAACTGTGAACTGGCCAGCCGTCCCGACCTATCCAACTTGTCTTTTCGGCTTCCTGTAGCTGTTATTTATAGTCACCTGGTTGGTGAGAAAACATGGTGCTCGAAGCGCCACGTAGCTCCCTTATACGCCGGTCGATGGATGTGGATGGCCGATACACGCATATCTCGGCGCAAGGTGCTGGCTATTGGTCACGTGGTGGGCGGCACGCCTGCCGGTGGGTGGTCGTGTCGCTCGACGAGCTAGGTCGTCGATGCGGCTTTGGCTCCCTGTCGGGTAGAAGGTGTGTCGGCCGGCACGTCCCCTTCGCAAGGTGCCCTTCTCCGTCGATCATTCTTGTGTCGCCCAACCCCTGTCGGGCTGGGTAGTATCGGGCGTCAGGAAGGTCGAGACGGGCTTAGACTTATTGTGGGCCGGAATCGGCCTTATTGCACAAAAACAAGGAAAACTCTGTAGAAGATAGGAAAAAGTGGAATAAGAGCGTTGCTTGGCCAATTATTGCGAAAATGCTAATAAAATAGAGGAAAATAGCAGAAAAGGGTAGTTTTGATAACAGAATAAAGGGCAAAAACGTCACAAAATTTGGTGTTATCACTCTCCCATCCCAATATTGAGGGGGTTTGGTGACCTAGAACTCTGAGCTCTAGGAGCTGCCAGAACCGGTCCCCTGTTTCAACATCCATGGAACACCCTGGACTTCACACACCTTCTTTTGTATATATAGGCCACCGAATATGACCCCATGTCCCTGAAAAACATATAACAAGATGGCTTGTTCCCAGAAGTTTGGCCGAAACATTTACCTATGAAACTAAGCATGACTGTGCTCAACCCTTCACCAATACAACAAGACTAGATTTTGGAACCCGTTTCTACTCCATAGATCAACTCTGCGGACTCCCAAAAAGCTTTTGTGCACATTGATTTGGTGCCTTATCAGGTATTTGGATATTTGAACTTTTTCACCTAGTTCGGGTCCTTCTCTGCAATTCATTTCACTGGATCTCTCTTATCCTTGGTTCCTCACCTCCTACTTTTGATGACATGTGTTGGGCATGCCCAAGTCTCTAGTTTCCCCAAGCTTGTCTTCCCTTCCCCCATCCGGCTCGCCTCCTCCTGGCCAACCATGGTGGAACTCCACCCAAAGGCTTCCGGTCGCCAACTGGAAGCTTGTGTCTAGGCTTGCTAGGTTGGGCCAACAATGAGGAAGGTGTCTGACACCTTGGCTCCTAATGGCAAGAGTCATAGGTGAGTTTTGGATTTTGTGTTGATGATCCTATGTCGTGTAATCTTCTGAATTCATGAACAAGACGAACCAGGTGATCCAATGTGGTGATTTTCCATGTCTACCTTGATGTTCTCTTTCATCAATGTCTTTACACCTAGGGGTGATTTTAGTTATTTCAACCCTTTTTTTGTTATTGAACATGCATCTTATGCAGAGGATAACTGGTTCAGGTGACCAAATTTGATTGGTCCACACAAATGTGGCCCCGACTCTAGTGGGGATCTCTTGTGGATAAGATGTTATACATGGGTTTTCCTTAAATTCTGATTGGCTACTTCAAAAAGTCAATGTAATCAATGACTCATAAAAAAATGTGATAAAAGATGTTTTGGAAAGATTTTCCAACAAGGAATACGATTTTCAGGTTTTAAAATCCTAGTTCAACAATTTCAAACCTCATTTTCCTAATAAACAAATATTAGGATGACTTTTTGAAGTTAACGACCTAGGTAAATCAATGACCTAGGGTTTTGGGTGACTATTAAGATGATACTTAATATGAATCATGTTATTTCATGAAACTTAGAAATTAACTCAAGATCTGAGAAACTAATTTAGGACTTACTTTTCTCTAGGTAAGCGGGTCATGCCATTATGTATATGTACCTTCGGTGAATTGTATGTTATGTATGATTTATGATTATCCTTTAAATTCCAAGTTAATGAACGAAATTAAGATAATGGTCCAGCCTCAAATTTTATTATTGCATGTTGTTTGTTATATTCATAAATTCATATGCTTATCACTTATGCTCATTAGTTTATTTCTATGATCATGTAATGATTAAGACATTGAAGAAAGAATAATGTGAACCATGTAATGTTAATTTTAAGATTATGAGGTATTTTACTTTTATGTCATTGATGAGCACATTGATGCAACTAAGATGAGCCCTAACCGTCCTGGTGAAAACTTTGGTGTAATTATTAGATGAGGACAATTTACATTGATGGTAAGATAAGAATAATGATGTTAATGATTAAGATAAGAGAATTTAGTAACTTATAATATACTTCTCACAATGATGGACCTTTATGACCGTTATGGGATTCCTAGCAATGATGGACTTTCCGAGCATGATGTTCCCCATGTGGGAAATTATAGAGAGAATGCATATAATAATGTTTCTAAATTCATTGATGTAATGAAAGATAAAGTGTAATGATAACTCATAATTTTAAGCCATGTCAAGTTTATTTCATTTGAACTATATATGCTTATTTTTCAGTTCTTATAAAATATTTAGTGCCTCTTACTTACATTGTTAATTTGTTTTGCATGACCACGGGACGAGATGTCCCTAGATCAAGGAGCAAGAGGGAGCTGAAATGAGCCACTCAATGTAACTAACATTAAAGGAGACTTTAGTTTGGTGGGATGCCATCTACCACTCAATAATTCATCTAGTCCAATTTTTATTTCATGTCTTAGATTTTCTTAGCCTGCTTGTATTAGGTTTGAAATCAAGATGAGACAGTTTATATTTTTTCTTTTAAGAATAATATATTTATTTCACTACTATGTATATCATGTTTTGTGATGTTCCTCCAAGACGAGTCACTATTGTTATGGACAACATAGGGTTTTCTTATGTTGATATATATGTGCTTGGAGGGGTGTCACAAAATATCACCTTATTGTAGATGTTTTTCATATTTATTACAACTCAAATATTATACCCTATAGACGAAAAGAATTAAGCAACATCCCAACATAAAATATCCACAAAAATTCCATATTTCAACATGCATGATAAGTCACAAAAAAAATGTTCATATGGATGAAATGCATGAAAATGGGATTCATGATTTATATGCTTCATTTGCTTAAAGAATATTGAGAGCAATGGTCATATATTGTTTCAAAGCCCTTGCACTATATATATTTGAATATTAATTACAACAACACAATAACATCAACATATATAATTATGATATCACTCTTTACCATTTATAAAATTCTGACTCTTGCCAAGATCTTCACCTAAAATTGCATGTTATGCATTAGCTTCTTGTATATTTTGAAACATTTGGATAGAAAGAAACAATAAGATATATAAGATTATAGCCAATAGCTACTATTTTAAGTTTTGAAAAATAAATATTATTAGTAGGTGATGATGGTTCGGTTCACTAAGGTAGGGCTGTCTATAAATCCTATTTTATTTTTGATGTTGCTGACACATCAATTTTGGTTGAAGTTATCAACTTCAAACAGGATGCCTATATGATCCAGTCCTCATGATGACTGTGAATCCTTGATCTGCCACTCATTTCACCAGCTTGACACTTTTGGTTATGAATGAAGTCATATTTATTTAACCCATGGTGCTTAAGACTGGTAGCCCCACCCACCTAACGTTGTTGTCCTTATCCTTTTTTTCTTGTGATAGTGGGTTGTATTAAGGAAAACCCACCCTAGCTACTTTGAGCTAGCCTCAACTCGTGATTTTATTATTTATTTTCAATTATTAAGTTAGGGGTTTTATCCCTTTTTGTTGTTTTTGGTTATGATAGTCACCTCAAGTGCCCCCCCCCAACAACACACACACACATGTTGTGTATGTGTAGTCATACACTGCACCTATGAGTTTTTGCTAATATATGAAGAGTTTAACAAAGAACGACGTCTCACCATTTGCCTATCATCCCTAATAAACCCTTACTATATGTTACTGGAGTTTTTTATGATGTAACAAGTCACTACATAGGCTCCTTTCTTATACTGCTAAACATTTTCTATGTTTTAAAACTTATGCAACACATTTCAATAAGAGATATGCTATATGGAGTGAGAATGGGACCAGATCCTAGACCCCATTTTGTCCTTATTAGTTGCTATCACGTTAATTTGGGAATCACGTACAACAGATGCGATGATGGGACAATAGTATTGGAAAGAGAGAGGGTGGGTGGAGGGCTAGAAAGAGAGAGGGAAGAGAGAGAAAGAGAGGGGGGGAGGGAGTGAGGAGAGAGGAGTGGCCGGAGGAGAGAGAAAAAAGAAGAGAGAATTTTATTTTATTAATAACTTTCAATCCGTGATGTATTTTTTGACAAAATAAAAAGCGTTAGATTCTTTATCAATAATATTTTCTAACTAGACCAATGTCAATGTAGTTTTGAGAAATTTAATACACACTCTAAAATTGATACAAAATATTTATTATATTTGGTCCAATTTTTATTTTTTAAGAAATATAAAATAATTTTTTTCTTTAAATAGTTTTAAAAAATAGTTTTTATCTCCAGAGAAATTTTTTGTTTTCCCTAGTAAATTTTTCTTGTTATCCCTAGTAAATGTTTTGTTATCGCTAGAAAAACCTTTTGTTATCCAAATAGTATATATTTTTTAAAATTAGTAGTTATCTATAGAGAATGGTTTTGTTATCTCTAGCAATGTTTAGTAGTTATCTATAGAGAATGGTTTTGTTATCTTTAGCAATGTTTCTTGTTATCCCTAGTAAATATTTTGTTATCTCTATACAAACTTTTTGTTATCCAAGTAGTATTTTAAAAAAAAAATAGTTGTTATTTATAGAGATTGGTTTTGTTATCCGTAGTAAATATTATGTTATACCTAGAAAATGTTCTTGTTATCCTTGGTTAATGTTTTATTATCTCTAGACAAACCTTTTGTTATTCAAGTAGTATATTTTATTTTGAAAGATTAGTTGTTATCTATATATTTTTTTGTTATCCCTAGCAAATTTTCTTGTTATCCCTGATAAATGTTCTGTTATATAAATGTAGTCAAACTTGTTGTTATCCAAGTAGTATTTTTTAAAGTTGGTTGTTATCTATAGAGAATGTTTTGTGTTATCCTTAGCAATTTTTCTTGTTATCTCTATTAATTTTTTTGTTATCTCTTGTCAATTTTTGTTTTGTCCAAGTAATAATTTTTTTTAAAAATTAGTTATTGTGTCTAGAGAATAGGAGAGAAGTAGTGCCATTAATTTTTTAAAATTAATTGTTATCATTGATCCAATCGTTGTTATTTCTAATTTAGTTTGCTATTACCTCTAATCTAATTTATTATTATTTTTTGGTCAAACTTGCTATCATAGGAGAGAAGTGATGTATAAGAATCTATATTTTTTTAAAAATATCAACATTAGTCTTATCAGAATGCATTTTTAATCAGAAATATACCATTTTTATTTCATTTAAAAGTACATAATAGTTTGAAAATTATTAGCAAAATAAATATCTCTCTCTTAATTTTTCTCTCTTCATACAACCACTCTCTCTCTCTCTCCAGTCCTCTCTCTCACACTTTCTCATTTTCTTTTATCAACATTAGTCTTATTAGAATGCATTTTTAATCAAGAATGTAATAGTTTTTATTTCGTTTAAAAATACATAATAGTTTTAAAGTTATTAGAAAAATAAATATCTCTCTCTTAATTTTTCTCTCTCCGTACAACCACTCTCTCTCTCCAGTCCTCTCTCTTACACTTTCTCATTTTCTTTTATCGACATTAGTCTTGTTAAAATAAATTTTTAATCAAGAATATAACAATTTTTATTTCGTTTCAAAATACATAATGGTTTAAAAGTTATTAGCAAAATAAATATCTCTCTTTTGATTCCTCTCTCTATATTTGCAACACGTTATATTTTCCAAAAATATGTCGACATTAATCTTATTAAAATGTATTTTTCATCAGGAATCTAGTGGAATTTATTTTGTTAAAAAATATATAATAGTTTTAAAATTATTAGCAAAACAAATATATCTCTCTTGATTTTTCTCTCTCCTTACACCCGCTCCCTCTCTCTCTCTCACCCAACCAGCAAGTGGTCCCATCGTCAGCCACTCTCTCTCCCTCTCTCTCTCTCACCCAGCCAACAAGTGGTCACGTCGGCCGCAGGCACAATCCTTAGACGCAGCGCATGCAACAGCTGAGCCCGACGCTAACAGCCAAATGAAGTCCCAAATCTGGGCTGGGATTGAGACTACATAGCATTTTCCTTTCAACAAAGGGTAGCTTCTTAGCGTAATGATTGAACCAGTCAATTCCAAATTATAGGAGCTAGCAAATTGCAAGAGGTACAGTTGGTACTTTTTTTTTCCTTCATGAAGATTCGAAAAATTTATTATGCTAAATAGAGAACTGGTCCGTCCTAGTCCTCGTTAAATATCAAGACGAGCAACCACCTTTTGGTAAGCTCGACAGACCAATGTTCCCTAGTGTTCCCTTGCATTCATTTTTTTTCTCGCCGCATATTTATTATGGTAGATCTTCGGCCAAACATGCAAATTTCTGCTTGTTGTTGTTGCAGTTTATGAATCTGCAGCAAGTCGAAGGACGAGATCCTGCTGGCGTTGTCAGGGAATCCGAATCTTCCCCCGAGTTTCCCGATTCCAAATATTGTTGAACTGAAATTCCTCCAATATAATAACTTCCACCACGTTTCCTTTAAGCCCTGCCCTACCATGTTTCCTATTAGGCATGCCTCTTTCCTCTTTAGTTTTCGGCCGGCAGCTTCGCCATCGACCCAACATCACAGGCACTACAAATCTGCATGAATTTATTGGATTCTTTTAACGGCAGCATGTTTAATTTGGCCAACAGATGCCCACTACGCCATAATCGTGCCTCTAAAAACCAATTAACTAGGGACAAGACATCAAAAGCCTACTATAGACGACGTACCAAGTGATTCATGTGTTTCCTCCTGCATGTGCAGGGCATCGGTGCATGTAGGGCAGATTGGACGAGCTCTGCTCTAGTTTAGTTGCCAATGGTTGGGTGGGTATTTGTTTATGTGCGTAGGGAGATCACCGACCAGTGGAATGAAGGGGGCTGTTTAGTATTGGTTGCATGTGAACCACAGACACACGTTTGATTCTTATTATTATCCGAAGAGAAGAAAAAGATTACGATAAAACGGTGCTGAGTTTATTGTAGGAATTAATTTGGATTTTCATAAGATTCCCCACTAGAAGGTTGTTCAAGAGAATAATAAGCTGCGCGGATGAACAATCACGCTTTTAGTCAAAAGAAGTGGGCGTGTCCTTATATGTTTATGCGTCACTGCCTTGATTTAGGCTGCGTTTCATATATGGTTATCATGGATATATTACATATTAACTTTATGCAAGATGACTACTGAGAAATAAAATGTTAGTGTCCTACTTCTTCTCCACCTAGCCAAGGAGGGACAATCTCTAGACAACGAGGAAGAGGGAAGGGGTCCAAAAGGTTTGTTTACATGGAAGATGGGAGGTTTATATAGCCATGGGTGAGAGAGAAGATAAGGCTAAAGTGTCCTACTAAGCTTGCCATGTGTCCATGGCCTAGGGACATCACGTCCATGCAAGAAACAACTCCATCAGTTGAGGGAGTGTTATGACCCCATCTTCCGATAACCTCCAATTAAGGGAGACCGAAAGGTTGAAGCCGCACCAATAAAATTCCGGATCAAAGGTTCGACATATAACCAAGAACAATTATTAAATTCTAACATACTATGCTGAAGAAGGGTAATAAAATTTTTCTTTATCATACCTTTGAAAAGTTGGAAGTACTAGACTTCTATCCACAAAAGAACTACTCTAACTAACTCCTCCTTGTTCTTTAGTTCTTGAATTCACAATGTGTCACTTTACTGTTTTGTGCTTTGAAATATGTACCTAAACCGCCGACAAACAAAACAACGGTCAGTCGGTATGTGGAGGAAACAATAATCAAGCAATTATGCTAACAATGTAATCAAGCAATTAATCTTTTAACAATCAAGATTATGTTTTAAACGATACATCTCAATCCATACATATTCCCAACTCTGTGAGTTCCTGCAGTGAACCTTCATTATACCTCTGTAAAGGTAGAGTCGCATGGCACTACTCCAGGTAGCCCAATATCTGACTCAATGTGACTTGATGGTCCTACCACAAGGGTAGCCATGTACTAAGTCAAACACAGACCTGATGACCTCTCCAATAGGCAGCCATGTACTAGGTCTCCTCATGACCTGATGGTCCTACCCATTAGATAGCCATGTACTAGGTCAGACCTGATGACCTCTCCAATAGGCAGCCACGTACTAGATCTCTTCAGACCTGATGGTCCTACCCATTAGATAGCCATGTACTAGGTCGTACACAGAGGGAACCAAGATCTGAGCATGTAGGCATATACATTTTGTGATAATCATAGTCACTTTATAGTTGCATGAAATAAATAGACATTCAACAGTTTATTTCAAGGAACCGGTAAATCATTCGGAAATCGCCGGGAAACTAAAGCGATTATTCATAAGCGTAACCACATACCTTTACTTGCACTTTTCAAGATAATAATCCAATCAACAAGCAATGAGGAAGAGAAATCCTGAAATAAAAGTACCAATTCCTTTTATTAATACTTATCCAATTTCATCATTCAAATTAGGATTCCAATTCCTTAATTAGGGTTTCTTCTAGAAATTAGGGTTTTTCATCATTACCATTCTTAATTTATCATTCTTCATAAAACACCTAATTTCTCATTGAATTTCCTTTATTAGACAACGGATTTCCTTATTTCATAAAAATATGGTTTTTATCTCCTTTTATCCCAAATTCGGGTTTCCATGCAAATTAACCTTCTTTTGAACATAATAATTCCAAGTTAAGCATTTTTGCATTCAAATAACAAATTAAACTATCATTCATCATTATCAGAGTCAAACTTGTCAATTTGACTTGTTAAAATACCAAATTACCCTTTCAACATCCTATTAGGGTTTCTTATCAAATTTTTAATAAACTTTATTATCCAAATAAAGTACTTTTGCAAAACTAGGTGGAATTAGGTTCTGGAATTATTTTTATTGCATTCCTTGCATTTTTCTTTGCAACTTTCATATATTAAGTTTTCTCATATGAGTTTTCTATCAATTTCTATTAATTTCACAAGGAAAATTAGTTTTTCTGAATATTCGTTAGAGATAGGAAATTACCGAAAAACGTTGACCGTTCGATCGGTGCGCCCTTTGGTCCGCACCTTGATCTGACGCCCAACATCGCGCGTGCCTTCTAGCAAAGCCGCCCCTCCTTCAGAGCGTCGGATGCGACCGAGACCACCGTGGTCTCTGATCGGACGATCAACGGGTCGTCATCTACCTCCGTTCCAGCAAACCTGCGAGAGTCAACCTTAGGGTTGAGTCCGAGTTCTCGACCTCTAGAGCTCGCGCCACAAGGCCAGGGAGCGCCGTCTCTCTCCTCCGAACTTGACTGGAGGTTCAATTGGGAGTTCAGAGCACGCTGTGACCCCTCTCTAGTCGCCGGACCTCCGGCGAGAATCGCTCCAGCAACAGGGGTGTAGGTCAGGCTATAAAAGCCAATTGAAGTCGGGAAAATAATCTTCTTGCTCTCCCGCAGCTGTTGGTTACAATATTGGGGATGTTGGTCCTCCCAAATACCCCCTCCTATATATAGGGTCGAGTAGTTCCTGCAAAATTGGGAACTTTCCCAATCCGAGATGAAACCCTGACAAACCAGGGATGTCTCGAAACTACTTCGTCTCCCGAAGCTAATAGGATGGTTAGGATAAGCCCATAGGCTCTAGATTCCAGGGAAAACGGAGAGGAAGAATCCTCTGTTTGCCCGCGAAATCCTAGTCCCAAAAGAACTAAGACGATGAACGAGCATCGTAGGATCAAGATCTAACGATCCATATCAACCGCGTTCAAATAAAATAGGAAATCATTTCCTAAATTATCAATTAAAGCCAATTTCAAAGGGAAACTTAGAAAATTAATATCTCCCAAATGGTTACTCTTTTCTTTACCAAATTTTGAGGAAAACTTCATCATAGGTTTCTCTTCCTTCCTACAAAATTTGGAGTTATTATAATAGGGATTCAATTCCTTTTCTTAATATGCAAGTTATTATTATTATATTAAACACATTTTCCCATTTTTCCTAAATCCTTTTACCATTATCTCTTGGTTTTGAATTCCTTGAACTCCAAGGAATCCATTATCTCGAATTCTTATTTTTAGGGAAATATGCCATATCCTTTTTCCTTATTTTAGGGGATTCTTTATGTATTTCTTTGTTAATGTCAATTTGGGCTTCAAATAAAGCAAGGCCCAATAAGAACCATGCAACCAAACATCTATGAAATACATTTCAATCATTCATGGAATCCATTCCAAACCGCATCACATCAATCAAGCAAATTCATTTATCCTTAAATGATATTTACAAAAATCATTACATAGCTTGGAAAATTGAGGTTATAACAGGGAGTCTGTTGGGCCATCAGATCATTTCTACCAAGAGTGGCCATCAAGTTTCAACACATGGTGACCATCAGTTGTTGAAACCCTAGGTCGCAAGGGTAGAAAACATCATTTGAGCACCCTTCTAGGTCAACCATTGGTTCAAGGAGCCTCAAGGGAGAAGACCATCGACCCTCAAACATTAAGAAACCACCATCAGTTCCCTACACTGAAGAGGAACCATCATATGTCACCCATCCAGGAGGAACATCGGTTGTGAGCCTCGAAGGTAGCTCATTTATGAGAGCAAAACCCTAACTCACCCTAGTAGATGTCACCATCAAATCAAGGTGCATCTAGGCACCCCAAGCCACAAATAACTCAACCATGATATGAAAACATGTGAGAAACAAAAATCATGTAAAAATTGCAAGAAAAACCATAGATATCGGTAAATTGTAGAAAAGTCCAAAACAAGCATAAAATTGCATAACTTGCTCAAACAGTGTCCAGACTGGACCAAACTTGAAACTTAAGCTTGTCACATGATATCAAAGCACATATTATGGTGACATTAATATTTTAACAATACAATTATGACAATTAAGCATGTTCAACTATTAATCAAGGTTTGGGGTCTTACACTAACTTAGTTCCGTTTCTTTCTTAGTTAATCTTAATTGTATAACATTTCTAGATTTGGGTTACCTTAGGTTTGGTTCTTGTTTTCTTCCCTTGTTTTCTTATTCACCACTAGTATAATCAACGCATCCAAACCAAACCCTAAAACCCCAAATTCCTTGCTCTCGAAACCTAAAGAAACAACGCTAGTGATCTGATGTGTAATTTTCACCTAGGGAAAAGTTTCAAAAATTTTAGACAAACTACATACAATAAAAATCACTTGTTGATTCATGTGATTTTAGCTGCTTTTATAGGCTCATTTTCCTTTGTTTTCATTTAGACATTTATATGACCTATTATGCATGGAATGTCATAACTAGCCTATATTTCCTTGTTTGCATCAAATCATATGATTTCAATCATTTTTTACTAGCATTTTGTGCATTTTGAGCACTTACAATGCTTTATGTGTTTTTAGGTACAAGGCAGATTGAAACAGCTCAGTACCACCGACACCACAAAAGTCAGTGGCATCGACTTGACCTCAGAGAGCCACCCAAAAACAACCCAGATCTCGATGCTACCGACCCAAGAAGTTAGTGCCACCAAGATACCATCAAAGAGCCCTACATGAATCAAGAAAACTTAGTTCTACAAACCCAAAAAGTCAGTACCACCGAGTTGATGTTAGAAAGGCAGCTTGATTTCGCAAGAAGTCGGTGCCACCAAGACATTGTCGATGGTATCGACGGGATCAAGATCATTCAACCTAACTTAAGAGACTCGGTACCACTGACACATCAAGTTGGTACCACCAAGTCTGCCCGATTAGGCCAACCGCAGATTTGCTTCTAATCCAATGGTGTACAAAATTTCACACCCTAAGTCATTCCTATGACTTAGGGGGATGGCGATCAGACTTAAGGAGGGAGACATTATCATTGTACGACAACTAGAGAGAAAGAAGAGAAGGATGGAGGGCCAAAAGCTTCACCGAGAGTGATCTGAGCACCTACGGAGGATGTTTCTTCCGCCAGAAGGTAGCAGACTGCACGTACTCAGGAGGAGATCGTCTGGATAGCCAAGGATCTAGGGTTACCTTAGTTTTTACTATGTTCCCCACGTTTTTCTTCTTCCTCTCTGTGTGTTTTATCAAGAAAACCATGTGAGGCAAAAAATCTTTGTTCTTTAAGACCCGGGAGTAGCCCGAATATACACTGTAGTTGATTTCTATGCATTAATATCAATTTATCCCTTGTTACTGGATATAATTCTATGGATGTTGCTTGTTCTATTTATGCTTGATCACCATGAATGGATTAATAAACACTTAATCATCTTGGAATAGGGATTAAGGGTTGGAAAACATAGAATTACTCATTTATTGTACCCTTTGGGAAAAGCGGTGAATAGACGAGGGGAGAAACCCAGAGTATTGATGTAAAGCACCTAACTAATCAAACCAATAACTGTGGGAGTGGGATTGGCATTAGTATAGGTAGTGAATTACACTGCGGAAGCATGTAATTCTGGCTACAGGCTCCCTATCCAGGAATTGAGATAGTAGGTATTAGGGAGTAGGATAGATTGTAAGTGATATCTGTGGCGAAACCATCATCCTAAGGAACTCATTATCTTACTGATTTACTCAATTTATTTAATCTGTTTGCTTTAGTATTAATTTAGTAAGTCAATCCAACTCAAACAACCATCATCGGCTTTGTAAGGACCCTGGCCCATGTTTTGGGCTAACCCTATTTGCTTAAATAAGATGCTTAGAACCTTAATCTAATCCCTTGAGATGTTTTTATATCATGAGACAAGCTTATGTTTCTAGTTTGGTCCCATTTGGATGTTGTTTGAGAAATGTTTTCTTGTTTTGGATCAAAGTGCAATTTACCCAAGGTAAGGGGTTATCTTGCAATATGTCACATGAAGAGTGTTCATTTAGTTATCTAGAATCATAAGAAAGATAATTTTTCTATGGGGCACCTTTTGGAGGACCTATGTTCCAAGTTTGAACTCGATTGGATGATGCTTGTGCTTTATGTGCTAGTTTTGGTGCAAATTACAATTTACCCAAAGTAGAGGGTCACTATGCAATTTACCAGCTCTAGATTTTTCTTCCTTATGTTTGGCATGATCTAGGATGTGGATGAAGGTTTGGGAACCAAGTTTGGACGTTAGATGAGGAGTGACATCTCTATATAGTTTTAATGCCACATATGTCACATGTGTTATCTTGTCCTTTAGTGTATCAGGTAGGAGCTTGGAGTGTGTATCGGCCTGGGAGGTGTATCATCCATGGAATATGGTCAGAAGCATGATACATAGCCTAGAGTGTATCACCAGGTTGTGCATGTGGAGTTTTGGTGGTTACAAGTGGCCTTAGATCATGAGCAAGTAGCATCTAAGTTTATGTGGTTATGACACCTTTCCTTTGCTACCTCTCTCTCTCTTAGTGTATATAACCTTTTTCCTCTTTACCCAAGTGATCCCTTTCTCCACCTCTTTTCCCTTCTTATTTTGGGCGAGCTTGGAAGCTTTGGGATCTTAAGGAAACCCCCATGGAGCATGGGAGGTCGAGTTCCTTGCTTATGGAGATTTCTTGCTTAAGATCCGACCTTGGTGAGTCATGCTTCTTTAATAGCTTTTCTTTGTGGTTTCTTCTTCATCTCCTTCTTCCCCTCTCCGCCATGGATGGACCTTTGATGAGAGTGGACATGGCCGTGGTTATCTCTCTCTTTTCTTCTTCTTGAGTTAAGCATAACCATGGTATCTTCTTCTTCATCTTTTATTTCTTAAGATGATGATGATGGTGCTGAAGGCAAGTTTGGAGCTTTGGATGGATGATCTTCATGGTGAGGAATGTGAGTTTGATGCTTGGATCAGGAGCTTGATATATTTCATGGAGGTCCTCTTAAGTTGGGTTACATAACTCTCAATCATCTCTACTATTTTCACTCTTCATATGTGCTTAAATCGATTCTTGTCTTTAGATCGATACCTTTTACTATGATAGTTGTTTATGTTGAACTTGAGATCTAATCTAATGGAAAGGTTACATTTTATTATTGCCTTTATCTTGTTCTCCTTGTACGGGATGGTATGGGGTGTCTTGACATTGAAGATGACCTACCCGATATAGTGTTCTACCCGATATAGTGCTCTACCCGATATAGTGCTTTTCCTAATAGGTTATCCTTTGGTTGATAGATGGTGAGCAATACCCCTCCCTCATTTAGTTGAGAGGTGAGCATAGTATTTCTTGATCCAAAGATGTATGTTAAAGTAGTGAATCCCTGGGTAAAACCCCTCCCTCACCTTGTTGTTGAGAGGTGAGCCTATGCTTTAGAGGTTTGGGTGATATGATAGTTAGCTTGGCTGATAGAAGTGATGACCTTAGTGCTGAGATGATGATCTACCCTAGTTGCACGACATGTTCTTAAGGTTAAACCATTTGTTGGTACCTTGATGATACAGATGGTGATATCTTGGTGCTTGTTGCCCGATATCCCTCTTCTTCCTTTGAGTCATAGCTTGGGCGATACAGTAGTATGAGGCTTGGGTGTTACAGTAGGCAAATGCCTTGTTGATCCTTCGCCCGATATGGTACTTGATAGTTGAGTTAGTTGGGTGTTGTGAGGCTTGTACCCCTTGGATGATAAGTGGTCTGTGTGGGGCGTTTTTGTTTTTTGGAGCTTGCACGACATCCTCTTAGATAGTGTTGCCTAACACTCTGTTTAGATGCATTTCCCGTTATGATGTGTTGCCCGTTATGATGCGTTGGGCGATATGGCTTTGATGTGCTTTGCACGATACCTTTAGATGTGAACCCTACCCTTGAGTAAGCTTTTGGGCGATACTAAGTATCCCTACCCGATATGCCTTGGTGAAGGACCTAATCCGACACCCTTGCTTACCCGACACACACCTGTAGAGGTCTTGGCCGATATGCCTTTGCCCGGTACATGCTTGGTTACCTGACACATAGGGAGGTATAGGTTGTTATATCTCTGATCTTAGGCGATATGGTGTCTAGGATGACACATTTTGAGAGCTTTGGTGGTATAATATTATATAGGAGATCCATATACTCATCCTTATGCAAATATGTAGCCTAGGGTTAGAAGTTTATTGGCTTAGATTGTAACATCCCTGACCTGGGTTATGTGTTAACCCTAGATGATTTGCCTAATAAGGTTGAGTAGATGCTTAATCTTATCTTGTGAAAAGTAATTAGGGCTCAAGAGGAACTTATATTTCAATTTTAGTCCTTTTTAAATAATGTTGAAAATAATGTTTCACTTGATTTGGAATAAAGTGCAAATTACCCAAGTTGAGGGGTTAAATTGCAAATTGTGCATGGCAATATGTTCCTAATATGTTGAAGCATCATGAGATTGGATATGATGCGGAGTTATGGATTGTGGTAGCATGAGTACCAAGAAAGAGCTGATAAAGCAATGTTTGTGCATTAAAACCTAGTTTTGGTGTAATATGCAATTGACCAAAAACCCAGGGTACGATATGCAAATTACCACTTCAATAAGGTCCCTAATGTTTCTTGGCATAATGTAGAGCAAATAAAATGAGAGGGGCGCCTCATTTGAATTAATTTGGAGGAGAGAGAATCTTGATATTAAAATAATCAAGATTTAAGCCTAAGTGAAACCCTAATTCAATTTAGTGCAAAAATAAATATATTAATTGAAGTGCCCTTCAACCAAAATTATGTTGGTTAAAAATCAACAAATGTGGACGTCCTTTTGCCTTGCAAAGGCAATGAAACGATCTTAAGTAGGTGAAGAACCCACTCACCTTATTATAAGAAAAAGAATATCCACTCACTTATGGATATTATTATAATATGATTTAAGGTGCTTAATTTGCTTTCCTTTAAATCATGGATAATTGAGAGGAATAAGAGGCAAACAAGATAGCCTCGGATCCAAGTAGATGAGGAGGAAGAGGCGGCACTATTTTTGGGAATAAATGCATTTTTATAAGGCATTTTCTCTCTCATGGAATTTCTTATAAAAGTACCCTTTACAAGCCAAACCAAGGGATTTTTCATTTCCATTTGTTTTCCCTTGCTTGGAAAATGACCAAGGAGCTTTGGAGGATCAGGAGGACGACCCCCAACCTGTTGGTAAGCTTTTTGATCTCCTTTCACCTTGAATCCATGGTGAAAAGTGAAAATCAATGTATGAATTCTTCATATCTCGATCCCCTCTTCAATTCTAACCATTCCTTTTCACTCAAAGCTTGAGGAAGACCCTTGGAATAGTGAAAGGAGTTGCATCCACCATTGTTTACGTGATCTTGAAGCTTTGGAGCTCAATTGAATGTAGGTTTTATAACTTGAACCCTTGATTTTATTATTGCATTCAATTCCTTATCAATTGGTGATCCTTTCTACATTTCTGAAATTTATCTTGGTTGATTGATGAAACCACCATGGAAATTACAACAAACTTCATGGGTTTGGAGCTTGATGATGATGACATCATCATAAGCACACACCTCTCCAAATATCTAAGGCAAACAGTTTCAACATAATGGTCCAAACGGTTTCACCAAACCGTTTGGTGACCAAACAGTTTGCAAACCGTTTGGAGGTTTGGGTTGCAAACCATTTGGAATGGTTGACCGTTTGAGGAAATTTTCTTTGGTACTTGGATATTGATCCAATGGTTTCAATTGGTTTGATCTTGAAGTTTTCAATTGTGAATGATTCCTTAAATGCAAACCCTAATCAGCTAAGTGCTGAATTTTCAATTGATTAAGATTGATGTACCTTGAACCTAATCTAGGGCAAGGCTGTGTAATATCCTAATTTAGGGCAAAGCTCACTGAAACCATAAACTAGGGTGATGATGTAACCCTAACTTAGTGTAACAATGTAAGAAACCCTGATTTAATGGGAATTGTACATCCTAACCCTAATTTGGGTATGAGGTAAGAGAAACCTTACTTGGATGTGAATGGTAAACCTTATTCCCTAAAACGGGGTAAAGGTGCATGAAACCCTAATATAGGGTAGTGCTACTAATGCTATGTGAAGCCTTAACACTGGGTGATGTGTTGTGAAATCTTAATTTCATATAATACTAGGTGAAACCCTGATACAGAAGGATGATTATGTGAAATCCTATTGAAAAGCAATACTATGTGAAATCCATAAATGTATGGAAGATGCTATGTGAATCCTCAAATTATAAATATAGAGAATCCTATTCCTGATAATGGCATAGTGATTATTGTTTTGACAAATGTAACACCTAGAGAGGTTGATAATGGATATCTGTATATCAATAGTTCCTAACTCAAGGATGAGTCCATATTATTGGCAATGGTTGTATAATCTAAGTGAGTGACTAATGACCAATACATTACATTTTAAATGTGATGAAATGGTGCATAAAGTATTAGGATGGGGAATACCCTAATACAAGCTAAGTGGATGAACTCAAGTAAGATAAAGGTGTTGAGGGAAGTGATACATCAAGATATGATAGATGTCACATCCAACACCTCAATACTGGTTTACCTTGATGTGTTTGAAGTCCAATATAATTGGATGAATGACACATGAGATGTGTCATGTCAATTGTTACATTGAGATGTAATGCACCCTGTTGAATCTAGGCTAACATGCCTTATGGAAAGGTTAATCCAAACCTATAAACTATGATGTAATCATATTTTGGTAATGATGGGAGAGAAATTCATACTGTGTGTTGATACTTCATTTAATGATGAATGATAAGAATAAATAACTATGATTGAATACTTATGTTATCCATATTGAGTCCTAGCTGTGTGAAGCAATGAAACAGGACTTGATCATTAACAATATGATCTTGAGAACCTATATGGTTATTCATATAAAACCCTAATACAGGGTAATGCTATGTGAAACCCTAATATAGGGTAATGCTATGTGAAATCCTAATATAGGGTAATGCTATGTGAAACCCTAATACAGGGTAATTCTATGTGAAACCCTAATATATGGTAATGCTATGTGAAACCCTAATACATGGTAATGCTATGTGAAATCCTAATACATGGTAATGCTATGTAAAACCCTAATACAAGGTAATGCTATGTGAAACCCTAATACAAGGTAACGCTATGTGAAATCCTAATATAGGGTAATGCTATGTGAAACCTTAATGCAGTGTAATACTATGTGAAACCCTAACACAGGGTGATGCTATGTGAAGCTCAAATTCAGAGTAATCCTATGTGAAGCTCAAATACAGAGGAATCCTATGTGAAGCTCAAATACAGACTAATGGGTAATGAATGTAATAAGATAACCCTTGTATTGCATGGTACTGATATGTAATTGTATAATGATTACTAATCACACAAGTTTGTTGAGATTATGAGCATAGCCATGTATGGGCTATGATGTTCTGTATATTGAAAATATTCTATAGGCCTTATAAGCCTTCATATGCTTTGTGTAGTAAGAATCATTGAGCTTTGTGTACTATGTGCAATACTTTGTGTAGCAAGAATCATAATGTCCTTGGTCAGATGACCTGAAAGTATTAAGTTACCTAACAAGTGGTAATAAGTATCCTATGATGAGATATGGGTTCAAATACCCAGATTCTATAATCATGATGATGAACTTGTTAAGAAGTGGAAATGTACTTGACGAGTTGAGGGATTAAGATCCCAATACTTTGTGAAAAGAGTATGGCTACAGGCCATGACTCCACAATAACAATGCCACACATTAGATATATGATCTAAGCCTGAAGAGAGTTAATGTTGTAGTAATGATTCTATAGTGAATAAATGTTATACATATTCCTTAATGGATATGTGACATGTACTCTATCAAGCTATAAATGCAATGTTTTTGATAAGAATAATGTTCTAAACCGTTAGACATTAAATTAACTGCTGTCAAACAAATATGATTCCTCTGTTCATATTTATCTTCTTTAGCTGCAATAATAATGTTTCTGGCAGAGAGTTATATCTCTCACTGGGGAAATTTACAATTGTCTCACCCCCGTGGGAACCACATTTTTAGGTGGACGTGGACGAGGAGGCAGGAATCCTTCAGTAGGAGAAGGACAAAAATAACAGCAGCACAGACAACAGTGAAGTCTCAGGTGGAGACACTGGCTGTTATGCGTTATTTAGATGTATATAGAAGTCCTATGTGTCGTCTCTGTACTCTCAGGTCCTCGGAGTAGTAGTTAGTGCTTTTGAGATTTTGGCTTAGTGCCTCGAGATTTTCCTACTGCATGTGCTTAGTTTAACAGGGTAGCCGATGCTTGTAATTCACAGAAAGAGATGATACAGGACATGTACCTTCAAACCAGAATGTAAATGTGTTACTTTGGTTCTATGTGAGAAAATTTTCCTTTGATGGATCTCTTGATAAAAAGGTTTTAAGTTTTAGTGATTTTTGGTAATCCGCTGCTTAGTGAATGCTTCCACATTAGTTAATTATGTTTTTGTGAGTTGGATGCCACAATTAAGTGGTATCAGAGCGAGGTTCGCTGAGTCTACAGAGACATAGGACTAAGGTTGTTGAGTCTATTCTAAATGTCTTCCAGTTTATCTAATAATATCTTCTGCTCACATAGGAGAAGAAGAACTTGAAGATGTCTGGACCACATGAAGAACATGCTGCTAAGAGCAGTGTTGCTGCACCAGGAAGAGGTGCAGGAGACCATGATAGGGAGGAACCCGTACCTGAACAGCCCCAGTTCAATCAAGCTGACATGGGGAACCCAACCTTCCAAGCCATGTTTGGGCAGTTTATGGCTGCCATGACTCACATGACAGATAGGATGCCAATACCTTCACCTAGGGCACCATCCCACCATGAGGGTTATGGAGCCGGCAAGACTTTTGAGAGACTTTGCCGGGTTGGAGCCATAGATTATTCTGGTACATCTGATCCAACAGATGCTGATTTGTGGTGGACATAGTTGGAAAAGGCTTTCAGGATCCTTGATATCCCTGAAGCTAAAAAGGTAAGACATGTTGTTTACCTCCTAAAAGGGAGTGCTGGTCATTGGTGGATGATAGAAGATAAGAGACCAGGTGAAGAAATTGAATGGGAGGTATTCCGATGAGAATTTGTCAGTAGATACTTCCCTAAGACGTATCTAGATGATAAGATCTCTCAATTTGAGAGGATAAAACAAGGACATATGAACGTTAGTGAGTATGAAGCTAAGTTCATGGAGCTGTTGCGGTTTTGTCTGCAAATGACAGTTAATGATGAGGAAAGAATTCAACATTTTGAGAAGGGGTTGAACGCAAAACTAACCACTCCTGTATCTACTATAGAGAATAGGGAGAGGTTTGCCACATTTTTGGAGTCGGTAAGGAGGATAGAGAGGTCTGAAATTGAGAAATGACAAACTAGTGGTAAGAAGGTGTACACTCAGTCTCAAGGACAAAGGTCTGAAAGTTTTAAGAAACTGAGATTTTCTGCATCGGCAGCATCATCGAGATTCCATGCCTAGACGCAATGGACGTCAAGTAGGGGTAGGGATCATAGTAATGTTCCAAGTAGAGCCCCCGACATAGCATCAACATCGCTAACTGGATCTCACAGACCCTGTTTTGCACCCAGGGTCTGTTACCAATGTAGACAACTGAGACATCTAGCAAAGGATTGTCCAGACGAGAATTCGATGATGATTCAACCCCAGGGGTAGAGTCAGCAAGGCTCACTAAGGAGGCAGTTTTTAAGTAACAATAGAGGACATGGACAGACGTCCCAGACATGTCAGATGATATAGATTCATTCTGATATTTCATTTCCTAATTCTATGTGTTAAAAATAAGAAAGTAGTAGTTTTTGAACTTCCTTTAACCAATCCTATAAGGACACAAGGAAGAAGAGAATTACATTTTACTCAGTGCTCCTTAAAATGCTTTATAATATCTCTTATCTGTGTAATAGAAGATGAGATATAGAAATGATGTCTGAAGAAAATTTAGAAATAAAAAATCTTGTGTGTATAATGATATGAAAAGTGAGGAACATGATAGTAAATAAAGTGCATACTACCTAATCTCAATACTTGTATACCCTGGCCAGGTATATGATTATTGTAGATAAGGCAAGTATGAAACTCTTAGAATGTTGTCTTTTTATTACTCTGATCAAGTAGTCATTTTGAAACAATCTAGAGAGTATAATCTAATTAAATGGGAAGAGCTAAGTGAACATTCCCAATTAAAAAGAAAAGCTAAGTGAACATTCTCAATTAAATAGGAAGAGCTAAGTGAACATTCCTAATTAAATGGGAAGAGCTAAGTGAACATTCCCAATTAAATAGAAAAGCTAAGTGAACATTCTCAATTAAATAGGAAGAGCTAAGTGAACATTCCTAATTAAATGGGAAGAGCTAAGTGAACATTCCCAATTAAAGAGAAAAGCTAAGTGAACATTTTCAATTAAATAGGAAGAGCTAAGTGAACATTCCCAATTAAATGGGAAGAGCTAAGTGAACATTCCCAATTAAAGAGAAAAGCTAAGTGAACATTCTCAATTAAATAGGAAGAGCTAAGTGAACATTCCTAATTAAATGGGAAGAGCTAAGTGAACATTCCCAATTAAAGAGAAAAGCTAAGTGAACATTCTCAATTAAATAGGAAGAGTTAAGTGAACATTCCTAATCAAATGGGAAGAGGTAAGTGAACATTCCCAATTAAAGAGAAAATCTAAGTGAACATTCTCAATTAAATAGGAAGATCTAAGTGAACATTCCTAATTAAATGGGAAGAGCTAAGTGAACATTCCCAATTATAGAGAAAAGCTAAGTGAACATTCCCGATTAAATAGAGTTTTGCTAAGTGAACTTTTGCAAACAAATAAAGGATTTCTGAGTGGATTGTCTCTGTTAGACATATATGTTTCTCTTTTGATAGACACTCTTGGGTGATGACAGGAGTATGTTCTTTTATGCTTCCTCCTTTCAAATAATATGGACATCATATGTTAGGGGTTTATGCTCTGCATAAACATAAACATTGATAAGGTTGAATTAATGAAAGGAACTTTGTGTGGACTACAGATCCATGATATCTCCATGATATTAAGATATTATGTGGAGACTTGATGGTATGATAAATGAATAAATCTGTCCCTCCTTTTTCCTGGGATTTCAGGGACGAAATCCTTGTTAGGGGTTTATAATTTGTAACATCCCAGACCTGGGTTATGTGTTAACCCTAGATGATTTGCCTAATAAGGTTGAGTAGATGCTTAATCTTATCTTGTAAAAAGTAATTAGGGCTCAAGAGGAACTTATATTTCAATTTTAGTCATTTTTAAATAATGTTTCACTTGATTTGGACTAAAGTGCAAATTACCCAAGTTTAGGGGTTAAGTTGCAAATTGTGAATGACAATATGTTACTCATATGTTGAAGCATCATGAGATTGGATATGATGCAGAGTTATGGCTTGTGGTAGCCTGATTACCAAGAAAGAGCTGATAAAGCAATGTTTGTGCATTAAAACCTAGTTTTGGTGTAATATGCAATTTACCCAAAACCCAAGGTACAATATGCAAATTACCACTTCAATAAGGTCCCTAATGTTTCTTGGAATCATGTAGAGCAAAGAAAATGAATGGGGTGCCTCATTTGAATTAAGTTGGAGGAGAGAGAATCTTGGTATTAAAATAATCAAGATTTAAGCCTAAGTGAAACCCTAATTCAATTTAGTGCAAAAATAAATATATTAATTGAAGTGCCCTTCGACCAAAATTATGTTGGTTAAAAATCAACAAGTGTGGAAGTCCTTGTGCCTTGCAAAGGCAATGAAAAGATCTTAAGTAGGTGAAGAACCCACTCACCTTATTATAAGAAAAAGAATATCCACTCACTTATGGATATTATTATAATATGATTTAAGGTGCTTAATTTGATTCCCTTTAAATCATGGATAATTGAGAGGAATAAGAGGAAAAAAATATAGCCTTAGATCCAAGGAGTTGAGGAGGAAGAGGCGGCACTATTTTTGGGAATAAATGATTTTTTATAAGGCATTTTCTCTCTCATGGAATTTCTTATAAAAGTACCCTTTACAAGCCAAACCAAGGGCTTTTTCATTTCCATTTCTTTTCCCTTGCTTGGAAAACGACCAAGGAGATTTGGAGGATCAGGAGGACGACCCCCAACCTGTTGGTAAGCTTCTTGACCTCCTTTCACCTTGAATCCATGGTGAAAAGTGAAAATCAATGTATGAATTCTTCATATCTCGATCCCCTCTTCAATTCTAACCATTCCTTTTCACTCAAAGCTTGAGGACGACCCTTGGAATAGTGAAAGGAGTTGCATCCACCATTTTTGACGTGAGCTTGAAGCTTTGGATCTCAATTGGAGGTGGGTTTTATAACTTGAACCCTTGATTTTATTATTGCATTCAATTCCTTATCAATTGGTGATCCTTTCTACATTTCCAAAATTTATCTTGGTTGATTGATGCAACCACCATGGAAATCACAGAAAACTTTGTGGGTTTGGAGCTTGATTATGATGACATCATCATAAGCACACACCTCTCCAAATATCTAAGGCAAACAGTTTCAACATAATGGTCCAAACGATTTCACCAAAACGTTTGGTGACCAAACAATTTGCAAACCATTTGGAGGTTTGGGTTCCAAACCATTTGAAATGGTTGACCATTTGAGATGGTTGACCATTTGAGGAAATATTCTGTGGTACTTGGATATTGATCCAATGGTTTCAATTGGTTTGATCTTGAAGGTTTCAATTGTGAATGATTCCTTAAATGCAAACCCTAATCTGCTAAGTGCTAAATTTTCAATTGATTGAGATTGATGTACCTTGACCCTAATATAGGGCAAGGCTATGTAAGACCCTAATTTAGGGCAAAGCTCAGTGAAACCATAAACTAGGGTGATGATGTAACCCTAACGTTGTGTAACAATGTAAGAAGCCCTGATTTAATGGGAATTGTACATACTAACCCTAATTTGGGTATGAGGTAAGAGAAACCTTACTTGGATGTGAATGGTAAACCTTAATCCCTAAAATGGGGTAAAGGTGCATGAAACCCTAATATAGGGTAGTGCTACTAATTCTATGTGAATCCTTAAGACTGGGTGATGTGTTGTGAAATCTTAATTTCATATAATACTAGGTGAAGCCCTGATAGAGAAGGATGATTATGTGAAATCCTATTGAAAAGCAATATTATTGGAAATCCATAAATGTATGGAAGATGCTATGTGAATCCTCAAATTATAAATATAGAGAATCATATTCCTGATAATGGAATTGTGATTATTGTTTTGACAAATGTAACACGTAGAGAGGTTGATAATGGATATCTGTATATCAATAGTTCCTAACTCAAGGATGAGTCCATATTATTGGCAATGGTTGTATAGTCTAAGTGAGTGACTAATGAGCAATACTGTAACGACCCCGCCTCCTGGTAACCCCCAATTAAGGGAGACCAAAAGGTCAGTGCCATTATCCAAGTAACATGATCAATGGTTCGACAAATAATCAATAACAATTAACAAATTTTACCAACTAAACTAAAAACTGGTATAAAATAAAACTTTGCATACCTTTTTCAAAACTGGGATATCTACATCTATCTGCATCAAGAGTCTACTCTAACTAATCCTCCTTTGTACTTTAACTCTTAATTAATTTCACATATGCCACTTTACTATTTGTCCTTTTCAAGCTTGTACCTAAAATGCCGACAAACAAAACGTCGGTCGGCATATCAGAATATGCCGGTATGTGGGGACAACCAAAATTTCACAGATATGGATAACAATCTAATTATCACAATCAAGTTAATGAACAAGCCAATTTACACTTTTCAATATGACATTCTCCACCGCTTTTGCCCTAACCCTGCCATACCCACCTTAGGGTTTCTTTTGCCAATGACTTAAGGCCACCTTCTCAATCCCGAGCTTGGTTCCTGGGGTCACCCTTCATAGTGTCCGTTAGTCATTCAATATCATAGGCCACCTTCTCATTCCCGAGCTTGGTGCCTGGGGTCACCACTCATGGTGCCCATTGGTCTACCCATCTGGGCCTGACCTTTGGCATCGTCCATCAGGGTGGCATGTAGGTGCAAGAATACATACTTCTATTATTAATGTGATAATCATAGTGACTTTATGATTTGCAAGTATGAACATCCAAACTGATAATTTGCATTCAATGCGATTAACCATCCAGAAAATCCTCAGGAAACTAAGGTGGTTATTCATAATTAACCACATACCTGTTGGGCTGATTTAAGATAGAATTAATCCACGCAAGTAAGAAATCCAAGTAAGCAAGCACACACATCAAGAACCTGAAACAAGCATTCAATTGTCCTTTTATTACTCACGCCATCAAGATCTATTAAACTTAGCTTGCTTCCTAGGGTTTCTAGCCCACTTTTAGGGTTTCCATTTCCATTAGGGTTTTACTTCATCTTTTACTATTTTAACCCTAATTTTATTCAATTACTCACAAACCCTAATTATCACCTCTATTCATTATGAAAGTTACTAAGGTTATCATATAACCCTAATTTCGATTTAAATGCATACTTAAACATTAATTAAGTCTATTAAGCCTCTTTTACATTAAAGCTACTATTTTTATCCTTTTAATCCGTGACAAGATCATTATGCTCATTTATCATCAATTCAAAGTTCATTATGGTCTACATCGCATATGAACTTGATTTGCCATTAATTCTATCTTTTATTCATTATAAAGCCCTAATTACTACATTAAGGGTATTTATCCACAATCAGGAGTCTTTATACTTGAAATAGCTTAGAACAATCATATCTCAACTTTAATACCCAATAGGTTGTGATTACTCAATCTCATTAATTAAGCATTATGAACTTAACCCTAATCCTTCATTATCTTCAATAAGGATCCTTTAATCCAAATTATGTTCAAGAATCATTAGATTTTAGTTGTATACGAGAAAATTTCAAATTGTAACCACTAAAACTCATGTTTTCCCAAATTAGGGTTTTTATCCCATTAAACCATGTGCGTGATCACCAAAACCCTAAAAGAAACATATTAATCATCCTTTTATGATTTTACCCTTTTCTCTACTCTTAACAGGTTAACATTGATCAAAATAAAAATCAAGGTTCATCATGATTGCTTTTATCTCTTTTTAAGGGTTTTCCATTATTTAAGGCATTAAAAGATGCAAAACCCTATACTTCTTGAATAGAATTTACAATTAGGCTCTAATATCATTTTTATCATGTTCTACGCATTTTTTTGGATAAAAAATCACTACTTACTTGCATTTTTCGGCCAAAGAATCTATTTTTAATGATTTATCTAAGATTCAACACTTTTCTTGAATATTGCTCAGAGAGGCAAGTTATTACCTTAAGTCGGAAAAAGCCAGCCATTCGATCACGGTTGCACCGACCGGCACATAGATCATGCGACGCTCATCCACTACGCCCACTCACACCACTCTGAACCACAGAATAGATCTCGACCCTCTACTCCCATGCGAGCCCACGGTGGACTCCAATCCTACGGCTCCCGCTCCTCTCCTCCTTCTTCGTCTTCCAGCTCTGCTCACAGCAGCACGACGGTGGGGTTTCTGCCAGAGAAAGAAAAATCAAGAGGGATAGAGGTAAATTAGGGCTAGAACCATGTTGTTTGTGTTCGCAAGACTTGGCTGAAGCCAAGGGCAGTCCTATATATATAGGTGGGGGATCCAAAGTAGGGTTCCTGATCCTTTGTCATCGCCAGGGTTCCCTGCGGTTTGGGCATTCCTTCTAGAGCCTCCTAAACTACCTAAAATTTAGGATAGTCTGGCTCAGAATCCTCCCCTGGAGCCGTCTCTGCCCTTTCCAACTTTACACATGGTCGGGTTTGGGAGAAAACTGAGATCAAAGATCTCATTTCTCTGCTTCCTTTCCCGATCTAGGTGATGCTCATGCATCGTTGGATCATGGATCCAACGACTTCTGTTGCACATGACAAAAACTATACTTTTTAGAAAAGGAAAATATATGCGACATAATACAATTGCATGGTTATCTTTCCACTTTAATAAGACTTGCAAAAACAATATCTTCCAAAAGGTCTATCCAATTGCTCCCAAATTTGGAGGGAAAGTTAATAATAACTTTATCTACCACTATACCAAAAATGGGCTCTTTATCTAAAAGAAAGTGTGCCTTTTCATTAGGTGCAAGATATTACTCAATTATGTATATTTCTCACTTATTTTCTCTTTCCTTTGCTAATAAATTATTTATTCTGAGTTCCTTGAACCCCAAGGAGCCTTAATGGCTCGAAATCCCATCTTGGGGATATATCTTAGCCTTTCACTTATCTTTTATCCATTAGCTCTCATCATCTTATTTATTTCTTATCAAAATATCTCTTTTTGAGAATTTCTCATTATTTCTCTTTTATTTTCCTCATTGGTATCCCTTTTAACATTAGGAATACTTGGATACAAAATTCCACCAAGGATAACTCAATTATACCTCAATCAAGCAATTTCTCTCTTAATAAAGAAATATCTAATTGATCTTTTCTTTTCTTATTGCTTTATCTTTGCAATTTTGGACTCCTTGGGACCCAGGGAACCCAAGAGGCACGAAATCTATCTTTAGATCACATTCTTTTTCCTTCTAGAGGTTTCCACATCTTTCTTTTCTCAAATTCTCAATTATTCATTAATTAATTGAATTTCCTTGTTATTGGGCCCAATAGCCAATAAAGCCCACAAAACAATCATAAAGGCTATTGTAAACGAAATTACATCATTATTTGTCCAAATATCTCCAATATGAGAGATTACAGTTCTCATCAAATGAACCCAAAATTGGGGTTGTAACAAATACATTACATTTTAAATGTGATGAACTGGTGCATAAAGTATTAGGATGGGGAATACCCTAATACAAGCTAAGTGGATGAACTCAAGTAAGATAAATGTTTTGAGGGAAGTGATACATCAAGATATGATAGATATCACATCCAACACCTCAATATTGGTTTACCTTGATGTGTTATAAGTCCAATATAATTGGATGAATGACACATGAGATGTGTCAAGTCAATTGTTACATTGAGATGTAATGCACCCTATTGAATGTAGGGTAACATGCCTTATGGAAAGGTTAATCCAAACCTATAAACTATGATGTAATTATATTCTGGTAATGATGGGAGAAAAATTCATACTGTGTGTTGATACTTCATTTAATGATGAATGATAAGAATGAATACTTATGTTATCCATATTGAGTCCTAGCTGTGTGAAGCAATGAAACAGGACTTGATCATTAACAATATGATCTTGAGAACCTATATGGTTATTCATATAAAACCCTAATACATGGTAATGCTATGTGAAACCCTAATACATGGTAATGCTATGTGAAATCCTAATACAGGGTAATGCTATGTGAAACCCTAATACAAGGTAATGCTTTGTGAAACCCTAATACAAGGTAATGCTATGTGAAACCCTAATACAGGGTAATGCTATGTGAAATCCTAATACATGGTAATGCTATGTGAAACCCTAATACAGGGTAATGCTATGTGAAACCCTAATACAGGGTAATGCTATGTGAAATCCTAATACATGGTAATGCTATGTGAAACCTGAATGCATGGTAATACTATGTGAAACCCTAACACAGGGAGATGCTATGTGAAGTTCAAATACAGAGTAATCCTATGTGAAGCTCAAATACAAACTAATGGGTTATGAATGTAATAAGATAACCCTTGTATTGCATGGTACTGATATGTAATTGTATCATGATTACTAATCACGCAGGTATGTTGAGATGATGAGCATAGCCAGGTATGGGCTATGATGTTCTGTATATTGAAAATGTTCTATAGGCCTTATAAGCCTTCATATGCTTTGTGTAGTAAGAATCATTGAGCTTTGTGTACTATGTGCAATACTTTGTGTAGAAAGAATCATAATGTCCTTGGTCAGATGACCTGAAAGTCTTAAGTTACCTAACAAGTGGTAATAAGTATACTATGATGAGATATGGGTTCAAATACCCAGATTCTATAATTATGATGATGAACTTGTTAAGAAGTGGAAATGTACTTGATGAGTTGAGGGATTAAGATCCCAATACTTTGTGAAAAGAGTATGGCTACAGGACATGACTCTACAATAACAATGCCAGGCATTAGATATATGATCTAAGCCTAAAGAGAGTTAATGTTGTGGTAATGATTCTATAGTGAATAAATGTTATACATATTCCTTAATGGATAAGTGACATGTTACTCTATCAAGGTATAGCTGCAATGCTTTTGATAAGAATAATGTTCTAAACTGTTAGACATTGGATTAACTGTTGTCAAACAAATATGATTCCTCTATTCATATTTATCTTCTTTAGCTGCAATAATAATGTTTCTGGCGGAGAGTAATATCTCTCGCTGGGGCAATTTACAATTGTCTCACCCCCGTGGGAACCACATTTTTAGGTGGACGTGGATGAGGAGGCAGGAATCCTTCAGTAGGAGAAGGACAATAACAGCAGCAGCAGGGACAACAGTGAAGTCTCAGGTGGAGACACTGGCTGTTATGCCTTGTTTAGATGTATATAGAAGTCCTATGTGTCGTCTCTGTACTCTCAGGTCCTCGGAGTAGCAGTTAGTGTTTTTGAGATTTTGGCTCAGTGCCTCGAAATTTTCCTACTGCCTGTGCTTAGTTTAACAGGGCAGCTGATGCTTGTAATTCACAGAAAGAGATGATACATGACATGTACCTTCAAACCAAAATGTAAATGTGTTACTTTTGTTCTATGTGAGAAAGTTTTCCTTTGATGGATCTCTTGATAAAAAGGTTTTAATTTTTAGTGATTTTCAGTAATCCGCTGCTTAGTGAACGCTTCCACATTAGTTAATTATGTTTTTGAGTTGGATGCCATATAGATAGTATGCATGATAATAATGATCATGGATGAGGAAAAAGGGAGTTGACAATTCTAGGGTTGACCTAGAGAGTACCCTAGTGGCTATAAGGTCGTGTGGTCCTTGGTAGGCATGGTTATGAGGTTGCCTAACTTGAGATGAGGTTAGACGTGTTAGAAGATGGTCCCTTGACTAGGATGGGATGAGGTGTATTTGAACGATATGACCTTGGTGGCTTCTTTACACGACATGCTTTTCCCCATACCAGGCATAGGTGGAGTTGTGGGTCTTACCCAATATGAATCTTGTTTGATATCACCTTGGTTTGTGGTGTTGAAGCTTTGTAGGTGATACTGACATTTAGTGAGGGTTTGTTTGGTTGCTTCCTGGTTTTGGTGAGGGTAGGAGACATCTTTAGTGAGGGTTGTACCCTAACCGGATAACCCTAAATGTTATCTTGAGCCATAGATGTTAGTATGCTTATCTTGTTACCTTGGACCATATCTTTGGTCATGATGATGAGGTATGATGAATAGGTTGTAAACCTTAGTATGGTGGTTACCTATGGTTGATGATAGGTGAACCTTTGATGAAGGTTGATGATAGTTCATGGATGTATGATCCTTAAAAGGTGAATCCTTAGGGATGGTACTCATGGTGACATGGGAAGTAGGGTATGGTGGGATACCCTTGGTATGGTGATAGTAATATGTATTGTTTAACATATCATTTAAGACATTATGCTCCATGTGTTCATGATAATGGATGATGTTACAAATCCTAATGATATGATAATCACACTACTACAGAAATAGCATTCAGTGTCGCTTTTCTGGGCGTCGGTTATTAAGGAAAACCGACGCCTAACATATAAGGCGTCGGTTGTTTAATAAAACCGACGTCTATATTCGAAGACCAGCCAGACACGGGTACCGCTTTGTATTAAGCGTCGGTTTTGTTATAAACAACCGACGCTTACAGTCGCCCGCGAAATCCATTTTTCGATAAAAAAAATAGTGTCATTTTCAGCGTCAGTTATCCCTCTCTAACCGACGCTGAAGGTGGTTCCCGCCAAAAATTTCCATGAAAATATCGTCCAATTGGACGTCAGTTGTTTCAACCAACCGACGCTAAAGCTGTTTAGGCGTCGGTGGTTGTAAACAACCGACGCTATTTGGGAACTTATAACCCCCCGCGATCGCCCGACTCTTCCCCTTTCTTCTGTTTCATTGCTACCCTATTGCGGCGATTTTCCCTGTTGCGGCGACTTTCCGGCGCTTCTCTGCTGCTGCTGCTCTCCGACGCTTCTCTCCGGCGCCCCATCTCCAGCGTCCTTCTTCTCCGACGCCCTTCTTCTCCGCCGCCCCTGCTACTGCTGCTGTCCGCTCGTCGCCGCCGGTCGTTGCCCACCGCCCCTGCTCTCCTCTAGTCGTCGCCGCCAGTAGAAGCAGCTACGGTGCTGTCGTCGTCACCTCCGCCCCCACCGGTAGAAGCAGCTTTACTCCTGCTGTCCTCGTACAAGGTAACCCACAAACCCTCACCACCTTTTTTGTCCTCTGCCTTTCTTTTCTCTGCCGCCGCCAACGTAGAACTCACGCAGGCAGCGCCTAAGTAGGTGCCAGGGCACGCCTAGGGTCCCAAGCCCAGGTGCCCTGCCTAGATAGGCCTCTGGGCAGATGCTTGGGCGGCGCCAGGGCACGTCTAGGCTGCACGTCTAGTGGATTTTTTGCTAAAAGTTATTTACTGATTGTGTTTATTTAATAATGTACTGATTGCTAAAAGTTATTTTATTGTTGAGTATATTGAGAATCCTAATCACCCTTCTTGCTTAATGATGAACTGTAATGCACACATATGAATGCTTGGAATTTAAATGATGAACTTTTCCCTAAATTGCCAATCATGCTTTTAAAGACATCAATAATCACCCTAATTTGAAGAACTAGGATTTTAGGTATAAGAATGACAACACATTATTTGTTGGCCTAGAAACCCGTCCAAGATTTACTCAATAGGAGTAAATCTTGGATAGTCCCCGGTTTGGGACTGTTCTTGAACACCTAATCTCACTTAGGATGTAAGTGTATTATGTGTATTGAGTTTTCGAGAAAATTTTGGTAGCATTTCCCCGTTTGTTCTCTAAGTACATATGTACTTAGAGAACAGCGGGGAAATGCTGCCGAAATTTTCTTGAAAACCCAATACACATTATACACTTACTAGTGAGATTAGGTGTTCAAGGATGGGATAGGTGGTACACATTTATTATATATAAGAATGACATCACATGTGTTTGTTGGCCTAGAATGTGAACAATCATTGTTTTTTATATTACTTGTACATTGATATAAATTAGAATGAACAATCACTAAATTATATACTGTTTGTATGGAGTCCGGCTTCATTGTAGATATCTATTATTGTGTTTGTTGGCCTAGAAACGCGTCCAAGATTTACTCATTAGGAGTAAATCTTGGATAGTCCCCGGTTTGGGACTGTTCTTGAACACCTAATCTCACTTAGGATGTAAGTGTATAATGTGTATTGAGTTTTCGAGAAAATTTTGGTAGCATTTCCCCGTTTGTTCTCTAAGTACATATGTACTTAGAGAACAGCGGGGAAATGCTGCCGAAATTTTCTTGAAAACCCAATACACATTATACACTTACTAGTGAGATTAGGTGTTCAAGGATGGGATAGGTGGTACATATTTATTATATATAAGAATGACATCACATGTGTTTGTTGGCCTAGAATGTGAACAATCATTGTTTTTTATATTACTTATACATTGAAGGATTGCTAATTGATAAAAGATCACAATTTTAGAGACATGTATGTTTATACAAATGCTAAATGTTTTCCTTATTCTAGTTGATACAAATGCTAAATGTTTTCCTTTTTAATGAAATTTTCAGATGGCTCACCATGATGAGAATGATGTCCATGATGAGCATGAAGTCCATGATGAGCATGCTGTCCATGACGAGCATGACGAGGATACCAACGTAAGTTCTAAAAACATATCCCGTATTTCTATAAAATTCATTATCTTCTAGTTATGTCATATATCCTGTATTTCTATATTGGCTTAATTCGGTGTGTTTATTTTTGTCAAATTTTAGGTTGATGACGCACAGCTACCCACTGAAGCAATTGAGCAACTTGATGCGCAGCAACAAAAACTTAACAAGAAAAGGGGTATCACTCTGTTGAAAAAGTTACTTGCGCTGAGTGGCAGTGGATCCAAATTGGTTGTGGAGTTTGATAATGGAGGGAATGCAATTGGAGTGAACCGCAATAATTTTATAAACTATCTTGGGGTTGTCACTCGAAGCCATTGTGGTGTTAAATATGATAATTGGCATAAAGTTCCTCAGGCGAAGAAAGACTTGATATGGAAAGATTTATGCGTGAGTTATTATTATTTGCAATTCTATTTTGTAGATTACAAATTCTATTATTTGCAATTATATTTTTGGTACTAGTTAATAACATTTCTATTTTACAGAATCTGTTTGCATTGGATGAGATGTTGCATCGTAAAAGTGTGATGCAACGCGCTGGAAAGATGCTTAGGAATTACAGGACAAATATGAACAGAGAATACATAAGACAGGGTGATAAGAAGAAGAAGTCAGCCCTTGAACAATGGAACTTCTTGGACAAAGAAGATTGGGACAATTTTGTTGCTTCAAGAAAATCTGAAGAATTCAAGGTATTAGGCTTCACTCCCATTTTAATTAATATACATTGTATTCACCTATTCAAGATTAACATTTAGTGCTACTAACCTAATTATAAATGTGCATACTAACTAGGCCCTCAGTGACGCACAAAAAGCAAGGCGTGCACTGAATGTACATGACCATACTATGGGTCCAAAAGGCTATGCAAGCGTTCGCCAAAGACTACAGGCGGAGTCTGCGGCTACTCAGGAGTCTGCGACTACTCAGGAGTCTGCGGCCACACCCTTCCCTCACCATGATATCTGGATAGCTGGCAGGAAAAACAAGAAGGGTGAAATAAAGAAGCCCGAAACTGCTGAGGCGGCTGCAAAAATGGTAAAATACAACTCTTAGAGCAATCATTTGAATATTGATTATTTGTGGTGTTAACTTACCAATTTTTGTTTATGGTGATTAGCGGGAGCTGCACGAGCAGAGAAAACAAGTCACGTTCATCCCTCAGGGCACAAGGGATGAATTGACAGTTGCTCTGGGTAACCCAGAGCATCCTGGACGTGTTAGAGGTGCCGGCGCTGGTGTGGGCATCAAAGCATTCTTTGGGCCATCCCAGCGCAAACCCAGAGCGGGACTTTCTCAAGAAGAGGTAACATATATATTCTATTTTTATAATGTTACTGCAAAAGGAAATTCATTAATAAAAAGCTAATATTTGTTTTATCCATGTATAGGAGAATAAGAGAGTCGAGGATATAGTTGCTAAGAAGCTCAACGATGTGGTTGCTGAGAAGGTCAAGGAAGAATTGCTGCGGTGGCAGACATCTCAGGCTTCCAATCAGCCTATGCCGACCCACTCTTCTCCTGGTGCACAGACTGCAAGTAATCCTGGAGACCCATCACCTAACACGTCTGCTGTAAGTATTGTTTATGACATTGTAGCTAGTCTTTTCAAGATGATATGTTTTCAAGATGATATGTATATATGTATAACATTCTTTACGTAAATTTGTAGGCATTGAAGCCATGCCGCTTAAGAATGGAAAACTATGTTGTTGCAGAGGCGCAAGCTTACCAGTCCCTTCCTGGGGCAACGTTTCATGGGACTCCAATGCCGCAGGGCTACATTCGTGTGAGCCCGATACATGTATTACCCGATTGGAGGGAAGTTGAGTTGCCATATGCCCACCCAGATATTGATACACTTGGTGAGGCAGAAAGCGGGGTCATATTGTGGCCCAAAGCAGATGTCCTCTACACGACTGAAATTGTAAGATAAATTTACATTGATTTAGACTGTTAATGTGTATATATGATGTCAACTGATCTGAAATTATATATACAGGTTAAAAAGAAGACACCAGGAGCACCTAGGCCTCCACCTCCAATTCCCGCATTACCAACTTGGGTTCCAACTGACCTACAATACCCGTTAGGTCCTGCTTGTAGGGGAATGGCATGTTGGCTACGGGCACATAATATACTTTGCCCTATAATTGTTTCTTTAGATGCAGATTATGCAGGTCAATCATACGACAGCTCTTTATTTATACAAGATATTATTGAGCTGTTTATGTATGATTGGTTGAATACATCAATGATAGAGACATGGATAAGGTGAGATCTTGTTTATACATCCATATACCTTGTGTAAGATCCGGTGATCTAGTTTCTTATATATTAATGCATACGTCTATATGTTTTGCAGCTACTTAATCGAAGATCATTGCAAACAATTTGCATATGATCATGTGGGATTTTTGATTCCATCATTGATTAGTATGGTAGCTAAAGACCCTGATAGTGTTCAACAATACTGTATAGATGCTTTTACAATTTTTGGTCATCAAATGAAGACGATAATAATAGCTCCATTCAATGTCAAGTAAGTTTGCTTTATTTATAATTTGGACTTAAGAAAATTCCATTATTATTTTGCATTTTGAGTTATTAATTGTTAACTTTTTACCTCTAGTGGTAGACATTGGGAGTTACTAGTTATTGTCCCCGGGATGTTCACTGTTTATTATCTAGATCCCGCAGGAAGTACATTAAACACTAAAATTGGACACGTAATGAGAATGGCATTATTCTGGTGAGAAATATTTCATTTTTTATATCCGTTAACATCTTTTATTACATTACTATTTACTTATGCAACTTAGTGTGTTATATTAACATGTAGGGGTTTAGATGCATTAAAAAATGCTGGAGGAAAGGTCCCAAGGAAAAAGAACCAGCCATTGTCTTGGGAGAACGTAAAAGTAAGTTCCCGACTCCCCGACTCCAATGTATATATTATTGATGTGAATTGTGCTTAGTTGTATTAATTTGTATGTTTCAATTTATAGTGCGCTACACAAGACAATGGCTGGGCATGCGCATACTATGTGATGCGATTTATGCAGATGATTATCAAACATGCCGCATTGGACATCGATACCATACATGAGGTATTATATATAGTCTCATTAGTTAGTATGAAATATATCAATCTTATTTTTATATTATTACTTATATATATACATCATTCTCTTTGCAGGTGTTTAAAACTGACCACACTATAGGCAAACGCTTAAAAAATGTACATGCTCCATATACGAGGGAATCATTAAATGAAGTAAGAGAAGAATGGGCAATAGCTGTACAAACAGTGGCAACTGTAAGATATAATTGGGATGTTGATAGTGATGATGAATGATACTTTGTAAATGAATGTTTCTGAATGTTAAAACATGTATTTGAATGATTCTATATGTGTGAACGTGACAATTGAATTGATGTCTGAATGTATCTACTTGTGTGAATCTTTTTATGTTAATTTTGCAGGTTTGTGGCCTGTTTGTAGGCTGATATCAATGGATGTCGTAAACCTGCAGTTCAGAAAACTGAACTGCAGGTTCTCATCCTGCTGACCAGCCACAGCAGGCCTGCAAACAGATTTATAAAAAAAATAGAAATATGCGTCGGTTATTTACCGATAACCGTCAGCACAGACTTACAGCGTCGGTTTTTTGTTGAACACCGACGCCAAAAGTGTTCGCGCTACAGGAAATGGGAGTCATCTAGGACACTTTTTTGCGTTGGTGTTTTAGTATATAACCGACGCAGAAAGCGTCCTAGATGACGCCGTTTTCTGTGGCACGAACCCTTTTGGCGACGGTATTTTATAAAAAACCGACGCCTTTATATTAAATAGGCGTCGATTTTTTAACCGACGCTGAAGTGTCCAACCTTTTAGCGGCGCCCACATAGGCGTCGTTCCGAAACTGACGCCAAAGGGGGTTAAACAACCGACACTAAAAGGCACTTCTGTAGTAGTGTCATGATATGTTTCTTTAATAAGTTGTTGTTGGTGACTAAGTTATCTCTATTGCTGTGCAATCTAACAATGCAGGTGTTACTATTTGAAATACATAGCGAGGCAAGGGCTATGATTCTTATGTGTATATGTGTCTTGTGTGACACATGGTATATGTGAAATATCTGAGTAATGATAATGTTCCTTGTTGATGAGATAACATGTATCACTAGTATGATGTGAGAGGTCTTGTGACCTGATAAAGGCTAAGTGCCTGATTGAGGTGTTATCCTCTAGTTGTGATATGAGGGATTGCTATCCCATGATGATGTATGATGATGAAGCCTTGTTAGAGGCAATGTCTCTATGTGATGAAATGAGGGATTGATATCCCATGGCAAACTGATAGTGTTGATGGCATTGAGAATAACAGTAACAGTGTGACACAAAATAATAGAATCTATGTTGTTTACATGTTTATAACTCTTATTTATGGTTTGCATAATACAACTTGGTTGACCCTTATAATCCACCTAAAATGTATTAACTAATTATAGATGAACCTTTCATGTAGTTTTCCCTGGCCATAGATCCATCATCGTCAGGAGCTGGTGATGGTGAAATGGGTTCTCCTACAGGTTAACCTAGAGTGCATATTGTTGAATATGCGGGGTTTCTCCTAGTCGAAAATAGGAGGAATAGAGTGCAACTTCAGTTTTCAACTCAGGATATGTATAAGAGCATGGTGAACATGCCCATGGCTCAGTGTGATAGAGCATGAATGTGTTCATGGCTCGGGAGAACGGTGAACAGGCCTATGGCTCAATGTATACTAGCGCCGAGACATGTACCAAGGTCGGCTAGAGAAAAGGGTAGCCCGTGGGAGCTAACCCTGTGACTGAGGTCACCTAAGCAAGAGAGTACAATCCTGCTTTGGATATCATGTACTGACCACGAAGAGGTTGAGGTTGTGGAGTCTGACTCTTCCATTGACCTTGTACGGCACCGATCAGGGTTTCACAACCATCAGTTGAATTTGAGCGGTACGACTCACTTCCTCTGGGCATAATAATTTGTAATCAAGCCAAATATTATATCTGTTGTAAGGAAAATACGGAACCTTGGTTGAGGCCTTGGATGATGTAAGATTTCTCATATGTTCTTTATATACATGTTCTTCATATTCCTTCTTGTATAATTGGTTAGTGGTTACCTGTAGTTTAGTTGAACTATCTGCTCAATTATCTGTGATAATAATAAAGTTGGTTGAGGGTTATGTTTCTCGCTAGGACTGTGTGTCTCACCCCGTTGAATAAAATCTTTTTTTAGGTGGATGTGCCTGGTGAGATAAAGATCTTGTGGTTGAGTATGATATGAAGAGGTATCATACCCGGTAGAATAGATAGTGTCTAGAAGTAGAGTCATATGTGTCGTCCCTGTACACTCAAGTCTTTGGGAGAGTTTTTGATGTTTTCTAATATGATGACCGATGTGTAGTTTTTGGCTTATGCACCTTGATGCAATAAATAAGCATGTGGAACAGTTATTTCATGTAACAAGATGATGAGAATTTTTGTTGTAGCACCTTGAAAATATTTTATAAAAAGGAAAGTGTTGGCTCAGATGTAATATGTCTCATCTCATGGTGCTTGTTGTAAATCAGTTTTAATTTTCTGTGGTTTTTGGTAATCCGCTAGTTAGTATGTAATTGTGTTTCGTTTGAGTTGGGATGTTTCAAGTTTTTGGTATCAGAGCTCTAAGTTCGCCGAGTCTACAGGGACACTAGGACTAGGATTAGGATGGTGTCTAAGGTTGGACCATGACATAAAATATGGTGCATACTACCTAATATCAGTACTTGGATGCCCTGGCCAGGTATTCAAATATTGAAGCAGAAGGTAAGTGTGGAGCCTTAGATTGTTTTCTCCTTGATTACTTTGATCAAGTAGTCATTCTGAAACAATCTAAAGAGCATAACAAATTAGGAAATATGACACTAATACCTTCATATTGGTATAAAAGAAATAAATAAATGCAGCATAACTCTTTAAAACCTAGATGCTTGATAATCCAAAAGAGGAAGTAACAGTTCTATGAAACCCAAATCCATGTAAGAATATGATGAGATAAGTTCTTGAAACCATAATCTCAAGAGATACATCAAGCAAAATACAGATTAACCTGTGATAACAAAGTAAGTTAAAATGTAAAACTTACACAAGATGAAGAAAATGCCTGAAAACAAAGATAAGTTTAGAAGAAAAATCAAAACAAATGATGAGTAAATAAGATGGAACCTGAGTTGATCTCAGACCAACCAATGAACATAATAAAAAATAAGAAAGTATAAAGTGAAAAGTCATGATAAGTAAGAGGGAACAAGGGATATGATCCCTATTTAATAAAGAATATGTGAAGAGTAACGATCTTCTTCGCAAAGAGAAAATGAAAATGTGATATAATCAGAAAGGGATCATGAATATGATGAAACAACAAGAAAGGGAAAAAGTGTAATGACATGTAATTGTCTTGATGATTCCTATGCTGATTGCAAAGAAACCAAGAGGAAGCAAGATAAAACCAAATGGAACCGGGTTTAGTGATACATAAATAGTTGAAAACTCATGCAAGGATCAAAGAAAGTAATAATTTTCTCCCCTTGATATAAAACTATAAGTTTTGATGGGGTGATAGGAGGAGTTTGTTCCCTAATGTTCCTTCCTTTCGAGGGAGTAGCCATCAAGAGGACCTTGTGTCACTTGATATGTATGCTTTTGAAGTGATCTTTGGTTGGATACTTTGAAAAGTATCAGTTGATCTTGGGCTTTAGTTTCCAAGTTGGAGATACCTGTGATAGATGATGTTTTGAGATGATTTTAGGATCCTCTTGATGTGTTTTGTGACGATGATAGAATATGGATGCGATACCAGAAGTGATGAGTTTTGACTCATGAGATGGATGCCAAGGTAAGGAATCCTATTATCTGAGAAGTGCCAAGCATATGAGAAGGTGAGAACATTTCTTCTGGTAAGAGAGTTAAGAGTCAAGAGACTTGGATCATGGAGGTATGGTGATGAACCATCTTAATAGATCATCCTTGACCTTGAACCCATAAACTGAAGCTTGTTTTGGAGTCTGTATCTATGAGGTGACCCTTGAGGTAGCAGTTCGGCAACACAAAGAAATGTTGATGAGGATAAGGAAGTGAGGACCGGATAGTCTGACCAGGGAGTGGAAGGCAACATGCAATAGTTAGATCATGTGAGATGAGTTAGCCAGAACGGTAGGTTAACCTGCATGTTTGTTGGCAGGTCGGATGGAGTCGCTCCATTATGCTTTGTCTTCTTCTTACCTCTTATCTGCTCTAGTTAATCCAATCTAGGATGTACCCTCCTTTGAACACTCATAGGATGTGTGGCAGATGTTTCATTCTTGATTAGCCATAAGAGAGATAGCATGTTTTCGAACGCCTTATGTTGGATGAAGTATATCCTTCTCGTGTCCTTCCCTTTCTGGGACAGGACAATCAAGTGAATCTCTTTCCACGTGACATGTTGAGGATCGAGATAATCCTGGAATGGATATCCTTGGAAAGGTGTGGAGTGGTCTCTGATGGAGAGGTTGGTTTTGATTCAACCTAGCTAAGTGCTTATAATATGGCTATCACCTATTAGGGGTTTATGCTTCGCATAAACATGATATCGGAAGGTATGCACCCAAGGAAAGGAATTTTTGTAAGATCGTCTTGGGAAAAATTTATCAAGATAAGCCTGATTCCTTGGAATACTCCTAGCGAAGTCTCGATTAAAGGAAGGTCCAGGTAGGATGAGCATCAGTTGGAGACAAATGAACAAGGTTTGTGATTCCTATCTAGATCAACTGAGACAGTGCATACATGTTACCACCCAAGTTGATGCTTGTTGTTCTCTTGGAAACCGATGTGAAGTTGTGGCATCCTTGAATCCAAGATGATGTGGTGTACCTTGCTATGTTGTTGCTAACCCGAGATGTTTAGTTCCTTGGTTGCCTAATAGCTCCTTTGTGTTAAGTCCTGATCGATACCTAGTATAGTGCCTTATGAGCCTTGTTATGTGTATACCTATGTTTGGTGGAGTATGTATCTTGTGATAATCCTTTTTGAGATAGATCTCCCTTGGATTAGAGGCATCATTTATGAAAGGAAAAGGAACAGTTGGAATGTATATAGCAAGGAAGGTGACATATCAGTAAAGGAACTGATACCTGAGTGATATGATTTGCACACAATGTTCCAGTATCTAAGGAGTGTTCCCAGACAAGGATGATGAGACAGAGGGTTGAGCTTGTGACCAGTACAGAAAACCCTATGATGGCTTTAGAGGAAGAGCAAGTATGTTAGTCATAGATCTATGATACCCAGGAGCTTTGTGGAGTTTTATGCTGCGATGCGTAAGTAACACCCGTCTTCTTTCTATGTGGGATTTTAGGGACGAAATCCTTGTTAGGGGTTTATGACTTGTAAGGACCCTGACCCATGTTTTGGGCTAACCCTATTTTCTTTGTTTAATTAAGATTCCTAGAACCTTAATATAATCCCTCGAGATGTTTTTATATCATGAGACAAGCTTATGTTTCTAGTTTGGTCCCATTTGGATGTTGTTTGAGCAATGTTTACTTATTTTGGACCAAAGCATAATTTACCCAAGGTAAGGGGTTATCTTGCAATATGTCACATGAAGAGTGTTACTTTAGTTCTCTAGCATCATAAGAAAGAGAATTTTGCTGTGGGGTTCCTTGTGGAGGTCTTATGTTCCAAGTTTGAGCTTGGTTGGATGATGCCCTTGCTTTATGTACTAGTTTTGGTGCAAATTGCAATTTACCCAAAGTAGAGGGTCAATATGCAATTTACCAGCTCTAGAGTTTTCTTCCTTATATTTGGCATCATCTAGGACGTGGATGAGTCAATATGCAATTTACTAGCTCTAGAGTTTTCTTCCTTCTATTTGGCATCATCTAGGACGTGGATGAAGGTTTGGGCACCAAGTTTGGATGTTAGATGAGGAGTGACATCTCTATATAGTTTTAATGCCACATATGTCACATGTTCTATCTTGTCCTTTAGTGTATCAAGTAGGAGCTTGGAGTGTGTATCAGCCTGGGAGGTGTATCGTCCATGGAATATGGTCAGCTGCACGATACACAACCTAGAGTGTATCACTAGTGTTGCATGTGGAGTTTTGGTGGTTACAAGTGGCCTTAGATCATGACCAAGTGGCATCTAAGTTTATGTGGTTATGACACCTTTCCTTTGCTACCTCTCTCTTCCTTGGTGTATATAACCTCTTTCCTCTTTACCCAAGTGATTCCTTTCGTCCACCTCTTTTCCCTTCTTGTGTTGGGCGAGCTTGGAAGCTTTGGGAGCTTAAGGAAACCCCTATGGAGCTTGGGAGGTCGAGTTCCTTGCTTATGGAGATTTCTTTCTTAAGATTTGACCTTGGTGAGTCATGCTTCTTTGATAGCTTTTCTTTGTGATTTCTTCTTCATCTCCTTCTTCCCCTCTCAGACATGGATGGACCTTTGATGAGAGTGGACATGGCCATGGTTATCTCTCTCTTTTCTTCTTCTTGAGTTAAGCATAACCATGGTATCTTCCTCTTCATCTTTTGTTTCTTGAGATGATGATGATGGTGCCGAAGGCAGGCTTGGAGCTTTGGACGGATGATATTCATGGTGAGGAATGTGAGTTTGATTTTTGGATTAGGAAGCTTGATATCTTTCATGGAGGTCCTCTTAAGGCAGGTTACATAAATCACAATCATCTCTACTATTTTCACTCTTCATATTTGCTTAAATCGATTCTTGTCTTTAGATCGATACCTTTTACTATGATAGTTGTTTATGTTGAACTTGAGATCTGATCTAATAGAAAGGTTACATTTTATTACTGCCTTTATCTTGTTCTCGTTGTGGGGGATGGTATGGGGTGTCTTGAGGTTGATGATGACTTACCCGATATAGTGTTCTACCCTATATAGTGTTCTACCCGATATAGTGTTCTACCTGATATAGAGTTCTACCCGATATAGTGTTGTACCTGGTATAGTGCTTTGCCCAATAGGTTGTCCTTTGGTTGATAAATTGTGAGAAATACCCCATCCTCATTTAGTTGAGAGGTGAGCTTAGGATTTCTTGATCTAAAGATGTATGTTGAAGTGGTGAGTCCTTGGGCAAAACCCCTCTCTCACTTTGTTGTTGAGAGGTGAGCCTATATTTTAGAGGTTTGGGAAATATGATAGTTAGCTTGACTGATAGAAGTGCTGATCTTAGTGTGGAGATGATGATCTACCCTAGTTGCATGACATGTTCTTGAGGTTGAACCATTGATTGGTACCTTGATGACGGATGGTGATGTCTTGGTGCTTATTTCCTGATATCCCTCTTCTTCCTTTGAGTCATAGCTTGGGCGATACAGTAGTATGATGCTTGGGCGTTATAGTAGGCAGATGCCTTGATGATCCTTCACCTGATATGGTTCTTGATAGTTGAGTTAGTTGGGTGTTGTGAGGCTTGTACCCCTTGGACGATAAGTGGTCTGTGTGGCGGTGTTATTGTTTGTTGGAGCTTGCACGACATCCTCTTATATGGTGCTTCCTGACACTCTGTTAGATGTGTTGCCCATTATGATGTGTTTCCCGTTATGATGCATTGGGTGATATGGCTTTGATGTGATTTATACGATACCTTTAGATGTGAACCCTACCCTTGAGTAAGCTTTTGGGTGATACTAAGTATCCCTCCCCGATATGCCTTGGTGAAGGACCTAACCCGACACCCTTGCTTACCTGACACACACTTGTAGAGGTCTTGGCCAACATGCCTTTGCCCGGTACATGCTTGGTTACCCGACACATATGGAGGTATAGGTTGTTTATCTCTGAGATTGGGCGATATGGTGTCTAGGACGACACATGTTGAGAGCTTTGGTGGTATAGTGTTATATATGAGATCCATGTACTCATCCTTATGTAAATATGCAGCCTATGGTTAGAAGTTTATTGGCTTAGATAGTATGCATGATAATAATGATCATGGACGAGGTAAAAGGGATTTGACCATGCTAGGGTTTACCTAGAGAGTACCCTAGTGTCTATAAGATTGCGTGGTCCTTGGTCAACATGGTTATGAGGTTGCCTAACTTGAGATGAGGTTAGACGTGTTAGACATATGAGTTGCCCGATATCCTAGAAGATGATCCCTTGAATAGCATGGGATGAGGTGTGTTTGAACAATATGACCTTGGTGGCTTCTTTGCATGACATCCTTTGCCCCATACCAGGCATAGGTGGAGTTTTAGGTCTTACCCAATATGAATCGTGTTTGATATCACCTTGGTTTGTGGTGTTGAAGCTTTGTAGCTGATACTGGCTTTTAGTAAGGTTTTGTTTGGTCACTGCCTAGTTTTGGTGAGGGTAGGCGACATCTTTAGTAAGGGTTGTACCCTAACCTGACAATCCTAAATGTTATCTTGAGCCCTAGATGTTAGTATGCTTATCTTGTTACCTTGGGCCATATCTTTGGTCACGATGATGATGTATGATGAATAGGTTGTAAAACTTAATATGGTCGATACCTTTGGTTGATGATAGGTGAACCTTTGATGATGTTTGATGATAGTTCATGGCTGTATGATCCTTAAAAGATGAATCCTTAGGGATGGTATTGATGGTGACATGGGAAGTAGGGTATGGTGGGATACCCTTGGTATGGTGATAGTAATATGTATTGTTTAACATACCATTTAAGAAATTATTCTCCATGTGTTCATGATAAGGGATGAAGTTCCGAATCCTAATGATGTGATAATCATGATATGTTTCTTTAATAAGTTGTTGTTGGTGACTAAGTTATCTCTATTGCTGTGCAATCTAATAATGCAGGTGTTACTATTTGAGATACATAGCCAGGCAAGGGCTATGATGCTTATGTGAATATGTGTCTTGTGTGACACCTGGTATATGTGAAATATCTAAGTAATGATAATGTCCCTTGTTGATGAGATAACATGTATCACTAGTATGATGTGAGAGGTCTTGTGATCTGATAAAGGCTAAGTGCCTGATTGAGGTGTTATCCTCTAGTTGTGATATGAGGGATTGCTATCCCATGATGATGTATGATGATGAAGCGTTATGAGAGGTAGTGGTTCTTTTTAATAAAATGAGGGATTGATATCCCATGGCAAACTGATAGTGTTGATGGGATTGAGAATAACAGTAACAATGTGACACAAAATAATGGAATCTATGTTGTTTACATATTTATAACTCTTGTTTATGGTTTAAATAATACAACTTGGTTGACCCTTATAATCCACCTAAAATGTATTAACTAATTACAGATAAACCTTTCATGTAGTTTGCCCTGGCCATAGATCCATCATTGTCAGGAACTGGTGATGGTGAAATGGGTTCTCCTACGGGTTAACTTGGAGCGCATATTGTTGAATATGTGAGGTTTCTCCTAGCCGAAAATAAGAGGAATAGAGTGCAACTTCAGATGTAGACTCAGGATATGTATAAGAGAATGGTGAACAGGCCCATGGCTCAGTGTGATAGAGCATGAATGTGTTCATGGCTTGGGAGCATGGTGAACAGGACCATGGCTCAATGTATACTAGCGCCGATACCTATACGAAGGCGGGCTAGAGGAAAGGGTAGCATGCGAGATCTAACCCTGTGAATGAGGTCACCTAAGCAAGAGATTGTGGTCCTTCTTTGGATATTGTGCACTGACCACGAAGAGGTTGAGGTCGTGGAGTCCGGCTCTTCCATTAACCTTGTATGGCTCCGATTAAGGTTTTGCAACCATCTGTTGGATTTGAGCGGTACAACTCACTTCCTATGGGCAGAATAATTTGTAATCAAGCTGAATAGTATCTTTGTTGTAAGGAAAATATGGAACCTTGGTTGAGGCCTTGGATGTTGTAAGCTTTCTCATATGTTCTTTATATACATGTTCTTCGTATTCCTTCTTGTATAACTAGTTAGTGGTTACCTATAGTTGCGTTGAGCTATCTGCTCAATTATCTATGATAATAATAAAGTTGGTAGAGGGTTATGTTTCCCACTGAGACTGTGTGTCTCACCCCGTTGAATAAAATCTTTTTTTGAGGTGGACGTGCCTGGAGAGATAAAGATCTTATAGTTGAGGATGATATGAAGAAGTATCATACCCGGTAGAATAGATAGTGTCTAGAAGTAGAGTCCTATGTGTCGTCCCTGTACACTCAGGTCTTCGGGAGAGTTTTCGATGTTTTCAAATATGATGATCGATGTATAGTTATCAGCTTATGTACCTTGATGCAATAAATAAGCATGTGGAACAGTTATTTCATGTAACGGGATGATGGGAATTTATGTTGTAGCACCTTGAAAATATGTTATAAAAAGGAATGTGTTGGCTCAGATGTAATATGTCTCATCTCATGGTGCTTGTTGTAAATCGATTTTAATTTCTTGTGGTTTTTGGTAATCCGCTGGTTAGTATGTAATCATGTTTCGTTTGAGTTGGGATGTTTTAGGCTTAGCTGATCGATTTATAGTTAGTAGTAGTTTCTAGAGAAATGCTTCCATGTGTTCGACTCAGGCGTCACATGTCCGTTATTACTGTAATACGTTCACTTGTGTTTTGCACACGGTAGACAACACATCAAGTTTTTGGCGCCGTTGCCGGGGAAATGTCAACATCCAACACTACAAGTGCTGCAGTCGGTCACTCTAGGTCATTTTTTTTATTCAAACTGAATCCTAATAATCTCTTCATTCAAATATAATCTTCTGATGCTGACATTCATTCTCTTTGTTTCAGGTACACCAGTGCAGGGTGTGAACTAGAGCTCTAGACTATGTTGAACCATCTTCACCAGGTTTTGGGCAAGTAGAGTTTTTATAGGGTGAGCAAGTGCAGGGCAGACCTGTGGATAGGTTTAGAAGACTGCCTTCACCGAATCCTCCTATGTTTGATGAAACAGAGGCACTAGTAGCACCTGAACCAAGAGAAATGGGGATAGAGTAGAGGAACAGGAAGACCAAACTATATGGGAGAAAATCAAAGCTTCATCGTCTACGACCCAGAAAGGGCCCATCAAAAGACAAGCTATAAACATGGGCAGCTACAAGATAGAGCCTGGACTCATTGCTCTAGTCAAGGCCCAAGCGTTCCATGATCATCCTTCTGAAGATCCGGTGACACACATCAACAATTTCATAGAGAGCTGTGACATGGTAAAAATAGACAGGATCCCAGCTAGCACAATCTACCTCAAGCTATTTTCGTCCTCACTTGCAGATGGGGCAACATTATGGTTTAATAATTTAGATGATGAGATCATAGAGTCATGGGACCAGATGATTGATGTGTTCTTTGAACGCTGCTTTCCACCACAGAAGGCTAATGATCTAGTAAAGAAGATTAACATTTTTAGACAGCAAGCTAATGAGTCATATTCTGAGGCATGGGAGAGATTCCAGAACATGCTTAGGGAAGTGCCTCATCATAATGCATTGATCTGTAGGGACATGCAAAGATCTTTTACTATGTTTTGCATGAAGGGGAGCGAACTACTCTTGATAGCGCATGAGCAGGGTTCTTTCTGAACAATAAGCCCACTCGTTGCTTAGAGATCCTCGAGAACATGTCAAAGAATCAATCCTGGGGAGAAGAAAGAGAGACACAAGCCACAATAAAGAGTGTCTGTGAATTTAAAGTGATATCTGCCTTGAATGAGAAGTTGGATCTCATTGCTAAGTCACTATGTGCTCCAGATAGAGGCCCTAATGAAGAAGAGGAAGAGGAGTGCAAATACGTGCGCCAGTGTCAGTATAGGAATAAAGATTATTCATGGAGGAAAGATCCCAAGTTCTCATGGAAGGACCCCAATAGCTTCCAACAAGATCCTTCTCAAGCACAAAAGTAGCCACCAAGACCATAGTAGTTCGGTGGTCAAGCCCAATACACACCGGAAAAACATAAGATTGATAAGATTGAGAAAATGCTAGGTAAGTTGTTGAGTCGGAATGAGCTATAGATTGCACAGACATAGAGGGACTTACAGAATCAGGGGGCACACATTTGTAGTAATGAGACACAAACATCCCAGATTGCAACATATGTGAATGCTTTGAAGCATCAAATGCATAATGGTTTTCCGACAAACACTAATGTACCAACTAGAAACCAATGGCAGAAGGGAGCGTGTGGGATAAACTGTGGAGGAAGCAATGGCCACCTAAGCTTCGAAATTTTGTTTGGAGACTCTGCAAGCAAGCACTCCCAATGATGAGTAGGCTACATAGAAGGCAGGTCACAGAGACAAACCTATGCCAAAGATGCAAACAGGAGGAGGAAGATGACCTACATGCGGTCCTCCGGTGCGACTATGCAAAGAGAGTGTGGGCTTGCGGTGGATCGGAACTGAAGGACACCACCGATATGGTGGGTAACACCGACGACCTGCTGCATATCCTGGTTAATCACACAGAGGAGGAGGTGGCTGCGGAGCTGGCGACGATGGTATGGATTGCGTGGACGGCGAGGAACAAGGCTATCTTTGACGAGAAACCTCTTTATGAGGCAACACTGGTAGCTAGTTTTACCAACATGGTCCGTGACTACCAGCACCACCAAGATAGGAAGAGGCGGACGGCGGGACAGGAGGCCACGGCGCTGAGAACCAGACCGTGGAAGCCGCCGGAATGAGGCCTGATCAAGATGAACATCGACGCGTGCTGGCAGCAAGGTGCAACAGCTACAGGTGGCGCTATAGTCCGGGACGAGCAAGGAGCCATCAGGGCAACTCTCCAGTTGCAGCTTGGCCATGCTACATCAGCCCTCATGGCAGAAGCTTTGGCGATGAGAGGAGCTTTGACGGAGGCTCGCAGAATGGGATTCACTAAACTGGTGGTCGAGACGGACAGTCTACTCCTGGTCCAAGCCATCAAGGTTGGACACCACGGGCAAGGCTACGAGGATCGCGTTGTCAAGCAGATCATTGCAACGTCCTTAGATTTCCTTGCTATAAACTTTTGTCATGTGTACCGTGAGGCAAATAGAGTTAGTCATCTATTAGCCAACAAGGCACGCATGCTAGAGTTTTCCTTGTTTAGCATAGATAATTTCGATTCTGAAGTCATTGTGCTAGCACAAAATGATTTGGGTTAATAAAATGACTTCGGTCCCACTTTCAAAAAAAAAACTAGAAACCAATAGGCAAAAGTAGTTCTACTCTGCAGTGGTAGAAAGATACTAAATGGAGCACCACAAAATGCAGTGACAGAATATGTAGACACTCAAGCTAAGCCAGTGGAAAGAGAAGAAGTAAACACTACAGACTAAGAGAATACCACAAAGGAACAAGATGATGAGGTAGGAGGCAATAATACCCGAGCATACATTCCTCCTCACCAAAGGGAACCTATGATTTCAGTGCCATTTCCAAATAGTTTGAAGGCTACAAAGATGGATAGGCAGTTCAAGAAGTTTCTAGACAACTTTAGGAAACTATTGGTGAACATGCCTTTGATTGATGCAATTGAATAGATACCATCTAACGGGAAGTTCTTGAAAGATATCATTACTAAGAAGAGGAAGATCCAAGAATCTAACGTGGTGGTATTTAAAGAACAAGTCAGTGCTTTTATTTTAGGCACACTGCCAACCAAAAGACATGATCCCGACTATTTTAATATTACATGCTTTATTGGGAAGACAAAATTTGGAGAAGCTTTGTGTGATTCAGGGGCAAGTATCAATATGATGCCCCTGTCTACTTCAAGAAGCTAGGACTCAAAGAAATGAGAAGGAGCAGCATGACAATCCAGTTGGCAGACAACTCTGTAGTGAAGCCATCTGGAATTTGTGAAGATGTTTTAGTGAAGGTAGACAGGTTCGCCTTTCCTATAGATTATGTGGTTATGGAGATGCAAGATGACCATGGTAATGAACTCCTACTAGGGATACCATTCCAAGCTACTACATACATGATACTTGAGATGGGAATAGGACACCTCACCATGGGAATCCAAAATGATAGATTTGAAATAAAGATGTCGGAGCATTCCCAAGCAAGAGGAGATAAGGCATAATGCAACATGCTTCAGCAGGTAGACAATAAAATTTCTTTGTTTCAGGGGAAGCCATTCTTAGATATGGCTCATGTGATGACAAGAGTATATAAAGGTACTCTAGTTGTTGACATCTTGGAGAACACTAAGGTACTTTCTTTGACTCAAACTATGTGTTATCCAGGAGATGACAGGGAGGACTATGACCAAGTTGCAAAAGAAGAAATAAAGGCTGATTCTGTGATAGGGCCATCTCCATAGTTACCTTTAGAAGCCTACTTGACTAACAGAGTGGATGATAGCTTATGTAACAATTGTCTAGAGGAGTGCGTTTATCTGTTAAATGCATTACCTTGCTATTATGCAAGGCTCTTTGAAGATCTAATACCACCACCCCCTCCTTTGGTCCCGTCTCTTTTGAACCCACCAGACTTGGAACTAAAGTCGCTACCTCCACATTTAAAGTATGTGTTACTTGCTACAGAAGAAAAGCTACTAGTGATCATATCATCTTCTCTTAGTGTTGAGGAGGAGAAGAATCTTCTCACTCTGTTGAAGAACCACCGAGATGCATTCAGTTGGTCTGTAGCATATATAAAAGGGATCTCGCTAGCCTTATGCCAACATAAGATCCATCTTGAAGAGGGAGAGAAGGCAATTGTTTAGCCTCAGTGGTGTCTCAACACGATCATGACTGAGGTGGTCAGGAAGGAGGTCATCAAGATCTTATATGTAGGTATAATTTATGTAATATATGACTTTATGTGGGTGAGTCCTACTTAGGTAGTTCCAAAGAGAGGGGGGATTACAGTTACCCAAGTGTAGCCAATGAACATATTTCCACCAGACTTGTAACAGGGTGGCATGTTTGTATTGACTACCACAGGTTGAATGCAACCACTTTGGATGACCATTTTCCCCTACCCTTTATTGACCAAATCCTGGAACGTTTATCCGATCGATCTCACTTTTTTTTTCTCGATGGGTATTCTGGCTACAAGTAGATTTCTATAGAGCCTAAGGATCAGGAGAAATCTCTTTCACCTACCCTTATGTCACTTTTACTTATCACTGAATGCCTTTTGGTTTATGTAACATTCGTGCCACGTTTCAAAGGTGTATGCTCGCCATTTTTTTCGGATATGGTGGAGCAGTGCTTTGAGGTTTTCATGGATGCCTTTTCAGTTTATGGGGAGTCATTCAGTGATTGTTTGCATAATTTAGACAGGGTGTTACATATGTGAGGACACTCACCTGGTTCTTAACTGGAAAAAGTGTCACATGATGGTGAGTGAAGGAATAGTTCTTGGACACAAGGTGTCCAACAAGGGCATGGAAGTTGATCCAGTCAAGATTGAGGTTATTTCCTCACTACCTCCACCGACATCGGTGAAAGGAGTTAGGAGTTTCATAGGTCATATAGGATTTATCACTGATTCATAAAAGACTTTTCAAACATTTCAAAGCCTTTGTCTGAGCTTTTAGAAAAAGATGTTGATTTTTCTTTTGATGAAAGATGTATAAAATCTTTTGAAACACTTAAAGAAAAATTGATTTATGCACCAATTGTGCAGGCTCCAGATTGGAGCCTCCTATTTGAACTGATGTGTGACGCATCAGATTTTGTAGTTGGAGCGGTGTTGGGTCAACACTGTGATAACTACTGTTATCTATTATGCATCTAAAACTTTAAATGATGTACAAATGAACTACACCACTATTGAAAAGGAGTTATTAGCAGTAGTGTTTTCCTTTGAAAAATTTCGATAATACCTAGTAGGGGCAAAGGTGATAGTTTGGACATACCACACCGCTATCAAGTATTTGTTGCAGAAGAAGGATGCAAAACCTAGACTTATTAGGTGGATTCTTTTGTTATAGGAATTTGATATTGAGATTAAACACAAAGTAGGTGTGGAAAATGTAGTGGCGGATCATCTTTCTAGGTTAGAGAGATCGGATGAAAGAGATAAAGTTATCCCCATTGTTGAGGAGTTTCCAGATGAGAAACCATTTGTTGTTCAATCTAATGACCCATGGTTTGCAGATATAGTGAATTACTTGGCTTGTAAGGAGATACTTGTAGATTGGGGTTAACAGATGAAAAAATGATTTTTCATTCTTTAAGATTTTATATCTAGGATGACCCAATTCTTCTCAAGCAATGTAGGGATGGTATGTTGAGAAGGTGTGTTCCTGAGTGTGAAGTAGAGAGAATTCTATCACATTGTCACTCTCTACCCATGGGTGGGAACCATGCTAGATCCAGGATGGAAGCTAAAGTCCTGGAGAGTGGGTTCTGTTGGCCCACTTTGTTTAAAGATGCACATAATTATGTTCGTAGTTGTGACTCTTGTCAACGTGTAGGTAGAATTTCAAAGAGACACAAGCTACCCCTAAATGTATTTCAGGAGTTTGAAGTTTTTGATCTTTGGGGTATCAACTTTATGGGTCCATTTGTGTCATCCAATTTGTACTTGTACATTCTTATTGCAGTTGACTATGTGCTAAGTGGGTGGAAGCAATTCCAACCTACACCAATGATGCACAAGTGGTGTGCAAATTTGTAAATGATTACATTTTTTGTAGGTTTGGTGTCCCTCACTGATGCAGGGGTTTTGAGTCACTTTTATAGGCTAGTTTTACACTCGTTTTATGCGCTTATTGGTCATATTTGTGGTTAATATCACATGATTCAACTCCTTTAGCCTATTATCCTTGCCTGCATCAAATTCATCTTATTTTACATTGTTTTGTATAGATTATCATATTTCTCAGATTTGATTTGTGTTTTTCTCTTATTTTCAGGTAATTCACAATTCTAGACCCGTTGATACCATCGACGGTCTGTCGATAGCATTGACATAGAAACAGTGACAGAGCCAGAGAGGAAGCAGATAGTTCGATACCATCAACACTTTGTCGATGGTCTCAAAAGTCCAACAGCGAGCCAGATATCACCCCATTGATACCATCGACAAGAGCGGTCGATGGTATCAAGAAGGCTTTAGGCAGCTCCAAGAAATTGAAGAAAGCATCAGTAGGTGTGGATACCATCGAGACCCCGTCGATGGTATCGACGTTGTCAGATCAGAGTTTTATCCAACACGACTTCAATCAGATGACTACATTCTTTTGGCAGTTGTAAGTGGTACCTATACTAAGAAAAAGATGGCCCAAAGCCGTTATTCATTTTGGATTGCATTGCACAAGTCCCAAAGGAGGAGAGAGCGAAGGATGGAGCCGAGAGCTACACCTCGGGAGATTCTAGAGACGCAGACGGAGTTTTCCACGGCCGAAAGGCTGTAGAACGCTCATCCCCCACCGAGGATCACCCAATTCTTCTCATTTCAGGGGTTACACCATCTCCATCCACGTTTTCTCTTTCCTTTATGGTGTTTTGCATTGAGATGAACATGCGAGGCTAATCCCCTTTGTCTCTAGGACCGGGATTAGCCCGCGCAATCGTTGTATGACTCTTCTTACATAGTTTATCAAAATTTGTCCCTCAAATCCATGGTATGGTATCATTTTCTCCATTGCTATCATTGTGCTTGATCACCATAATCGTAATCTAATACCTTTAATTGCTTTTGACAAAGAATTACTGGTTAAAAAGAGGCGGTAATCACATTAACTAATAAATACCTTAGAAAAGGCGATGTACGATTAATGGTGGGGACCCAGAGACATGTTTTTCATGCACCCAGTTTAGGGCATAGGTTACTACTGGCATGGAAATGACCTAGATTAAGGTAGCGAATTGTATCGCAGAAGCGAGCAATTCTGGCTATAGGCCACTATCCAAAAAGGGAGACGAGTTGTGATAATTGTGAAGGAATTAGTACAACAAGAACCCACAGTGAAACTGCAATCCTAGAGATTTCTCTTGAATTGATTAAACCAACCATTTAATCGATTGCTTTGTTTTCTTTTGTTTTTATTTTCCTTTTTCAAAATAACTTCCAAACTTTTATAATCAGTTTAGCTGATTGTGAGTAGTTAGTAGTAGTCTACCGATAATTACATTTCCCTATGTTCGACTCAGGCCTCACAAGGCCTATATTACATTGACACGTACACTTGTGTTATATGCACAGTAAAGTCGTGTTAAGTTTTTGGCGCCGTTGCTGGGGAAAGGAAAATTTTTGGCACTACGAGTGCTATAAGCGGCCACTCTAGGCCACTTTTAATAATTTTTATAATTGAGAGTAAATTGTCTATCTTTCAAATTCTTTATTCGTCTAGAACTATACTTAATTGATTGTTCACATTTCAGGTACTAATGCATGGTGAAGACGCGTAGTACGGACTACGCACAGTCAACACCTGAGATTCCGCCTTCGAGATCAGGTGACGAGGATGAGCATATCCACAATGAACCTGAAGACTTAGACATAGATTCTAAATCCGAAGTAATGGTTGAGGAACAGATAATATGGGAGAAGATCAAGGCTTCTTCCTCTTTCGCATCTAAGGTGTAAGGACCCTGACCTCCGTTTAGGGTTTACCCTGTTTGCTTTTCTTAACCTTGATGCTTAGTTGCTTGCTAATCACCTTTAATGGTGATTAGGGTTTGTTTGTGCTTTTTTGAGAGTTGGAGGAGCTACTTGCAATTAACCCAAGTCTAGGGTTTGTGGGCAAGTTTGTCACCTTGTGTGGTGTTCCTCCCTCTCCTTGCTTCCTCTAGTGTTGAGAGGAAGGTTTGGGCCCGTTGCTTGAGTTCCTTTGGGCTTAGTTGAGCTTGTTGGGCCTTGTGATGCCTTGCCCTTTCTTGGTGGAACCTTGTGTCAGGCAAGAGGTGCTTGTGTCGCCCAGGGCTGTGTCGCCCATGATGAAGGTGTGTCGTCCAGTTGTGTCATCCATGGACCTTTGACCATCTTTGACCTCATTTGTGTCACCACTAATGGACACTTGGTGCTTGGTTCTTGCATGTGGCAATGGCCTTAGACATGTGTTTTGGGCATGTTAGAGTGGTGGCATTGCCCATGGACAAGTGTCCCTAGGTGGGCGACACCTTTCTTTGTTCTACCTTCTTTTCTCCTCCATCCCCTTCTATATACGCGTTTCCCTTTCTTTTCTAAGGATCCCTTTAGTTCCTTATTCTCCCTCTCCTTGGTGCACGATACCCTCTTCTTTTGCAAGCTTGGTGGACGATACCCTTGGTGGCCGATCTTTGCCTTGGAGTCTCCTTCTTCCTCTAGTGGTGGCCGAACCCTAGAATGCCTTGCTCTCCTTCTTCCTTGGTGGTGCGTGGAGATTGGAGCTAGGAGCTTGGAGCTTGCTGAAGGCGGGTTACATAACTCCTAACCCTAACTACATTACCATCTTCTATGTTCTTGTTGCTTAAGATCAGCCATGTATGATACTAGCTTTGTTTCTTACTTAGTTGTTCTTATTGGCCGAACCATGTGTTCTAGGGTTTCTTACTGAGCAATACCCCCTTCTCTCCTAGGTCTTGAGGAGTGAGCTTGAGTTCTAGTATCATCAGAAATACTCCTCTCTCGTTTAAGTTGAGAGGTGAGCTTGTGTTCTAGTAGCTTGGGCAACACCCTCCTCTCATCATGGACTTGAAGGGTGAGCTTGGTGGTTGTTGTGGACATCGTTTAGGGTTGTTCTTTGTGTTTCCCGATTGGTGATATGAGATGTGTAAGACCCCTCTATCGTTTAAGTTGAGAGGTGACCCATTCTCTTGATCCTTTAGGGTTTTGACACCCTTGAGCTTGAGGTTAGTGGTGAGCCTGTCGGGGTGCGTCCTGCCCGATATGGTGTGGGTGGTGTTGTTGCCCGATACCCTTCCCTTGGTCTAACCTTAGACGACATGTTATATTTGTGTTGGACGATACCTTGGTCCCTGACCTTGTCACGGGCGTCACACTACCATCCTTTCTTTGTGATGACCGATATGCCATGGATAGGATTAGCTAAATGATGGGTTCCTTACCGGTTGTTTGAGTTGCACCTTAGACATTCCCTTTTTGTGGAGTACCCTACCCGACACAGGACTTAGATGTAGCTTGGTGACGTTGTACCCTGACATTATGGAGGCGTTGCTAGTTCGTTGTGGTGATGAGCGTCACACTAGTCAAGTGTGTGTTGGCCGACAACCCTGCACCTGACAGGCATTGCGCGACACCCTGTCGCCCGATACCCTGGCTGCACGGTAGGCCCTGTAGCCATTATCCCTGATGCATGACGCATCGTTGCATGAAACAGAGGTGCAGGGTAGGCGTTGCACGTTACACTTGAGTGCATGGGATGGTCTGGTTTCTTGGTTGCCCGATAACACCTCTAGTGAGAGTAGTGGATGCTTTTAGTGAGGGTCCCATCCCTTATAGAAACCGATATGCTGATCTTGCATCACGTTTAGTTTTGATAGTAACCTTGGATGTGCATGATATAGTAGAACACATCTATTCTAAATCTTGTGTATGCATTACGTTTAGTCATGATGGTGGCCTTTGATATGCCTAATGGAAATTGTTAGGGTAAAACTCATCTATGTAACTTACATGTCTTTACATATGCATGTGATTATCTTGATGTTATGTATAATGCTGAGGAAATGATAAGCATGTGGAATGCCTTGCTTAATGTTGTAACCTATGCTCATGATCACCAGTTGAGGCATGATTGATAAAGCATATAATCATTAATGTCACCTTACTTTGATAGCATGGTCTTTCTGTTAAAGCCTACGATTATTGTATATACTAATCATGCAGGTGATGCATATCTAAGAGAAAGGCTATGAGGTATGTATGATGGGTAACATTGCCTTGATAGTTACTCTTGATGATGAGGTATTATATATATGATGAGTGTGGTCTGAGGACCTAAGTTTGACTAAAGTGCTTGGGATTGCTATCCCATGATGATGATGTAAGCCTTGAGAGGCATTAGCACTATGTGATGAGGGATTGAGATCCCATGATCCTTGAGATGGATCTAGATAATTGGCAAGAGGCCAAGTGATAACATGTAATGTTGGATCCTTCTGATGGATCAGGATGATGTTGATTACACTAAAGGCATAACCTTGAGTTTTTATTGTTTATTCTTGTTACAGTTTGCATGTTATACAACTTGGTTGAATTTTGCAATCCACATAAAAGATACTAATTAATCACAGTGAAATATATCATGTAGTTGCCCTGGCCATAGATCCATCATCATCAGGAGCTGGTGATGGTGAAATGGGTTCTCCTGCGGGTTAACTCAGAGCGCATATTGTTGAATATGCGAGGTTTCTCCTAGCCTAAAATAGAGAGGAAAATGAGTGCAGCTGCGGTTGCAGACTCGGATATATATATACAACATGGTGAATAGGCCCATGGCCCAGGATGAGGGATGTAGAGCATGAATACATTCATGGCTCAGAGCACGATGAATAGGCCCGTGGCTCAGATATACTAGCGTCGTGACCTGTACCGAGGCGGGCTACTAGAGGAAGGGTAGCCTATGGAGCTGACCCTATGGCTGAGGCCACTTAAGCATGAGACTGCGGTCCTGCTTTGGTTCTCGTGCACTGACCACGAGGTGGGAGGTCGTGGAGTCCGACTCTTCCATTGACCTTGTATGACACCGACTCCGGGTTTTGCAGCCGTCAGTTGGATCTGAGCGGTACAACTCACTTCCTCAGGGCATAATAATACGTAACCCAGTCGTATAGTATTTACTGCTTAAGACAAAACACGAAACATTGATTGAGGCCTTGCTTGCGTAGTTAATCTTGTTATACTTGTAGTTACTTATACGTTCCTGGTATTACTTGGTTAGATCTTATAATTCTTATCTTGACAATCATGTTCCATAGAGAGATACTTGGTGATATGCCTTCCGTACACTTGGTAAGCTTGATGGTATGAATAGCTTTACTTTATAAACTGCTCCTGTTATACCTATCACCAGTTATCTTCTGCTATTGCTTTAATCTTCCTTTGGTTTTATAGTTTCGGCGGGGAGTTATGTTTCTCGCTGGTACTGTGTGTCTCACCCCGCTGGTTTACACCCTTTTTAGGTGTTCGCGCTAGACATGGTGGTGGTCACAGAGTTGCGGCCGAGCAACAAGAAGAACAGTAGGAGGCAAGCGACGAATATGCTGCTGTTTTGGTTGTTTTGTAGTAGAGTCTAGAGCCATACCTGTACTCTCAGGTCCTTGGAGGTGCTTTGACGTTGTTTCACGATGTATAATCGTTGATGTTTTGTATATCCTACTGCGGGCCGGATGTGGTCCTTTATGTACATATAAACAGGTGATGAACTCATGAGGTGGCTAGACAATAGTTCCTCTAAGCTGTGGACACATATCAAGGCTTATATATGTTTGTATAACATGTTTTTCTACATGATGTGGACTTAAATGTAATAGTTTTTCAGTTTACCTGCTTTTCGCAATCGGTTTTAATTAACTCGTATTTTGGTAATCTGTGGTTATGTGACTTCCGCATGTTTTTGTGTAACACCTCGTTGTCTGTGTGATAGTGGGATGTGTTTCCACAAGTTATGGTATAAGATCTCTAGGTTTGTTGAGTCTATAGGGATTTAGGACTAGGTTGTGTCTGTTCTTGTGAGTTTTCCAGATTTTCTTACAATCATCTTCTGCCCTCAGCAGAAGAAAAGCCAAGATGTCTGGAAACCATGAAGAACATGCTTCCGAGCATAGCGATGCTGCATCAGTTGATGGAGCTATAGGGCAGGCACATGAAGATCGGGTGCCTGAGGTCCCCCAACCTGACCCAGCCATTCTTGAACACCTTGCCTATCAACAGCTTATGGGGCAAATGATGGCTACGATGAATCTCATGGTTGAAAGATTGCCAGTGCCTCCGCCGAGAGCACATGCTCCCCATGGTGAAACATGGGGTATTGGGAAGACCTTTGAGCGGCTTCGCCGAGTTGGAGCTTCGGATTATGCTGGAACGGATGATCCAGCGGATGCAGATCTGTGGCTGACAAGTCTTGAGAAGGCTTTCCGGATCCTCAACATCCCCAAAGCAGATAAAGTAAAGCACGCCGTCTACCTTCTGAAAGCTAGTGCTGGTCATTGGTGGGCCATCGAGGAGGAGAAGCGACCTGGTGAGGTAATCAGTTGGGAGGTTTTCTGGCGTGAGTTCGTCAGCAGATACTTCCCGAAGACGTATCTGGATGAGAAGATCAGTCAGTTTGAGAGCCTGCGACAAGGGATGATGAACATCACCAAGTATGAGGCCAAGTTCATGGATCTGTTGAGGTTTTGTCCTCACATGGCGGTGACATACGAGGAGCGGATCAGACGTTTCGAGAAAGGTCTGAGTTCTGAGCTGACAACACCTGTGTCTACGTTAGAGAACAGAGAGCGGTTTGCTACGTTTGTAGAATCCGTCCGGAGGATTGAACAGTCAGTCATGGAGAAAAGAGAATCTATGTCTAAGAAGAGGCCTGCTCAGTTTCAGGGACAGAGGTTTGGTGGATTCAAGAAGCCAAGGTTTTTAACACCGTCAGTGATGAGAGGTTCCAGTGCACCATCGTAGTGGTCTCCGAGTAAGGGAAGAGGATATTTTTCTTCACCGTCAAAGGAAAATGTAGTAGCTGATGCGCTTAGCCGAAAGTCTTCTTCTTTCTCTTCCAAGAAGGTACAGTTGAGCTCCCTGGTATGCCATAGGCGAGATATGTTTGTTTCCTTGCGGTAGATGAATGTGCATATGGAAGTCTCCTTGTTAGTTGGACTTTTAGCACAGATGCAAGTTAAGCCTATGCTGAGACAACATATCAAGGATGCACAACAAGTAGATGATCAAGTGTAGTTAATCAGATCAAAGTTCGACAACGAAAAGCGTGATGGGTTCCATGAGTCTGAGGATGGACTAGTCTGCTATCGTGATAGGATGGTGGTCCCCAATGCTAATGATCTGAGGAAGTTAGTGCTCGAGGAAGCACACACGTTGATGTATGCTATGCATCTAGGTGTCACCAAGATGTATCATAGTCTGAAGGACTTGTATTGGTGGCCCGGCTTGAAGAAGGATGTAGCTGAGTTCGTAACTAGGTCTGTGGTTTGTCAACAAGTCAAGGCTGAACATCAGAAACTGGCAGGTACGTTGCAACCACTGCCAATACCGAAATGGAAATGGGATCATATAACCATGGATTTCGTAGTTGGTCTACCCAAGACAACTAAGAATCATGATTCCATTTGGGTTATAGTGGACAGATTGACGAAGTCTGCCCATTTCCTACCAGTAAAGACAATGTATACAGCTGAGAAGCTCGCTCGAGTATACGTCGATGAGATAGTGCGTTTGCACGGTGTGCCAGCAACGATAGTTTCTGACAGAGGTCCTCAGTTCACGAGTCGTTTATGGGAATAGTTGCATAGAGCATTGGGAACATAGTTGAGGTTCAATACCGCCTTCCACCTGCAGACAGATGGACAATCGGAGAGGACTATTCAGACTTTGGATGATCTCCTTTGAGCTTGTGTTTTGTAGTTCTTAGGCAATTGGGACATACATCTCAATTTGATAGAGTTTGCCTACAACAACAGTTATCAGCGGAGCATTGGCATTGCTCCTTATGAGGCCTTGTATGGAACACTACTACAGAAACAACATTCAGTGTCGCTTTTCTGGGCGTCGGTTATTTAGGAAAACCGACGCCTATAACATTCAACGTCGGTCATCTAGGTCATCCGACGTCTGTAGCCAAGACACGGGTACCGCTTGTATTAAGCGTCGGTTTTTTTGGTAAAAAACCGACGCCTAAAACTGCCGCGAAATCCAATTTTCGAGCAAAAAAAATATGTCACATACGGCATCGGTTATTTACCTAAAGCCCGACGCCTATATAAGATGAAAATTTGCGTGAAAATTTACAGCTTAGGTGTCGGTTATCCTTAGATAACCGACGCCGATAGTGGTTCCCGCCAATTTATTTGGGGCAAATTTTATCTAATTGGACGTCGGTTTTGTAATAGGAACCGACGCTGAAGACCTTAGGCGTCGGCTTTGTTAGATACCCGACGCCCTTTACGAACTTATTAGACGCATGATCGATCGACTTTAGGTCCCCTTTCCTGTTTCATCGTCTTCATCGCCCGACCCTCCGCTGCTCACCGACGCCGCTGCCCGCCACCCTCCGCTACCGTCGCCCGACCCTCCGCTGCTGCTGTTGCTTGTGCGCCGCCGCCGCTTCCTGCTCCTTCTGCTGCCGGTGTCGCCACCGCCTGCCTGCTCCTTCTCCGCCGCCTTCCTGCCCGCCGCCGCCTGCCGCTCCCTGCTCGCCGGTGTCGCTGCCGCTACCTGCCTGACTTGTGCAGGTGGTCCTGGAGCTCGCCGATGTCACCGCCGCCCACTGCATCTCCGCCTGACGACCCCCGCGTCTCCGCCGCTGCTGCCACTGCCCTACGCCGCTGCCGCCTCCACTGCCTACATCGCCGCCTCCACTGCTCATCGTCGCCGCCTCCACTGCTCTTCTTCCTTAACGGAGCTCGCTACCGACAGAGCTACTCCTCTTCTTCCTCCACGAGCTCGCTACTTACAGGTACGATTTTATACCTAGTTACACAGCTCATTTTTGCTTCAATCATATTCATCATGTTGTTGTTTTTTATTGCAATTTTATGTAGATATTCTCCTTTAAATCCTAAGAAAATTATACACCCTTTAATTACAAACCCTAATTCACCTCTAGTCACTCACTTCTATCGATTATCCAAATGTAAATTGCCCCTTACTATGTCACCATTCATTCCAATGCAAAACTGGACCTTCCTACGCCACCATTTACTCAAAAGGTAGTTTTCATTTGATATCTAATTATTACATTAAGGATACTGAAAAAACTATATGAGTTACACCTTCATAGGAATGCATACAACTTCTATCTGAAAGAGATCTAAACATGATAAAAAATAATCTAAGATACAACTTTCTTCATTTAGGACTAGTCCAAGTATCTACAAAATCCTTAACTAGAAAAGGTATAAATTATTCCTTACTTCTATCCCTTAGAGACTGTAAGCATCTAAAATTCTCAGATTCCCTTCTTAGACTTCTAGAATCAACACTACATGAAGAATATGTTTCCTTCGATAATATGTTATAACATAGTATGATCTTAATCTGATCTGGATGTTCATAATAATGTAGTATGTTAAATATGATGATTAGGGATACATATAATGTCTAGTAAAGATTCCTAGACCTTTTGTTTGAAACTATTGATTTCTTGATTTATTATTTAATAATGCTCTGTTGATTAGGATTAACCATGTTGCATGTAGTTTATAGACAATTATTATATATAAGAATGCAACACATGTATTTGTTGGCCTAGAAACCCGTCCAAGATTTACTCATTAGGAGTAAATCTTGGATAGTCCCCGGTTTGGGACTGTTCTTGAACACCTAATCTCACTTAGGATGTAAGTGTATAATGTGTATTGGGTTTTTGAGAAACTTTCAGTAGCATTTCCCTATTTGTTCTCTAAGTACATATGTACTTAGAGAACAGCGGGGAAATGCTGCCGAAATTTTCTTGAAAACCAATTACGCATTATACACTTACTAGTGAGATTAGGTGTTCAAGGATGGGATAGGTGGTACACATTTATTATATATAAGAATGACATCAAATGTGTTTGTTGGCCTAGAAACCCGTCCAAGATTGACTCATTAGGAGTAAATCTTGGATAGTCCCCGGTTTGGGACTGTTCTTGAACACCTAATCTCACTTAGGATGTAAGTGTATAATGTGTATTGGGTTTTCGAGAAAATTTTGGTAGCATTTCCCCGTTTGTTCTCTAAGTACATATGTACTTAGAGAACAGCGGGGAAATGCTGCCGAAATTTTCTCGAAAACCCAATACACATTATACACTTACTAGTGAGATTAGGTGTTCAAGGATGGGATAGGTGGTACACATTTATTATATATAAGAATGACATCACATGTGTTTGTTGGCCTAGAATGTGAACAATCATTGTTTTTTATATTACTTGTACATTGGTATAAATTAGAATGAACAATCACTAAATTATATACTGTTTGTATGGAATCCGGCTTCATTGTAGATATCTATTATTGTTGGCCTAGAAACCCATCCAAGATTGACTCATTAGGAGTAAATCTTGGATAGTCCCCGGTTTGGGACTGTTCTTGAACACCTAATCTCACTTAGGATGTAAGTGTATAATGTGTATTGGGTTTTCGAGAAAATTTTGGTAGCATTTCCCCGTTTGTTCTCTAAGTACATATGTACTTAGAGAACAGCGGGGAAATGCTGCCGAAATTTTCTCGAAAACCCAATACACATTATACACTTACTAGTGAGATTAGGTGTTCAAGGATGGGATAGGTGGTACACATTTATTATATACTAGGGAAATGTTGCCTAATCTTTTCCTAATATATACTTGTTTCCTAATATATACTTGTTTTCTATGATCATAGAATGGATAGATCATGGATGTCCATTCGTAATCGTTGCACCCCAGAGTTTATATCTGGTCTTGATCAGTTTATTAGATTTGCCGAGGAACATAGGAAAAAACCTACAGATAGGTTCTACTGTCCATGTAGGCATTGCGGTAACAACTTGAAAGTCAACACTGGTGAGGAAATCAAAAGTCATGTCATGTGCAACGGGATTGTACAAGGCTATACAGAATGGCACTGGCATGGAGAGATTTCAAAATCGAAACCAGTAGATGTCGATAGCAGTGCTTGGGTGGAAGAAGAAATTGCCTCTGATGACGTAAATGTGAACGAACCAGTTCCAGCAGACATCGTTGATGCGATGCTGGATAGTTGTAGGGTAGAGCACACCGATCCACCTCCTATCTTTACAAACATTGTGCATGATGCTGAGATACCGTTATACACAGGTTGTGCTAAGTTTACGAAGCTTAGCGCTGTCTTGAGATTGTATAAGTTGAAAGCTAACAATAGATGGAGCGACAAAAGCTTCACTTCATTGTTGACTTTGTTGAAAGAAATGCTTCCTGAAGGAAACGAGCTTCCAATCTCAACATACCAGGTAAAGAAAATGTTGTGCCCAATGGGAATGGAGGCCAAGAAGATACACGCATGCCCGAATTATTGTGTATTATTTCAAAAGGACTATGTAGATTTGAAAGATTGTCCAAAATGTGGTGCGTCACGGTATAAATTGACGACTTCGGGGGAGTCCAAAACTTGTTCTCCTGCCAAGGTGTTGTGGTATCTACCTATAATATCACGGTTTCAACGCTTGTTTGCAAATCCGAAAGATGCGAAGAATTTGAGGTGGCATGCAGATGTTAAGAAAAATAATGATGGGATCCTACGACATGCGTCTGATTCCCCACAGTGGAAGAAGATTGATCTATTGTACCCTAAATTTGGTGAAGAAGATAGGAATCTAAGACTTGGGCTTTGTACAGATGGGATGAATCCGTACGGGACATTGAGCAGCCAACATAGCACTTGGCCAGTCATGCTTGTTATATACAATCTTCCTCCCTGGATGTGTATGAAAAATAAGTACGTTATGTTGTCATTGTTGATATCGGGTCCTAAACAACCCGGAAATGATATCGATGTTTATCTTGAACCTTTGATTGATGACTTAAAGAAACTTTGGGCTGAAGGTGTGATGACCTATGATGCTTCAGCAAGAGAGACATTTCGTTTGCACGCTATGTTGTTTTGCACTATTAATGACTTTCCAGCATATGGGAATTTGTCTAGATATAGTGTCAAAGGAGCTAAAGCGTGTCCTATATGTGAAGAAAACACTGATTCAATAAGACTAAAACATGGCGGAAAGACTGTATATCTTGGTCATCGAAGGTTTCTTTCAAAATTCCATCCGTATCGTAGGAAGCGCAAAGCATTCAATGGATGGAATGATGAACGAAGTGCACCTAAACCTATACCAGGGGATGTTGTTTATGAAAGAGTAAAAGACATTGTCAATGAATTTGGTAAGAAATCACAATGTAGTATGGCCACACGGAGTGACAATTCTTCATTCAAGAAGAAGTCAATATTTTGGGATCTTCCTTATTGGAGTTCTTTGACAGTCAGGCATTGTATCGATGTAATGCACGTTGAGAAAAATGTATGTGATAGCATCATTGGTACTCTATTAAATATACCAGGTAAGACTAAAGATGGGATAAAATCCAGACTGGACCTACGTGAAATGGGAATAAGGTCAGAATTAACAGAATTACGTGAAATGGGTAATAAAAGAACATACTTACCTCCCGCTTGTTACACGTTGTCTAGAAAGGAGAAGAAAACTTTTTGTGAATGCTTGGTAAATGTTAAGGTGCCACATGGTTACTCATCCAACATCCGTAGATTGGTATCAATGAAAGATCTGAAATTGATAGGTCTTAAATCTCATGATTGTCACACTCTAATGCAACAAATATTGCCCGTGGCAATTCGATCTATATTGCCGAAGCATGTAAGGTTTGCAATTACCAGACTTTGTTTCTTTTTCAACAGTCTATGCAGCAAAGTTATTGACCCTGATACTCTCGATAATTTGCAAAGAGAAGTGGTTGTTACCCTATGTCAGCTTGAGATGTATTTCCCTCCTTCGTTCTTTGATATCATGGTACATCTTGTTGTCCACTTGACTAGGGAAGTGAAAATGTTGGGACCAGTTTTCTTGCATTGGATGTATCCCTTTGAACGATACATGAGCGTTTTTAAAGGTGATGTTCGAAACCGTTATCGGCCTGAAGGGAGTATTATTGAAGGTTATGTGGCGAGAGAGGTTATGGATTTTTGCAATGACTTTCTCAGTGGTAATGACACTCCTGATAATGACAAGAATATTGAGGAGGGCAAAGGAATTTTGGGATCACGGGTGAAAGTAATCAGCCGTGAGCAGTTGGAACAAGCTCACTTGTATATTTTACACAATATGGATGAAGTGAGTGTTTATATCGAGGAACATACCAATTTCATAAAGAGACAACATCCTCGAGCAAGTTCAATGTGGCTTGCTAGAGAGCATAATAAGACTTTTACTAAGTGGTTTGAAGATAAAGTCTTACATCAACTATCTCAAACACCACATGATATTACAGAAACTATCAAATGCCTCGCCTTTAAACCAAAACCGAATGTTATGTCTTATGAAGGGTTTGACATTAATGGATTCACATATTACACAAAGCGCCAAGATGATAAGAGTGTCGTCCAAAATAGTGGGGTCACTCTTCAAGCGTCGACTATGTACTTTGCAAGTGCAAAGGATAAGAGTCCACGTGAAGCTAAAATGTCATATTACGGTGTCATTGAGGACATTTGGGAGTTTGACTACATAGATTTCAAAATTCCGCTCTTTAAATGTAATTGGGTTGATAACACCAAAGGAGTTATAGTGGATGAATTGGGTTTCACTTTGGTGAACTTTGAAAAGATTGGCGAGAAGGGTGAACCATTCATATTGGCATCACAGGCGAAACAAATATTCTATATCGATGATCCTGCAAATGATAAATGGTTGGTTGTTCTTCATGGTAAAAGACAGTTCATTGAAGATCCTATAGATGAAGAAGAGTACTATGATAAGTATGATGACTCCAGTCCATTCTCAGTTGGGTTGCCAACTCCACAAAATATTGAAGCTAATGATGACTTATATGTGCGCGGAGATCACAATGAAGGATTGTTAATTGATAAAAGATCACAATTTTAGAGACATGTATGTTTATACAAATGCTAAATGTTTGCCTTTTTCTAGTTAATACAAATGCTAAATGTTTGCCTTTTTCTAGTTAATACAAATGCTAAATGTTTGCCTTTTTCTAGTTAATAGAAATGCTAAATGTTTGCCTTTTTAATGACATTTTCAGATGGCTGACCATGATGAGCATGATGTCCATGATGAGCATGAAGTTCATGATGAGCATGCTGTCCATGACGAGCATGGCGAGGATACTAATGTAAGTTCTAAAAACATATCCTGTATTTCTATAAAATTCATTATCTTCTAGTTATGTCATATATCCTATATTTCTATATTGGGCTAAGTCAGTGTGTTTTATTTTTGTCAAATTTTAGGTTGATGCACCTGTACCCACTGAAGCACTGGAGCAACTTGATGCGCAACACCAGACACTTAACAAGAAAAGGGGCATCACTCTGTTGAAGAAGTTATTAGCGCTAAGTGGTAGTGGATCTAAATTGGTGGTGGAGTTTGATAATGGAGGAAATCCAATTGGAGTGAACCGCAATAATTTTGTGAACTATCTTGGGTGTACCACTCGGAGCCATTGTGGTGTTAAGTATGACAATTGGCATAAAGTTCCTCAAGGGAAAAAAGACTTGATATGGAAGGATTTATGCGTGAGTTATTATTATTTGCAATTCTATTTTGTAGATTACAAATTCTATTATTTGCAATTCTATTTTGGATACTAGTTAATAACATTTCTATTTTACAGAATCTGTTTGCATTGGATGAGAAGTTGCATCGTAAAAATGTGATGCAACGCGCTGGAAAGATGCTTAGGAATTATAGGACAAATCTGAACAGAGAATACATAAAAGAGGGTGATAAGAAGAAGAAGTCAGCCCTTGAACAATGGAACTTCTTGGACAAAGAAGATTGGGACAATTTTGTTGCTTCAAGAAAATCTGAAGAATTCAAGGTATTAGGTGTCACTCCTAATTTAATTAATATACATTGTATTCACCTATTTCAAGATTAGCATTTAGTGCTACTAACCAAATCATTAATGTGCATACTAACTAGGCCCTCAGTGACGCACAAAAAGCAAGGCGTGCACTGAATGTGCATGACCACACTATGGGTCCAAAAGGCTATGCAAGCGTTCGCCAAAGACTACAGGCGGAGTCTGCGGCTACTCAGGAGTCTGCTCCTACTCAGGAGTCTGCCACACCCATGCCTCGCCATGATATCTGGATAGCTGGCAGGCAAAACAAGAAGGGTGAAATAAAGAAGCCTGTAACTGCTGAGGCGGCTGCAAAAATGGTAAAATACAACTCTTAGAGAAATCGTTTGAATATTGATTATTTGTGGTGTTAACTTACCAATTTCTGTTTATGGTGATTAGCGGGAGCTGCACGAGCAGAGGAAACAAGGCACGTTCATCCCTCAGGGCACAAGGGATGAATTGACAGTTGCTCTGGGTAACCCAGAGCATCCTGGACGTGTTAGAGGTGCCGGCGCTGGTGTTGGCATCAAAGCATTCTTTGGGCCATCCCAGCGCAAACCCAGAGCGGGACTTTCTCAAGAAGAGGTAACCTATTCTTTTTTTAGAATGTTACTGCAAAAGGAAATTCATTAATAAGAAGCTAATGTTTCTTTTATCCATGTATAGGAGAATAAGAGAGTTGAGGATTTAGTTGCTAAGAAGATCAACGATGTAGTTGCTGAGAAGGTCAAGGAAGAATTGCTGCGGTGGCAGGCATCTCAGGCTTCCAATACGCCTATGGCGACCCACTCTTCTCCTGATGCACAGACTGCGAGTAATCCTGGAGACCCATCGCCTAGCACGTCTGCTGTAAGTATTGTTTATGACATTGTAGTTAGTCTTTTCAAGTTGTTATGTTTTCAAGATGATATGTATATATGTATAATATTCTTTACGTAAATTTGTAGGCATTGAAGCCATGCCGCTTAAGAATGCAAGACTACGTTGTTGCAGAGGCGCAGGCTTACCCGTCCCTTCCTGGGGCAATGTTTCACGGGACTCCAATGCCACAGGGCTACGTTCGTGTGAGCCCGATACGTGTGTTACCTGATTGGAGAGAAGCTACATTGCCATATCCCCACCCGGATATTGATAGACTTGCTGATGCAGAAGGCGGGGTGATATTGTGGCCCAAAGCAGATGTCGTCTACACGACTGAAATTGTAAGATAAATTTACATTGATTTAGACTGTTAATGTGTATATATGATGTCAACTGATCTGAAATTATATGTACAGGTTAAAAAGAAGACACCAGGAGCACCTAGGCCTCCACTTCCACTTCCCGCATTACCCGATTGGGTTCCAACTGACCTAACATACCCGTTAGGTCCTGCTTGTAGGGGAATGGCATGTTGGCTACGGGCACATAATGTACATTGCCCTATAATTATTTCTTTAGATGCAGATTATGTAGGTCAATCATACGATAGCTCTTTATTTATACAAGATATTATTGAGCTGTTTATGTATGATTGGCTGAATACATCAATGATAGAGACATGGATAAGGTGAGATCTTGTTTATACATCCATATACCTTGTGTAAGATCCGGTGATCTGGTTTCTTATATATTAATGCATACGCCTATATGTTTTGCAGCTACCTAGTCGAAGATCATTGCAAACAATTTGCATTTGATCATGTGGGATTTTTGATTCCATCATTGATTAGTTTGGTAGCTAAAGACCCTGATAATGTTCAACAATACTGTATAGATGCTTTTACAATTTTTGGTCAGCAAAAGAAGACGATAATAATAGCTCCATTCAATGTCAAGTAAGTTTACTTTATTTATAATTTGGACTTAAGAAAATTCCATTTTTATTTTGCATTTTGAGTTATTAATTGTTAACTTCTTACTTCTAGCGGTAGACATTGGGAGTTACTAGTTATTGTCCCCGGGACATTCACTGTTTATTATCTAGATCCTGCGGGGAGTACATTGAACACTAAAATTGGACACGTAATGAGAATGCCATTATTCTGGTGAGAAATATTTCATTTTTATATCCGTTAACATCTTTTATTACATTACTATTTACTTATGCAATTTATTGTGTTATATTAACATGTAGGGGTTTAGATGCATTCAAAAAGGCTGGAGGAACGGTCCCAAGGAAAAAGAACCAGCCAATAAATTGGCAGAACGTACAAGTAAGTTCCCGACTCAAATATATATATTATTGATGTGAATTGTGCTTAGTTGTATTATTTTGTATGTTTCAATTTATAGTGTGCTACACAAGACAATGGATGGGCATGCGCATACTATGTGATGCGATTTATGCAGATGATTATCAAATATGCCGCATTGGACATCGATACCATACATGAGGTATTATATATATTCTCATTAGTTAGTATGCAATATATCAATCTTATATTATTTTTATATTATTACTTATATATATACATCATTCTCTTTGCAGGTGTTTAAAACTGACAACACTACAGGTAAACGTTTAAAAAATATACATGCTCCATATACGATGGAAGCATTAAATGAAGTAAGAGAAGAATGGGCAAAAGCCATACAAGCAGTGGCAACTGTAAGATATAATTGGGATGTTGATAGCGATAATGAATGATACTATGTAAATGAATATTTCTGAATGTTAATACATGTATTTGAATGTTTCTATATGTGTGTGAATGTGAGAATTGAATTGATGTCTGAATGTATGTACTTGTGTAGAATTTTGCTTGTGACTTTTGCAGGTTTGCGGCCTGTTTGTAGGCTGATATCAATGGATGTCGTAAACCTGCAGTTCAGATAACTGAACTGCAGGTTCTCATCCTGCTGACCAGCCACAGCAGGCCTGCAAACTGATATGAAAAAAAAAAAATATAAATAGGCGTCGGTTATTTATAGAAAACCGTCAGGAAAGACCTACAGCGTCGGTTTTTTCAATAAACCGACGCCTGATGTGGCCAAAGCAGTCCTGGAAATGGCGTCGGATATTCATATCAAACCGACGCCTATTTAACATATAGGCGTCGGTCGTTTAGTATATAACCGACGCCAAAAGTGTTCGCGCCACAAAAAATGGCGTCATCTAGGGCACTTTATGCGTCGGTCATCTACTAAAAGACCGACGCTATATTCCATAGTGGCGTCGGTTATTTACTAAAACACCGACGCAGAAAGTGCCCTAGATGATGCCGTTTTCTGTGGCGCGAACCCTTTTGGCGTCGGTTATCTACTAAACGACCGACGCCTATAGGTTAAATAGGCGTCGGTTAAAAAACCGACGCCGAAGTGTTCGACCTTTAGCGGCGCCCACATAGGCGTCGGTCGGAAACCGACGCCAAATGGGGTTAAACGACCGACGCCAAAGGCCGTTTCTGTAGTAGTGGAAGGAAGTGCATATCTCCTTTGTGTTGGTATGAGTCTGGTGAATATCAGCTTTTGGGTCCTGAGTTAGTGCAGCAGACAATGGAGAAGATCAAAGTAATCCAGCAACAGTTGAAAGCGGCACAGGACAGCCAGAAGTCTTACGCAGACAATCGTCGACGACCTTTGGAGTTCTAGGTAGGAGACAAAGTGTATCTTAAAGTCTCACTATGGAAAGGTGTGCTAAGGTTTGGCCGAAAGGGTAAGCTAGCACCCAGATATATGGGGCCATACTCGGTCATAGCATGTGTTGGCAAGGTAGCTTATGAGTTAGAGCTGCCTCCAGAGTTGCACTGGTTACATCCAGTATTCCATGTCAGTATGCTGAAGAAAAGTCATCCAGATATAGGAACAATGATACAGCCAGACGAAGTTGAGCTTGATGAAGATGTGACCTACGAGGAAGGTCTGGTGATGATCCTTGACAAGAGAGTTAAGAAGATGAAGAGAAAGATCTAGTTCTTTTGAAGGTTCTTTGGCATCATCGTGGTGTTGAGGAAGCCACATGGGAGCTTGAGGAGGAGATGAGGAGGAAGTATCCCTCGCTTTTCTCTTTAGATTTCGGGGATGAAATCCCTTTGTAGGGGGTTAGTTTGGAAGGACCTTGACCTCCGTTTAGGGTTTACCCTATTTGCTTTGCTTAACCTTGATGCTTAGTTGCTTGCTAATCACCTTTAATGGTGATTAGGGTTTGTTTGTGCTTTTTTGAGAGTTGGAGGAGATACTTGCAATTAACCCAAGTCTAGGGTTTGTGGGCAAGTTTGTCACCTTGTGTGGTGTTCCTCCCTCTCCTTGCTTCCTCTAGTGTTGAGAGGAAGGTTTGGACCCATTGCTTGAGTTCCTTTGGGCTTGGTTGAGCTTGTTGGGCCTTGTGATGCCTTGCCCTTACTTGGTGGAACCTTGTGTCGAGAAAGAGGTGCTTGTATCGCCCAGGGCTGTGTCGCCCATGATGAAGGTGTGTCGTCCAGTTGTGTCGTCCATGGACCTTTGACCATCTTTGACCTCATTTGTGTCACCACTAATGGACACTTGGTGCTTGGTGCTTGCATGTGGCAATGGCCTTAGACATGTGTTTTGGGCATGTTAGAGTGGTGGCATTGCCCATGGACAAGTGTCCCTAGGTGGGCGACACCTTGCTTTGTTCTACCTTCTTTTCTCCTCCATCCCCTTCTATATATGCGTTTCCCTTTCTTTGCAAGGATCCCTTTAGGTCCTTATTCTCCCTCTCCTTGGTGCACGATACCCTCTTCTTTTGCAATCTTGGTGGCCGATACCCTTGGTGGAGCTAGCTTGGTGGCCGATCCTTGCCTTGGAGTCTCCTTCTTCCTCTAGTGGTGGCCGAACCCTAGAGTGCCTTGCTCTCCTTCTTCCTTGGTGGTGCGTGGATCTTGGAGCTAGGAGCTTGGAGCTTGCTTAAGGAGGGTTACATAACTCCTAACCCTAACTACATTACCATCTTCTATGTTCTTGTTTCTTAAGATCGGCCATGTATGACACTAGCTTTGTTTCTTGCTTAGTTGTTCTTGTTGGCCGAACCATGTGTTCTAGGGTTTCTTGCTGAGCAATACCCCCTTCTCTCCTAGGTCTTGAGGAGTGAGCTTGAGTTCGAGTATCATGAGCAATACTCCTTTCTCGTTTAAGTTGAGAGGTGAGCTTGTGTTCTAGTAGCTTGGGCAACACCCTCCTCTCACCATGGACTTGAAGGGTGAGCTTGGTGGTAGTTGTGGACATTGTTTAGGGTTGTTCTTTGTGTTGCCCGATTGGTGATATGAGATGTGCAAGACCCCTCTCTCGTTTAAGTTGAGAGGTGAGCCATTCTCTTGATCCTTTAGGGTTTTGACACCCTTGAGCTTGAGGTTAGTGGTAAGCCTTTCGGGGTGCGTCCTGCCCGATATGGTGTGGGTGGTGTTGTTACCCGATACCCTTCCCTTAGTCTGACCTTGGATGCCATGTTATGTTTGTGTTGGACGATACCTTGGTCCCTGGCCATCCTTGCTTTGTGACGACCGATATGCCATGGATAGGATTATCTAAACGATGGGTTCCTTACCGGTTGTTTGAGTTGCACCTTAGATGTTCCCTTTTTGTGGAGTACCCTACCTGACACAGGACTTAGATGTAGCTTAGTGACGTTGTACCCTAACGTTATGGAGGTGTTTCTAGTTAGTTGTGGTGACGGGCGTCACACTAGTCATGTGTGTGTTGGCTGACAGCCCTGCACCTGACGGGCGTTGCACGACACCCTGTCGCCCGATACCCTGGCTGCACGGCAGGCCCTGTGGCCACTATCCCTGATGCATGACACATCGTTGTATGACACAGAGGTGCATGACAGGTGTTGCACGTTACACTTGAGTGCAAGGGATGGTCTGGTTTCTTGGTTTCCTGATACCACCTCTAGTGAGAGTAGTGGATGCTTTTAGTGAGGGTCCCATCCCTTATAGAAACCGATATGCTGATCTTGCATCACGTTTAGTTTTGATAGTAACCTTGGATGTGCACGATATAGTAGACCACATCTATTCTAAATCTTGTGTATGTATTACGTTTAGTCATGATGGTGGCCTTTGATATGCCTAATGGAAATTGTTAGGGTAAAACACATCTATGTAACTTACATGTCTTTACATATGCATGTGATTATCTTGATGTTATGTATAATGCTGAGGAAACACTAAGCATGTGGAATGCCTTGCTTAATGCTGTAACCTATGCTCATGATCACCAATTGAGTCATGATTGATAAAGCATATAATCATTAATGTCACCTTACTTTGATAGCATGGTCTTTCTGTTAAAGCCTATGATTATTGTGTATACTAATCATGCAGGTGATGCATAGCCAAGAAAAAGGCTATGTGGTATGTATGATGGGTAACATTGCCTTGATAGTTACTCTTGATGATGAGGTATTATATATATGATGAGTGTGGTCTGAGGACCTAAGTTTGACTAAAGTGCTTGGGATTGCTATCCCATGATGATGATGTAAGCCTTCAGAGGCAGTAGCACTATGTGATGAGGGATTGAGATCCCATGATCCTTGAGATGGATCTAGAGAATTGGCAAGAGGCCAAGTGATACCATGTAATGTTGGATCCTTTTGATGGATCAGGATGATGTTGATTACACTAAAGGCATAACCTTGAGTTTTTGTTGTTTATTCTTGTTATAGTTTGCATGTTATACAACTTGGTTGAATCTTGCAATCCACATAAAAGATACTAATTAATCACAGTGAAATATATCATGTATTTGCCCTAGCCATAGATCCATCATCGTTAGGAGATGGTGATGGTGAAACGGGTTCTCCTGCGGGTTAACCCGGAGCGCATATTGTTGAATATGCAATGTTTCTCCTAGCCTAAAATAGAGAGGAAAATGAGTGCAACTGTGGTTGCAGACTCGGATATATATATAGAGCATGGTGAACAGGCCCATGGCCCAGGATGAGGGATGTAGAGCATGAATGCATTCTTGGCTCAGAGCATGGTGAATAGGCCCATGGCTCAGATATACTAGCGCCATGACCTGTACCGAGGCGGGATAGAGGAAGGGTAGCCTATGGAGCTGACCCTGTGGCTGAGGCCACCTAAGCATGAGACTGCGGTCCTCCTTTGGTTCTCGTACACTGACAACGAGGTGGGAGGTCGTGGAGTCCGGCTCTTCCATTGACCTTGTATGGCACCAACTTTGGGTTTCACAGCTGTCGATTGGATCTGAGCGGTACGGCTCACTTCCTCAGGGCATAATAATACGTAACCCAGTCGTATAGTATTTACTGCTTAAGACAAAACACGAAACATTGATTGAGGCCTTGCTTGCGTAGTTAATCTTGTTATACTTGTAGTTACTTATACGTTACTGGTATTACTTGGTTAGATCTTATAATTCTTATTTTGACAATCATGTTCCATAGAGAGATACTTGGTGATATGCCTTCCGTACACTTGGTAAGCTTGATGGTATGAATAGCTTTACTTTATAAACTGCTCCTGTTATACCTGTCACCAGTTATCTTCTGCTATTGCTTTAATCTTCCTTTGGTTTTATAGTTTCGGCGGGGAGTTATGTTTCTCACTGGGACTGTGTGTCTCACCCTGCTGGTTTACACCCTTTTTAGGTGTTCACGCTAGACGTGGTGGTGGTCGCGGAGTTGCGGCCGAGCAGTAAGAAGAACAATAGGAGGCAAGCGATGGATATGCTGCTGTTTTGGTTGTTTTGTAGTAGATTCTAGAGCCATCCCTGTACTCTCAGGTCTTTGGAGGTGCTTTGACGTTGTTTCACGATGTATAATCATTGATGTTTTGTATATCCTTCTATGGGCCGTATGTGGTCCTTTATGTACATATAAACAGGTGATGAACTCATGAGGTGGCTAGACAACTGTTCCCCTAAGTTGTGGACACATATTAAGGCTTATATATGTTTGTATAACCTATTTCCCTGTAGGATGTGGACTTAAATGTAATAGTTTTTCAGTTTACCTACTTTCCGCAATCGGTTTTAATTAACTCGTATTTTGGTAATCTGTGGTTATGGTGATTTCCGCACGTTTTTGCGTAACACCTCACTGTCTGTGTGATAGTGGGATGTGTTGCCACACAAGGGGCCGATAAAAAAGTAGGCTATCAACATTCCTACATACAAGATTGATCCGACACTGATAAACCTGGTCAAGTCTAATGCATTTCATCAGCTGAACAATGAAGATCCAGTGTCCCACATCAACACATTTGTGGAAAACTGTGATATGATAAAGATTAATAGGTTCCTACAAGAAGCACTTTACTTAAAGCATTTTCCCAGTTCCTTAGCGAGAAATGCATGTGAATGGTTGCACAATCTCGATGATGAGCGCGTCGAGACCTGGGACCAAATGGTAGAGGTCTTATTTGAGAGATTCTTCCCACCCTAGAAGAAAAATGACCTTGTGAGATAGATCCATAACTTTTATCAAAAGGCCGGTGAGACTTATTCAGAGACATGGGAGCGCTTTCAGATCATGCTAAGGAAGTGCCCACATCATGGGCTGGATAAGGACAAGCAAGTTAAAATTTTCTACTTTGCTCTCAATGAACATGACAGAAGCAACTTAGATTCAGCAGTCTCAGGCTTCTTCTTGAACAAAACATGTACAAGGTGTTGGGAGATCTTGAAGAACATGGCCAAGAAGCAGTCGTGGGGTAATAGAGATGCACCGATACAAATTAGAGTTGTAGGGGAATCAAAGGCAATTAAAGAGCTAAATGAGAAGATGGACCTGATAGCAAAGAGATTGCTAGAAAAAGAGGATGAATGATCTGATGATGAGGCACATGTCAAATTTATGCGCCAACAACAGGGCTACAGACACAATGATTATTCATGTAGGAAGGACAAGACATTTTCTTGGAAGGATCCAAACAACTTTTGGCAGGATCCAGATCAAAAACCACAACCTAGTGTGGAGGAGAAGAGTAATGAGTTACTCAACCAAGTAATAAAGCAAAATCAAGAGTTGATGAGCACATTCAGCAAGCAAATTAAGTCACAAGGAGAATTTATGAATCAGTTCAGGCTGACTCTACAGAGTCATGGTGCACAACTGAGGACTCTAGAGATAACCATGACCCAAATCTCAACTGAGGTGGCTGCGAGGAAGGAAATCATTCAACAAAAACTAGTTGGGAATGCAGAGCCCGCTCAGCCACATAAATAGGTTAAATATATTTTAGTTTGCAAAGCATCCATGCTTCCTGTTGAGGAGGTAAATGAGCAGAGTACCATGCATATAGACCTGGAGGATAAAACCAAAGTTCCATACCCTCAAAGTTTGTATGGATTTCCAGGAGGATGTAGGACGTCATTCAAATCATTCCAAGATTCCACCACTATTGTGCCCACATCTCAGACTGTTGAGGAGACTCCTATGCCGAAAGAGCAGGTCGACGCTATACTTCGTAATGGAACATCTACTAGCAATACAGAGAAGAAACCACAAGTCATTCCATCCACAGATGATGTACTGAGTCCTATCCTAGAAGGTGGTGTTGAATCAAGCTTAGGGGAGGAGATCCCTAAAGTTACATCTATTCCACCGCACAAGCGCATTAAGGAGCCAAGCGTGCCATTCCCATATAGTTTGAAGCTGAGGAAAGAGTAAAGGCATTTCAAGAAATTTCTTGTGATCTTCTGAAAGCTCCACATCAACATTCTGTAGGTGGAGGCTATAGAGAAAATTCCTTCATATGGAAGATTCATGAAAGATGTTATCAATAAGAAATGGTAGATCAAAGATACATATGTTGTATGTGTTGATGAAATAGTGAGTTCTATAATTAAAGGACGGCTACCAAAGAAGAGGAAAGATATAGGATGTTTCTACATTCCATGTTCTATAGGTAGTCGACAATTTCCAAAGGCACAGTGTGACTTAGGAGCATGCATTAATCTTATGCCACTTGCCACTTTTCAAAAGTTGGGATTAAAGAAGCCAACACAAACTTCCATGACAATCAAGTTGGCAGATGGATCCATTGTTAAGCCACAAGGTATATGCGAGGATGTGCTAGTCAAAGTCGACAAATTCATCTTCCCTATTGATTTTGTGGTAATTGACATGCATGAGCTAGAAGGATGTGAGATGTTATTGGGAAGGTCGTTCCAAGCTACGATTGATGTAATCACTACCATTGGGCGAGGCTACCTGACGCTGGGGATTGGTAATGATAGAGTTGAATTCAAATTGTTAAATGAATTATCAGAGACATCCTTTGACAACCCAAGTTAAGGTATCCATATTGTCTAGCCCAAGACATTAAATGAGGTGCTTGTTGGGAGGCAACCCAACCTTGGTAGTGTACATGTTTATTTCTATGATTTTTCGCATTCCTGGGTAGTTTTCATTAATTTAGCACTTAGTCTCTAAAAATGATACGCTGATGTGTTTGTTGAGTGTGCAGGCTAGGGAACGGTCGATACCATCGACATCTGGGTCAATAGTATCAAATTTGGAACAGCGGATAATTCTACCAAAATTTCATTCCGTCGCCCATCGATGGTATCAAAACTGGAATAGGAGAAAAAAGATTGGGCATCGATTGTATCGACACGTCGTCAATGGTCGTGAGTTTTTTGGAGATTTTCAGACGAATTTGTCTCAGTGATTTTGATACCATCGACGCATTGGTTGATGGTATCGACATGTCTACATCGACATTGACTTGGTTAGACATCACGAGGATCAAAGGAACATACATGTTTCGATACTATCGACACATGGGTTGATAGTATCGGCGACACGTCAGCAATCTGAGGTCTTCATCGAGTGGACCACAACACCTATCCATGGGCTGTGTCGATGGTATCGACACGAGGCCAATCCTAGTCCCCACTTCGAGTCGTCAACAACCGTCGATTGCAGCGAAGGGTGGATTCCAACACCAGTCAATACCATCGACGGGACTGTCGATGGTATCAATGGGACTGTCGATGGTATCGACACCCTGAAAGTAGACCCAGCCGCCCCTTATAAAAAGGAGGGCAAATCTTCATTCCAATCACACAATCTCCTTGCCTACCTTCCACATGTGAGGCTTAGCATCCCTGGGCACCCAAGAGCAACCAAGATCACCGCCGCCGATCATCTCTGAGCATCTTCTTCGGCTTTGTGGATCTCAATCTTCTCTGAGTGCCCTGATTGTCTTCTCTGAGCTCTATTCTCTTTTCTTTTCCTCACTCATTGCCGTGCAACCATGGTGAGTACAAGAGCGTCATCATCTAGGGCTGCACCTGCCCTGCAACAATGACTGGTTCCTCGCCTGAGGCTATTCCATCCATCGCTGGAGGTCAAAAAGGTGTATGAGGAGCTATGGAAGCAATCCATCGAGCCAACCCAGTATGGTGACCGCGAGCTTATCAAGGATCTGGGTTTTGAGGCCAATATGGCCTATGTGCTATAGGGACAATTGGGTGAGTCCCTTAAGTTTTGTCATGACCACACCGACAATCATCCATTCTTCAGTGGATGGCCTACCTACAAGGAAATTGTAATTGAGTTCCTAGCATCACTCGATATTTGTGTCATTCCCAATGAATTAGTGCTTGCGTGGAAAACATGGAAGGAGGGGCATGTGTCTTTCCACCTCTACAATCAGGACTACAATCTTACCCTCTGTGAATTCAATGTGATTTATGAGTGGGCCCATAACGAAATGTGTTAGCCACCACAGAATGCTATTTATGAAGCGATTTATGCAAAGATGGTCACCATACCCGAAGGGTATTCTATCCGCTGACACCACATTGATGTAGATGATTTTGAGCATGCTTTTGTCCGGATTATTCACCGGATAATTTCCAAGTCATTCTTTGCAAGGTCCAAGTTGTCTCAGAGCAAGTTCCAGGAGATGGATCTCTTCTTTCTCCATTGTCTAATAGAGAGCACGTCGATCAATTTTATAGCCTTCCTTCTCATGCACATGATGGCAATAAAGAAGAATGTTTCTCGACGGGCTCCAATCTACTTTGGGGGCTTTATTACTCATCTTGCCACACACTTGGGGCTTGATCTTTCTGGGCTTGACAAGATAGAGAGTCGGACCACGCTCAACCTCTCTCACTTTGTCAACTCCGACCTCCTTGAAGTCCGACATGGCATCACCTATGCCACATGTCATGTGCGAGGTGTGTTCCAAAGGGCGCAATTGACTGACCCTGCCTTCAACATCTCACCAGGCCAAAGCTATAGATGGCCGATCATTGATGTTGATGATGTAGAAGAAGAAGAAGCAGCTCAAGAGGCGGTGACTCCAGAAGGCGATGATGATGAAGAAGGGGAGGAGGAAGCCACTATTCCTCTTTGACGACGAGTTGCTCTGAGAAAGCATCCACGAAACTATGGAGCATCCTCTTCTTCCTAGCCACCGCCACCACAACCCTCCCATGATGGAGATGACACCTATTCTATACAGAGGATGTATACCATGCTCCAGTCGATCCAGGAGTCCCATCAGATAATGCTGCAGTCACATCAGATAGCTTTTGTAGGGATCCAAGATACGCAAAATATGCTCTATGAAAATCAACAGGCGATCTTTGAGAATGAGTGCCAGCTCTTCGCCAACCAGCAGTAGGTCTATGAAAGGTTGGGCAAGATCGAGCAATAGCAACAGCCGTTCTATGATCATTACTGGAGAAGAGACTACTTTGGGGGATACCCACAACCACCGCCCATGCCACCCTATGATCCCAACTTTTAGGGGTAGTATCTAGAGTGGAATCCCCATACCCACCAGTACCCGCCACACCCACCACCTCAGTAGTAACATGGTATCACTGTTCCACCTTCTGAGTTTGTTCTTGACTATGAGGCCATCGTCGAAATCAAGCTTGTGGGGGAGATGGAACAATTTCTATCTTAGTTTTATTTTATTTTCTTCTATTTGAGCATTTTTCTTAGATTTTTGCACTTTTTCTTCTAGTTTTGTAATTTATTTTATTTACATCTTTTAGGACCCACTTTCTATCTAGTGTAATTCGTGGGTGTCTAATGTAAGTGTGTCATCTCAATGTTTTTCATATGGGGCTGATGTGTGAATTGTTTGAAATTGAGCATATAACTTATGAAAATAATTGGGTAGGTCAACTTTAAAACATATGATCATAATTATATATCCTTATGGTTCAAAAAATGAGGACGAATATGGATGTTGAGCTTTAACTGACTAAACGGTAACATGACTTTAATTTGAAGTGAGATAGAGAAACCTCTTAATTACCCTGTGCACATGTCCGTAAGGAGAGACATATAATCTTTGCCAATGGTTCTGTCATTTAGTCTTATCATCTATCCACCTTACTTCATTCACACTCCACCAAAAAAGAACTGGGAGCACACTACAATTTTTTCATCTCTTGATTGCATGCAATTAGATAGGATTGCATTGTAGCTAGAATTTGCGTAAAAAAATGAAGAATAATTTTTTTTGTAGATCAGTTATGTGTGCCCACATTCTAGAGTGCATGCCATTGTAGTTGCATAATTACTTTCATGTAGTTGCACTTTGCATATTTTTTGAGCATATAGGACATTATGTGCCTAATTTCTTCTGAAAAATAAGAAAAGTAGGTAATTTGTTCTATACTCTCTGAAAGGTAGATTGTAATGCATCAATTGTAGTAGTTATGTGAAAATAAGCCCAAAAAAAGAACTTGTTTTACATTGTTTTGTATAGATTATCATATTTCTCAGATTTGATTTGTGTTTTTCTCTCATTTTCAGGCAATTCACAATTCTTGACCCGTCGATACCATTGACGGTCTGTCAATAGCATCTACAGAGAAATAGTGACAGAGCTAGAGAGGAAGCAGATAGTTTGATACCATCGACACTTTGTCGAGGGTCTCGAAAGTCCAACACCAAGCCAAATATCAGCCCGTCGATACCATCGACATGAGTAGTAAATGGTATCGAGAAGGCTTTAGGTGGCTCCCAGAAATTTAAGAAAGCATTGGTACCCTAAGGTGTCGATACCATCGACACCCCGTCGATGGTATCGACGCTGTCAGATCAGAGTTTTGTCCTGCACGACTTCAATTGGACGGCTGCGTTCTTTTGGCAGCCGTAAGTGGTACCTATACCTAGAAAAAGATGACCCAAAGCCATTATTCATGGTGGATTGCATTGCACAAGTCCCGAAGGAGGAGAGAGCGAAGAACGAAGCCGAGAGCTATGCCCGGGAGATTCTAGAGACGCAGATGGTGTTTTCCACCGTCAGAAAGCTGTAGAATGCTCATCCCGCATCGAGGATCACCCGGTTCTTCTCCGTTCAGTGGTTACACCATCTCCATCCACATTTTCTCCATGTTTTCTCCTTCCCTTATGGTGTTTTTCATTGAGATGAACATGCGGGGCTAATCCCCTTTGTCTCTAGGACTGGGTCTAGCTCGGGCAATCATGGTATGACTCTTCTTACATAGTTTATCATTATTTGTCCCTTAAATCTGTGGTATGATATTGTTTTCTCCATTGATATCATTGTGCTTGGTCACCATAATGGTAATCTAATACCTTTAATTTCTTTTGATGAAGAATTAATGGTTAAAAAGAGGCGGTAATCACATTCACTAATAAATCCTTTGGAAAAGGCGATGTACAATTAATGGTGGGAACCCATAGACATGTTTTTCATGCACCTAGTTTAGGGCATATGTTACTACTAGTGTGGAACCGACCTAGATTAAGGTTGTGAATTGTATCGTGGAAGTGAGAAATTCTAGCTACATGCCACTATCCAGAAAGGGAGATGAGTTGTGATAATTGTGAATGAATTAGTACAACGAGAACCCGCGATGAAACCACAATCCTAGAGATTTCTCTTGAATTGATTAAAACAACCATTTAATCAATTGCTTTGTTTTCTTTTGTTTTTATTTTCCTTTTTCAAAACAACTTCCAAACTTTTATAATTGGTTTAGCTGATCATGAGTAGTTAGTAGTAGTCTACCAATAATTACGTTTCCCTGTGTTTGACTCGGGCCTCACAAGGCCTATATTACATTGACGCGTACACTTGCGTTATACACACGGTAAAGTTGTGTCACTCACCTAATCATTAGTGATGGTGGCTCACATTTCACTAATAGGTAGTTTGGAACTCTCTTGAGTAAGTTCAAGGTGAAACACCGTGTGGGTACCCCATATCATCCACAGACCCAAGGTCAGGTTGAGGTTTCAAATAGGGAAGTTAAGAAGATCTTAGAGAGAACAGTCTCCACCAATAGGACAAACTGGAGTTATGTTCTTAATGATGCACTCTGGGCCTATAGAATATCTTATAAATCTTGAATAGGTACCACACCTTTTAGGCTGATCTATGGTTGTGCATGCCATTTACCTGTAGAATTAGAACATAAAGCCAGATGGGCTATGAAGAAATTGAACTTCAATTTAGATGAAGCAGGTAAGAAGAGATTTCTAGAATTAAATGAACTAGATGAGCTAAGGATGAATGCTTATAAAAGATCTAGGATATATAAGGAGAGGACAAGGAAAATTCATGATAGGAACATTCTTAATAGGGTGTTTCTTCCTGGGTAGAAGGTCCTCCTCTTTAATTGCAGGATTAGACTACATCTAGGGAAGCTGAGGTCCAAGTGGAGTAGACCATTTGTTATTGAGAAAGTGGAGTAGACCGGATATTGGGTGGGGAGACAGTGAATTTTGAGTCATTTATGCTGCTTCACATGTTATTTGTGATACGTAATGTGAAGAGGAAAAGTCTGATTCTATTTGGGGGCCTTATCACCCCATTGCACTTCATCTAAACGTGGATTTGTCCATTCTCGAGCCTTCGGAGGAAATGTCCAAGTTGAACCTCCTCCACTTCTACAAGGCGCATCTACTGCAGAGCAATCACGGTGTCATCTATGCACATTGCAAACAAGGAGGTGTTTTCAGGGAGCGCACCCTCCCTGACCATGTCTTTAACCTTCGTGGGGTGGAGAACCTCAGGTGGCCACTCAATGAAGGTGAGGAAGAAGACCCGACGATAGCACAATAGGGAGGTGAGGATGACAACATCAATGATGATGAGGATGAGGAGGTGGATCCCACCATCCCCATCACACGAAGACCGACTCCACATAAGTGGGCCCACACTTATGTGGCCTTGACATCCTCAACCCTGCCTCCTTCTTAGGAGACTGATCCATACAACATGTAGGGAATGTACGAGATGCTATAGCAGATACAGACTGGGCAGTAGCAACACCAGGAGGCCCTAGCCGGTGTACAGGACGTTCAGGGATGGCTATACGAGAACCAACATGCCATCTTTGAGAATGATCACCTTCTCCTGGCCAACTAGGAGAATGTTCATACATGTCTGTAGAGGATTGAGCAGTACCAACAACTATTCTATGACAACCATTAGAACTGTGGCTACTTTGGACAGTATCCACAGTCGCCGTCGATACCTCCATCTAATCTATCATTTCAGGGGTTGTTCCCTCCCCATGACCCGAACATGCCACCTCCACTATTTTGATCCATTGTACCATTGTTCCACCTCTTGCATGAGAGTATGGACTATGCGGACATACTCATATTCAAGCTTAGGGGGGTGCTGGAACAACATTGTATTCTACTTTTATCTTAGTTTCCTTTTTTATTTCCATTTTGTTTTTCTATTTTAGTTAGTTTGCTTGCCTTAGTTTTAGTTATGTAAGTAGGATCCACATCCTTCTAGTGTAATTGTGGAGTCAAAAATTTGCATGGTTTCATTCTTGAAAGCTTGTACTCTCTGTTGTTAAATGAAAATGAAGGTCATGTTTTTAAAAGTTTGAGTTGCAACATCGTTCTGTAACACCTTCTGAGGAAGTGCTTGAATTATTCAGCTTTAGGACACAGTACATAAAAGAAGGTCTTTTTCAATAATGAAATGTGGATGATGAAGATGTTGAGCCTAAACTCACCAAAACCATAATGAGATCTTAAATGAATATATGAGAAATAATCCCTTAGATCACACTGAATACATGTCATTTAAGAGGGACACATCATCGGAATGGCCTTTTGCAAGACGGGTAATTAGATGAGGAGACCACCAAAAAGGTGGAACCCTGGTTCCAAAGATTACATGACATGGGATGCATGGCAAACGTCATGACCCATCCGTACCCAACGACTCTACACAAGAAGCCAAACCTTACACTCAGAAAGTATCATCGGGGGCCCACAAAGGGACAGACCCCTAGCTAAACCCAGGAACAGAAAGGCCCATGTAGGGGTCAGTTTACAAAGGTAGGACCCACACAGGGGTAATCTAAGTAAACAAGGGAGAAGGGAGCAACCTATTTTCACCACTTGTTGCCACGACAAGCTGGAACTGATAGGCTGCACCCACTTGGCCGAGGGGCCCAAGAAGCAGTAGGAGCCTCAACCACCGCGTCAAGGGATGACCACTACAAGGTCACAGGACCAAGAAGGGGGAAGGAGGGGGGTCCACTGTCCCGAAGGCAAGGGCACTCGAAGGCGCACACCAGCACAGATCACCCCAAGCTCCCTCCAATCCGCCGGGGTGCCACAAACCCGAGCAGAGAACCGTGCAGGTCAAGGGCTCTACGTCCCAGGCAGGGTGACTAGTCCCACCCAGGCCACACCATGGCTGTACCAAGGCCACAGTTACAAACGCCACAACCTGCCCCTGGAGGGAGGCCCAAAAGGTTGAGATACCTGTAGAGAGAAGTAGGTACCGCAATGAACGACAAAGAATCAGTGGAAACCCCTCCGAAGAGACCACTCCATCGAAGACCAAGGAGGGCATCATGTCCAAACACGGATCAACCAGTCCTACCCACCCAACCCTGTTGTGGTACGTAGCCAAAGGCTCAACAACTTGACAAACCCAAACAGCCCAACCAGGCATGGTACAAAAGCATAGACGGACCGCTCAACACGAATGCCCCATCGTCAAAGGCCACCATGCACCTAGGGGTAGGAGAAATGAGAAGGGGGGTGAGGTGGGTAAGGTCAACGATGTGCGGGGGAAGCCCCCCAAAACCCCAACGAGGAACACACGGGCCTAGAGCAACAGGAAAACCACCCCTGGTCGTAAGGCTCGAGCTCGGACCAGGCACCCACACAGCAAAGCGTGGCCCTCTAGCCAGCCACCAACGAGGTGGAGAACACCGCGACTAGAGGGTGCTCAAGGCACCCCCCCGAAGAGCGTGAGAAGCCAAAATGGTGGCCCAACCACCGGTCGTAAGATGGGAAACACACAGGGCGGAAACAGCACCCCTCACCGAGCGTGGAGGGGGCCCCTGTCGTCAGCCACCAGTGTGACTGGGCAGACCCAAACGTCCAACCACAACGAAGGCCTCAAGAGGAGGCAGGCCCGGACTCGCACATGGTTACAACTTGACACCTCACCAAACATGAGGGGGAGACCTGTCAGCAGTTGCACATGACTGGGAAAACCACAGAGATACCCTCGACCCCTCACCGCAAGTGAGGGGGAGACTCTGCCATAGAAACCACCACGCAGGAAACACAGGGGAGGCACGAAGGCCAACCCCACCACAAGGGAGGCCCAGAGGGAAGGGCAAGCTCCCAACCTGAATGGGCAACCCAGGAAACACTCAGACATGACACCAAAGTGTCACTGAGTATGAAACCACTCACTAGACCACACCCCAAAGGGCTTAGTGCAACGGTAGAAAGCACCCTTGGTTGTAAGGCAGGAGCTCGGTCGCCCCCCCCCCCCCCCCCCCCCCCGCACACTAAAAGCAGGGTCCCTCCAGCCAGCCACCAGCGAGGTAAAAACACCACGACTAAAGGGTGCACAAAAACACCCACCCAACGAACGCGTAAAGACTAACAAGGGTGGCCCAACCACCGATCGAAAGACGAAACAACCATAGGGCAAAAACCTCGACCCCACACCGAGCGTGTAGGGGAGACCCTGACGTCAGCCACCAGCGCCGACAGGGAGACCCAAGCAGCAGATGAAGGGAGGCACGACGGCCAACCCACCATGTCTAAAGCCCAGAGGGAGGGCGTACAAGGCTGAAGCCCGAGCCCGCGCAAGGGCGAGGACCCAAGAAGGGGTCAAAGGAAGGCCGAAAGCCACGCAGGGCGCCACAGGGACCCAGCACAAGGCCGAGTCACTAGACCCACACAGGGGTCGTAAAGAAGGGCCAGGCCCACCACAAGTTCACACATAAAAGACCACAAGGCCCAGAAGCGGCCCATCAGGTCACCACAGGAGCAGCAGGCCCAAGCCACAAGGACCGAGCCGGTTCAGATGGGGCCAAACTGCCTGGTCCACCAAGAGCACAAAGACTCGCCTGCCCGAGAGGCCCTACCAAGGCCACGCGCATACCACATGCATGCCAAAGGAAGCCCTAACCCTAGCCAGCTTGCGCCACCACGGGTGCGGCCGCTGAGGTAGCACAGCAGGAGGGACGTCAGCGGGCAACGTCACGGTGATGCTAGGCCGGGGAAAGGGTGACGCCGGGAAAACACGACGCCGCCAGGCCAGAAGCGGGGCCACTAGGCACGAGGCCGCCGAGGTAGCGACAAGCACACGACCAGAAGTGACATGGCGGAGGACGTGACACTGCCACCATGAGCAATGACGAAGACCCATCAGAAACATAAGGCACACACAGACCAAAAAGGAACCCCCGTGGCAAGGGCTGGCAGACCTAAGGAAGCCACCAGGGCCAACTGGGGGTCGATGAAGAAAGCCACCTGAGACAGAGGCAACACACACAAACCACACCCGCTGCAGCAAGGGCCAGGAAGAGCCTAGGACCACCGTCCAGGGCCAGAAAAGGAGCCACGAAGATCAACGCCACCAAGGGTCACGAAGACCCAAGGTAAGGGCGGAGCCATCGGCGGAACACCAACAAACCAGAGGAGAAGAGGAGGGGCCCTAGACCACCGTCTAGAGATAGGCGAGCAGGTGCAGGAGACGACACGGTCAGAGAGGCCCGATCAGCCACCACGGGCCCATGAAGGGCCACACAGCAACACCACAAGAAAACCACCAGTCGATGAAGCAGACCCCAGAGCCCGTCCGGAGCCTAGCCCAGGTGAAAGGGCTGAAGAAGGAGCCACATCCGGTGAGGAGGCGGGGAGCCATAGAGGATCAGCAGACCCACGACGCCACCCAGAGAAGCACGAGCACCACCCCGAGCCCCCAAGAGGCCACTGAGACACGGGCCCCCAAGGAAGCCAACAGGGGAGGCGGTGAACTGCCCGGAGCAGAGGGCTCGACGGGACGGTACGCAGGCGATGAATCCACGCCGAGAGCAGGAGCAAGTCAGCAACAGAGGCGATGAAGCACACGACAACAAAGGGGGCACCGCCGCACAGAAAGGCAAGACCACCAGGAACAGCGCCAAGAGGAACGACGAGCCCCCCAGCATGCTAGGGAGCCATGGAGAAGGCCACCGGTAGCGCTAGACCACAAGGGAGGCCACACCACCACCCGAGCCAAACCACCAGCGAGAAGCACCAGCCGACGGTGTGGGACACAAAGACCCCAACAGCGGTGGAACCACCAAGGGGTGGAAAAGAAACCCTGCCAAGGACACACGGCGGAGGCCAAACCACTCGGAGGACCACCAGGTGAAGCAGGAAGGCCAAGGGGGGAGGTGAGGGTAGGAAGGGAGATTGGGGAGGAAGACCAGGGTAGCAGGGCCAAGGGGAGGGCACACCCAGCAGAGCGGCGCCCCTCCCCCAAGCGGAGAAAACCCTAGAGAGGGTTAGAGAGAAGGAAGAGCCCATTTCTAGAGAGAGAGAGTGGGAGGTTATAAGAGGGACACATCATAATATAATGAAAGGTGTTGTCTCTTAGTTGTGTGAATCTATTTTTTCCATTCATTCATTTGACTCACCACTTCAAAATTCATGAGTACTTCAAACTATTTTTCTTTTATTGCATTGCATAGCATATAAGGTAGTTTACTTGTACAAAAGAAAAAGTTTTGCATTCATAGTCATTAATAGTCTTGCATACCATTTTAGCTTGCACAACATAATTCATATAGTGCATTCATTCCACCATTACATATATTTTCTCTTTTTCCATGTGGATTCTTAAACTTGAAATTAAGAAGATGAGATGCATAAAAAAATGAAATGAAAAAGAAAAAATACATATCAAAAGCAAGTTGGGAAGAAAGCGATAAGCACAATGTGAGACTCGCTGAAAAGAAATTTGAAAAATAAATTATAAAAGAAATGAAGTATATTCTGCATTCTTTTATGAAGAAGAGTTTAATCCACAGTTGCAATTTCCCAAGTTGAAGAAAGAAAAAAAAATCTTATCTTATTCTACTTGCATCATCTCATGAAAAAAAATTAGGCATTAGGTTCATTCATTACATTCTTATGCATTCATATAGGTTCATTCTTCTTGTGCATAAATAGATTGGATGTACTCTTGAATTTTTCAATTGCCACTCATTTTCACCATTAATTTCTCTTATTGGTAGGCCACTCTTCATGATTTATTTCCTTGTTCATGTTTACATGCGGATATGCTTCCAGTTAGCTAGTAGTTAGTAAAGAGCAATTTAGTATAGGGAATCATGCAATACATCAAGCAAATACCTAAATAATTATGATGTTAACTGCTTACTTGATAATTTCATTGACTGAAGGTGGACATCTCTTGTTGTAGTTTTTTATCACTTTATAGAAGTTAGTGGTTCAGTGGTCAATGAAGGCCGGTTTAGGGCTTTCAAGGTGGGTTGTTTAAGAAAAGAATGTATGTGCTTTGTCCTTTTGCTGACTTTTATCAAACAGATCCGAGAGTGGGTTGCTCGAGGAGGAGTAACATTTAAGCTTATGGGAGTTTGATGCATGTGATTTTTGCTGCTTTTATAGGCTTATTTTCCTTTGTTTTTGTTTAGTTTGGACATTTATATGACCTATTATGCATGGAATTGTTGGTATGTATGCCCTGAGAGCCAATCATGGGATGATTGGTGGGATACATTAAGATTGATTTGATAAAGATCAAAGGCAAGATTCCAATTCTTTCTGGTGCAGTCATATGAAATAATGATAGAACTGATTGAATGTCTAGAGAATGACAATACTCAATGATGTATGCCTTCAGGTTCAGGACCTGAACGATGAGATCATACAGATGCTAAGAGTTTGTACATTCTTATTATGTCCCTAGTCAGATGTCATTGTGGAAGGTAGATAGACATCAATGACACACAAGACTAGATTGTGGTGTTGGTTGATAACAGAATCTCATTAGACTAGACATCAATGACACACAAGACTAGATTGTGGTGTTGGTTGATAACAGAATCTCATTAGACATGATATGGAGATATCAAACCAAACACATAGGTACTTGTTAGAGAACAAGTTTACCGGATAGACCCACCGTAAGTTTGACACATGGAACCATGATATGGTAGTCACAGTCAGTTCTCATAGTGATGGTGGTGAGTGTGATTCTTAGACCTGAAACCACTACACTCAACACATGTCATTGGGTACACTTTGACATCATCAAATGCAGTCCTAAAACATGGGTTGTTATAAAGGTGATGATTGGGTGGCTTTGACACATGGGGCTTTTGAGGAGTGAGTCATAGATATGGGATTTGTCCCTCCTGAGGGAGTTTGATATCCATGGACACTTGATGAGTAGGATTGAGATAGGCGTGTGCATGCATGTATGAATCAATATGCGATATTGATGTCATACATATCTCCTCCAATCTACTCTGAGATCAAGAAAATGAATGAACATTGATAGGATGACTGTTCCATGCCTTGAGTTCATTCGGGATATCAGTGACAAAGGAATTATACATTCGCTGTAACACCATTCATGGATTGTAGGATTGAAAGTTGTTCTTCAACTTTCTATTTCACTTGGGTGGCACTGATGTGCGACTAGGCACCGCTCTTTGCTTGTGAAGTCATAAATGTTATGGACTTTCACTACCAATGTGAAATGGACCTGCAGGGTCACACACATAGGATTTAACCTGGAAGAGGAGTTTATCCACAAATGATGTTTAGATTGATTACTAAAGGATTTTAGTAGTACAATTAAATACTCAATAAATTGATAGCTCAAAATCATAGTGTTCAAGGTGTTGGATCGATTGATTAGAGTATCAGATTTATTGAAACTGTGATTGATTGATTTTGCACAGTCTCATGCCCCAACCGATCGGCTCATATGATGAACCGATCGGCTCAAGTTGGTGAACCGATCAGCTCAAGTTGGTGAACCGATCAGCTCAGGACAGGGTGAACCGACCGGTTCAAGGGTTGAACTGATCGGCTCAACTGGTCCAACCGAGATCGTTTGGAAAGTGATAAGACTATTTTGCAAATAAAATTTGTTTCACTTGTACAAATTCGATTTGGACAAGGATTAATATTTGATTAAGCAGAAACAAATATGAAAGTCAATTTGATTTGGACCAAGGCCATGAACTGATTGGCTTAGAAGTGAACTGATCAGTTCAGGGGTCCCAACCGACCGGTTGAGGTGTGAATCGATCGGCTCAAATCCCTAACCGACCGTTTCATGCATGAAACGATCGATTCAGGTGGCGCAGTTGATTGTTTTGTGGAAAATCTCAAACCCTTCTACTCCTGCCTTAATCTCGCATTGCTCGGGATAGAGAACCTTGTCCCATGACCCTCCTATATATATAGGGGTAGTGGGGGCTTCTCATGAACACAACTCAGTGCACCAGTTGCTCTGCAAAGTTGTCATTCTCTCTGGTTTTGGTAACTGAGAGAGAGTCCGAGCAAGTACTACCTGATAAGGGAGGCACAACAAGGGAAAGACAACTGTAGAAAAGAGATTGGTGGCAGGAGAGTGTGTCGGTGACTAGTACAGCGACAAGAGGGTGTGACTCCTTCCAATTCCTTGTGGGACAAGGAGATCGAAGTTCTAGGTGGTCTGTGTGGACTACTGCAGAGGCGGGAGACTTCTGCCACTCAGAGGACATCTATCAATCCCGACAGTCCTGGTGAGACCAGGAGGTGCCAGTCCCGGTGAGACCAGGAGCTGCACAGACACCGTCCAAGACCGGAGGTGAAGACCGTGCAAGCCGCGAGGTAACGTCATTGAGCAAGCCTCGGGACAAGGTACGCCTCTACAAACCATCCTTCCTATTGTATAGACGTTGACGCGTTTCCTTTGTTCTGGGTTTGGGGAGAAGAAAATTTTTGTTTCCTCTGCCTTCTCTGTCTCCCCTAAAACCCAATAGTGGTATCATAGCCACGTCAACGGCTATATACTTTAGGATTATCAATGTGATCAATTTTGGTTTGTCGCCTTTATTTATTGCATACGATGCAAATAAAATTTGCTTTATGCATGTCCAATCCTAAATCCACAAATCCCATATACATATATGATATGTAATATGAATGCACTCAATACACGTCACCCTTAAATGAGTTTTGTGGTGGATGTATAGCGTGGTTATGGCCAATAAACCCTATGTTTGTGTGCTTGGTTGAATGTGGTTTCTTGCATCTCAGTCTGCACATCGATTCCCTACCTCCTTATTCCTGATGTAACTCGAGATAACTCAAGATTTATTTCCTACCTTTGCTCCCCCCGAATGTAACTCGGGGATTCCCAATTCAATTGTAAAATAGGATAGATCTTTTATTTAATGTTATGTCAAAGAACGGCGGACAATCTGACGATGACTGAAATGATCAGTTCAAGGAGTGAACCGATCGGTTGGCAATCCAGATGACCACTTCGAGGAGAGAGACGATCAGGTGGAAGCCATGAGGAGATGCATGACGACCAGGAGAACCGATCAGTTGGAGGAGCCAACTAATCGGCTGGTGGCACCCAGACGAACGGCCAGGGTGAGCAGGTCATTCATGTGATGAGTTGATCAACTCAGACGGCTATAGCACAAAGTTCATCTTATACAGGTTGCATGTGATGTAGACCTAGATTACCATGATTCCTCTTGGCTCGAGGAATCACATTAGGATGGTCATAATCATCACTTTTATCATTTCACATGTTTTTTGTGGGATATAACATGTATATGATACATATTATGTATTATGGTGATTAGATATGTATATGTACCTATAAAAACCAAATCCCTCATCTAAATATTAAGTGTTTCATGCCTTCCATTAGCGGCACACATGAAAAACTTGATCGACCAAGCGTAGGTTACGTCAAAGCATGGTGCTCCATGTATCTCGTGGAAGTGTGAAGGGTAAGCATGTAGGTTCTGCCAAAGCAGGGTGCATGTTTACCATGTCAGCTTTTGGGTTAGACTTAACTGGTAATTTTTAGTGCGTCTAAGCCCAGAGGCACAGAATGTTCATGGCAAGGTGTTGCACATGTTAATTCATCAAGAGTTGCATATGATGCAATTGGCATGATGGCCTACCTAAATAGTCAAGATTGTGGGCGATCAACCAAAGCTGACTCATGACTTGATGAAATATGGATCTTGACCCACTAGAAGATTGTTCGCTGCAATCTTCCAAATTGATGGTGAGGGCTATCAATTTGAACAAAAATAGTGGGATCAATAATTAATTAAAGTCCTAATTATATTGTCAATTTTTTAAATCAATCAAATAAGTCAAAAATGAGTTTTTGACTAAATTTCATATATTCCCTTCTGTAGTACAAATGACAACAAACAACAATCGCTTTTCATTGTGATCGGTCCTTGAAAAGGACAAGCTGAATGGGACAAACTTTCATGACTGGTTTAGGACATTGAGAATTGTTCTCACTCAAGAGCGAAAGATCTATGTCCTGGATACTCCAATTCCAGAGGGACCTACTCCTACCGCACCAAAGGTAGAAAGGGATGCTTATAAGAAGCATTCTGATGATGCCATTGATGCAAAGTGCTTGATGTTGTGATCCATGAACCACAAGTTGTAGAGACAACATGAGAACATGGGTGTCATTGAGATGATTCAACATCTCAAGAACATGTATGAAGATCAAGCACGAAAAGAGAGATATGATGTCTCTAGGACGTTGTTCAAGCGTGTCATGATAGAAGGAGATCCAGTTGGTCCTCACACACTCAAGATGATTGGGTATGTGGAGAACCTGATGAGACTGGGATTTCCCCTGAGACAAGAGTTGGCTACTGACGTGATACTGCAATCATGGACAGAATCCTACAGTCAATTTGTGATAAACTACAACATGAACAACTTTTACAAGCCATTGACAGAGTTGTTGGGCATGCTGAGGACAACCGAGACACAGATGAAGAAGGACAAGCCTAAGTCTGTGATGATGATCAACAACAAGAAAGGCAAGTCCAAGCACAAGGGCAAGGGCAAGGCTAAGAAAGGTTCTGATGCTAGCCAGGAGCCCAAGGAATCTTCAGCTCTCAAGGCCAAGGGAGGTGTGACCAAGAGAGGCAATTGCCACCATTGTCAAAAAACAGGACATTGGAAAAGGAATTGCCCACTCTATCTAGAAAAACTAAAGAAGAAGGAGGCGACAGACGTCTCCACCTGAAGGTGTCATGAAATAAACTTGTAACATTTTTGAGGTATATGATACCAATATATAAAATGTAAAGCACTTAATAAATGGGGCAAGTGTTTCCTCCATAGATAGGGGTACTTTAGTTTATTTTCAGCCATGAAGGCATGTAATAGAGTTATAAAATGGTATTCCATATTTGCCAATGGATAGAAACACATTATTTTTTGCATGAAAATGATAGCAATTAATAAAGTTGGTGTTTCAATCTCAAAGATATGATCTTTATGGCAATGCCTTGTTTATCTTGTGGTACTTGTTATGCATAAGATAAAATGATACCTAAAAGTTATTGATAACTCAAACAATCAAATTAGCATAAATCATGAGAAATTCATTTCTAGTTTCCATATGATGGATAAATCTAGACTCTTTTGGTTAGAGAACCAGTAAGAGACATCAATCTCTTAAACATGATTAATCAATCTTCACTAGTGGTAGTGGGAGAATGATTATCCTATTAGGTATAATACATGTGATCTATTTACATGATAATACATGTGATCTATTTACATGCCTATTGGAGCAAATACTAATACTTCAAACTATGTTTATAGAGATGCCAATATGAATATCTTGAAGTGTTCAAGAATATCATAGGTGAAGTAATAATTTGGTAAAGTGTTAATTCTTGATGAGATCAATGAATGAAATACTTGAGAACCCTATGAGTGATTATGATAGTGTATCATAGTGAACTCATGATTAAGGCATGGTGATGTATAAATCAAAAAGGAGTCATACTCTAAGGAGTTAGAGGATGATTATCAAATAACTAATTTCTTCTTAAATAAAGAATACCATACACTAATAAAGTGTTGGTATGTATGCCCTGAGAGACAATCATGGGATGATTGGTGGGATACATTAAGATTGATTTGAGAAACATCAAAGGCAAGCTTCCAATTCTTTCCGGTTCAGTCATATGAGATAGTAATAAAACAGATTGAATGTCTTGAGAATGACAGTACTCAATGATGTATGCCTTCAGGTTCATGACCTAAACGATGAGATCATACGGATGCTAAGAGTTTGTACATTCTCATTATGTCCCTAGTCCAATGTCATTGTCGAAGGTAGATAGACGGCAATGACACACAAGACTAGATTGTGTTGTTGGTTGATGACATAATCTCATTAGTCATGATATAGAGATATCAAACCAAACACATAGGTACTTGTTAGAGAACAAGTGTACCGGACAGACCCACCGTGAGTTTGACACATGGAACCATGACATGGTAGTCACAGTCAGTACTCATAGTGATGGTGGTGAGTGTGATTCTTTGACCTGAAATCACTACACTCAACACATGTCGTTGGGCACACTTTGACATCATCAAACGCAGTCCTGAAACATGGGTTGTTATAAAGGTGATGATTGGGTGGCTTTGACACATGGGGCTTTTGAGGGGTGAGTGATAGATATGGGATTTATCCCTCCTGAGGGAGTTTGATATCCTTGGCCACTTGATGAGTAGGATTGAGAACGGTGTGCACACATGTGTGAATCAATATGTGATATCAATGTCATACATATCTCTTCCAATTTACTCTGAGATCAAGAAAGTGAATGAACATTGATAGGATGATTGTTCCATGCCTCGTGTTCATTCGGGATATCAGTGACAAAGGAATTATACATTCACTGTAACACCATTCATAGATTGTAGGATTGAAAGTTGTTCTCCAACTTTCTATTTCACTTGGGTAGCACTGATGTGTGACTAGGCACCACTCTTTGTTTGTGAAGTCATAAGTGTTATGGACTTTCACTGCCAATGTGAAATGGACCTGTAGGGTCACACACATAGGATTTAACATGGAAGAGGAGTTTTGTCCACAAACAATGTTTAGATTGATTACTAAAAGAGTTTAGTAGTTCAATTAAACACTCAATTAATTGATAGCTCAATGTCATAATGTTAAAGGTGTTGGACATATTGATTGGAGTGTCAGATTGATTGAAACTACAATTGACTGATTCTACACAATCTGCATTCCCAACCGATCGACTCATGTGATGAACCGATCGGCTGAGCTTGGTGAACTAATCGTCTCATGTGGTGAGTCGATTGGCTCATGGACAGGGTGAAACAATTGCTTCAAGTGTTGAAACGATCGGTTCAACTGGTGCAACCGAGCAAGTTGGGAAAGTCAGGTTGGTGAGAAATTTCTTTTCATTTCACTTGCCCAATTTGATTGGAACAAGGATTGGTATTTGATACCAATTAGAAACAAAAGAAGGAAATTCAATCGGGAACTGATCAGGACCACGAATCGGCCGGTTCAGAAATGAACCGACCATTTCATGGGTCCCAACCGATCGGTTGAGGTGTCAACCGACCGAATCAGGTCCCCAACTGACTGTTTCAGAAATGAAACGATCGGTTCAGGTTGAGAGTTGGTTGTTTTTGTAGAAAATCTCAAACCCTTCTACTCCTGCTTTAGTCCCACATTGCCTGGGATAGAGAACCCTGTCCCATTTCCCTCCTATATATAGGGGTATTGGGGGCTTCTCAAGGGACAACTCAGTGCAACCAGTTGCTCTGGAAAGTTGTCGTTCTCTATGGTTTTGGTAACCGAGAGAGCCCGAACATGTGCTACCCGATAAGGGAGGCACAGCAAGGGAAAGACAACTACAGAAAGCGACTGGAGGCAGGAGAGTGTGTCAGTGACTAGTATGCTGACAAGAGGGTGCGACTCCTTCCAATTCCTTGTGAGACAAGGAGATTGGAGTTCCAGGTGGTCCGTGTGGACTACTTCAGAGGCGAGAGATTTCTGCCGCTCGGAGGACAACTGTCAATCCCGACAGTCCCGGTGAGACCATGAGTCATCAGTCCCGGTCCGACCAAGAGCTGCACAGACACTGTCCAAGATCGGAGGTGAAGACCGTGCAAGCCGTGAGGTATTGTCACCGAGCAAGCCTCGGGACAAGGTATGATTCCACAAACCATCCTTTACTATTGTATAGATGTTGATGCATTTCCTTGTTCTGGGTTTGGGGAGGAGAAAATTTTTGTTTCCGCTGCCTCCCCTAAAACCCAACAGTGGTATCAGAGCCACGTCAACTGCTCTATACTTTAGGATTATCGATATGATCGATTTTGGTTTGTCGCCTTTATTTATTGCATACAATGCGAATAAAATTGGCTTTATGCATGTCCAATCCTAAATCCACAAATCCCAATTTACATATATGATATGTATTATGAATGCACTCGATACGCGTCTCCCTTAAATGAGTTTTGTGGTGGATGTATAGCGTGGTTATGGCCAATAAACCCTATCTGTGTATGGTTGTATGTGGTTGCTTGCATCTCGGTCTGCGCACCGATCTTCCTTCTCCTATTCCTGATGTAACTCGAAATAATTCGAGATTTCTTTCCTACCTTTGCTCCACTCGAATGTAACTTGAGGTTTCTCTTTTTACAATGTAAAATAGGATAGAATTTTATATCCTGTTATGTCAAAGAACGGAGGACATCCAGATGACAACTGAGACGATCGGTTCAAGGCCTGAACCGATCGGTTGACGTTTGAGACGATCGGTTCAAGTAGTGAGCCGATCAGTTGATGAACGGTTTGAGGAGCGAGATGAGCGGGTGGCAGCCATGATGAGATGCATGATGACCAGATGAACCGATCAGTTGGAGGAGCCAACCAATCGGCTGATGGCACCCAGTCGACCGGCCTGATGGCGAGCCGATCAGTCATGTGATGAGTTGATCAAACCCAGAAAGGCAAAGCACAGAGTTCATCTTGTACAGGTTGCATGTGATGTAGACCTAGATGACCGTGATTCCTCTTGGCTCGAGGAATCACATTAGGATGTCCATAATCATAGCTTTTATCGTTTCACATGTTTTCTGTGGGATACAACATGTATATGATACATACTATGTATTTTGGTGATTGCATATGTATATGTATATAAAAACCAAATCCCTCATTAAATATTAAGTTTTAGATGCCTTCCAAATGCGACACACGTGAAAAGCTTGATCGACCAAGTGTGGGCACGCCCTAGCGTGGTGCACCGTCTATCTCGTGGAAGCGTGAAGGATGGATATGTGGGTCTGCCCTAGTAGGGTGCATATTCATCGTGTTTGTTTTGGGTCAGACTTAACAAGGTGATCTAGATGGGATCTAGTACCTTGAGGCATGTAGGTGATCATGGCAAGAAGTTGCATATGACATCTTATCAAGAGTTGCATATGATGCAGTTGGAAAGATTTGCCTACCTAAGAGATCTAAGTTGTGGGTGACAGCCCTAGCTGGTCCATGACTTAGAGGATTTTAGGATCTTTCTCAATAGAAGGTTGTACGCTGTAATCTTCTAAATTGATGGTGAGGGCTATCAATTTGAAGTAAAATAGTGGGAGCGATAATTAATTAAAGGCCTAATTATATCGTCAACCTTTCAAATCAATCAAATAAGTCAAAAATGAGTTTTTGGACTAAAATTGCATAATTCCTTTTGTAGTACAAATGACAACAAACAACAATCACTTTTCTTTGCGGTCAGTCCTTGAAAAGGACAAGCTAAATGGGACAAACTTCCATGACTGGTATAGGACATTGAGAATTGTTCTCACTCAAGAGTGAAAGCTCTATGTCCTGGATACTCCAATTCTAGAGGAACCTGCTCCTAATGCACCAAAGGCAGAAATGGATGCTTACAAGAAGCATTCTGATGATGCCATTGATGCACAATGCTTGATGTTGTGCTCTATGAACCACGAGTTGCAGAGACAACATGAGAACATGGGTGTCATTGAGATGATTCAACATCTCAAGAACATGTATGAAGATCAAGCACGGCAAGAGAGATACAATGTCTCAAGGGCACTGTTCAAGTGCATCTTGACAGAAGAAGATCCAGTTGGTCCTCACACACTCAAGATGATTGGGTATGTGGAGAACCTGACAAGACTGGGATTTCCACTGAGCCAAGAGTTGGCTACTGACGTGATACTGCAATCGTTGCCAGAATCCTACAGTTAGTTTGTGATGAACTACAACATGAACAACTTTGATAGGCCACTGTCAGAGTTGTTGGGCATGTTGAAGACAGCCGAGACACAGATGAAGAAAGACAAGCCTAAGTCTGTGATGGGGATGATGAGCAAGAAAGGCAAGTCCAAGAAAAAGGGCAAGGGCAAAGCTAAGAAAGGTTCTAATGCTAGCCAGGAGCCCAAGTCGTCTTCAGCTCTCAAGGCCAAGGGAGGCGTGACCAAGAAAGGCAATTGCCACCATTGTCAAAAGCCAGGACATTGGAAAAGGAATTGTCCTCTCTATCTGGAAGAACAAAAGAAGAAGGAGGTGACAATCGTCTCTACTTAAAGGTGTCATGAAAGTAAACTTGTAACACTTTTGAGGTATATGATACCAAGATGTAAAGTGTAAAGCACTCAATAAATGGGACAAGTGTTGCCGCCATAGATAGGAGTACTTTAGTTTATTTTTAGCCTAAAAGGCATGTAATACAGTTATGAACTTCTATTTCATATTTGCTAATAGATAGAAACACTTTATTTTTGCATATTGTATGACAATGATGGCAATCAATAAAGAGATGTTTCAATTTCTAAAGATATGATCTGTGTGGCAAGGCCTTGTTTATCTTGTGGTATTTGATATGCATAAGATAAAATGATACCTAAAAGTTATAGATAACTCAAACAATCAAATTAGCATCAATCATGAGAAATTCATTTCTAGTTTCCACGTGATGGATAAATCTAGACTCTTTTGGTTAGAGAACCAGTAAGAGACATGAATATCTTGGACATGATTAATCAATCTTTTTTTGGTTGGTATGATACATGTGATGTATTTACATACCTATTGGAACAAATGATAATACTTCAAATGGTGCTTAGAGAAATACCAATATGAATATCTTGAAGTGTTCAAGATTATCATAGATGAAGTGCAAATTTGGTAAAGTGTTAATTATTGATGAGATCAATGAATGAAATACTTGGACCAAATGTTTGAGATCCTTATGAGTGATTATGATAGTGTATCATAGTGAACTCATGATTAATGCATGGTGATGTCTAAATCAAGAAGGAATCATACTCTAAGGAGTTAGAGAATGATTATCAAATAACTAAATTCTTCTTAATAAAAGAATACCCCACACTAATAAAGGACATTAAGAATCACAAGGAGTTGTAAGTTCTTATATCCTTGACGGATACACCTCAATTATCTATGTGATGAGTTGTTCATGTGATGAGTCAACTATCTAGATGAATATGAGGAACTAAATTTTGAGTTATGCTTTATGACCATTACATCGTAAATGACATCCATGTGAACCATAAGGTATGACCTTGATGGTAGCACCCATTGGATGAAATCCATAAGTGCAAATGAATCTTAAGTGTTAAGATACATGGATAACATTTTGAGAAGGATGATGCTTGTTGATTGCAACTTAATGACTAAGCCATTTGGCATATGAATACTAAAACTGCATTCCTATGAGGAATTAAACAAGGATGTGTACATGACACAACCTACAAGGTTTATGAATCCACTAATGCAAATGAAGTCTATAAGTTACAATGGACTAATCAATGTGATTGATTGAGTACAAGCAACTTAGAATTGGATCTTTAATTTGATGATATAGTCAAAGGGTTTGACTGATATGTCAAAGATAAAGAAGGGATCTATGATTTAGTGGGAGCGTGTTCACATTCCACATGTTGATGTGAAATGGAAATGTTCTAGAATGGAAATCCAAAAGTGGAAATTATCTTTAAGAAAGATAGAGATGTTTCCTATGTGATAGGAATAGAGATCTATAGAGATAGTTCTCAAGAACCTCTTGAACTAAAAGAGGAGAAAACATACATTAGCAATCTGTACAGAAGGGTTCAGTATGCACCGATTCAGTGGGAGAAAACTTGTCCATGTTACATGGAGTTAGTATCCCAAGACCAAGTGTCCAATTCTTATGAAGAATGGGAACACTAAGAATAGATATGGATCTATCATGTATGTAATCATCCCATTATCTTGCATGTATCGACATGACAAGAACAAAATGCATTCATCATCTTGTATGTAGGACATGGAAATATGATGTGCTCATCCTGATAACTCGTATGTGGGACATGACGAGTGGATGTCTGTCTACTTCCAGTAAGGGTTACTAGAATACCATGAGAACTTGATAAGTACTTGAGTAGTACTAGTTCTATGGAGATAAGGAAGAATTTAATGTAAAGAGTTACATTGATGTGAACTTCCGAAAGGACAGAAAATTAATCACAAATTATATATAAGATAAATTAAAGTGAAAGTTTGTTGATAATTGGAAGTGTTCCAATAAAACCATTTAAAAGAGAAATGCTGAGTATCTATGTGTTGGAGAACAGCAGTGGATACTATATGGATCTGGAAGTTCATGAGATGAACTTATAGATATTCCGCTCATTGATGACAAGTATGGAATCCTTGATCATGCAATGTGGCTAAAGGTTAGCAAAGGAATACTAGATCGCATATTACGATAAATACATCTCATACGTGTGACGTACAGTGAAGAGATGAGAGACATGTAGTTAAAACCTGACTTTGGCAAGGTGTTGTCATAACTCACTATGTTCGCACTAAAGCACAGTAACATGTGGGACATGTTTGAAGATCACTATGAATATGATTCAAGGGTGATTGGATCACAGTGCAAGTGGGAGTCTGTTGGTATGTATTCCCTGAGAGCCATTCATGGGATGATTGGTGCGATACATTAAGATTGATTTGATAAACATCAAAGGCATGCTTCCAATTCTTTCTGGTTCAGTCATATGAGATAGTGATAGAACATATTGAATGTCTAGAGAATGACAGTACTCAATGACGTATGCCTTCAGGATCAAAACCTGAACGATGAGATCATACAGATGATAAAATTTTGTACATTCTCATTATGTCCCTAGTCAGATGTCATTGTGGAAGGTAGATAGATAGCAATCACACAGAAGACTAGATTGTGGTGTTGGTTGATGACAAAATTGCATTAGTCATGATATAGAGATATCAAACCAAACACATAGGTACTTGTTAGAGAACAAGTGTATCAGACAGACCCACCGTGAGTTTGACACATGGAACCATGACATGGTAGTCACAGTCAGTACTCACAGTGATGGTGGTGAGTGTGATTCTTTGACCTGAAATCACTACACTCAACACATGTCGTTGGGAACACTTTGACATCATCAAACACAATCCTGAAACATGGGTTGTTATAAAGGTGATGATTGGGTGGCTTTGACACTTGGGGCTTTTGAGGGGTGAGTGATAGATATGGGATTTGTCCCTCCTAAGGGAGTTTGATATCCATGGCCACTTGATGAGTAGGATTGAGAAAGGCGTTCACGCATGTGTGAATCAATATGTGATATCAATGTCATACATATCTCTTCCAATCTACTCTGAGATCAAGAAAGTGAATGAACATTGACAGGATGACTGTTCCATGCCTTGACTTCATTCGAGATATCAGTGACAAAGGAATTATACATTCACTATAACACCATTCATGGATTGTAGGATTGAAAGTTGTTCTCCAACTTTCTATTTCACTTGGGTAGCACTGATGTGTGACTAGGAACCACTCTTTGTTTGTGAAGTCATAAGTGTTATGGACTTTCACTACCAATGTGAAATGGACCTGTAGGGTCACACACATAGGATTTAACCTGGTAGAGGAGTTTTTTCCACAAACAATGTTTAGATTGATTACTAAAAGAGTTTAGTAGTTCAATTAAACACTCAATTAATTCCTACCTCAATGTCACAATGTTCAAGGTGTTGGACATATTGATTGGAGTTTCAGATTGATTGAAACTACAATTGACTAATTCTACACAATTTGCATTCCCAACCAATCGGCTCATGTGATGAACCGATCGGCTGAGCTTGGTAAACCAATTGGCTCAGGTGGTGAGTCAATCGGCTCATGGACAGGGTGAAACGATTGCTTCAAGTGTTGAAACGATCGGTTCAACTGGTGCAACCGAGTAAGTTGGGAAAGTCAGGTTGGTGAGAAATTTCTTTTCGTTTCACTTGCCCAATTTGATTGGAACAAGGATTGGTATTTGATACCAATTAGAAATAAAAGAAGGAAAGTCAATCGGGAACTGATCAGGACCACGAACCGACCGGTTTAGAAATGAACCGACCATTTCATGGGTCCCAACCGATCAGTTGAGGTGTCAACCAACCGACTCAGGTCCCCAACTGACCATTTCAGAAATGAAACGATCGATTCAGGTTGCGAGTTGGTTGTTTTTTTGGAAAATCTCGAACCCTTCTACTCCTACTTTAGTCCCACATTGCCCGGGATAGAGAACCCTGTCCCATGACCCTCCTATACATAGGGGTATTGGGGGCTTCTCAAGGGACAACTTAGTGCAACCAGTTGCTCTGGAAAGTTGTCGTTCTCTCTGGTTTTGGTAACCGAGAGAGCCCGAGCAAGTGCTACCCGATAAGGGAGGCACAGCAAGGGAAAGACAACTACAGAAAGCAACTGGTGGCAGGAGAGTGTGCCAGTGACTAGTACACTGACAGGAGGGTGCGACTCCTTCCAATTCCTTGTGAGACAAGGAGATTGGAGTTCCAGGTGGTCTGTGTGGACTACTTCAGAGGTGGGAGATTTCTGCCGCTCGGAGGATAGCTGTCAATCCTGACAGTCCCGGTGAGACCAGGAGTCGTTAGTCCCAGTCTGACCAGGAGCTGCACAGAAACCGTCCAAGACTAGAGGTGAAGACCACGCAAGCCGCGAGGTATTGTCACCGAGCAAGCCTCGGGACAAGGTATGATTCCACAAACCATCCTTTCCTATTGTATAGACGTTAACGCATTTCCTTGTTCTGGGTTTGGGGAGGAGAAAAATTTGGTTTCCACTACCTTCTCTGCCTCCCCTAAAACCCAAAATAAAGGAAATTAAGAATTATAAGGAATTGTGAGTTCTTATATCCTTGACAGATACACCTCAATTATCTTTGTGATGAGTTGGTCATGAGATGAGTAAACTATCTAGATGAATATGAGAAACCAGATTTTGAGTTATTGTTTATGATCATTACATCCTAGTTGACTTCCATGTGAACCATAGGGTATGACCTTCATGGTAGCACTCATTGGGACGAAACCCATAAGTGCAAATGAGTCTTAAGTGTTAAGACACATGGATGAAACTTTGAAAAGGATAATGCTTGTTGATTGCAACTTAATGACTAAGAGATTTGGCATATGGATACTAAAACTGCATTCCTATAAGGAATAAAACAAGGATGTATATGTGACACAACCTATAAGGTTTATGAATCCATTAATGCAAATGAAGTCTATATGTTACAATGGACTAATCAATGTGATTGATTAAGTACAAGCAACTCAAAACTGTTATCTCTACTTTAATGATATAGTCAAAGGGTTTGACTGATATGACAAAGATAAAGAAGGGATCTGTGATTTAGTGGGAGCGTGTTCACATTCCACATGTTGATGTGCAATGGAAAAGTTCTAAAACAGAGATTCAAAGTGGAAATTATCTTTAAGGAAGATAGAGACATTTCCTATGTGATAGGAATAGAGATTTATAGAGATAGTTCTCAAAAACCTCTTGAACTGAAAAGAGAGAGCATACATTGGCAATCTATACTAAAAAGTTCAGTATGCATAGATTTAGTGGGAGAAAACTTATCCATGTTACATGGAGCTAGTATCCCAAGGCCAAGCATCCAATTCCTATGAAGAATGGGAACACTAAGAATAGATATGGATCTATCATGTATGTAATCATCCCGTTATCTTGCATGTATGAACATGGCAAGAATAAAATGCATTCATCATCTTGTATGTAGGACATGACAATATGATGTGCTCATCCTGATAACTCATATTTGGGACATGACGAGTGGATGTCTGTCTAGTTCCAGTAAGGGTTACTAGAATACCATAAGAACTTGATAAGTACTTGAGAAGTACTAGTTCTATGGAAATAAGGAAGGGTTCACTGTAAGGAGTTACGTTGATGCGAGCTTATGATAAGGACAGAAAATTAATTGCAAAATATATATGGGATATATAAAAGTGAATGTTTGTTGATAATTGGAAACGTTCCAATAAAGTTTTTCAAGAGGAAAGGCCGAGTATCCGTGTGTTAGAGAACATTAGTGGATACTCTATGGATCTAGAAGTTCATGAGATGAACTTATAACTATTCTGGTCATTGATGACAAGTTAGGAGTACTTGGTCATGCAATGTGGCTAAAGGTTAGCAAAGGAATACTAGATCACATATTATGACAACTCCATCTCATACATGTGACGTACAATGAAGAGATGACATACATGTAGTTAATACCGACTTTGGAAAAGTGTTGCTATAAATCACTATGTTAGCACTATAGTACAGTAACATGTGGGACATGTTTGAAAATCACTATGAATATGATTCAAGGGTGATTGGATCGTAGTGCAAGTGGGAGTCTGTTGGTATGTATGCCCTGAGAGCCAATAATGGGATTATTGGTGGGATACATTAAGATTGATTTGATAAAGATCAAAGACAAGCTTCCAATTATTTCTGGTTCAGTCATATGAAATAATGATAGAACATATTGAATGTCTAGAGAATGACAATACTCAATGATGTATGCCTTCAGGTTCAGGACCTGAATGATGAGATCATACAAATGCTAAGAGTTTGTACATTCTTATTATGTCCCTAGTCAGATGTCATTATGGAAAGTAAATAGACATCAATGACACACAAGACTAGATTGTGGTGTTGGTTGATGACATAATCTCATTAGTCATGATATGGAGATATCAAGCCAAACACATAGGTACTTGTTAGAGAACAAGTTTACCGGACAAACCCACTGTGAGTTTGACACATGGAACCATGACATGGTAGTCACATTCAGTTCTCACAGTGATGGTGGTGAGTGTGATTCTTAGACCTAAAATCACTACACTCAACACATGTCATTGGGTACACTTTGACATCATCAAACGCAGTCCTGAAACATGTGTTGTTATATAGGTGATGATTGGGTGGCTTTGACACATGGGGCTTTTGAGGGGTGAGTGATAGATATGAGATTTTTCCCTCCTGAGGGAGTTTGATATCCACAGCCACTTGATGAGTAGGATTGAGATAGGCGTGTGCACACAGGTGTGAATCAATATGCGATATTGATGTCATACATATATCCTCCAATCTACTCTGAGATCAAGAAAGTGAATGAACGTTGATAGGATGACTGTTCCATGCCTTGAGTTCATTCGGGATATCAATGACAAAGGAATTATACATTCGTTGTAACACCATTCACGAATTGTAGGATTGAAAGTTGTTCTCCAACTTTCTATTTCACTTGGGTGGCACTGATGTGTGACTAGGCACCGCTCTTTGCTTGTGAAGTCTTAAATGTTATGGACTTTCACTGCCAACGTGAAATGGACCTACAGGGTCACACACATAGGATTTAACCTAGAAGAGGATTTTATCCACAAATTATGTTTAGATTGATTACTAAAGGAGTTTAGTAGTGCAATTAAAGACTCAATCAATTGATAGATCAAAATCATAGTGTTCAAGGTGTTGGATCGATTGATTAGAGTATCAGATTGATTGAAATTGTGATTGATTGATTTTGCACAGTCTGCTGCCCCAACCGATCAGCTCATATGATGAACCGATCGGCTAGGTTGGTGAATCGATCGGCTCATGCGATGAACCGATCGACTCAGGACAGGGTGAACTGACCGGTTCAAGGGTTGAACCGATCGGTTGAACTGGTCCAACTGAGATCGTTTGGAAAGTGAGAAGACTATTTTGCAAATACAATTTGTTTCACTTGTAAAAATTTGATTTTGATAAGGATTAATATTTGATTAATTGGAAACAAGTATGAAAGTCAATTTGAGTTGGACTAGGACCACGAACCGATCGGCTCAAAAGTGAACTGAATGGCTCAGGGGTCCCAACCGATCAGTTGAGGTGTGAACTGATAGGCTCAACTCCCCAACTAACCGTTTCATGCATGAAACGATCGGTTCAGGTGGCGTAATTGGTTGTTTTATTGAAAATCTCGAATCCTTCTACTCCTGCCTTAATCCCGCATTGCCCGAGATAGAGAACCATGTCCCATGACCCTTCTATATATATAGGGGTAGTGGGGGTTCTCATGAACACAACTCAGTGCACTAGTTGCTCTGCAAAGTTGTCATTCTCTCTGGTTTTGGTAACGGAGAGAGAGCCCGAGCAAGTACTACCCGATAAGGGAGGCATAATAAGGGAAAGACAACTGCAGAAAAGTGACTGGTGGTAGGAGAGTGTGTTAGTGACTATTACACTTACATGAGGGTGTGACTCCTTCTGATTCCTTGTGGGACAAGTAGATCGGAGTTCCAGGTGGTCCGTGTGGACTACTGCAGAGGCGGGAGACTTTTGTCGCTTGGAGGACAACTGTTAATCCCGACAGTCCTGGTGAGACCAGGAGGTGCCAGTCCCAGTGAGACCAGGAGATGCACAGACACCATCCAATATCGGAGGTGATGACCGTGCAAGCCGTGAGGTAACATCGCCGAGCAAGCCTCGGGACAAGTTACGCCTCTATAAACCATCCTTCCTATTGTATAGACGTTGACACATTTCCTTTGTTCTGGGTTTGGGGAGAAGAAATTTTTTGTTTCCGCTGCCTTCTCTATCTCCCCTAAAACCCAATAGGAATGTCATAGCTAGCCTATATTTCATTGTTTGCATCAAATCATATGATTTCAATCATTTTTACTAGCACTTTATACATTTCAAGCACTTATAATGCTTTATGTGTTTTCAGGTACAAGGAAGATTGACATAGCTCGGTACCACTGACATCACAAAAGTTGGTGGCATTGACTTGACCTTAGAGAGATACCCAAAAATAGCCCAGATCTCGGTGCTACTGACCCAAGAAGTTGGTACCACCGATATACCATCAGAGAGCCTCACATGAATTAAGAAAACTCGATGCTACAGACCCAAAAAGTCGGTACCACCACGTTGATGTCAGAAAGGTAGCTTGATTTCGTAAGAATTTGTTGCCACTGAGACATTATCGATGGTATTGATGGGATCGAGATTGCGTAACCTAACTTAAGAGACTTGGTACCACCGACACATCAAGTCGGTACCACCGAGTCTGCCTAATCAGACCAACAAAAGATTTGCTTCTAATCCAATGGTGGACAAAATTTTGCACCCTAAGTCATGCTTATAACTTAGGGGGATGACATACAGACTTAAAGAGGGAGTCATTTTCATTATATGGTGACCAGAGAGAAAGAAGAGAAGGATGGAGGGACAAAAGCTTCATCAGGAGTGATCTAAGCACCTACGAAGGATGTTTCTACCACAGGAAGATAGCAGACCGCACGTAAATAGGAGGACATCATCCAAACAGTCAAGGATCTTGGGGTTACCTTAGTTTTTATTATGTTCCCCACATTTTTCTTCTTCCCTTCTATATGTTTTGTCATGAAAACCATGCGAGGCTAAAAACCTTTGTTTTTTTGGACCCAGGAGTAGCCCAATTATACACTGCAGTTGATTTCTATGCATTAATATAAATTTATCTCTTGTTAGTGGATATAATTCTATGGATGTTTCTTGTTCTATTTATGCTAAATCACCATGAATGGATTAATAGAAACTTAATCATCTTGGGAGAGGGATTAAGGGTTGGAAATCATAGAATTACTTGTTTATTATACCCTTTGGGAAAAGCGGCAAATAGACGAGGGGAGAAACCCAGACTATTGATATGAAGCACCTAACTAACCAAACCAATAACTATGGGAGTGAGATTGGCATTAGTATAGGTAGTGAATTACACTATGGAAGCAGGTAATTCTGGCTGCATGCTCCTATCCAAGAATTGAGATAATAGGTATTAGTGTGTAGGATAGACTGTAAGTGATATCCGTGGTGAAACCATCGTCCTAAGGAACTCATTCTCTTTCTAATTTACTCAATTCATTTAATCTATTTACTTTAGTATTAATTTAGAAATTCAACACAACTCAAACAACCATCATCGACTTTGCTGATCAATTTGTTGTTAGTAGTAGTTTCTAGAGAAACACTTCCCCGTGTTCGACTCGGGCCTCACATGTCCATTATTATTGTGATACGTTCACTTGAGTTTTGTGCGTGGTAGACAACGCATCACCTCAAAGTGGACATATTTTATCATAATATAGTTATAGGATAAAAATTCAAGGACACCATGTCCAAGAAGTAGCCACACAAGAATTGGTATATATTAGAAAATTTTGGTTTTGTTTGATTAAATTAGTTTGCAATCATTAAGTATTTGGATTAAAGTTCTAATTATTAATTAATGTCGACAATAGTGTGAATGGGTTTCACCACTACTACCTATTGTTCACTCTCTCACTACAACAAAATACACATATTACGTTTAGGCTGTGTTAAATCATCCTTTTAGAATTTGGATTAAAGCCATATAGATATTAATCTAAGCTCATTGTGACATTATCATTGGATTATATATCTATCTTCTCAGGAAACACCTATCCAAATTTCTCATCAAGAGTCAAAACTTAATTTGGTTGATATCTTGATATTAGGTTTGAAATTATTTACACCCAAGTCTAGATAAACATGCATATATGTTGACCAAACACATAAATGAGAAATAAATAATAGTTTGAAAACAAAAATAAGTTCACATGAGTTGAGATGCAAATAAAAGAGTAAAAATGGGTAGTGGGGCTACTCCATGTACCCTAGAGATGGGAGTACTCAATCCTCATGGAAGTAACAAGATAAACAATGTATACAGAACAAAATGACATATTCATAAAAGCAAATGGATGAGCACTTGTTATGTGCAGATGCTTGTCTTTTTACTTTAGAATGTTTTTTAGAGGAGTTAAGGTTGATCGAGTTATTGAATGAATGATCAATCGAGTTGATGGAATGATAGTCAATCAAGTTCTATTGTGAGGTAGATCAATCGAGGTGCAATGCAAATTGATCAGTCTACCTCTATCAAGGTGGAACTCTCAAGCTTGTAGAGGAAAGTAGGAAACCGATTGAACTGGAAGGAGGAGGTCAAAAAATTGACCTATCTCTTTCGAGGGGAGTCATTGAGCTATAGTGGTGTAGGTTGATTGATCTAAATCTTTCGAGGATGACTAATTAGAATGGAGCATGGGTAGATTGATCTAACTCTATCAAGGTCAATTGGGCTTTACAGGTTGATCGTTCTCTCTTTCAAGGGTGGTCGATCAATTTGTGTTGTGGATGCAAAGTGGATATGTGGATAGATTTTTGTATCCTCTTGGTGTCTCTAAATGATTTTCAAGTGGACGTAAAGGCCTTCTATTTATAAGAGGTTGATAGGAAGGCTAATAGTCTCCTTAGAATACAAACAAGCTCTTATATTGAATGCCTTGGAGAAAAGAAGATGAAGGGTCAAAGGCTTTGGTTGTGCATGGAGGTCGATCTATGGATGTCAACCAATGGAACTTGATTTGTGAAGGTCGATTGTTGAACACTCGGTCACTAGATCTTATTTGGGTGACCAATCAGTGTGATCAATCACTAGAGCTTGATCACCAAAGCTTGATCGGTCACACATTGATGGGGTGATTGGTTAGGAGGTTGATGAGTGGATCTCAATTAGTAGAGCTCAATAACTTGGAGCTCGAGTTGTGGATCTCGATAATTAGTAGGTGTGTTAGTTGAGCTTGACTAGTGTATATTGATTGGTGTACTTTTATAGGGTGACCAATCACTACCCTAATTAGGTGGTCGATTGGCAAGTCAGTCTAGGAGGTTGATCATGGTCTTGAGAAGAAAATGTTGATGGATTTTCCTTATAAACATGATCAAAATCTATTTTAGGCCTGGGCTCTACCCCACACCTCATGAGAGGCATCCCACTCTCAACTCTTTCCCATTGAAGGGTAGCATGACCCCCCTTAGGCCATGTTGGTATGACTAGTATGGGGAGATAAAACTTCAAACCTAGAAAGGGAGTCAAGAAAATATCAAAATCCTAAAAAGTTGACATAAAATCCAATTGAAGCTATTTCTAGGGCAAACAAAAAGGCATATATGCAAGAATAGACTAAACACACAACTAAAATTAGGATTAATATGCATTCATAACTAGTTGTTCTCCCTTATTTCTAGTGGATCGAACCATATCTTAACCACTCTCTATACTACAATCTGAACACCATGGGTTGTAGGGAGAAGTTGTGTGTGTCTTCGAGTGATTCCCTTAGGCCCCCTTATAAATATTTTTTAGCCCACCCCTACATGGGTAGGTTAGGTTACCAAATCCTAGCATGGATGTTTGCCATTTACCTACCTCATTCCACCCCCTTTTCATCACCAATCACCCCAAAACCTAACTTTTTTGGGTTTTGGCCACTCCACTTTCATTTTTCATGCCTTCAAACCTTGGAGGAGGAGGATGACATATTTGATACTATTGGAGAAGGAGGAGGAATCTTCTACACCATCTCAATGACTTCTCTTCCCCATTTTTTGTTTTCTTTTTTCATGAGTAGCTAAGCCCCCATGGTGGTTTTTTGGGGGTATAAATGTGACTTTGATACCATGTAGGGGAAATATATGTAAACACTATAATTTCATTTGGTAATTTTATATGTATTCTTTGATCTCATTTTACAACTATTTCTATGGTGATTGATGCTTGAAACAACCTAATTATAGGATAATGATGCATATGTGGCTATTTTGGGGAAAATCTCATAAGTCCAACTAGTGAATCTTGATCTAGAAACCACTCTTTCTACATAAGCTTCTAATATTTTATCCTTAGCTGTGAGATCTAAGTGTCTAGTAGAGCCTCACTTAATGTACTTAGCAAAGATCTTAGGGGAAAAGACCCTTCTTTTACACTCCATGTCAGCCTTTGCCACTACACACATATGGAGAGTCACACCTAGAAACATAGAATAGTGTGATCTTGATTGAACTATACCTATACCCTAGTCAGTTGAACCTCAAAAGGTTGGATATTGGGTAACAAAGACTAGTTCCTCAATGTACAATCTATACCACCCAAGGTCAACTAGTAATACATGATAATTCTTCATCGTCCTAGAACATGGTTTAATTGAATGTGTCAAATAATATGACCCTGATAGTCACTTTTTCCATAAATGGACCAATCCCCTAGTTAATTTATTAAAACCCTAATTGTTCATTTCCTTATCTAGTGTTAACTTAGTTAGCTTCCTTGCTTGTGTACTTAGTTCATTGCCTTGATCATGTAAGTTAACCCTTTTAAGAATTGTTAGTACTTTTTATTAGTTTTTTGTGTTGATTTTGTTAGTCAATTTCTAATTAGCCCTCTAATTGAACTCTTAATGTAAATTTTAGCTTAGTATAAGTAGTTTCTCTCTCTTGACTAATTTATTTAATTGATCTCTTAATTTCCAATTAGGAATGATTTTGTTAGTCTATAGTTGATTTCTAGCCTAATGTAGTGAAATTGTTCTTATTACTTAGTTAGATAGCCTTAATTGTGTAGGTTTAACTTCAGTTTGATTCTTGCCTCTCTTTATTTCTTGATCACTTAGTGTAGCTCAAACTCAAATTCAAACCCTAAAAGCCATACATAACACAATAGGAATTTGGTCAAAAAACCTAGCTCTAGTTCCCCCATGTCTCCATGAGAATTGACCCTACACTTGCCAAATTATCTATATTACCCCAAGTCATGTTCTTACAGGCCTACAATTGAGAGTGTACCAACATTCGGGCTATAAATTTTTCATCCCAAGTGTTCTTTGACCCGAAAGCATCAATAGTCATGGTGGACAACTAGGAAAAGTACTAGGCATACATTTTAATAAGACAAGAACATTAAAAAAATCATGATTTACATCATAGTGTATAGGTGTGGTTTCTCCATCCTTGCACTATGCTTGTCAGAGAATCATCTACTCAAGAGTCTTCTACTTTCTTCTCTTGTCCTCTACTATGGTGTCATTTTCACCTCTTTTTCTTGAGTGCATGTGTTGGGATGTGAACTGGCACCCCGTCAGTGTCATGAGGGTGTCTATTTATACTAGCTCAGATTCCAAATCTCAAGGGTTCAAATTAAGTTAGGATCATGATTATCCAATATAATGCATTTGACTTCCCAACTGGCCGATTGGTGTTCCAACCCATCCATAGGCAGTATGTCCTTCACTGCATTAGTACGTCATCTAATTTGATAGGGAGTAAATATTGTTGTTCTTGCCTTTGATGGAGAGATGATCTATGATGAGGATCCAAATGAGGAAAGTTCTATAGAAGATCTTACTATGATAGAGGTGGTTATAACCGATGTAGGACATGTTTTTTGATATATATATATATATTGTTATTAGTGACTTAAGTGCAATTATCTAGTTATATGTACTTAGTTGCTAATTTGTTTGTTTTATGTTAATTTTATATTTAGTTGGACAATATATACAATTTCCTCATGTGTAGGGATTCATATTTTTTAGTATAAATACCAAGCTAGTGGGCTTGTCCCAAATAGTTGAATATGGATCGAAATAACAAATTACATTTTCCACTTTTGTCTTCTTCTTCCTCAATTGGTACCTCAAACGGCACTAGAGTCAAATTCTAATCTTTTAAGGTATAGTCTATCTATCTTCCTTCATTGTCACCTTCCTAAGCAAACATACCATACATGCTCGTTACAAATCTCAACTTTACCTCTCGCTTCCACCGCTATGACCTTCACCCTCCACAACCACCTCATCATCCATAAAACAACTGCAATGTATTGTATCATCCACCACCCACTCTGCATTGTCACCTATTCAAGAAAAACATATCAATCATGCTCTTAAAAATTATACTTTTCTCTCTGGTTTAGCTTCCACCTTCGATCCTCAATGGAAAGTTCACCAAAATATGGAGTAAGGTGCACCATGTGTTCCTTCTTCTAGGTCATTCATTTGTCAACAAACATTTTGGTTTCCAATAGGACTTTCATTACCCTCTACTACATCCCTCACCCCAAAATTCCAAATCCTAGTTGCACACCTCCCATCCTATCATCTTGATATTCATTCAGTTGTGAAAGGATTGAACTTAAAAATACTAGTATGTTTGAATGTATTTGTTACAAGGAGAATGCCCCTTAATATATAGGGGAGGAGATCCTCTTTACAATAAATACAATAAATGTGTGAAAGAAACTGACAATCAACAATATAAATACAGTCAATGGTCAAAAATATACAAATTGTCAATGTTAACATTAATTAACAATTAATATATAGATTAATTGATAATCAATTAATATTAACACCTCCTCAAACTCAAGGTGGATCAAAGATGAAAAGTTTGTGAATCATCTTGTTGTGATTTGATACCATGTGCATTTTTGTGACGAGGTTAGTGTGATGATGCCAGCTAGATGATTTTCTCTCACAAAGTGACACTCTATGTCTATGTGCTTGGTCCTATCATGAAAACCTATATCACTAGCAATTCATGTGGTGCTCTTGTTGTCATAAAACATAGGTGTAGTATCCAAATTGATAACTCCCATATCACTTAGAATCAAACGGATGTGCACTATTTTTTTAGTGGTGTCACATATTGCTCTATACTCTGCCTTAGTTGAAGAAAGAGATACACCATCTTGTTTCTCGACCCTGCATGACACTTATGAATCACCAAGAAGAAGAAGACAAAAACCAGTTGTGGAGCATCTAGTGGTTGGGCATCTAGCCCATCAACATCAATGTATGTAAGAAGGATAAGGTTGGAAGAAGAGCTCATGAATAGAGACCGTGTGATTGTTCCCCATACTTAGCATATGATATGAAGTACAACATCATAGTGGACACTTTGGGGAGAAGATAAGAATTGTGACACAATGCTAACAACATCTTGAATATTTGGTCTAGTGATGCACAAGTATATTAGTTGTCCTACTAGCTGACGATACCTTATGGGATCAGGTAATGGCTCACCATCAATTGGGCATAATTTTATATAAATTTCAAGAGGTGTGTCTAGATTCCATAAGTCACATATTTTGGCACACAAAATGATATTTTTTGCATATTTTTTATGAGAGACTATAATTCCTTTATGCCCATGAGTAGTCTCTATGCCTAGAAAGTAGTTAAGTTATCCAAGGTCTTCATCTAGAATTGTTTAGCAAAATAATGTTGTAATTCATTAATTCCTACTACATCATGTCCTGTGATGCTCATGTCATCCATATACAGTAGTAGGATGGCTCGCCCTTGGGTGTATGGTGCACAAAAATTGAATAATCATATGATCTTTGGGTGTAACCTACACATGTGATGGCTTGTGTGAAGCATTGAAACCAGGCCATGGATACCTATTTGAGTCCATAAATGGTTCACATAGAAGACAAATATAAGATTCATGTACTACTAGTCTTGGTGACAGATCCATGTATATAGTTTTTGAGAGTTCTTCATGTAGAAATGCATTTTGCACATCCATATGGTATAAAGTTCAATGACGGGCTACTACAACAACAAGAAGATGTATGACGATTGTCCTATAAGCAACTGGGGCGAATGTTGCTTCATAGTCTATGTCATACTATTGATTGAAGCCTCTAGAAACTAGGTGTGATTTTTATCTACCAATCATGCCATCAACCTTGTGCTTGATTCTATAAAGTCACTTGCAACTGACAAGTGAAGTACCAATGAGTAAAGGAACAAGATCCCAAGTGTGGGTGCGTTCAAAGGCCTGGAGCTCTTCTTGCATAGCCTTCTTCCAGTGTATAGAACTAGAAGCTTCCTGATATGAAGATGGAACAAGACCTATATGAAGAGAAGCTAGGAAACTTCCATATTCTAAAGAGTACCATGTGATTTTTAATGAACATATCATGGATTTGGACGGTGTCTGCATTGAGATCTTCTTAGAGCCACGTTGATGTTAGTATGCATGTACAGAGATCCAATCATGTGAATATTGTAATGGAATTATTTGTAAATTATTTGATTAATAAATAAAGGCAAGCTTCCAATTTATTCTATTTAATTTAGTTATGAGATAATGATGTAACATTATAAATGTCTATAGAATAATATTACTTAATGACGCATGTCTTCAAGTACGTGACATGGAAGAATGAAATCATACAGATGTTAAGAGTACATAAATATTCTCATTATGTCCCTAACCAATTATTACTGTGGAAGGTTGATAGACAACAATGACACATAAGATCAGAGTGTGAGTTGGTTGATGACATAGTCTCATAGTCATGTTATGTCTCTTTTATTTTGAAAAGAAAAGGTGAGTTTGTCTCAAAATATGAAATAAAATCTTAAATGACTCCAAAAGTGGAAACTAATCTTGGATTCATAATCTACACATTAAAATTTGCCTTTGGGTAAATTTTCATATAATTTGGATAATATTTAATATACATGTGCAGATTAGGAGAGAGAAAATATATAAAATCACACAATATTAAATAAATATGAAAAATAATCTCAAAGGAGAAAATTAATTGTCAATTTGTGTTCATATGTTTTGGTTTTCTTGAGGATGGAGCTTCACATTTATTGATGGATTCTAAAAGTCTGATGCATTAAGAAAGAGAAAATGTGTTTTACTTTATAAGAATTAAATAAAATATCTAGAGTCATCAAAAGAAAAAACTAATTGCATATTCTGATTCTACATACTAGAATTAGATTGGTATCAAAGTTCATTAATTTTAGAGTTTGCTTGCACCCTCAATTGAGGAGAGGGAGAATGAGAAATAACTATAAGTGTCACTTTAATCAGAATCAAAGTTGATATCATTGAATGTGTCACGCTATCACTTTTATTTTCAATTTATCACATGAGATCTCAGCCATTGAAGCCGGATCTGATGGTCCTTGTGTCATCTCTCTCGCGGAGTCGGATTGCTATAGTGATGTCGTGGAGGATGATTTTCTTGATCATTTCTTAACGAAATCACATGAAATCTTCACTATTAGTTTCCAAATAAGAACACACACCGATTGATCCCTTATTTTTGTGGTTTTCGTCAAGTTTTTAGGAAAGCCCCAATTATTGCTCTCCAAGCTTTGTGAACATCCCTCCTCGCTACATCTCTCATTCTCACCTATAAATAACCATGCCCCAAGCTTCCCTAGTCCTTTACAACTCTTCTCTCCACCTTGTGAGTTCGTGTGTTTGACTCCTGATGTTTGAGTTTTTCTCCAGGGCTTGCAGTGGTTCTATCTCCCTCCATCTTGCTCCTCTATTCGATTCCTCTATGTGGTAAGTCCCTTTTTTCTTGCTCTACATTTTTGTGTAATTTGTTTTGCAAATGATCGAGGATTGTGGATTCGCCCAAATCCAAGCTTGCGAACTCAGCACCATGGCGCACATTATGGGCGGGGGACAATCCCTCTGGTGTTTTGGTCATTTTGCCTCCACCTCTTTGATTCTTTCCTCTGATTTTCTTCAAGGATGTTTTCATCTTTTGGGTTTTGTTTTACCTACATTGACGCGAGGCTTAGTTGGCATGGACCGCTGACTTTGCACCCTATGGTTGGGCCAAGTCACTCCGCCCACCACTCTCCCTCTCTCTCTTCCTCTCTCTCACTTGCAATGCTGATATGTCATGCTCTGGTTGGTCAGAATTATAAAAATCATATCTTTTTCTCTAGTTATTTGAAATTAAAAAATAAATATGTTTTGGAATCAAAAAAATGTGTTCTTTCTAATACAAATGATTTCAACACCAGATTTCCATGTTTTTGCAAAGGACAAATTTGGATAACAAATTTAATTCTTAAAATCCATAAAAATTGTAACTTGAACATATTAGCTCTAAAACAGAAATAAAAATAAGTTTTCTTGATTAAAAAACCCTAATAAGTTGTTTGGTGAGATTTTCATAGTCAAAATCTGAGTTTTACTAAAAAAGGTCTGAATTCGGTTTCAATACACTTATATGGATTTCAAAACCCTAATTCATGTGAATAACTTGAAGTGGTGAAAGTTGGTAATTGTATCGAATAAGAGTGGTATGTGCATCCTTACACCTTTAGTTGGGAATATTTGCAAGCCTAAGCCTAATTTCCCTAATGAGGCAATTAATCAACCCTAAACTTCTTATTCATAATTGTTTCACTATATTTTCCTCAAAATTAGTATCGATATTCTATTTCTTGGGTCTTGTATCCCACTGCCATGTTTCAATTATATGATGCTTATACTTTCCACAATTCTCTTTAGCATGATGATTTTTAAAGACTAGTTAGCTAATGTAGTGGTACTTTTGTACAACCACCCATAATAGGGCATGTATTATTTTGCCCTGGGGAATGTGTTATTACCCCCATATAAAATATTTATAGGTGATTGTAATGTGTTATTGTTACAACCCCAATTTTTGGGCTCAATTGGTGAGAAATGTAATTTCTCATATTAAAGATAATTAAACAATTAATGATATAATTTGTTTTTGGTTTACAATAGCCTTGATGTTTGTGTTGTGGGATTTATTGGCTATTGGGCCCAAATAATAAGAAAATTCAATTAGTAAATGAATAATTGAATATTTGAGAAAAAGAAAGAGGTAGAAACCTCTAGAAGTCAAAGAGATGTAAACCAAGGATGGATTTCGTGCCTCTTGGGTTCCAAGGAGTCCAAAGTTGCAAAAAGAAAGCAATAAGAAAAGAAAAGATTAATTAAGTATTTCTTTAGTAAGAAAGAAATTGAAAATAATGTTAAAATGTTGGAAATAAGTGGAAAAAGGTATAATGGAGTGATCCTTTGTGGATTTTCGTATCCCAAGGATTCCTAATGATAAAATGAATACCAATGAGGAAAATAAAAGAGAAATAAAGAGAAATCCTCAAAAAGAACTATTTTAATAAGAAATAAACAAGATAATGGGAAATAATGAAGAATAATGCATTTAGATGCATCTAGAAGGACATTGAGTATCCAATAAAAAGGATTTCGAAATAATAGAGTTTCTTGGGACCCAAGGAGTCCCAATAAAGAGGAAAGAAAGAGAAAATACCAAATTTGTAAAATAAGAAGATAATATGATGCTTAATCAATGAATTTGAGTTATTGTTAAGAAGAAGAATTTTCTACAAAAAGGAAATATAATCTCATGGCTAATAGATTAAAATCCAAAAATAAAGAGATTAGGAGAGAGGAATTTCGAATTCCTAAAATCTAATGAACAAAGTACATGAAGAGAGAGAAAGGTTGTTGTTTCACAACCAAGGAAAGTATGTTTCCTTTCGAGAATGGGACTGGGGTCCTCATAAAGGCATGCCTTAGGGCTTCATACTCTCCCCTATATAAGGGGTTAGACCTGGAGCCAAGTTCAAGAGAACCCTACGTACCACTCTCCCTCTTCTCCTTTGTTTCCTTCTTCCAACCCTAACTATGGAGGATAATGCACCCCGGAGCCACGACGGACCACAAAATCATCATGGTGAAATCTTAGTAGCTCGTCGAAGACCTGAGGAGGACTGGCCAGCGTTCTCTAGCGACCAATCTCACGTAGAACACCTGCAGTAGGCTGCACGGCTGGCCAAACGACACAAGTTAGGGGCGCTGAAGATGACCACGGTGGCTGCAAATTGGGGGCGCACCATGTGCTCTAGGTCATGGTGGAGGAAGGGGAGCCTTTGCTGGCATGGATGGCGGCCCAGAGAGGGAGGAAAGGCCGGTGCAAAGCTGCAGATCACGGCTAGGGCGGCGCGGATATTGCTGCGCGAGGTTGAAGGAGGCAAAGGCCACATTGGATCATATTGTCCTTCGTGGGATAAACAGATGATCCACTTACATGGGGGTAGGAGCATCTTTTCGAAATGTTTTCAAGCCCAGTCAAACAACGTTGCATGGAGCGGCCACATGGCACCCTCCGATTGGCCAAAGGTACTCTTACTTTGCAAAATTCATATCTAATGATTGGTAACTCCGATTAGGACAAGTGATATATGAATTTTGATCCTCAGAATGAGAGAAACACAAAGAAATTATGTTTGAAGCCTAATTCTGCTTGAAACTCAAAATGTATAGGGTTTTACATATTTTGATGCATTAATTAATAGAAAAACCCTAGAATGATATAAAAATGAACATGATGAAACTTTTATATGTTTTTGATCAATCTTAACCTGTTAAGAGTAAAAGGAATGGTAAAATCATAAAAGGATGATTAGTATGTTGGTTTTAGGGTTTTATGATCATGAACATGGTTTAATGGACTAAAAACCCTAATTTGAGTAAATATGAGTTTCAGTGGTCATAACACAATATTGCAAGAATACAACTGTAATATAATGATTCTTGAACATAGTTTGGATTAGAGAATCCTTAATAAAGATAATTAAGATGATTAGGATTTTGTAAGAAACCTTAGAACCCTAATTTAGGGTAAAAGACGATAAGATCATATATGATTTGAAAAAGGTGAAAATACGTTGTTAAATGATGGTTTTAAGTTATTTGAATATAAAAACCCTAAAAGTAGTAATTAGGGTTTTCTCATGAATAAAAGGTAGTATTAATGGCAAATCGAGTTCATATGTGATTAGATTGTAATGAACTTTGAATTGATGATAAATGAGCATATAAATCTTGTCGTGGATTAGAAAGGATAAAAATGGTAGCTTTAATGTGAAAGAAGCTTAATGAAATTAATTGATGGTTAATGGTGCCTTTAAATATGAGAATAGGGTTATATGTTGTTAAGATAACCTTAATGTTGAGGAATAGATAAGATAAGGGTTTATGAGTAATGGTATAAAATTAGGGTTTGAAATAGTAAAAGATGAAGGAAAACCCTAATTGCAATGGAAACCCTAAAAGTAAACTAGAAACCCTAGGAAGCGAGCTAGATCTTGATGACATGAGTAATAAAAAGGGAATTACATGATTATTTCAGGATCTTATTGAAAGTGCTTGCTTGCTTGGATTCTTATTTGCATGGATATTTCTGTTCAAATCATCAGATCAGGTATGTGGTTACGCTTATGAATAATCTCTCTAGTTTCACGACGATTCCCGAAGTTTTAATCGGTTGCTTGAAAATAAATGTTGGATGTCTATTTATTTCATGCAACTATAAAGTGACTATGATTATCACTATAAATGTGTGTATATAACTGGCTAGATCCGGGTCCACCTCTATTTCTTTGAAAAGGCTAAAAAAGGGGTAATCCTAGAGTAAGGTCTAGGTTACCGAGAGTTAGAAACTGGGCTACCTACGTGTAGTGCCATGAGACTCATTAGCCTGCTATGAGTTAAGGAGTGGGCTACTTACGAGTAGTGCCATGTGACTCAACCCTAGAAACTGGTTCACCTATAGGTGGGACCATGAGGGGTTTAATGGGAATCTACCATAAGGAGGTAGTATCTAGGTCCACTACAGGGATAGCACAGAGGATAGGGTACTCATGTATCATGGAGTTATATTTAAAACATAATATTGATTGTTAAATGATTAATTGAATGATTATGTTGTTATCATAGTTGCAAGTTTATTGTTTTCCCCACATACCAGCTTCGGCTGACTGACGTTTTGTTTGTCAGTGTTTTAGGTACAAGCCAAAAGGACAAATAGTAAATTGTCAAATTGTGAAATACATGAAGTAAAATACAAGGAGGATTAGTTAGAGTAGAATCCTTAAGTGGATAGAAGTTTAGAGATCCAAGTTTTCAAAAAGGTATGCAAAAAAAATTATTTTCTTACAGCTTTTCAGTATAGCTTGTTAAAAATTGATAATTATTCTTGGTTAATTGTCGAACCTTTGATCTGGAAGTTATGGGTGTGGCTTCGACCTCTCAGTCTCCCTTAATTGGGGGTTATGGGGAGGTGGGGTCGTAACATTTGGTATCAGAGCCTAGGTTCCTCAGTTAACAATTAATAATTATTAAATTTTTACAAACTCCATAGAACCAAAGGGAGTTATTACAGGATTATCCGAAAGACGGAGGTGTCTAGAAAATGATCACGACCTGGGGGTTGGCAATATTTTCCTCCACACCGCTAGTCGGAATACGAGGACTCACGGATCCGTGTGACTTCCTGGCCAAAGTCTTAGGGTATGAATCAAAATAAGACACCTTTAGGACTTTCTCATCTTATTCATCCCTTCTCATCACAAATTCTGTTAGGGACCTTAAGGATTAGGGTTTTTCCCTCTTCTCCTCACCCTCTTGAGGTATGGGTAAGATTAATAAGGTCTAAGGAATCCTCCACCAAATTAAATGAAAAGCATGTAAATAAGATGTCATGGACATAAGCTTAATAAATTAAGCACAAACTAAAGAATAGATACATGCTTAGGTCGTATGACATATGTTGTCATGTCCTCAAGATATACCTGAGGCTATACCTTCTTATCAGGATAATAGATAAAGAGAGTTAGTCTTGGAGATAGAAATCTCCATTGCAAGTAGAGGCCTAGCACATCCTCTAAGGATGATGTTAACCCTAACCCTAAGTGATGGTTAGAGAGAGATGGAATGATGAGTTAAGACCAGGTGTTTGGATGGACATGCTTTAGATGACGTATGAGCCATGAGAGGTTCAATGACCTAGTACCTCTGGCAACCCAAACCCTGGGACGGGTCGTGCATGTTTGAGTGAAGGATAACTCCTTCATTGATGAGGTTAGAGAAGAACCTATGGAAACCCCATGAGCTCATATGGGCATAATAGGCACCCATAATGTATCAGTAGTGCGAGCAATAGGTTGAAACCCTGACTGGGAGAGTTTGATGGATAGCTTATGTGATAAGCTTAAGGGGCTATAGATAACCTTGAGCGAACATGAGTTGAACATAGGCTTCATCCAGGAAGGGGCATACTTTTGAGGTTGACCCTTCACGAAGAGAGGACCTCTAATGGTGAGGTTATTTGTAGGATTAGCTCTAGAGAGAGAGCAGGAAACCCAACAAGAAGGTTGGAATCCTAGACTCTGGGATATGAGGAGAAGTCAGGAGTTGAGGATGATGCGACCTAAGTGGATGATAGAGGTCATCACATGCTTGATCCCTAGAGGTTGATGATGTCTTGGTTGCCATGGGAGGAACCAAACCCTAGAGAGAGGATGAGGCTTCTGGCACTTATGTGCCTATGGTATAAGAGTTTACCTTCTGAGAAAGGAAGAACAAGTTTTGTATACCCTAGAGAGGATTAGTAACAGGTTATGAGGCCTTATACCTTGTTGTTTGACCTTGAGGGGGGACTCAACTCTGAAATGTTTCTCGAATAGAGGGATGACATGAAGTACATGTCATGCCTTTTGCAAGCCTGATCCATGGTTAAGAGATAGAGCGTGCAGTTGGACACCTAAAAGTGAACCTAGGATTCCTAGGCCTAAGAGGGGAAGTGGTGTACCTAATGCTCATGGTGAGAGTTGAGTTTCTATAGAGGGGAGCATGGTACTTCCTATGTTAAGAGGAAAGGAAAACCCCTTAAGTTTAAGGTATGTTTGATGAACCCCTCACAGCTAAGTTGATGACATATGAAGGTATAATCTTGATCAAGTTTTGAGGAAAGAGAACAAGTATGACCTAGCCTGGTTTAGGGGTCTTCTTGTGCCTTAATAGCATACTAGGGTTAAGCATAAGGATGTAAACCCTAGACCTAAGGATGTTTGTGACCTTGTGGGCAAGAGTTGTAGTTTCCTCCCATCTTGGGAGATGGACCCTTGTGTAGGGTGTATACCAGTTTTGTTGGTTTAAGGTAACTTAAAGAGGTCTTATAGGATCTTGAGAAGCTAAGTGAAAAGTACATGGTATGATAATGAGCCTGTAGACCCATCGATAACCATCTCTATGTGCATGTGGATGTGTTACCATGGAGGTAACCGGTATGGGGCCTGACCAAGGTAGGTAGGTCACAATGACCCCATGAAAGGATGAAAGTCCGCCCTTGAATGCAGAAAGAGAGATGATGAAGGCTTGGGTAAGGTTCTAAGTTGGACATGTACTATAATGGAATCCTAAGTCTATCCTAGGGTCAGGTAGGGATAAGACCGATGGAGGTAGGGGTTGCCTAATTCCCTAGTTGCACATGACCATAGGGTCAGGAGGTAACATCTATCATTGTCTAGAGGCCATGGGTTAGGAGATTGATCACCTTCATGAACTCATGGGACCCAAAGGGAAGATGAGTAGGGCACTCTCTAGATGCATAAGGGAAGAGGGATGACCCCAAAAGTTTCGTCACCCTATAGACCTAGAGGAGATGACCAAGGATTGTGAGGTGACCCAAGTAGGTTCGAAACCAGTTTTCTATGGAGGTAACTTGGATATCAAGATGATTGTAATATAGAAGCATAAACACCACGTTTCAACTTAGATTTAAAGGTGTAATGGAAAGATGGGATGTACCATCTCTACTCTTGGAACAGGAAGAACTCTGTATTTGGACTGTAGCCAAATGCTTATTTCCTCTTGTTATGGGAGTGAGAGATAGGACAGTACGCATGCCATACACCAAGGATAAAAGATGATGTGAGTTGGAACGTTACTATGAGGTATGAGGACAGAGAAGATAACATACCCTGGTAAAGTGAATGATACATGGATGGTTTGCAAACACTAAAGAGAAATAAGGTAGTCATCTTATAAGGATGTTTTTAGCATGAGCTATGAGTTATACCAGGTTGAATTCAAAAACCAAGAGGTGAGTCTTACAAGGTTGAGTTTGATCACCATGTTGATGAGATCAGAGAGTGTACTTGATGAATACAAACTTAGAGTCGAGATGAGATGATAAGTGGAATGCATGAAGGTGTATGTCATCAACTTTACCTAATACATAAGAAGGTGAAGTGGTAATGGATGCTCTGGTTGAGATATATCTACCTAGTCCAGTTGTTAGACTAACCCTAAGTTTGGAAAGGGAGATATATTTGGATAACACTAATGTAATGAGATCAGTTAATGGTTGTTTGGTTAGCCAGTCTAGTCCTTGATGCAATGAAAGGATGGTGGTAGAACCTCAGAAGCACTTCTTTGGAAAAGAAGTTGATAAAACCCCGATAGAATGGTTTAGGGTTTTTGAGGTATTGATCTTGAAGAATAATGACATACATGAGATCATGATTTTAAGATCACCATACACCATGGATAATAAGTGACAATATTACTTTGGATGCCTAAGATAAAGTTGCATGTAGTATATGGCCATGCAAGCCGAGGGTGAAGGACGGACACCAGTAACCCAGTGCATTGATATAAAGGATAAAGAGTCCCCGAAAGAGAAAGGAAGTTCATCACTATGGATGTTGTAAGTCTCCCCTGGATCAAGGAAGGTCGAGATGCAATATTGGTTATGGTAGATCACCTTACCTAGATGATATAAGAAAGAAAGATTTCTGTCAAGGGACAGATCTGGTTGAACTACCCATGAGAGAGATGGATCAGTTACACCATGATGCGAGTTCAAATATTCTTGAGTTTGACCTAAAGGTTCCCTTCCAAAAGGTGGAAGTAGGTACATGGAGAATTCAATGTTAGTATAGTTTATCACCCCTAACTAATGGTTAGTATGATCCAGACTAAAGGGTCTGATGAGGGCATATGCGCTCATTCAGGGTGATGACTAGGGACAGTTCTTGTCCTATGAAAGATGTGAAGATAACCACCATAGCTAGTATCGAGATTTAAAGAAGCTATGTAAGAGAGGTTGTGTCGGTCACCACTTCAGTAAGGTGATGTTGGTGAAAGGATCACGTGATGGTTAGAAAAGGGCCAAAGTGTGTGTAGATGAAGTCGCTATGATTGTGCAATGACTGAAAGGAGCCTAGAGACGACAAGAGTCATGAGTAGATACAAAGTAGAGTGACATGCAGTTCATTGTGGAAGAATAGGTGACATGAAAATCTGACCCCTCTAAGTTACAGCTAAGAGAGTTGAGTTCCCGATGCATGGGTTCTTTTGACATGGATTGGTGGAGAAGGTTAAGTTTGATCTTACCCCTCAGGATAAAGAAATGTGTGATGAGTTTCGGGTGTCCAATTTAGAGCACTATGTGAGGTACCCCGACCATGTGCTAAGCAATGAACCTAGTGAGCCCCAAGGGAGGCTGAAATGGCCTGACTCACTTGTGTAGTTTATAGACGCGAGGATGAAAGAACTCAGAGAAAAAAAATATGTGATGATAAAGGTTTTTTTGGTAGCACCATGGGTACGGTAAAGCCACATAGGAGCCAATGATGGACATGGAAAAGTCTTATCCTGAATTGTTTATTTGCTTGATGAGAATTTTGAGGACAAAATTCCTATAAGAGGGGAAGGATGTTACAACCCCAATTTTTGGGTTCACTTGGTGAGAAATGTAATTTCTCATATTAATGATAATTGAACAAATAATGATATAATTTGTTTTTGGTTTACAATAGCCTTGATGTTTGTGTTGTGGGCTTTATTGGCTATTGGGCCCAAATAACAAGAAAATTCAATTAGTAAATGAATAATTGAATATTTGCGAAAAAGAAAGAGCTAGAAACCTCTACAAGGAAAAGAGATGTAAACCAAGGATGGTTTTCGTGCCTCTTGGGTTCCAAGGAGTCCAAAGTTGCAAAAAGAAAGCAATAAGAAAAGAAAAGATTAATTAAGTATTTCTTTAGTAAGAAAGAAATTGAAAATAATGTTAAAATGTTGGAAATAAGTGGAAAAATGTATAATGGAGTGATCCTTTGTGGATTTTCGTATCCCAAGGATTCCTAATGATAAAATGAATACCAATGAGGAAAATAAAAGAGAAATAAAGAGAAATCCTCAAAAAGAACTATTTTAATAATAAATAAACAAGATAATGGGAAATAATGAAGAATAATGCATTTAGATGCATCTAGAAGGATAATGAGTATCCAATAAAAAGGATTTCGAAATAATAGAGTTTCTTGGGACCCAAGGAGCCCCAATAAAGAGGAAAGAAGGACAAAATACCAAATTTGTAAAATAAGAAGATAATATGATGCTTAATCAATGAATTTGAGTTATTTTTAAGAAGAAGAATTTTCTACAAAAAGGAAATATAATCTCATGGCTAATAGATTAAAAGCTAAAAATAAAGAGATTAGGAGAGAGGAATTTCGAATTCCTAAAATCTAATGAACAAAGTACATGAAGAGAGAGAAAGGTTGTTGTTTCACAACCAAGGAAAGTATGTTTCCTTTCGAGAATGGGACTGGGGTCCTCATAAAGGCACGCCTTAGGGCTTCATACTCTCCCCTATATAAGGGGTTAGACCTGGAGCCAAGTTTAAGAGAACCCTACGTACCACTCTCCCTCTTCTCCTTTGTTTCCTTCTTCCAACCCTAACTATGGAGGATAATGCACCCCGGAGCCATGACAGACCACAAAATCGTCATGGTGAAAGCTTAGTAGCTCCCCGAAGACCTAAGGAGGACTGACCATCGTTCCCTAGCGACCAATCTCGCAGTGAACACCTACAGTACGTTGCACGGCTAGCCAAATGACGCAAGTTGGGGTGTTGAAGATGACCATGGTGGCCGCAAATTGGGGGCACACCAGGTGCCCTAGGTCATGGCGGAGGAAGGGGAGCCTTTTTTGGCATGGACGGCGGCCGAGAGAGGGAGGAAAGGCCGGCGCAAAGCTACAGATCGCGGCTAGGGCGGCGCGGCTATTGCTGCGCGAGGTTGAAGGAGGCAAAGACCACGTTGGACTGTATTGCCCTTCGCAGGCTAAAGAGATGTTCCACTTACGCGGGGGTAGGAGCGTCTTTTCGAAATGTTTTCAAGCCTAGTCAAACAATGTTGCATGGATCGGCCACGTGGCGCCCTCCGATTGGCCAAAGGTACTCTTACTTTGCAAAATTCATATCTAATGATTGGTAATTCCAATTAGGACAAGTAATATATGAATTTTGATCCTCAGAACGAGAGGAACACAAAGAAATTATGTGTGAAGCCTAATTCTGCTTGAAAATAAAAAAGTATAGGGTTTTACATCTTTTGATGCATTAATTAATAGAAAAACCCTAGAATGATATAAAAACGAACATGATGAAACATTTATATGTTTTCGATCAATCTTAACCTGTTAAGAGTAAAAGGAATGGTAAAATCATAAAAGGATGATTAGTATATTGGTTTTAGGGTTTTATGATCATGAACATGGTTTAATGGACTAAAAACCCTAACTTGAGTAAATATGAGTTTTAGTGGTCATAACACAATATTGCAAGAATACAACTGTAATATAATGATTCTTGAACATAGTTTGGATTAGAGAATCATTAATGAAGATAATTAAGATGATTAGGATTTTGTAAGAAACCTTAGAACCCTAATTTAGGGTAAAAGAGGATAAGATCATATATGATTTGAAAAAGGTGAAAATACATTGTTAAATGATGGTTTTAAGTTATTTGAATACAAAAACCCTAAAAGTAGTAATTAGGGTTTTCTCATGAATAAAAGGTAGTATTAATGGCAAATCGAGTTCATATGTGATTAGATTGTAATGAACTTTGAATTGATGATAAATGAGCATAGAAATCTTGTCGTGGATTAGAAAGGATAAAAATGGTAGCTTTAATGTGAAAGAAGCTTAATGAAATTAATTGATGGTTAATGGTGCCTTTAAATCTGAGAATAGGGTTATATGTTGTTAAGATAACCTTAATGTTGAGGAATAGATAAGATAAGGGTTTATGAGTAATGGTATAAAATTAGGGTTTGAAATAGTAAAAGATGAAGGGAAACCCTAATTGCAATGGAAACCCTAAAAGTGAACTAGAAACCCTAGGAAGCGAGCTAGATCTTGATGACATGAGTAATAAAAAGGGAATTACATGATTATTTCAGGATCTTGTTGAAAGTGCTTGCTTGCTTGGATTCTTATTTGCATGGATATTTCTATTCAAGTCATCAGATCAGGTATGTGGTTACGCTTATGAATAATCGCTCTAGTTTCACGGCGATTCCCGAAGTTTCAATCGGTTGCTTGAAAATAACTATTGGATGTCTATTTATTTCATGAAACTATAAAGTGACTATGATTATCACTATAAAAGTGCGTAAATAACTGGCTAGATCTGGGTCCACCTCTATTGCTTTGAAAAGGCTAAAAAAAGGGGTAATCCTAGAGCAAGGTCTAGGTTACCAAGAGTTAGAAACTGGGCTACCTACGTGTAGTGCCATGAGACTCATTAGTCTGCCATGAGTTAAGGAGTGGGCTACTTACGAGTAGTGCCATGTGACTCAACCCTAGAAACTAGTTCACCTATAGGTGGGACCATGAGGGGTTTAATGGGAATCTACCATAAGGAAGGTAGTATCCAGGTCCACTGCAGGGATAACACAGAGGATAGAGTACTCATGGATCGCAGAGTTATATTTAAAACATAATCTTGATTTTTAAATGATTAATTGAAAGATTACGTTGTTATCATAGTTGCACATTTATTGTTTTCCCCACATACCAGCTTCGGCTGACCGACATTTTGTTTGTCCGCGTTTTAGGTACAAGCCAAAAGGACAAATAGTAAATCGTCATATTGTGAAATACATGAAGTAAAATACAAGGAGGATTAGTTAGAGTAGAATCCTTAAGTGGATAGAAGTTCAGAGATCCAAGTTTTCAAAAAGGTATGCAAAAAAAATTATTTTCTTACAGCTTTTCAGTATAGTCTGTTAAAATTTGATAATTATTCTTGGTTAATTTTTGAAACTTTGATCCAGAAGTTATGGGTGCGGCTTCGACCTCTCGGTATCCCTTAATTGGGGGTTATCGGGAGGTGGGGTCGTAACAGTTATTCTCCATCACCTGTTGGTTGAGGTTAGGTAGGTACCTCAATCATTCTTAGTTAAGGTAGTAAACAATTGATCATACATGAAAATCTTTTATTATTTTCCTTTTATGGCAAGCTTCTATTTGATTATGTCTCATACTTTTTGATCATCTTCATCTTATGATGAAATCTTAGCCTTTATTTCCATGCTATTTCTTTACCTAATGCCCTTGTTCACTATTGACAAATACCTTGTTTTTCTCTCTCTTGTTGGGTTCTTTCCCAACCACCCATGCCTAGTATCAAAGTTGCACAACAGGAGCATAGAGGACCAACCTAGGATTAGGATAAGGAGTACATGGATTTAATCATGGACCTATCTCATGACATTATTGTTTGGAGACAAACTCGTTATGGTTTAGATTTCCATCTATCTATATCCTTATGTTGTATCTTTCATGTAAACCCTATATGGGAGATGATGATGTACTTTTGTAACATTGATTATAGTCATGAAAATTATATTCTGCTTCTTTACTTTTGTCTTTTGTATACCATTATTACAAATTTGAAATTTTACACCTATTTCAAGCATACCTTTTGAGTGTGTTTGGAGTGGATTTTTTATTCTTTAAATTTTTAGTAGGGAGTGGATCCCCTCTGGGTCCCACTCTTTACAACTAGGCACCACTCTTTTCTTCTGATGTCATAAGTTAGTTATGGACATTCACTGCCAACATAATATGGAACTTATAGGGTCACACACATAGGTCTCGACCTAGAAGAGGAGTTTAATCTTTAATGATGATTGAATTAATTAGTAAAGTATTTAGGTAATTGATTCACGTAGCATATCATATGGTTGTACTGCCAGACATCCTTCTCATAGGGTGAGACAACTGTCTAGAGTGCCAAATGACCATCTTAAGGTTGAGATGGGCATTTGGAAGAGCCAAGCTGATTCTACTTGAAATTGGCTATGGGTTGAACTGATCGGCTTGGCTCATCACCGCTCATGAGATGACCATCTAGGTGAGTGAGATGGTTATCTCGCATTGGCGAGACTGCCCAGTTTGGCTAGAAGAATGTTCTAGATACTTTTCCAGATTCATTTGGATTGCACATTACTTGTTTTGTAAGGAATTAATGTTCAACATTAATGGGAAATGAATTGCCAATTTCATATGTGATTGGAAAAATGAAAAATGACCGTGTCACAGTACATACGACCATATCATAGTACAAGATGACTGTCACACATGTCAGATAACCATCTGGGCTTCCAGACACTTGTTTGGGTGGTTGTAGATTGCGAAAATTCAAGATCTTCCAATCCCTTCCACTCCCGTGTCGATTGGGAACCCTGACCCAAACCCCACCTATAAATAGAGGGGTATTGGGGGCTTCCCAGAGTACAACATTGACAATTGATAATTAGTTGCTCTGAAAATTTTTGTCATCTCTTTTTGTGGTAACCAAGAGAGCCCAAGAAAGTCTTGCCTGACTAGGGAGGGATAGAAAGGGAGAGAATAATTGAGATCATTATTGTAGGAGAGCAAGTTTGTGATTATACGCCAACTGAAGGGATGACTCATTCTTGTCCATTCTAGTAGGACGACATGAGTTCTAGGCAGTCTGTGTGGACTTCTCTAGAGGAGGGAGGCCATTGTCAGCTTCTAGGAGAACAACATCAACTAGTTGTCCATTGTGAGAGGAGATGTTGTAGATGACGATGTTTGAGGCTGTAGTCCATGGTGTAGACCTGGAAGAGTAGTAGTCATATGAGTCCTAGTGCAACTAGAAGGTAGTTGCACATCTACGATGATGAGAAGATGCCACTGCATTTGCTCCAGGTCCAAGTATATCCTCAAAACCATCCTTCCTATCTTATAGTAATTGACTGGATCTGCTAATTATGGGAAATATGGTAGATAATTTTTTTTGTTTCCGCTATAGGCTCTGTAGCCATATTACCCAACTGTGGTATCAAAGGCAGGTTAATTTACCATATTATGGGATAATAAATATGATCAAATTTTGGTTGTCATTTGTTATTGAATGCGATGCGAATAATATCTATCCCATCAAATACCACAATAATCCCAAATTAATATATATGATATATATGCAATTTACGAACATCGCCCTAAAAGTGGTTTATATGGTGGATCTGTAGCATGGTTATGGACAATAACCCCTATTATTTGTGCATGGTTGTGTGGTTGTCTTATCCTTTTATCTCGATCTGTATATCGATCCTCTATCTTATCTTCCCAATTTAAAAGTATTATTCTTTCCTACCCTTGCTCCCCATGATTGTAACTCAAGGTTTTTCTATAATCATGTAATAGTAGGATAGTTTACCTTTATGTTATGACAAAGATGATGATGTCTCATGGATGAGCTGACAAGTTGGAGGACCAAGGAGGGCTAGATGGACAGGTTGAACTGATCGACTGGTAGACTAAACTGATCCGCTCGAGGTTCTAGCATATGGTAAATCAATGGAACCAGAAGACCAGTGAGATGACCTAACAATTGGCCACGAGGCGAGTAGATCAGTTCAAGGGTTGAACGGATCAACCCGGACTGGAAAGCATGGATTATCATCAACAATAGGTTTCTACATGTGATGTAGACATAGGATGACATTATTCCTTGTGTCTCTAAGGAATTACATTAGGTTATCTATAGCCATCATTGTGACACTCTATGCCACACAAAGCAAGATTACTCAAAACAAAGCTCATAATTATCACTATTAAATATATTACCACCAAACATGGTAAATTAAAACCATTTTCAATGTAATACCTCAAGTGGAATTATTTAATAAATGAGCCTTCAACTCAGGCTATCTATATTTCATATACGCCAAAAGATATTACATACCAATTTCAAAGGCTATCTAGCCACAACTGTTACATATTTCAACATGTTTATATATACATGTCATTTCTATACACTCATGGCACAAAAGAAAAAATCTACATGTCGATATTTAAAACAACAAAATCTCTCCAAAGATCTGAGAGTACAGGGACAATACATTGGAGTCTACTATAAGACTCTAACTAGTAGCATGTCCAACCTAATGATACCTATTTCTCTCCCTACAGCTCAACACCTAAACCACAACCTTGACCTCCTCATCCATGACCTCCTAAAAAGTTGTGGAACCCATAGAGTGAGACCAAATGTCCCAGTGAGAGATATAACTCTTTGCCAACATCTATTATAAGAACAATTATATAATAAAGTAGATAAATAAAGCATTTATTACTACTAAGCAGTCTAAGCAATTACAACTGAAAAGTAGGATTATTTATACGCTTAAAAGGAATATGAAGAACATGTATGACTATTATAAATTAAATAGTACAAGAAATAAGTCATGGGTCATCCGATGTGATTCTTATTTGACCCTAAAAATATGATACATGGTTGTATTATCACTATTAGTATTATGCCCTGAGGATTTGAGGGTTACCACTCAAATCCAATCGACCAGTCCTAAGTTGAAATCAATACCATACAAGATGAATGGAAGAGATTGACTCCATGATCATCACCAACACTATTTGGTCAGTTTGAGTCGGCAATGCAGTGACATAACAGTCAAACTGCTAAACAACAACTTATAGAGATAGCTATAGTTCTGTAGACAACAACTCATAGTCAATGCTATGGTCATGTAAAACAACTAATCTGCCTTGGTACATGGAAAAACACTAGAGAATAGGCTCACACTTGGTCGTTCAATAATAAACAATATACCACTATTTCAACAATTTAAGGATACATGGAGTTCTCTCCACTGGAAACCCACATATTCAATAATATGTGCTCCGTGTTTCCCATAGGAGTTACTCGTTTCACCATCCAACTAGTTACTAATGTTGAAGATGGATCTATGGTATAGGGAAACTACATGATTAAGGATTCACTTGATTAGATACTCAATTGAGTCTCTTTTTATGCATCAATCAAGTTACAACGTATTAATCCTAAACACATTCTACAAAATTAAACGTTGATACAACTTCATAAGATGTAAAACATACAAAGTGAAAACTTGTGGCATCACTACGTGACACTTGTATTGCCGCCATTACAACGTAATCACTAATATCCCTTTTAAATGGAATATAAATCCCTCACTCTATGCACAAAGCACTAGCTAGGTCATTATACCAATTCATGTAACTCTCCCACTTTCAAATATCATAGTATTCCTCCATATTACTCATAATCACCACCATGTATTACATAAGGATCATCATAGAATACTCATAGATATGACATTCATCTCACCTGCAAGTTAGTGTTACCCATGTAGGAGAGAGAAAGCACAATCATATAATAATCACTTCAAGTAGAATAAGCACATGTATCACATTCTCACAATATTAGGGTTTTGTATCATTCTTCAACCTCTAACCTTAATTCCATAACCTCCCACATTGTTGGAGATTACTAGAGTTAAGCACTATCATATATGATTATCCATCCTTAATCTAATAAACTTATGTTTTGATCATGTGCATGTATATGTATAGGTGTCTCAACCACTTCACAACACATGATATCGACATCCTTCAACACTTGGTATGAACCTCTCACAATATATGGGTCTCGACCACCATAACACATGTGTCTCAATGGAAACACATGCCATGGTCTCGACCTCTTACAACCCATGTCATGACCGAGACACTACACATGGTCTCGACCCAGGTGTTACGATCCTAACATTACCCTGACGGAGAGTCACGACTGTGACACTAGGAAGCATGCAACAAGATGTCGTGACTGAAACACCATCAAGGAGTGTCGTGACCATCACACCACAGGGTGTGTCATGACCAAGACACAATACATTGTTGACCCAACAGTCACACGATGTTATAACTTTAACCCTTTGGTGTCACGACCATAATCAACCTACCCTTATCCAGTTACGACCCTCACACAAACTGAACAAGTATCTTCTACCATCAGACTTAGCCAAACTTAGTCGCAACGTCGACCAAAAGGTTGGAAGACCATGCAACAATGCTACGTTACCAGTTTAGAGACCACCCATAGTTTAGGGGGTGTCGCGGTCCAAACCACCTACTTTAAGGGTGTCGATTGTGATGGAAGACCAAAGGACTTCTCGACCACATGCCCAACACCATTGCAGATTTGAGCAAGGTCATAACATAGATCAAAATAAGAATATCAAACGTCATCTAAGGAGTAAACATCCATACTAAAGATATGCTTCAAACCTTAGATCATGGGAAAGAGATGCTCATCAAAGAAATACATTACAGAGAGAGTTGAGATTCTCATGCATATAAATAGACCAGCAATTTCCTCTTCTTCAAGTATAAATGAACCATATGTAAATCAGCCTAGTTCCAAAGATCAAGATTCAAAGAATACACATCAATCATCCATTTACCACAAAATTAGTTACAAGATTTTTAGGGTTTATAAGAAAGAAACTTTCTAAAAAATGCTCCAAAGTTGAACCCTAAACATATCATATCTTTCAACATGTTAGTGATCCATTTTTAGATATTAACATAACAACTTAGGATTAGGTTTAAGATGCACATAATAGAGGTAGTAAAAGTTATAAAAGTCGCCTGTTTTGAAGAGAAACTATCTTATAAGATCTCAAGCTCCAAAAGCTTCAACCAAGCTTCAAATCTTTGGCAAAATGATCATTTCCAAGAAGAAGAAAACCATGATCATAAGGGAGTTTAAGAAAAAGGGAAAATAGATCTCAGTTGAACCAAAGGAGAAAGGAGAAAGATATCAAATCATCCTCTCACTCGGGTTCCATGTTTTCAAAACAAGATCTATGATCCAAATGAAGAGGAGATCTCCAAGAAAATCCACCATGGATTATCTCTAGTCTACAGACAAGGAGGAAGAAGAAGATAATGGGGATTTGAGATGGGGGGAAAATGTGATCAAAATAAGAAGATCACCTATCAAGAGAACATTCACCAAGAATTACCACCAAAAGTTGATCCTAGCACAAGATCTTCCCCAAGCAAGGTAGATATGCCACCATGGCTTCAATATCTAACCTTCCTTGCTCCTAAGATCCAAAGACGACCTCTATGTAGAATAAGGAGTGTGGGGCCAAAACATATTGCTCACAATTGAAGGGATGGGTTATATACCCAAAGGAGGAGGGAAGTAGGAGTTATTGAGGTGTCAATATATGAGAATAGCAAGGAACACATGTCCTCCCAAGAAATTACCTTATTTACACATGCATGCATATTTAAAATGGTTAATGTTTATCCATCAAGGTTGGTTACCACCTTGTCTCGGTCGAGACACATCCATCAACTGATCTAGGTCAAAACCCTAAGTCACCATTGTACATGGTCGAGACACTAGAGGAAAAACTATCTTGACCATCCTCACCTTTAGGTTGTCTTGGTCAATACCAAACATCACAAGGTATGAGTTTTTGTCTCTACCCTCATCAAAAGTGGTGTAGGGGTCAAAACATAAAACCCTAAGTTAATCACTCTATCAAAAAAGTAAACCCTAGATTTTCCCTGAGATGTCATATCATCAACCATGATTCAAACAAGGTTCCCCATTGAGTCATCGTCTCTTTCATGATGCTAAATTCCAAGAAACACTCTCTTCATGTGACAATTTGCAAGATAACCCTCACTTATGCATAAATTGTAATTTAGTCCAAAATAAGCACATAAATTACAAGATAGCTCAAACATCAATCAAATTGAACCAAAATGAGAATATAAGCATATCACATGATATTAAAACATCTCAAAAGATTATATTAAGGTTTACGAATCTCATTATGTAAGGTAATTACAATTAAGCATAAATCTAGGTCATGAGTCTTATAACTATAAACCGCTAATAGGGATTTTCGCCCCTGAAATCCAACACAAAAAGAGATGGACACTTTTTCTGCATCTTGTACTCAAGCTCCCACGTGGCTTCTTCTACGCCACTATGATACCATAAAACCTTGACTAACACAATGTACTTCTTCTTCAACTTCTTGATCCTTCTATCTAGGATCAGAAAAGGACCTTCTACATAACATATATCATTATCCAACTCTACCTCAATAGGTTAAAGAGTCAACTTTGTATCAGGATGATATGCCATCAACATTGAGATATGAAACACATGATATAACTTGTACATCTCAGGTGGAAACTCTAGCTTATAGTCCACCTACCTAACACATGAAACCACAAGATAAGTCCCATATATCTGGGAGCTAAATTACCCTTTTTCCCAAACCTTAGAACACCTTTCCAAGGAGAGACTTTGAGGTACATCATGTCTCCCACTTGGAACTATAAAGGCCTACGACATTTATCAACATATAACTTTTTCCTATCATGTGTTGCCTTCAGCTATGGTTGAATGACTTTGATATTTTCTATCATTTGCTACACTAGCTCAAAACCTAGAAGATGATATTCTACCATCTCATACCAGTACAAAGGAAATCCACATCGTCTCCCATACAACACTTCATATGGGGCCATATCGATGAACCTCTCATAGCTATTGTTGTAGGCAAATTCTATCAAACTAAGGTGTATTTCCCAACTGCCCAAAAGTTGCAACACACAGGCTCTCAGCAGATACTCTAAGGTTTGTATTGTTCTCTCAGACTCTCCATATATCTATGGATCGAATGCAGTGTTGAACCTCAACTGCGTACCCATTGATGCATGCAAATGCTCCCAAAAATGACTAGTAAACTATGGACCTATGTCTGATACTATAGAAGCAAGGATACCATGTAGATGTACTATCTCATCAAGATGAACCTATGCAAGCTTCTCAACTATATACAACATTTTTACTAGCAAAAAGTTCACTAACTTAGTCAACCTATCCACAAATACCCAGATGGAAACATGACATTTGGTTGTCCTTGGAAGTCCAACCACAAAATACATCATGATATGATCTCACTTCCACTATGGTATAGGTAATGGTTGCAAAGTCCCTACAAGATTTTGATGCTCAGCTTTAACCTACTAACACACTGCAAACTTAGCCACAAACTCAATTACATCACACTTTAATCCTAGCCACCAATACAAATATTTCAGATTCTGATACATCTTGGTTCTACCTGGATGCATAGCGTACATAGAAGAGTGAGCCTTTTTAGAACTAACATTCTCAAATTATCTATATTTGGCACCACTAATCTACCATGATAACATAGTGTCCCATGATAGGATTCATGGAAGGAATCACACTTCTCACTGCCTAATTCTTCCTGAATCTATTGGATCACAATATCATTTTGTTGCACATCTCTAATATGTTGTCTCAACACTGACTCTAGTTGTAACTATGCAAATAGGACCTCTAACATGGACACTTCCAACTATACATTGATCTATTGCAAAGAGACCAACATGTCTTTTTATCACACATCAAAGCACTCAACTGTGCCCTCTCAGCAAATGATGTTGAAGAAGACTTCCTACTTAAGGCATGTTCCACTACATTCATCTTCCCTAGATGGTACCAACATGTCTTTTTATCACACATCAAAGCACTCAACTGTGCTTTCTCAGCAAATCATGTTGAAGAAGACCTCCTACTTAAGGCATGTGCTACTACATTTATCTTCCCTAGATGGTAATCTATGGTACAATCATAGTCCTTTATCAACTCCATCCATCGTCTTTGTCGCATGTTCAACTTCTGATTCAAAAATATATATTGTAGGTACTTGTGGTCGGTGAAGATCTGACGCTTCTCACCATACAAGTAGTGTCTCCATATCTTCAAGTCATGGACCATAAACCCCCAACTCTAAATCATGTGTCGGGAAGTTCTCCTCATGTTTCTTAAGATGTTGTGAATCAAAAGAAATCACGTTGTTATCGTGCATAAGCACCCAACCCAGACCATTCTTAGATGTGTCACAAAAGGCAATATAACCCTTTCCTTTCTCTGGTACCACTAATATTGGTGCACTTGTAAACCTCTCCTCGAGGATCATAAAAGATCATTGACATTTTTCCTCCCAAACAAATGACACATCCTTCGTTGTTAACTTTGTTAGGGGTAACACTACTGCACTGAAGTTCTTAACGAACCTCCTATAATATGCTTCCAAACCTAGAAAGCTACATACCTTTGTAGGTGTGTTTGACTGATACATTCTAGCACTAACTCTACTTTCTTTGGGTCCACACAGAATCCCTTGGAAGATATTACATGTCCTAGGAAAGCCACTTCCTTAAACTAGAACTCCTAGTTACTAAACTTTGCATGCAACTGGTGTTGCCTCAACCAAGTCAAAGCCTAATGTAAATGTTGCTCGTGTTGTTGGCTATCTCTAGAGTAGATCAGGATGTCATCAATAACACTACCACAAACTGGTGTAGATGGGGCCTGAAAACCCTATTCAACAGGTCCATAAATGTTGTTGGTGCATTAGTTATCCCAAACAACATAACCACAAACTCATAATGACCATAACTTGTCCTAAAGGCTGGAAAAGGTATGTCATCTTCCTTAATCCACAACTGATGATCACCTGACCTCAGGTCTATCTTAGAGAAGACTATGGTACCTCATAACTGATCAAACAAATCATCTATATGTGGCAACTGATATTTGTTATTAATCGTCATCTTATTGAATTTTGTTGATAATCATTACATCACCTCATCGATCTATCCTTATTATTTACAAAAAGAATAGGAGAATCCCAAGGAGACACGCTAGCTCTAATGAAACCTTTCTCAAGTAGTTCTTGCAACTGCTTCTTTAATTCTTGCATCTCAGCTAGTGCCATCCTATATGGTATTTTGTGCTATAGGTTGGGTACCTAGAACTAGATTGATCTCAATATCAATCTCTCTGGGAGGAGGTACACCTGGAAACTCATTAGGAAACACATCCTCGCTTCTTGAATACTAGGACTCTTTGCCTTGATATCCACCACATTATCCAAGAATGCATCACAACCCCATCTCATTGACTTCTCTACTGTCATAGATGAAACCAGAAATGTCGGAAAAATCTTCCTATCACCTTGGAAGACCCACGAAGCATCACCATCCAAAAACATTGCCACTATGGCACTACAGTCCAAGATCACCAGATACTTCTCCAAAGTATCTATATCAAGGATCACATCAAATCTATGCATATAAAGTGGTAGGAGATCCACTTGAATGTTACGTCCAGAGAAGGAAAGAACGCATGATTGACACACTTCATGTAGCTCTATGGAACCAACTAAAGGAGTTTCTAGATGAAGACTATCTTGTCTACAATTAATAGGCAAGGAACAAATAGCTATCACTTCTCTAGTGATAAAGGAGTGTGTTGCACCTGACTCAATCAAAACAAATATGAAACGTGAAGAACACAAATTAGAATGAAATAATTTTATATGACCTATCATGACTTGAGGGTTTACGGCTCCTTCTGGATGAATCATCACATAGAATCTAGCCACCGCCTATTGTCGCCCCCTTTCTCTTCCAACTTGTCCTGGAGAACCAACTTATGACCCCTATCCGCATCCTCTACCACTATGTTGTTTTCGCTGATGCAACCCTTGGTGATTCTACTTGGACTGCTGAGTCACCTCTTCATCCTTCACAGGGTAATACCACTTAGTATGTCCCACCTATCCACACTTGAAACAAGTTTTACTCTCGTACCACGACCTAGACGACCCTGTCACATTCATTGACGTTGCACTGTGAGCTCCCGTAGCTATAAAACTATGACCTATGTCTCTACTTTGTGTCCAATGTGATTGAGTCACTAACCTCTGTTGAGACTGAGGTGTTGAGAACCTAGTCTTCTTAAAGCCTCTAGAAAATTGTCCTTGGTACTGTGCATGCATCTTCTTGGCTTTTGTTGCATGCTTATTTATCACATACCTCTCCACTCTCCTAACTAATTCCATAAAAGTGGGAAGCCTCTCTTTGTTCTCTAAGGATGACATTGGGGTTGTCAACTCAAAACTTAGACCTCTGTTGTAGCCATATGCAAACAAAACCATAGAAGATCCATAAACTTGGCTTCATAAGCACTAACTCACATATATCCCTGCCATATATTCTCAAACTGTACAATCTTCTCATCTAAGTAAGTCTCTGGAAAGTACCAACTTACAAACTCTCATCAGAAATCTTCCCAAGTAATTACAATACCTCATCTTTTCTCCTCCTCTATGTCCCACCAATGGCCAACACTCACCTTCAACAAATAAACATCATGCTTCACCTTATCTTCTTTGGGGATGTTAGGGATCTTAAAGGCCTTTCCCAGCTCAGTCAAACCACATATCTACATCATCTAGATCAGATGTTCCCACATACTCCAGTGCTCCTACATGTCAAAGTCTTTCAAAAGTCTTCCCCGACCCATGAGTTTTAGCACTGGGGACAGTTGCCCTAGGTTGGGTTGCAGACATCCTATCCACCATGTGTGTCATTGTAGCCATGAATTGTCCAAACATAGTCTAGAATGCTGGGTTGGCTACATTGACTGGGTCAACTTGAGGCATTCTGGCATAACTTCTGACCTTTCTTGCCTCCTTGCACCATCTCCTGGTGCAGCTACATGGCTTTCAACATCATGTTCTTCATGTTCTCCAGACATCTTTTCTTTTCTTCTTCTTCTTCTTCTTCTTCTACATAAGCAGAAGTGACCAAAAATTATACTAGCTAACACTAGAACAAACTCAAATCCTAGTCCTATGTCTAGGTAAACTCAATGAACCTATAGCTCTGATACCAACGAAACTGTGACACCCTATGCCACACAAAGCATAATTACTCAAAAAAAAGCACAAAATTATCACTAACAACAATATTACCACCAAACAAGATAAATTAAAACCATTTGCAATTCAATACCTCAAGGAAAAGTATTTTATAAATGAGCCTTCAACTTGGGCTATCTATATTTCATATATGCTAAAAGATATTGCATACCAAGTTCAAAGTCTATCATGTTGAAACTGTTACATATTACAACATGTTTATATATACATGCCATTTCTATACATTCATGGCACAAAAGACAAAATCTACATGTTGATACTTAAAATAACAAAATATCCACAAAGATCTGAGAGTACAAGGATGACACATACGACTCTCCCTACTTCTCAACACCTACACCACGACCTTGACCTCCTTGTCCATGACCACCTAAAAAGTTTTGGAAACCACACAGTGAGACTAAACGTCCTAATAAGAGATATAACTCTTTGCCAATGTCTATTGTAAGCACTATTATATAATAAAGTAGATAAATAAAGCAAATATTACTATTGAGCAGTCTAAGCAATTACAACTAAGCAGTAGGAAAATTTCTACTCTTAAAAGGAATATGAAGAACATGTATAACTATTATAAACTAAAAAGTAAAAGAAATAATGCACAAGTTCATCCAATTAGATTTGTATTTGACCCTAAGAAAATATGTTACACGGCTATAATATCATTGTTATTATTATGTCCTGAGGATTTGAGGTGTACGACTCAAATCCAACTGACCACTGCTGAGTCAAAATCAATACCATATAATATCAATGGAAAAATTAGACTTCAAGATCATCACCATCGCTACTCGGTTAGTTCGAGTCTGTAATGCAGTGATGTAACAATCAAACTGCTAAACAACAACTTATAGACATAGCTATAGTTTTGTAGATGGCAACTCATAGTCAATGCTATGGTCTTGTAAAACAACTAGTCTACCTTGGTACATGGCACAACACTAGAGAACAGGCTCACGCATGTTTGTTCAATAATAAACAATATACCACTATTTCAACAATTTAAGGATACAAGGAGTTATCTCCACTAGTACCCCACATATTCAATAATATGTGCTCCAAGTTTCCCGTTGGAGTTACTCGATTCATCATCCAGCTAGTTACTGGTGCTGCAGATGGATCTATGGTACAAAGAAACTACATGATTAAGGTTTCACTTGATTAGATATTCAATTGGGTATCTTTCTATGCATCAATCAAGTTACAACATATTAAACCTAAACAAATTCTACAAAATTAAATGTAGGATACAAATTCAGAAGATAAAAAATGTACAAAGTGAGAACTTGTCTCATCACCACATGACACTTGTATTTATGCCATTACAAGGTCATAAATAATATCATCTCCCAATGGAATATCAATCTCTCACTTTATGCACAAAGAACTTGCTAGGTCATTAGACCAATTCATGCAACTCTTACACTTTCATTTATCACAATATGCTTCGATATTACTCATAATCACCACCCTATATTACATAAGGATCATCATAGCATACTCATAGAGATGACATTCATCTCACCTACTAGTTAGTATTACACAAGTATGAGAGAGAAAGCACCATCATATAATAATCACTTCAAGTAGAATAAGCACATATATCACATTGTCACAAGATTAAGGTTTCATAACATTGTTCAACCTCTAACCTTAATTCCAACACCTCCCACATTGTCGAAGAGTACTAGCATTAAGAACTATCATATATGATTAGCCATCCTTAATCTCATCACCTTATGTAAACTATTGCACTATGTATTGATCATGTACATGTATGTTTATAGGTGTCTCGACCATTTCCCAACACATGATGTTGATCTCCTTTAGAACTTTGTGTCAAACGCTCATAACATATAGGTCTCGACCACTATAACACATGTGTCTCGACCGAGACACATCCCATGGTCTCGACCTCTCACAACCCATGTCACGACCGAGACACTACACATGGTCTCGACCCTAGGTGTTACGATCCTAGCATTACCCTGACATGACATCGCGGCCGTGACACTAGGAAGCATGCAACATGACGTAACAACTGAAACTCCACCAAGGAGTGTCGCGATCATCATACCACAGGGTGCGTTGTGACTGAGACACAAATGAGTGTCGATCCAACAGTCACAAGATGTTATAACTTTAACCCTTTGGTGCCACGTCCATAACCAACCTACCCTTAGACAGTGTTGATCCGCACACAAACTAAACAAGTATAATATACCATCAAACTTAGCCAAACTTAGTCAAAATTTCGACTAAAAGGTTGGGAGACCATGCATCAATGTTGCATTACTAGTGTAGCGACCACCCTTAGGTTTAGGGGGTGTAGCGGTCAAAATCACCTACTTTAAGGGTGTGGATCGTGATGTAAGACCAAAGAATGTATCAACCACATGACCAACACGATTGCAGATCTGAGCAAGGTCAGAATAGAGATATAACGAAGAAGATAAAACATAAACTAAGGAGAAAATCTCCATACTAAAGATATGCTTCAAACCCTAGATTATCGGTAATAGATGATCATCAAAAAACTATATTAGAGAGAGAACTGGGATTCTCATGCATATAAACAGACTAGAAACTTCTTATTCTTCAACTATAAGTGAAACATATGTAAAGTACCCTGGTTCCAAAGATCAAGATTCGAAGAATACACATCCATCATCCATTTACCACAAAATCAGTTATAAGATTTTTAGGGTTTATAAGAAAGCCACTTTCTCAAGAATTCACCACAGTTTAACCCTAAACATATTATATTTTTCAACATGTCAAAGGTCCATTTTTAGATATTAACACATCAACTTAGGATCAGGTTTAAGATGCACATAATAGAGGTTGGAAAAGTTATAAAACTTGCATGTTTTGAAGAGAAACTATCTCCTAAGATCTCAAGCTACAAAAGCTTTAACCAAGCTTCAAATCTTAGGATAAAGCATCACCTCCAAGAAGAAGAAAATCATAATCACAAGGGAGTTCAAGAAAGATGGAAAATAGATCTAGGTTGAACCAAAGGTGAAAGGAAATATTGATGAAATCATTCTCTCACTTGGGTTCCATCTTGTCAAAACATCATCAATGACCCTTGTAAAGAGGAGATCTCCAAGAAAAGACATTGTGGATTGTCCACAATCTATGAACAATTTGAAAGAAGAAGATGAGAGGGGTTTTAGAAGAGGGGAAAACATGATCAAAAGAAGAAGATCACTTACCAAGAGAAGATTCACCAAGAATTATGACCAATCCTAGAAAAAGATCTTAGATCGGACACCAGGGCTTCAAGATCTGACCTTCCTTGCTCTTGAAGCTCCAAAGATGATCTCAAGGTATAAGAAGGATGGTGGGGCTGAAAAAGATTGCTCACAAGTGAAGGGAAGGTTTATATACCTTGCACTTAGAGGAGATATGGTCTTCCTTCCTAGGTTCAGTAAACTCTAATAACTTCCTTGGGACTTAAAAACCCTAAACACCTTGTTCATAACATTCAACATATCAATTTGTATTCCATTCTTCACTAAAAACTCTAATTGTGAAACCATATGAATTATAAATCTTGAATTAGACCCAAGATGATCTTTTTATCCAAATAGGTTATATTTTGACTATTAGGATCATTTAAACATATCATGATCATCAAAACTAAAGAAATTAGGGTTTTTATACATTTACCATATTAAAATTGATAAATTTAGGTACTTTTAGAATTTGAAATAGAATCAGGTGACAAAACTATTATCATTGGAATCCTTGAAATTTTTTGATCAATTTTCATATATTGTTTGTATCCATATGACTTACCAAAGAATTACTATAATTATTTCAAGATTTAACTTCGATGAACTATTAGAGATTGCCATCAAGGCAGTGCAGTCAACAACGTCCACGCCACATAACCACAGCCGAGCCAATCGGCTCGTGCCTCGCTGGCACACGGGCCCGCTAGGGCTTAAGTGAAAAAACATGGAGAATATACAAGATTACACTTACCTAACAAGTGCAGATGCGAGAACATGACTAGCCTAAATCGCACATCCAAAATGGAGCAGCTCTAGAGTAGTCAGACTCTTAAGTTTATAACCTGACACTCAAGTCCCCACAACTATTATACAGGGTCCAATGTAGTAATTCGGGGTCAAACAACAAGGATAGGGTTGGTAGGTGTTAAGTACATGAAGCCTCACACTCTTACACTCCAAATGAAAAGGTGGATTAAGGTGGTGTTCCATAAGGAACGGTGATGCTCCAGACAAAATAATGAAAGCAAAAGAAAGAAAATAAAGCAAGAGAATATCATCGAACAATAGGTAAGAAACAAAAGTATGGAAGGAAGCTTGGATCAAGTATCACCTACTAAGATCTCTCACCAACATGTAAAACTCACACCCCTCTGTAAAATTTTGTCAAGATTACAAGCAATCATACAAAATGTCTATTCCCTCCTCTCTCAATATTAGGATAGTTCTAAGTTTGAAGGTAGTTTCTCTCTTGAGATGATGTCCCAACAACCGTAAAGAAAACCATATGACCATTAGCTTTAGTATTCCAACACTTTCATGCATTCATACTACTCCATAACACTATATAAGGTTGGTACTATTCTTTTGAGGCACCAACAATCATACATCACAAGATGGTAGTTAAGAATACAAGTGAAGCATTAAGAATAAGAGTGTGGAGATAATATTTTTTTTGGATAAGGTAATATTTAATTAATCACCAAAAAAGGGTGTATAAGGGAAAACACAAAATCCCATATACTGTACAAGATCTATACAAGATCCCATCTTTGTGCTATCTATGTATTGATCCCTAATAGGAGATCAGGCTTGGCTCTAACCTGCCAACACAACCTATTTACAATGGTGTCAAAATCCAAAAAAGTATCACAAGACCCCTTTCTATGTAGCCTACTATTTCTTTCAGACCATATCAAGAAGATGAGATTTGTGAAGATGAACCCCACCAAGGCTCTTTCTTTGGGGTTTCTACAAGTTTTCTCAAACATCCATGGAATGACTTCCTCCAAGTTGTAGGGCAGTGACCCGCCCCACCCACACTTGAGTTCCATTCTACTCCACAAATACTTAGAGTAACTGTAGCCAAAAAATATATGGGGATGGGTCTCATTTTATTCAGAACAGAGTAGGCATAAAGACCCACAATTTAGTCCCCATTTAGCAAGCCTATCTCTAATAGGTAGCCTCATCAAAATAGCTCTATACAAGCATAAAATCCACTTGGGATACCTCCTTTTGTGCCAAAGAAAGGGGTCCCAAGGCACCCGGGGGCTGAAGGAATGAAGAGACATGGTTTTGGGTTACTAAGCACTGCCATCTCCCATTTCCAAAGCTATAGACATCTTTGACTTCAGGCCAGATCTTCTTCATTCTTCTCCAACTTCTAGAATAGGACAACTTGTTATCATCAGCCTCCAAGACGGTATATGTTTTAACCATCCATTCTGCCCATAGGGAGTCTGGTATAGTCGGTAGATCATTAATTTTGTTAATTGAGGCCCCCAAGCAATCTGAGTTGGGTCAATAAGGTTCAGTCCCCCACAAAAGTAAGGTTGTGTCACAGTGCACCAAGAGATGTCTTGTGCACTGCTACTCCATAGGAAATTGGAAATTACCACTTTAAATTTGTCCAAAATGAAAACCAGCATCTCAGCCATCCTACACTAAAACCACACTTTGCTAGTGAGGAATGAGTTGATAAGCACAACTCTTTCCGACATAGAAACTCAAATGCTAGACCACTTCTCAACTGTGTTCCGTAGGTTCTCCACATAGCTCTTATAGTTATCTCCCTTCCCTACACCACCAGATATGGGTATGCCCAAATATCTAGTGAGAAACCTCCCTTATGAGACCCCAACTGCCTCCTTGAGCCTACCTCTTCTTGTATCATAAGATTTGGAGAAGAAGACTCATGATTTGATATCACTAATGTAGAGCCTAGTGACTCTACTGAAGCTATCAAGAACCCTTCTCAAACCCCTAAGGTATTTAGCATGTCCAACGATGAAGAAGAGTATATCATCAACAAAAATCATGTGACTAAGGACCTTTGTACCTTGTACCTTAAAGGATCTCATGGCACCAGAAACTTCAGCATCTTTTGTCAGCCATGATAGATTTTCCATGATTAGCAAGAACAAAAGGGGGGAAGGGGGTCCCCTAAGGCAATTAGACGTCTGGAACATCCCTTTAGTGACCTCATTGATCAGGATAGAGAAAGAGGTGGTCTTTATGCACTGTTTGATGATCTCAATAAATTGTTGTCAAACCCCAATGCATGCATTATACTCCAGAGGCCTGACCAGCTTACATGATCATAAGACTTGGAGATATCCACCTTCATGCACACCTTTTTTGAATGGTTCTTGACCTGGAAGTCCAATAGAAACTCATAGGTGAGCAATGCATTATCCGAGATGGATCTACCCTTTATAAATGCTAATTTGTTCTTGGGCACAATAGATGGAAAGATGTTCTTGAGTCTACATGCAATCACTTTAGCCATAATAAGAGCATATACATATTCAAAGGGGAGCAAGAATATACATACTGGGAGTGCCTTAGTGGCTACTCCCAACCCAAGTTAAATGTTTAACCACACATGTTATCAGGTAGCATAACGACATCACAGAAGGATAGATACATCACTAACTACAAAGAGGGAGGGTACAACGTGATGGAGATGGTAGATCTAGATAAAGAAGGAAGAAGGGGATACACCAACTGTACTTCTTCATATCTAGATCTAGAGTGGATGCGGTTGTGACTTCTTCTTTAAAAGGAGAGGATGACCAATCTTCTCACTCTTCAAACTTCTATCTTTGGAGATCGAAGACTGATGGGGATAAATGTGGATGACTCGAGAGTTTGGCAACTCTTCGTGGTCCTTGTCTATCTGATGATTTGAGGGGTGGAGGCGGGGGTCTATTTATAGACATTGCCAACCGACTTAAATTTTTGGGCCACAGTCATGATGCATGACCTGGTCGTGACCTCCATCGTGGTCACGGTGCTATGAAGAGTTTACCTCTATAGTGGGGGTTGATCAGTCACGGCTTGCCCCATGGATTCTATGATCCCAATCTTATAGTTGTTGTAGCTACCATGGTCATAGGCCTTACTTCAATTGGAGGAAGGAGTCTCAATTGTGGTGTGGGGCTGTCGAGTAGAGGCAACGAATGCGGTCGGGATGTTAGTGGGTAGAATACTCGCGTTTGTGACATTAACAGCAGTCGTGTCATACCATGAATCTGCATGAGTAAGAGATGTATAAATTAAAGATTTTGACACTAAGATACTCAAATAATTAGATAAATCAATGAAAGGTATGCTAAAGTAGGCATAAAACATACACAAGAAGTTCACAAAATGATATGTTATTAACTCCCCCAAACTTAGGATTGAGCCTGTCCTTAGGCTAATGGGTAGGCTCAAAATCATAGAGATATGAGCTGAGAATAACAAAATTTTCAAAAAAACCTACCATTGCATAGTTATCTCATTCATATAGAAAAAATCTTGTGGTATGTCCATTTTGAATCCTAAAATTCTATTTCCTCCCTTTCATATCTAGAGTTGCATTACTTTGAATCCCTTATAATGCCTTTTTGCATTAAAGGGCTTTTCATCTCAATGTCTTTCCCCTTCTCTATGCTAGGTTTCTAGCTATACTTGTACATCATCCCACGAGGGGTAGCTTTCACACCCTTCCTTTACTTTAGTGGACCTTATGCTAATGTGCTCAGGTAGGTTTTAGGCTTTAAGTGTTTCCCTACACTCCTCAATTTCCCTCACCCACAGGCTGTTGTAAGGGCAATGTTACCCCAAGGGATCCTAATGTTAAGTCAGGTGGTTACGTGAGGGTTGCTTGGGAGTGGAGGTGGATATACTTGGCTTCAAGATTTCACTTATATAAATTTATGAGTGCAGCAATACATCGACCATGTGGGATCCTTCGACATATTTTAGGCACAACTCTCAATTTTTTTCTTTTTGACTTTTCATATCTCCTCTCAGGCTTGGGGGAAGGGTTTTTGAATGATTTTCTGGGTGGCCAAGCCTCTTTTCACCCCAAAGAGGGGATAATTAAACCTAGAAGGGGTAGATGTTTCCTTCTTGAGGGAGGTGAGGAATTTCTAGCTAGAACCGTCAGGTTAGGGTGATTGGTCAGGAGTATGGCTTGGTAAAGTCCTCCAATTCCAAGGATTTCATAGATTTAGGTTTGTTCCACACATGACATTTTGTTGTACGAATGAGATGAAACTATATTGTTGGGCCTCTTACTTTTACTTTTATGTGTATTAGCATCTCATTTGCACCTCTCTAGAAATGATTGCACTACAACATACAACAGGAGGGCTAACAAGTCTAAGAAGGGGCTAAGCAAAACTATAACTTATAGCAAACTTTTAAAAATTTTGTCCAGGGTATTCTCCCATACTTGTAGTAGAAGCAAGAATATGTACAAGAAGAAGGAGTTACATTGTTAAATTTTTGTGACAAAATTGTACCTCTCACACTCATTTATAACTCCTCCCCCTAAACTTACCATTCACCCCGACCTGGGGTGTCAATGTTGGAGTTGGAGGTATAAATGGGCTTTCTTTATTGTTGCTGGTTGTTTTTTGATGCCCATTTTGATTCAAGGAGCATGCTGGCATATACCCTGCATAGTGGGTGGTATCGTTCATGCTACATGCCCTCCACCTACATGTTCATCATAGCGAGGGCGATCATCCAGGCTAGACAATAGAAGCCACAGTTATTTGACAGAGGTACTTATTGTGGGCTTCTATGGTAGAACTACGTCTTTCTAAAATCTTTGTCTTATTTATGTGTGTACCCTTTTCTATGATTTTCTATCATTTCGATGATTGCTTCGACGCACGTGACTGCCTTCTCTTTTATAGGTGTATTTGCAGTAGTCATGTTCGTACGTTTGTTCAGTGCGAAGGCTGCATCTGAGTTGTTATATAGAACTGCATTCCTTGCTATAATATTGAATACTAGAAGAGTTCAATGACTATCATGTAGGATGGACATGAATATATAGTCAGGGAGAGAGGTCACCAAGCATTACAGTAGGCGGTCTTTTTTGCCTAACATTTTGTCCTTCAAGATATCATCGACTAGGAGAAAGTAGGCCATATGCACATTTAGCATTTTGTCACTCAGTAGTGATTGATAGGTTGACATAGTGCTGACTGAAAGGTACCCTCATGTTTTCAAAGTAAATCTGAGGTCATCCTTTAGTACATAGATGCCATCCCTTTCAAAAATTACTTCGGTCGTGGCATCACCTTCTTTGAAACATTTCATTATCAACTGTAAGGATTCTAATGACAAGCTTCCGCAACTCCATCTTTCAAAATCTTAGAAGGTTGACAGTATTCTCCCGATTGCCCATCAAGTTTTATCTCTGGCATATCATCTTCATCTATCTCCCCTTCTTCAGGCTCATGAACTGGAGGTTGTTCTTTGTTTTTTTCTACTAAAGGAGAGTGTACTGGCTTGCTTTATCAGGGGTGTCTGCCACCCATCCTTCCTTCCAAGCATTTGCCCTAGTCGGTTCATCCAAATAGACTCATATGGTTTTTAGACGTTCCCTCCATGTTTTCTTTTCAGGTAAATGTATTTTGTGGTGAAGTCTGCATGGTATTGCATCTGAAGGCATCACCGGGTCATTGAAGAAGCGGCAATCATAGATAACTTCCATTGCATAAACACCACTTAAGCCATGTAAGTCTTCTATGCAGAGGTCTTCCATCAGGATTACTTTGTTGTTTGCTTCCATCATTCTTAGTACTATGTAAGCACAATCCCCTATCTTAGCCTTTTCTTGAGGGACCTTTTTATACATGGAGAATTGTTTCCATATTCCTTGGTGTCAATTGTCTGATGTATGAATAGCCTATTGCAAACATAGTGGCACCTTTAGAATATCTCTTACTTCCTTGTTTTTGTAAACTAAGGAAGTGATGTCCAATTCAACTGCACATCAATTGAACACTATTGTACGTCGCTCATATAGGTTGACAATAATAAGGGCCCAATGATTTACATTCCTTATAGGCATAACTACAAACTTTGTTTCCACTCTACTCACTGCCTATTGTAGTTCTTTCACATCAGTAGATTCATAGTTTTTATCAAAAAGCTGACCCGCTAGATGTGTGGTACTGTTGAAAATAGGTTGTATTTTCTCAGGGTGTAGAAATTCTTCCAATAGAGTTGCACAAAGTACTTTGAATAGCTATTTGTGTACCCATGCTTTCTTTAAGAAGATTCCTCCAAGTTGGTCCCTGTTAAGTGGCCTTCCTTTGTTGTGGTAGAGAATATTTGTGCCTGGCAGATTGTCATTGAGTACATCCACTAAAACATGGACATCCCTGCATGTGATTCTGGATAAGGAGTTCTTGTCCATGTATGCCATTTTGTAGGGTAGAGGAGGGGCAACACCTAATGGTACTGTATCAACCAATGTGCGCTGCTTTCTGACCAGATCGTTTGTGAAGAAAGAGGCAAGTCCTCCTTCATTGTCTTCTAAGGTTTTGTCTCCTACCATTTACATTGTTGAGGTTGTACTGCTATGGTGGGAAGCTATATCTCAACTTTAATATGTACTTGTTTGGGTGCGTTCATTTCATTGTTAATAGTTTTATCGCTAGTCTTTATCTCTCTAGTCAACTCTTCTATGGGTTTGTATCCTTTTGATGGTTTCTCTAGTTCTGCTAAGTTGAGGGTGGATAACGTTGTAGCCATCTTTCCATCGTAGATAGTGTCATTGTTCTCATAATGTGAAGGGTCTTGTAGGAAGTCATCGCAGATGTTCATTGCAAAAGTCATGTCATCCAAGAACGTGTTGATATCCCTCATTTCTCTTGATTTGAGCTCTTCCATGGTAGTGCTCTCTTCCCTGATGACAACATTATGTTGGTGTTCTTCTGATATGACTTTGTCATCGTCTGGGTTGTTGTTCAAATTGAACACTCACGATAAGGTGCTTGCCTTTTTTTGTCGGTACCTTGATGAGCTTTTGATTTTTGTGGTGCCTCTTTCGTAGAAGGTTCCACCTTTGGGGTAGTCTTTATGTTTGTGCTTTCATCTTTTAAAGGTGTGTCTACACTCGTTCCTCCTACATCATTGTCATCCTTATTAGGGCTCGAGGGCCTTGAGGAGGCTTGTGATGTAGAAGGGTTGGTTAGACGCTTTGACTTCTTTCTTTGCCGCTAGTCGTCCCTCTCATGGTGTTCTACAACTAGTTTTTGGCATTCTTCTTCTAAGCACTAGTGTTCCTTTTTTAAATCTTGTAACACCTCTTCGTAACCCCTCCACATCATTTCCTTATCATCTCTCATGGCATCCCTTTCTTTTCTAAGGTCCACCATTTCTTTTGTCAGTGACTTCAGAGCCCCCAACATCGTGTTTGGTTGTTAACAATCTCCCACATGAACTGAGGGAGTGCCTCAGTTCTAGCATTCAAATTTTATACCCTTGTTGTCAGTGTGTACATGCTAGAAGTTATATTGAAGTTAACTTCAGAAGTATGATGCATGTGTAATCATATGGCATCGAATTTGTTCCCTAGAACATCACCAAATGTTTGTGGGAGTTGATGTTTCTTCTCTACAAGCATCGTTGATGATGTCATTGATGCTTCAAGTTCCTTGTGTTGTGGATCTGACTTATCCTTCTTAGGATCAGCATCGGTTTCCTGGGCAGAGGTGCGTGCATCTGGTTGCTCAGGTACTTACAACACTACCTCTAGGCTCATAGAGTTTGGTGCAACTTTGGGGATTTTGGGTTCTTGGAGTGGCTCTATTTTGCCCTCTATGTGTTGTTCTTATTTAGCAACATTGATATGTGTTGGGTTGCCCCCATCATCTATTTCTACATTTGGTTGGTCTTCGACCTCTGTTGACTTATGTGGTGGGGGTAGACTTGGGGGAGTAGATATGTCTGATTTTTTTTCTTACACTTCCTTATCGCCAACTTCTTCCTTTCTTCTAGATTTTGCATCTCCATTTATGGTGTCTTATCCCTTATGCTCTTCTCGACAGTGGGTGATATGGGACCTGTGGATTTGTTGATGGTACCCGAGTACATTTTGTTTACATCCTCCTGTGTGGGCCGCAGCTTATGGGCATCATAGTACGCCATCTCTGGTAGGGGCAGTAGTACTTTAGAGTAGCTCTATTTGTAGAAGAGCTTGCTACCTTTCTATGCCAGGATGCATGTGTTAATAAGGGACTTGATATCTATCTTGGTATGTTCCTCATTTTGCTTATACTTTGTCATCAGGTAGGTATCCATGAAATGGTAAGCAATATGGGTGATTTGGCTTCCCATACATAATTTTTTTATCTACTTTGCCTCCCTTCCTATAACAGCTGACAACTTCTCAATCAACAGTCTTCTGATGTTCACCGATTTATTATTTAGCATGGACCATATTAAAAATAGGGCTCCCTTAGTAACTCCTCTAGTTTATGATCTGGTGAAGATTGTGTTGGATGTTATCATCTGTATCACTTTGATGAAGAAGGAAGTGATGAGTGTCTCCTTTGAGTTTTTTTACTTGTGCTCGTATTCTCCTGTCAGCTTCTCCCACTTCTTGTCACTGCTATATCTGATGACTTCTTTTTCTCCTGGTATAGTTGAATAGGCTTGTGCTTTTTCTATTGTCTTTGTGAAGATAGTGTTGAGCATGGCTTCAGTAATTACATGAGCTTTTCCCCATATTCTTACTTCAAGCTGGAAGTCCCCGCCCCCCTTTTTGCGCTCACCATCATTAATAGGAATTTTTTCCAGTGACTTCATGAATTCTACCATCAGTTGATTGAGGGAAGGAGCTTCTGACGTACACAGGTACCTAAGTGGGCCCCTTCCAAGAATTCTATCACTCTGTCATATATTCCCATCTTCTTGAAGTCATTGACGTCTAGGTACCACGTCGGCTTGAAGCTTTTGGCCTTCATCACCCAGTCAAAGTATGACTGGTGTACTTGATCTCTCGGTACAAATGCTGATGTCTGCTTGTTAAGGGCCTCTCGTTCATTCTCTCTGACTACTTTTGGGAACCTTTTCTTTTTCCTAACCCTTCGATTTTTCCATGGCTACCAATTTTCTCTTTTTTCCGTCCTTTGTATCGTTGGCTTTGAATTTGTGTTTCATCATCTTCTTTAATTTTGTTTCATATGGCTCGTACTCAGAGGTGTCTATCTATGATGTCTCCTGAGATTCTTCAAATTCATCTGGCATCTCATGGGCCAGAATGTACTCGTATTTCTTCTTCATTAGTTGCACCTGAAGCTTCTTCATTGGTGAGAGGTTAGTATGATCCTTCAACACTTTAGTTATCTTTTCTAGGTTTTCTATTGCACCCCTTAGTGAAGTCACCTTCTTCATCAATGTGTCATTAGTTGAGGTCGACATTCTAAAAATTTTCACATTCAAATTATTTTCAACAAGGTTGTACTTTATATTTTATTCATGGCATTAGCACTTATTTCATTTCTAATTATTTGTGGTTTATATTGCACTTTTGAAAGAGCACAATCACATGAGATGCCATAAATATGGTAGAAAGGAGAAATAGTATCGTGGCTGAGAAAGGAGTCGCGACCGCGACAATTGATTATCAAGGAAAAAGACATGCCACGACCGTGGCGGAAGTCAGACCAGGTTAAGAGAAGCTAGAATAAGGGGGGGGGGGGACCACGACCAAAGCCACAACCGGTACTGCGACTGTTATCGTGAAGTTAGATGCAACTGTGGTTGTGATCATGACAATCGTGGTAGGTCCTCACCTAAAACTCGACCGTAACAACGGTGCTAGCCTAGAAGTGTAAGAGAAGGGAATCAACCAAAGTTGCAGGTAAAGAAAAGGGAAATGGCGGCAAGGAAAAAAGCATAAGCACCTGTGGTGATGGTCGCGGTCGCCGCACAATAGGGCAATCAGCTTCTAGGGTTATAGAAAGAAGAAAGGAGATGAATCCCCGAAAGGTAAGGGACATAGAGAGCAGTAAACAAAGAGAGCATGCAATGATACCTTGGTGTAGCTAGGAGGACGAAACAGAAGGCTAGGAAAGTAGCAATGGAGGTGGTACAACCGTGACGAGGTTATGACGGCGGCAGTTTGGTTCACAGCAAATGTCCCTCGGTAATTGAACGTCACCTTGGTTTCTTGCATCTTCATTGTTCTTTGATTTGGGCTTCTCAAACATTCAGGAATCGAAAAGTGAAAAGAGAAAGAAAACCCCGACATCAAGAGAGCCTTGCTTTTATACTTGGAAGGTGTAGCTTGACCGCTAAAAAGCTGACCGGCCTAAATCGCACGTCCACAATAGAGTGGATATAGAGTAGTCAGACTCTTAATTTTATAACCTGACACTCAAGTCCCAACAACTATTATACGGAGCCCGATGTAGTAATTCGGGGTTGAACCATAGGGACATGGTTGGTAGGTGTTAAGTACATGAAGCCTCACACTCTTACACTCCAAACAAAAAGGTGGATTAAGGTGGTGTTCCCAAAGGAACAGAAAGCAAATGAAAGAAAATAAAGCACGAGAATAACGTCAAACAATATGTAAGAAGCAAAAGTATGGAAGGAAACTTGGATCGGGTTTCACCTACTATGATCTCTCACCAACATGCAAAGCTCACACCCCTCTGTATATATTTGTCAAGATTACAAGCAATCATTTAAAATCTCTATTCCCTCCTCTCTCGAGATTAGGATAGATATATGTTTTAAGATAGTCTCTCTCTCAAGATGATGGCCCAACAACCACAAAGAAAACCATATGACCATTAGCTTTAGTATTCCAACACTTTCATGCATTCATACTACTCCATAACAATAGATAAGGTTGGTACTATTCTTTCGAGGTACCAACAATCATACATCACAAGATGGTAGCTAAGAATACAAGTGAAGCATTAAGAATAAGAGTTTGGAGATAATCTTGATAAACGAATATATATATATATATATATATATATATATATATATATATATATATATATATATATATATATATATATATATATATATATATATATATATATATATATATGTATATGTATAGAGAGAGAGATAGAGTCATGATAGAATACACTTGTAACATCTAGGCCCACTGCCCAAGGCTCTAGTAGAGTTTTAGGAATGACGACTGGCCCCACAGACCACCACTAGCCTTAACATCACACTTTATCCATGCTCAAGCACCAGTTGGGGTCAACTTCCCGACTGGTCATAGTCCAATCATTCCTTATAAGAATTTTTTATTCGAGGTCTCAAATCCTAGGATATTACAATATTTCACTTAGACTCTTGATGTCCTCATCAAGGCTCAACTATATGGCCTCATAATACTTCCCCATTTCAGTGTAGACCCAGAATGGCCCATGGACACCCAACTCCAGATCACAGAATGCTAGCGCAAGGGTGGCTTCGTCAACCATGGACAACCCTTTCCAACATGCCTGGACCGTACGACTCAAGACTGGCATGCCACATGTCCATGTGAGCCCCACCTACTGGGGGATAATTGGCTTTGATACCATTTGTAATGTCTGGGCCCACTGTTAAGGCTCAACTACATGGCCTCATAATACTTCCCCATTTCGATGTAGACCCAGAATGGCCCATGGACACCCAACTCTAGATCACATAATACCAGTGCAAGGGTGGCTACTCCAACCATGGGCAACCCTTTCCAACATGCCTAGACCATACGTCACAAGACTGGCATGCCACATGCCCATGTGAGCCCCACCTTCTAGAGGAGAATTGTCTCAGATACCATTTGTAATGTATGGGCCCACTGCCCAAGGTTGTAGTAGAGTTTTAGGAATTAATATTACCCCCACATACCACCACTAGCCTTAACTGTGTGCTTTATCCACGCATAAGAGCAAGTCGGGGTCAACTTCCCGACTGGTCACCCATCCTAGTACTACTCCAAGCTGAGCATGCTTAACTATGGAGTTCTTTAGTGATGGGCTCCCAAAAAAGGAGGTGCACCTTGGTGATATGGGTAGTCCAATCATTCCTTTTAAGATCATTATATTTGAGGCCTCAAATCCTGGGATGTTACAATATTCAAGTGTATTCAGAGTAAAATATACTCAAGTAGTTTTTCATGATGCAATATTTTTTTTCAAAAATCTAATCCATTGATCTTCTTAAACATGTTGTGAATAGCTCATACGCAAAATTTGAGCACATTTAGACATTTATAGGTCATGTTATAAAGACTGCAAAAATTATACATTTCAAATTAGTTTCACACGTCGATTTTGTTGCCCTTGGATGAGTGACTTACACTCATCCAAATGGTCTCAAAAGTTGTATGTATCCTAGTTATAGTATGATTGTGAAGATAAATGGTTTACATTTTGCAAAAAAATAGTCTTGATATGCAAACACACTTGAGTGTATTCTAGCTTGAATCTCTCTCTCTCTCTATATATATATATATATATATATATTCAAAGGGGATCAAGAATATACATATTGGGAGAGCCTTAGTGGCTACTCCCAACCCAAGTTAAATGTTTAGCCACACATGTTAATGGGTGGCACAACAACATCATAGAAGGATAGATACATCAATTACTATGAAGAGGGAGGGTACAGTGTGATGGAGAAGGTAGATCTAGATAGAGAAGGAAGAACGGGATACACAAAATGTACTTATTCAGGTCTAGATTTGGAGTGGACACAGTTTTGACAACTTCTTCTTTTAAAGGAAAGGAAGACCAGTCTTCTCTCTCTTCCCACTTCTGTTTTTAGAGATCCAAGACTGATGGGGATGAATGTGGATGACTCGGGAGTTTGGCAACACTTCGTGGTCCTTGACGATCTGATGATTTGATGGGTGGATGCGGGGGTCTATTTATAGACGCTGCCCACCGACTTAACTTTTTGGGCCGCGGTCGCAATGCATGACCTGGTCGCGACCTCTGTCGCGGTCGTGACACTCTAGAGAGTTTGCCTCAATTGTGGGGGTTGCTTGGTCATGGCTTGACCCACAATTGTGATGACCCTATTCTTATAGTCACAGTAGCAACCGCAACCGTAGGCCTTACTTTAGTTGGAGGGAGGATTCTCAATCATGGTGTGGGGATGTCGAGTAGAGGCAACGACCGCAACCGAGATGTTAGTGGGTTGAACATCCGCACTCATGACATTGACCACAGTAGTGGCACAGCATGAATCTGCATGAATATTAATTCAATATTTTGACACTAAGATACTCAAATAAGTAGAGAAATCCATGAAAGGTATGCTAAGGTAGGCATAAAACATACACAAGAAGTTCACAAAAATGAGATGTTATCTGGCCATAGTTGTTTTTTAGCCTAGGCATTATCTTCAACCTTCAGGATCACGATCTACAACACCTCGTGAGTCAACCTGAGAGTTGACCCCAAGATTATGGATCTATGAGTGGTAGGTAAGGGTACATATACCTTCTCCTAGTTTTGGCAAAGTTGCTAGTGGTTCCAATTGGTTCGGAGATGGTCAAAGCAACATGGACCATGATGTGAGGATTTTGAGTCACTTTTATATACTGGTTTAAATGCATTTTATGTGTTTATTAGTCACATTTGTGGTTAATATTGCATGATTCACTCATTTTAGTCTATAATCTCTTTTTGCATCAAATCTATTGTATTTCATCTTTTTGGTTATAAATGATCATATTGATGTGTTTTAGAAGGTTGATTTGGATTTATCTTGAAATTTCAAGAAAAATGAATATATGCAGTTGTCGATACCATTGACAGATGTCGATAGTATCGACTCGGTCATAGTGAGACAACCGCAAGGAACCAAGATGTGTCAATACCATTGACACCAAAGTCGATGGTAGCAAGATACCTACAGCGAGCCAACAGTCAACTGGTCGATACTATCGACGCAAAGTCGATACTATCGACCTTACCCAGCTTCAGCGTTAGATCAGTGATAAAAGCACCGCCTAAAGGTGTCGATGCCATCAACACTATAGTCGATGGTATCGAGTTTGCATCAGGCGGAACGTCAGAAAAAGAAGACTTGTCGATATTCTGACGGGTCGATACCATCGACCCACATCGATGGTATCGACACCGTCAGATCAGGTTTTATTTCAGATCAATTCCAATCATATGGTGGTGATCTTTTGGCGATCTAAAGTGGTGTATATACCTAATTTCAGCGGCCCTAAGCAAAGCATCACATCATTAGTCATTGCACAAGTCTCAAGGAGAGGAGGAGAGAAGAACGGATCCCAGGACCAAGCCCTGATCGTTCTGAGAGCCGCAGAGGACGTTTTCCACCACCGGAAGGTTGTAGATCGCACATTCTACATCAAGGAATACCCGGATCTCCTCTGTTTAGGGGTTTACATCACTTTCATTCACATTTTCTCCATGTTTTCCCTTTCTCTCATCATGTCTTTCATTGAGATGAACATGCAGGGCTAATCCCCTTTGTCTTTAGGACCGGGAGTAGCCCAGGTGATGGTTGTGTGACATTTTTACCATAGTATTTCATAATTTGACTCTTAAATCCGTGGTATGATTTCATTTTCTCCATTATATCATTATTATTGATCACCCTAATGATAATATAATGCCTTTAATTACTTTGAAGAAAGAATTAATGGTTGAAAAAGAGATGAAATTCACATTAACTAATAAATCCTTTGAACAAGGTGATGTACGGTTAATGGTGGAAACCCAGAGTATGGTCCTCATGCACCTAGTTTAGGGTATAGGTTACTATTACCGTGGAACCAACCTAGATTTAGGTAGTGAATTGTATCACGAAAGTGAGCAATTTTGAATACATGCCACTACCCGGAACGAGAGATGGATTAGGTTAACTATGTAGAAATTAATACAATGAGAACATGTGGTGAAACCGTAATCCTAAAGATTCCCATTTGAATTGATTAAACCACACATTTAATCGATTGCTCTATTTTCTTTCATTTTTCTTTTCTTTTTCAATCAACTCTCAAATCAATTTAATTGGTCTAGCTGATTGCAAGTAGTTAGTAGTATTCTACCAAAAATTACGTTTCCCTGAGTTCGACTCGGGCCTCACAAAGGCCTATATTACTCTGACGCGTGCACTTGTGTTCTACACATGGTAAATTCATGTCAAGTTTTTGGTGTCATTGCCAGGGAAATGAAAATTGTTGGCTCTACGAGTGCTATAAGCGGCCACTCTAGGCTACCTTTTTCTTTTAACTACATTTTTAATTCTTGCAATTGATTGTCTAATTTTCAGAAATTTATATTTGTCTAGCACTGTACTTAATGAAATATATCATTTTGTTGGTACCAGTGCATGGCGAGCACGTGTACCACAGACTACGCGCAGTCATTACCAGAGGTCCCATCTTTGGGATCATACGACGAGGGGCATAACATTGAGAATCAACCCGAGAGATTAAATTCAGATTCTAAACAAGAAGAGATGGCTAAAGAAAAGACAATATGGGAGAAGATCAAGGCATCTTCTTCGTCTACATCAAAAGGGTCGATCAAGAGGTAGGAAATCAACATCCCGACTTATAAAATTGATCCGACACTAATAAATCTAGTCCAATCCCAAGCATTCCATGGACTAAAGAATGAAGATCTGGTGGCCCACATAAGCACCTTCATGGAGAATTGTGACATGATAAAGATCGATCGGTTCCCGCAGGAGGCACTGTATTTGAAACTATTCCCTAGTTCTCTTGCAGGAAATGCAAGGGAGTGGTTTCATAATCTTGATGATGAGATCATTGAGATGTGGGACCATATGATCGAGGTCTTCTTTGAGTGTTTCTTTCCACCTGAGAAGACCAATGATCTAATCAGTAAAATCCACAACTTCACTCAAAATGCAGGGGAAACTTATTCGGAGACCTGGGAAAGATTCCAGATAATGCTGAGAAGATGCCCTTATCATGGGTTAGACAAGGAAAAATAGGTGAAGATTTTCTACTTCGCGCTTAATGAGCATGACAGAAGCAATTTGGATTCAGTAGGGTCAGGATTTTTTCTTAACAACATTGATACAAGGTGTTGGGAGATCCTTAAGAATATGGCAAAGAAGCAGTCCTGGGGTATTAGAGATGCACATGAACAAGTTAGATTTATAGGGGATGCCAAAGTCATCAGAGAATTGAATGACAAATTAGATCTCATAGAAAAAAAGCTTGTGGAGAAAGAGGACGAATCTGATGAGGAGGCCCAAGCCAGATTCATGCAACAACAGGGATATAGGAACAATGATTATGCCTGGAGGAAGGATAGAAAATTCTCATGAAAGGATCCAAACAACTTCCTACAAGATCCAAACTCAAAACCACAATCAAAAGTGGAGGATAAAAGCATCGAGTTGCTTAGTCAAGTGGTGCAACAAAATCAAGAGATGATGAGTACGTTCGCCAAGCATTTACAGTCCTAGGGAGAGATTTTAAATAAATTTGGGTAGAAATTTTAACGTCATGGAGCGCAGATGAGGACACTAGAGACGGCGGTAACTCAAATCGCCAATGAAGTTACAGCCATGAAGCATACAAATCAATAAACACCAGCTGGTAATGCAGAGTCTGCTCAAACACATCATCAAGTGAAGTATATATCTGTGATTAAGAAACCATAGCCCCTAGTGGTGGAGGTCCATGACAAGAAAAAAATGCATTTTGGCACAGAGGCTAAAACCAATGTACCATATCCCCACAACTTATATGGACTACCAGACGGATATTTCCCATTCAGGAAATACTACAAAGAACCCATCACATCCGTGCCCACATCTAGGCAATAGGAGCAGGTGAAAGTGATATTACGCAGTGAAGCTACTACCACCGAGAAGGATGAGCAGCCATGAGTCACGCCAACCATGAATGATGTGTTGAAGCCTATATCAGAGAGTGACAGCAAAGCAAGCTTAGGGGAGGAGACCCCAAATAGCCCATATGTTCCACCGCAAAAGTGCATAAAAGAGCCAAGCGTGCCATTTCAGGATATTCATAAGTTGAAGAAGGAGCATAGACACTACAAGAAGTTCTTGGAGATGTTTAGGAAGCTCCATATTAATATTCCGTTAGTGGAAATGATAGAACAGATTCCTGCATATGGAAAATTTATCAAGGACATCATCATTAAGAAAATGCGGATAAAAGACATTGAGGTTTGCTTTGTGAATGAGACAGTGAGCTCGATAATCACTGTAAGTGTACCAGAGAAGAAGAAAGATCCCAGGAGTTTCTACATACCGTGCTCAATTGGTGGCCATCACTTTCCGTATGCACAGTGTGATTTAGGCGCTAGCATAAATCTTATGTTTTTATCCACGTTCCAAAAGATTGGATTGAAGATACTAAAGAAATCTACCATGACTATTGAGTTGGTGGATGGGTCTATTGTTAAGCCATATGGGGTCTGTGAGGATGTACTTGTCAAGGTCGACAGATTCATCTTTCTCATGGATTTCATTGTCATGGACATGTCGCAGCTAAAGGGTTGTGAGATGCTACTAGGTAGGTCGTTTCAAGCGACGGCTGATGTTATCACTGCGATCGGGAGAGGTATCTTGACATTAGGAATTGGCAAGGAAAGAGTTGAGTTCAAACTGCCGAGTGATCCCCTAGGAACACTCCCCGATGCCCCAAGCTGATGAGCTTGATTTTGTCTGGCCTAATACGTTAAAGTAGGGTTCTTGTTGGGAGGCAACCCAATCATCGGAAGTTTTAATTTGTAGTTCCTTCATTTTTCCTTCGCATTTGCAAGTTAGTTTTATTTAATTTCATTTTTAGTGTAAAACTGATACCCTAATCATTTTGCTCAGTGTGCAGTACTGAATCAGAGTCGATACCATCGACCACAGTGTTGATGGTAGCGACGTGGGTATAGGGAAGCGGCTGTAGAAAATTTTCTGAGTCGATACCCTCGACAGCCTTTTTGATGGTATCGACCTACCATCAGCGACGTAAAAGAAACAGATAGCTTTGGGTCGATAGTAACAACTAGGAAGTCGATGCTCGCGAGATCCCTGAAGATTTACAGAAGAATTTGTCTCAGTGAAGTCAATACCATCGACACACCAGTCGATGGTATCAACACAACAATAGTGAGGAAGCGGCGCCCGGGCCTCGTGAGGGTAATTGAACCATGAAGAGTCGATACCATCGACACCCAGTCAATAGTATCGACGTGACACGTCACCGATCTGCGAGAAGAAATCAATGGAGCCCGCCAATTTTGGGAGTAGATCTGTGGGATGGGTTGATACCATCGACCCTCATCGATGGTATTGGCACGTCATTGATCTGGGCCCCCACATCTAGCAATCAAAAACCGTCGATGGTTGCGATGAGTGGATTGTGCTCCAAGTGTCGATACCATCGACACCCCGTCGATGGTATTGAATGAGCAACAGTAGCGATAGGTTTAGTTATAAGAGGAGGGGTAGTTTTTCATTTCTATTCACACCTTCAGAGTGAATCCCCTCAACTCTCGTGTTGAGCATCTCGAGCAACCGGAGATCTTCACCGCACACTTTGTGATCAAGCAACCTTCCCCGAGCGCATCATTGACATTGGAGATCGTCTTCTCTGATCATCTCCAAACTTCATCGAGCTCCATTTCTCTATCCCTATCTATTCCTGATGGTGAGGACAGTAGGAGCTTCATCTTCTTCACGGGCTGATCCTACGGAGATCGAGACCTTCATCCCACCACCGCCAAGTTCAATCCCCCTCCCCAGGATTGTACATCCATCAGCGGATGTGAAGAAGATGTACGAGGAGCTGCTAAAGCAAAAAATTGAACCGACCCGATATGTTGACCAGGCCATGATCCGTGACCTCGGGTTTGAGGACAATCTCACTTATGTTCTTCAGGGGCAAGCGAGGCATACAACTAGGATGTTTCAAGGAGTCCAGTACCACACTGAAGGCCATCCTTTTTTTGGTGAATGGCCGACGTACAAAGAACTAGTGGCGAAGTTTATGACATCCTTGACATATGCGTCGTACCCAACGACATTGTCGCCACCGATGGGGAATGGATCAAGGGTCGTGTTTTTTTCCGACTTTTCAACAACAACTATACCATCACCCTCGACCAGTTTAATTCAATATACAACTGGTATCATTCTCCAAATCAGCACAGGAGGCCGGACAACCAGACAAATTATGATGAAATCTTTGCCCAGCTGGTGACCGCGCCTCCAGGAAAGTCTGTCAGCTATCATAACGCAGTCGTTGCTGACTTCGAGCATCCATTTGTGCGGATTCTGCATCACATGTTGTGCACTACTTTATTTTCTCGAGGCGACCTTTCACTAAGTTAGTTTCAAGAGATGGACTTGTTCTTTCTTTATAAGATGTTGAAAACAGATAATCTCAACTGGGGCACATTTTTATTGACGCGTGTGATGGACGTGTGGAAGAGTACTAGACGAGCCCCTATTCACTTTGGGGGGCTTATCACACCGCTCGCTCTCTATCATGGGCTAGATTTTTCCCAACTCACTTTGCTGGTCAACAAGAATAAAGTCAATCTGCATCACCTACATCGCTCCAATCTTCTTACGCTCTGTGATGGCGTGGTCTATGTATATTGCCATGTCAACAAAGAGTACCAAGAGTGCGCGCTTCCAGATCCCGTCTTCCACATCCAGGGATCTCAGCACTTTCGGTGGCCCATAATTGTCGTCGACGACTCTGATAGTGGAGAAGATGAGGATGACAACGACAATGACGAAGGCAATGAGCATGAGGAGGAAGAGGAGGCTTTCACTCCTCTTTGGGCACGAGTGGCACCGCGGAAGCGTCCACACTTCTACCTGGGTGCATCATCATCTTCGAATCCTCTGCCACCATAGCCCTCTCAACAAGGAGAGGATATCTATTCTATGTAGGGCATGTACACCATGCTACAGAGCATTCAGGAGACGCAACAGCAACACACTACGTCATTTGCTGATATCCATGAGACTACAAATCAGATGTATGTTAATCAACAAGCTATCTTTGAGAATGAACGTTAGTTGTTCACCAATCAGCAACAGGTCTACGATCGGCTGGGGAGGATCGAGCAGCAGTAGCAGCCATTTTATGATCACTACTGGAGCCAAAACTACTTCGGGGGATATCCTCAACCTCCACCGATGCCCCCATATGATCCAAACTTCCAGGGGAAATATCCATCATGGGATCCCACCGCCCCGTAGTACCCCCCCACCTGAGCAATAAATGGTATCACTGTTCTACCTGCTAAGATTTTTTTACTATTAGGCCATAGTCGGATTCAAGCTTGGGGGGGGAGATGGAACAATTTCTATCTTTTTCTATCTTTTATTTTTTATAGTTTTATCATTTATTGCCTTTTCTTTTATGTTAGCAATTTTATTAGCTTTTAGCTTTTAAGATCCAAATGCTATCTAGTGTATCTGTGGATGTCTAGTGTAATTTATCATCTCTATGTTTGTCATATGGGAGTATGGGTAAATTTGAAAAATTTTCATGTGATTGCAAGCTTGCTTTGTTTGAACTTAAGCGCTTAACTTATGAAAATAATTGGGTTTGTGAACTTTAAAACATAAAATCACAACTCTACATGCCTATGATTCAAGGAAAGTGGACGGAATAGGATGTTGAGCCTAAACTGACCAAATGGTAATGGGACTTTAATCTGAAATAAGAGAGAAAAGCCCCTTGATTGTACACATGTCAGTAAGGAGGGACATATAATATCTTCTAAGGGTTCTGTCAATTAATCTTGTGATCTATCCACCTCATCTCATTTACACTCCATCATAAGAATTAGTAGCACTTTACAGTTCATCATCTCTTGATTGCATATCATGTAGATAGGATTTCATTATAGTTAGTTTTTACATCTATTGCATTTATGAAAAAATATATATTGCATTATAGTCATGCATGCACAAATTTTAGAATGCATGCCAATGTCATGTTAGCTGCATCTTGCATAATCTTAATCATTTTGTACATGATGTGCCTTTCTTCTTATGAAAAGTAGGAACTTGTTTCGTACTTTCTTAAAAAAAATAGTAGTTATGAGAATAAGGCCAAGACGAAGATGTGCAAATTTCATCTTAGTCATTAAGCAAAATAAGGGCTGAAAAGAAAAAAGAAAAAAAATAATAAGTAAGTGAAGGTCAGAAAGATGGAGGAACTTGTTCACATGCATAATAAGAAAAACAAGCACATGTGTAGTTTTGTAGATATTCTATCTCTCGTTGGGATAGAATAGTAATGTTGGCATCATTCCACCTAAACTGTAAGCATTAGGTCATTTTCATATGCATGAGCATCATGTAGGTCATTGTTGCACTATTACATGTCAAGCTGTATTTTGCTACTCTTTCTTACATAAACCGCCTATTCCATCCACCTGTTGCTCAAAATGGTAGGCCACCAGTGATTATCTTCTCACTTTTGTATTTCAGGAGATCTGCTTCCATTTAGATGGTAGTTAGGTTATGAGCAACGTAGATAGGAGATCACAAGATGCACCAAGCCTGAATCGGAAGATTTTATTATATTAACTGCCTTATTTGATAGTGTTCACCAATCTTGGAGTGGATATCTATTATGGATGATCATCGTCACCTGTAGGGTAGTTACCATTTTGTGGTTAGTGAGGGCCGGTATGTGAATGTCTGGTGGGAATCATACAGTAATGTCTGTTGTGATAGTATGTTCTCTAGTTGACCCTCACAATTTTATTCTATAGTTTTATTGCTCGAGGACGAGCAATGTTCAAGCTTAGGGGAGTTTGATGCGAGGATTTTGAGTCACTTTTATAGACCAGTTTTACATGTGTTTTATGTGTTTATTAGTCACATTTGTGGTTAATATCACATGATTCACTCGTTTTAGTCTATAATCTCTTTTTGCATCAAATATACTATATTTCATTTTTTTGGTTATAAATGATCATATTGATGTGTTTTAGAAGGCTGATTTGGATTTATCTTGAAATTTCAGGAAAAATGAATATATGCAGCTGTCGATACCATCGACAGATGTCGATAGTATCGACTCAATCACAGTGAGACAACCACAAGGAACCAAGATGTGTCGATACCATCGACACCAAAGTCGATGGTAGCGAGATATCTACAGTGAGCCAGCAATCAACTGGTCAATACTATCGACACAAAGTCGATACTATCGACCTTACCCAGCTTTAGCGTCGGATCGGTGATAAAAGCGCCGCCTAAAGGTGTTGATACCATCGACACTACAGTCGATGGTATCGAGTCTGCATTAGGCAAAACGTTAGAAAAAGAAGACTTGTTGATATTCGGACGGGTCGATACCATCGACCCGCGTTGATGGTATCGACGCCGTCAGATCAGGTTTTGTTTCAGATCGATTCTAATCAGACGGTGGTGATCTTTTGGCAATCTAAAGTGGTGCATATACCTAATTTCAGTGGCCCTAAGAAAAGCATCACGCCATTAGTCATTGCACAAGTCTCAAGGAGAGGAGAAGAGAAGAACATAGCCCATAACCAAGCCTCGATCATTTCGAGAGCCGCAGAGGACGTTTTCCACCGCCGGAAGGCTGTAGATGGCACATTCTACGTCATGGAACTCCCAGATCGCCTCCGTTCAGGGGTTTACATCACTTTCATTCATGTTTTCTCCATGTTTTCCCTTTCTCTCATCATGTCTTTCATTGAGATGAACATGCGGGGCTAATCCCCTTTGTCTTTAGGACCGGGAGTAGCCTGGGTGATGGTTGTATGACATTTTTACCATAGTATTTCATAATTTGTCTCTTAAATCCGTGGTATGATTTCATTTTCTCCATTATATCATTATGATTGATCACCCTAATGATAATCTAATGCCTTTAATTACTTTGAAGAAAGAATTAATGATTGAAAAGAGACGAAATTCACATTAACTAATAAATCCTTTGAACAAGGTGATGTACGGTTAATGGTGGAAACCCAGAGTATGGTCCTCATGCACCTAGTTTAGAGTATAGGTTACTACTACCATGGAACCGAACTAGATTTAGGTAGTGAATTGTATCACAAAAGTGAGCAATTCTAAATACCTACCACTACCCGGAATGAGAGACGGATTAGGTTAACTATGTAGAAATTAATACAACGAGAACCTGTGGTGAAACCGTAATCCTAAAGATTTCCATTTGAATTGATTAAACCAAACATTTAATCGATTGCTCTGTTTTCTTTCATTTTTCTTTTCTTTTTCAATCAACACTCAAATCAATTTAATCGGTCTAGCTGATTGCAAGTAGTTAGTAGTAGTCTACCAATAATTACATTTCCTTGAGTTCGACTAGGGCCTCACAAAGGCCTATATTACTCTGACGCGTGCACTTGTGTTCTATGCATGGAAAATTCATGTCATACCACAAGGTGGATCTCCAATGAGGCCAAGAGAAGCAGAAACTAGGGAAAGAAGGGCTAGTAGAAGAATTTAGGGAAGGAAGAGGACCATGAAGTCAGGAAGAGTCTTACGGTGATAAAACTATCAACATAAGTGATGTATAACCCCTTATATATATCGGGGCTATCGAGAGTAACTGGAAAGATATCTGAGAAAAGGAGGAATCTTCTATTTCTTTATAAAGAATGAAAAAGTTTAGATAGGTGTGCTCAGAATCACCTCCCAATTTTAATGGGAGAGTTTCTAGGTGTTCTTATGGATCTTAGAGAGAGAAAAGTGAGAAGGAAAAGGGACCAAACTGTTCCTAGTTTCTTATTATGACCGGAGGTGGATGATGATCCTTGAATTGTTGATCCAATATCTAAGGGTTTGGGAACCGTGTGAAAAAATAATGGGTGGGGCCCTAACTTTCCTTATCCGATTTAAATCGTGACATCTAAATCATATTCCTATAATCCTCTACACTTTAGGATAAATTCCATATCTCTCACTGTGTAAATTCTTTTAATCTCAAATTTTGAAGGAAATTTCTTAATGACTTTATCTAAGTGTTGGAAAGAGTTTAGGCCAAAATATGAAAGTTAGTTATCTTTTTCTTACCCCTTAAGTAATTTCCTTATTTGATTCATTTAAGGCATATAATAATTCTTTTTCCACCCAAACATGACAAGAAATTTTATTTAGTTATATTCTTTCTTTTGGGTGTGAGTTAGGATTTATCTATGCCCATTGGTTACTCTCAACCTCCCTTTTTCTAGAAATTTCCACACAATTCCTTATTAATCAAATATCTTTAACTTTAATGCCTTAATTGATTAAATATTGTGAAAAGTCTTTCCCTTGTGAACCCTGGAGCCAAAATTCAATATAATAGCTTACTATCCACTCAAAAGTTATTCTTGTCTACCTTTTATGCCTTTTTGAGTAACTTCTTTGCAGGAAAGAGAAAAGAATCCAACATTTAAATCTTTGAGTTAATCGAAACACATGATGCCAATATCAAATAAAATAGTATTTTGAGTCATATTTTACTCTTCTCACTTAAATATCTTTTAAGAAATTTCATTCATGGTCTATTTTATTAATACCCTTAAATATTTTTATTTAAGAAAAGTTACATTCTAAGTTTTAAATTACTCTTGAAAATTTGGGATGCTACAATGCACACTGGATAGCCATGAAGAAAATCCTCAAGTACTTGTGAAAGACTGAGGATCAGTTCTTGGTCTATGGTGCAGAGGAAGAGTTGGTGGTAAAGGGTTACACTAATGCGAGCTTCTTGACTGATCAAGATGATTACAAATCACAATTTAGATTCCTATTTTGCCTAAACGACAGAGCTTAAGATGGAATAGTTCTAAGCAAGAGATAGTTGTAGATTATACGGCAAAGGCTAAGTATATTGTTGCATCGAATGCAACAAAGGAGGTTTTATGGATCAAGAAGTTTATTATAGAACTTGGGGTCATTCCAAGCATCAACAATGCAATCAAGTTATATTGTGACAACAATGGAGATATTGTACAAGCTAAGGAACCCAAATCACATCAGCGCTCAAAGCATATACAAAGGTGGTTCCATCTCGTATGAGAGATCATACAATGAGAAGATGTAAAGATTTGCAAAGTACTAACTGAGAACAATGTTGTTGATCCCTTGATAAAGACACTTTCACAATAGAAACATGATGGCCATGTTAGGTCACTCAGAATAAGATTCATGGGTGATTGGATATAAGTGCAAGTGGGAGTCTATAGGTTTGTATGCCCGAAGAACCAATCATGTGATGATTGTAATGGCATTATTTATAAATGATTTGATTAATAAATAAAGGAAAGTGTCAAATTTATTTTGTTTAATTCAGTTACGAGATGATGATGTAACATTATAAATGTCTACAGAATAAGATTTCTCAATGAAATATGTCTTCAAGTACGTGACTTGGAAGAATGAGACCATACCGATGTTAAGAGTACATATATATATTCTCATTATGTCCCTGATTAGTTATTATTGTGGAAGGTTGATAAACAACAATGACACATAAGATCAGAGTGTGAGTTGGTTGATGACAGATTCTCATTAGTCATGATATGGATATATCAAACCAATCACACAGATACATGTTAGAGAATAGTGTATCGGACATACCTACTATGAGACTGACACATGGAAACCATTACCATGGTAGTCATAGTCATCTCTCACAGTAATGGTGGTGGTTGTGGTTCTTATACTTAAAATCACTACACTCATCACATGCCATTCACTAAGATTTGACATCATCAAACACAGTCTTGAAACATGGGTTTTTATAACGGTGATGATTGAGTGACTGTGACACGTGGGGATTGACTGTGAGTGGTAGACATAGGATTTGTCCCTCCTATAGGAGTATGATATCTTAGGCCTCTTGATTAGAAAGACTGAGAAATGTATGGCCATGCACATGTGAGTTAAAATATGATATTAAGCTTACATATATCTCAGAAAGTCTACTCATGGTTCAAGAAATAAGATTGAATGTTGAAGAGGGTGACTACTCCATGCCTCGAGCTCAATCTGGATATTAGTGACAAAGGAACTATACAAGCATTATAACACCATACAAAAATTGTAGGCTGAAGTTGTTCCCCAACTTCCCATTCACTTGGGTAGCATTGATGTCCAACTAGGCACCACTCTTTGCTTGTGATGCCATAAGTTAGTTATGGACACACCGTCAACGTGATATGGGACCTATAGGGTCACACACATATGTATCAACCTAGAATAGGAGTTTAATCTTGAATGAAGATTGAATTAATTACTAAAGCATTTAGTTAATTGATTAATGCGGCATTTCAATAGGTGAGATGACCGTATAGAGTGCCAAACAGTCATCTTAAGGGTTGAGATGGGTGTTTGGAAGAGTCAGGCTGATTCCAATTAAAATTGGCTATGGGTTGAACCGATTGGCTCAGCTCGACTCACCAGACTAGTGTCTGGCTGAGTGAGACGGTCCTCTCACATGGGTGAGTCTGCTCGGTTTGACTTGAAGAAGGTTCTAAATACTTTCCCGGATTCATTTGGATTGCACATTAATCGTTGTGTAAGGAATAAATGTTTAGAATTAATGGGAAATGAATTTCCAATTTTGTATGTGATTGGAAAACTGTAAAACAACCATCTCACATGCCAGATGACCATCTAGGTTGCCATATGGCCATTTGGGTGGTCGCAGGTTGCAAGAATTTAAGATCTTCTGGTCCCTTCCACTCCCGCATCGACTGGAAACCCTAACCCAAACCCCACCTATAAATAGAGGGGTACTGAGGGCTTCTTAGAGTACAACACAAACAATTAACAATCATTTGTTCATACAATTGTTGTCCTCTCTGGTTGTGGTAACCAAGAGAGCCTAAGAAAATCCTACCCGATTAGGGAGGGATAGCAAGGGAGAGAACAACTGAGATCATTATTGTGAGAGAGAAAGTTTGTGACTAGTACACCAAAGGAAGGGATGAAGCCTTTCTGTCCATTCTAGTAGGACGACATGAGTTCTAGGCGGTCCATGTGGACTTCTCCAGAGGTAAGAGGTTGTTGTATACTACTAGGAGAACAATGTCAAATAGCAATCCATTAAGAGAGGAGTTGTTGAAGATGATAATGTTCGAGATTGCATTCTGTGGTGTAGACCAAGAGGCACATCAGTCAGACGAGTCCCATTGTAACTAGAAGATAGTTGCACATCTATGAAAATGGGGAGATGTCACTGGATTTTCTCTAGGACTAAGAATATCCTCAAAACCATCCTTCCTATCTTATAATAATTGATGCAATCTACTGATTATGGGGAATATAATAGGATAATTTGGTTTTGTTTCCATTGTCTGCTCTGTAGCCATATTTCCCAATAGTTAATATTTGTAGAAGAAACGTTTTGCACAACATTGGAATCATATTCATGTGTCGTATCATCAGATGATGTATGAGGGTCAACATGGGTAGCCTCAATGTCTAAGGTTTAGGGTTCAATAAGGGTAGCCTCAATCTCAATGGGTAGATTCAGTCTTGAGGTTTGTAATGGAAGTTGTTGTGGTAGTAGATTCCTCATGAGTGATGGTGATGAATTCATGAAGAAAGGAGTGATATGTGTTGGTGGAAGTATTGTAAGGTGTGTCCTTAAGGAATGTACCATGCCTTGCTATCTGTAGATGGTGGGAAACATGGTCAAAACAACAATAACCTATGTGTTCATCATTGTATCCTAGAAGGACATGACGTGCAGATCATGCCTCAAGTTTTGTTCACTCGTGTTGTGGAAGAAGGACAAAGCAACTACAACCAAAAATATTTAGATTCAAGTAGGATGGTGGTTGATTGTAGAGATTTTGATGCGGTGAGACTCCCCCAAAGGTATGGTGGGCATGAGATTAATTAGATTAGTGGATGTGAGGATGGCTTCAGCCCAGAAGCATTGTTGAACGTTAGAGATAATGAGAAAAGTAGTCGTTTCATGAATGTGTCTGTGCTTCCTCTGTGAAACACCATTTTGTTTCTGGATGTAAGGACAACATTGTTGAAAAATGGTTCCTTGGGAATTGAGGATCTCACACATGGTCATAGATGTGTACTCCTTTGCACCATCTGCAAGGGACACATGAATGATTTTATTGTGTTGGGTCTTAAATCTATTGGTAAAAGATTGGTATATGTGTGGAATTTTAGACATGTTGTGCATGAGGTAAACCCATGTATATCTTATGAAATCATCTACAAAAATTACATAATATTAGAATACACTTCCATAGGTGATAGGTGCAAGCTCCCAAATATAAAAATGAACAAGATCTAAAGGATTACTACTTTTATTGGTTGAGTTTGAAAAAGAAAGAGTTGTATCTTTAGCAAGTTTACAACTAGCACTCTTGTAATTGAGTGGAACTACATACTGAATCAAGAATGTCAGACTTAAAAAGACTACTAAGGTGACTTGGAGATATATTTCGTAATCTATATTGTCATATTTTGTGAGAACAGTACTCCGGAGAAGGCATTGTGGGTAGTGTTTGGAATGTGAAGTCTAGACACTTAATATAAATCACCAATTCTATTTGCATTCCCAATCTCCTGACCTGAACATGGGTCCTGCATAGAATATAAAGCTTTATCAAAAACCACTTGGAAGCCATAATCACAAATATTTACAATAGATACTAGATTTATATGCAAGTTAGGAACATGCAAAACTTTAGATAAAGTACGGTTTCCATGAATTGAGAATCGATATGTGATAAATCCAATCTGAGATATATCCATAAGTGAGTCATCAGTTGTTTCTATTAGTAGTTGTTGTAAAGAATAACAATTCCTTGAAATAGAAGAATTTGGAGTCATATGATGTGTGGCACCTGAATCCATGATCCATGTTTTCAAATTTATACCCATAGTCAAGGAAGATGAAGATGAAGCCGCATCTCTAGTGCTTGAAGATATGGATGTGCCATCATTGCCCACCTTCATGATTTGGCAACTTTGTAGGAGCAAGTGTTGCTTTTTCAGTCCCACTCACAATGATGGCAGTTCTTATTGTAGTTAGGGTAGTAGCATGCTTGGTTCTTTACTTGTATCCCTCATATAGATTTTGGTGAAGCTTGAAACATCCTATGACCAGATGACCCATTTTTTGACAATGTGTACACATTAGATAATCACAAGATTTTGTCCTTATAGTAGAAGTGGTTGCAAGAGGGATATCAGTTCCAAATAGGACAGGTGGTAGATTTTACTTTGGTGTTGTGTTCACGAGTCAAAAACGAGTTTCATCTACCATGAATTCGGTGATGATAGATTCTATAGAAGGCGTCATTGGTCATGTTAGTATATTTGATTAGTTGGGCTCAGGCCCATTGTATTTTCCCCTTTCTCTAATTAGCCAATGTACTCTCTAGCTCCTATATATAGGAGACCCAACACTCTTATTTGTGTATTCATTTGACACTCAGTTTATCATGGTATCAGACGCAATTCCCTAGCCCTAACCCTCCCCACTCCTTCCATTCCCCTTCTTTGTTTTTCTTTCTTTCTTCTCGGCAGTTGCTACTTCCCTCGATCGCTTTCGTAATGCGATCCATTTTCCTATCTTTCTGATTTATTCTTTGACGGTGCTTGGGAAACTACCACTTTTTGCTGACCAATAGTGCCAAGAACGTGAGCATGATGGCGTGATCTATTACTTGCTTGATCTGCGTGTGCCGAATAGCATGGTCGCGTGATTCAACTACTAGATTGTGCACTCGGTGGTCAACTCAGCAAGCGTAGCGGCTGGTTTCTTTTCATGCTAATGTTTGCAGAAGAGTCTCATACATCCATAGATCTGTTTTAATCATTTGTACATTATTGAGAAACCAACAACTTTTCTTACGGTTGATATATATCTATACATAAAGCAAATTAAAAAGACCCTGTGCTGAATTATAAAGCACTAAAAAACTGGAAAGGGGCACACCTTTTTATTCTCTCCATGTGGTTCCCCTAATCCACATGGATGAGTGCTTTTCTTAAAAAATAGGGAACTTCCATTATTCATCCTACCATGCCATTAATCCGATAGTGCTTTTTTTTCCTTTTTTTCCTACCGAGACCCATTCCGGTAGTGCTACTCCTCATTCTACCCAGTTTTCATTCCGGTAGTATTTCTGTTTCGTTCATTTGTACTGTGCTACATTCCGGTACATTTACTTTGTGTTTGTACCGTGCTACATTCCGGTACGATTCTGTCTATTTATACTGTGCTAGTCTCTATTATCTTTCTTACCATATCATGGGTGATGCTTCTAAAACAACTATCATTTACAATGATATGCCGCACATATCCTCCATGAAACTAGGTGAGTGCCAATCATGACACAATAGCCAGAAGTGGACTGTCAGTCTTTAGAATCACCAGCCCAGTCGACATCTGCATATCCAGAGATGGTGATTACCTTGGAGTTCGGACGTTTGTAGAGCAATCCTCATCCCGGAGCACTCTTTATATAGCGAAGAATGCGTTGAACGCGGGACCAATGGACCTAGAGTGGTGCACTCATGTGTTGGCTAACTATCCCAACCGCATATGTAATATCTGGTCGAGTAATAGTTAAGTAAATCAGCTTCCCAACTATACGACAATACTTTTCTGGATCAGCAAAGAGTGTCCTTCATGCATAGGCTTTGTATGATAGTCCATGGGGGTAGAAACTGGTTTGGCTTCTACCATGTTGGCCTCTTGAAGCAGGTCTAGGATATAGCATCGTTGTGATAGACTTATCCCTGAGGTTGAGCAGAGGACTTCAATTCCGAGGAAATATCGTAGAGTTCCCAAGTCTTTTGTATGGAAATGTGCATTCAAGGACTTCTTAAGCTGGGATATCCCCACCATATCATTACCGGTGATGACAATGTCATCAACATAGACAACAACAAGAACATGCCCTTTAGAGGACTTGGAGAAGAACAAAGAGTGGCCTGTGGCTGATCCTTGAAGTGTAGTTGAGTTAGGACATCACTTAACTTGTTGAACCAAGCCCTTGGAGACTGCTTGAGGCCGTAGAGAGATCGTTGCAGACGACATACTTTCTTTGAAGACGCCCCCTCAGCAACAAACCCAGGAGGTTTCTGCATGTAGACTTCCTCCAGGAGATCTCTGTGAAGAAATGCATTCTTGATGTCGAGTTGGTAAAGCGGTCAGTCAAGGTGAGCTGCAAGGGAGATAAAGTTGTGGATGGATGCAATCCTTGTAACTGGAGAGAATGTCTCAAAGTAATCTACTCTAAATTGCGTGAATCCTTTGGCAACTAGGCGCACCTTGAGTCTTTCAATAGAACCATCCGACCTATGCTTTACAGAGAACACCCATCGGCAACCTACAATATTTTCCCCTACTGGTGGAGTCACAATATCCCATGTCTTGTTTTCGTGGAGAGTGCACATTTCTTCCATCATGGCAGCTTTCTAACCAGGATGATGTAGAGCTTCTGTTGGACACTTAGGAACATATGTTGTGTCCAAGGCAGTAGTAAAAGCAGATGCAGAAGAAGAAAGACGTGTGAGACAACAAGTATTGGAAATGGGATGCTTGATAGTACAAGAGTGTATACCTTTGTGTAGTGCCACTGGTAGATTGGATTGGTTCGAAATTGATGAAGATGAAGCAGAAGTAGCCAATAACTCATCTTCCATGCACCTATTTGGTGTTGGGGGTGATGGAGATGGTGGTGGTATTAGTGGGATGAATGGATCAGGCAACAAGACCATAGTATCACTATGATCAATGGGGGGGTGAGGTGGATGAAAAGAACATTTCTTCCTCATGAAAGGTGACATATGCAGAGATATAGATTCTTCCAGAGTTAGGTTCAAGACACTTGTATCCTTTTTGAGAATAAGGATAACCGAGAAACACAGTTCGAATAGCCCGGGGGGAAGTTTGTCGGCCTTGGGATCAAAATTATGAACAAAGGTGACACAACCAAAAACTCGAGGCTGTAAGGGGAATGGTTTGGATTGAGTGTAAATAATGGAAAAAGGAGTGCATTTCCCGAGAACAGAGGAAGGTTGATGATTAATAAGAAAGCAAGCAGTGAGGACAACATCTGACCAAAAAGACTTAGGTGAGTTGGCATGAATGAGAAGAGAGCGTGTAATGTCAAGTAAATGACGGTTTTTGCGCTCAGTAATGCCATTTTGTTGTGGAGAGTATGCACACGAGCATTGATGAATCATCCCTACTTCACGACAAAAGGAGGCGATGACCTTTTGGGTATACTCAAGGGCGTTGTCAGTTCGAATGATCTTAATAGACGTCGAAAATTGAACTAAAACCAACTTGTGAAACTCACGAATTAGTGAAAATACTTCATCATGAGTAGAAAGTAAGTAAAGCCATGTCATTCTAGAAAAATCATCCACAAAGTTAAGAAAATATCTATAGCCAACATAACTAGTGGTTCTGAATGGACCACAAACATTTGTATGAACTAAATCAAACATACGAGATGATTGTTTACAAATACGAGCTGGGAAGGACACACGATGATGTTTTCCTAGTTGGCATGCATTACACTGAATGGAAGAACATGAAGATAAAGAACTATCTAATAGTTTAAGCTTGTCTAAAGGTAAATGGCCATGATGAAGATGTAGCTGAAGTGGCATGGAGGCAAGAAGAGCTTGTGGTTAGCTGGAGGGGATGGTAGAGAAGTATTAGAGATCACCAGAGCGTACACCCTGCCCAATCATCATCAAATTCCTCCAATCCTGTAAAAAAAACCAGAAGGACCAAAAGTTACAAAGCATTTGAGAGAATCAACAATTTTTTCTACTGACATCAAATTGTATGGAAAGTTTGGAACAAAATGGACAGTAGTCAACTTGACTTTAGAATATATAGGAATAGTGCCACACCGAGTTACTTGTTTGACGGACCCATCTACCATGGTGATAGAGGAGTGAGGGATAAATGAATCAGATGTGGTTAAAAGATGGGGCATAGCAGTCCTATGTTGAGTCACACCCGAATCCATAATCCAGTTAGAATTGGCAGCAAGCATGGACGCCCCCTACATTACCTTGAGATGAAGTGGCAAGATGGGCAGAAGAATCGGTTGTAGGTAGATCTCCGATTTGCCAATCTGAAGATGCATAAGTGGTAACACTATTGTGGAGGGGAGAATTTCCACAATATTGGGTAGCTTGGCGAAGGCGTTCGTATTCCTCATGAGATAATGAGACATGAGAAGCTGGAGAAGATACTTGTGGTAAAGGAGGAGCATGACCAATTGTTGGAGTAGACAATTGACCAATGTGGGTTGGTGCTTGAGAAACATGTGCGGAGCCTCTGCCACGAGAACCACCGGCCGACAGGACTGATGAGGGCAGATAGGTTTCGTCACTAGCTCTGCCCAAAGGACGCTCGGTACTCCTGCCGGAGCCGCCTCTCCATCGCCACTTCCATCGGGTAATCACATATGAGTGTGAAATGTATGTAAAAATTTATCAGGTGTTAATCTGGTGTTCCAGAACTCCTATTTTTGACTACTCACAACTGACTTTTGGTCTCCTACTACCACTGTATCTGAATTAATCGCGTTACCAAAAGCTGCATTAGGCACCGCTCGGCAAAGCGACCGAAGTCGTCCTTCTCCACTGTGTCAAAATAATGTGATGCTTTTAATCGGTGGCCGCATATGAGCGTTTGATCTGCCCACACTTTTCTAAGAATGTGTCTTCCTTTACATATCCTCACCGATGCTCTCTAACATTTTGTCGATGTTAATGTTAATTGATTATCAATTCATTTATAGATTAATTGTTAATTAATGTTAATGTGACTGTATGTATATTATTGAGCATTGATATTGTTCACTTTAGTTTTTTTCACACATTCATTGTAATTATTGTAAAGAGGATCTCCTCTCCCATATATAAAGGGACATACTCCTTATAACAAATACATTGAAGCATACTTGTATTTTAAAGTTTCAATCCTTTCAGATGGTACCAAAGTAGGGTTAGGATTTTATTTATCTTGCTATCTTCCATCAACACTCTGTCATCGCTCATTTTCTTTTCCATTGTTTCACAAGTAAAGACAACAATACCAACAATAACTTCCTCCCACATCATGCGTCGAGAATTCTTTTACACACTGCCAAAGATTGGCGGCCATGACAGGAAACTATCCGGGGTGACCTCCTCGGGCACGACATTCTCTCTCACCTAGATCCTTTCAAAACTCCTTCGCAAAACCTTTCATCTAAGGGAAAAGAGGGTTCTCTCATCAACCCCAAATTTACAAAGTGGCAGATTCGTGATGAACAAAGTATGTCCTACCTTATCAATTTTATTCATATAAATCTTTGAGATGGCATCCTTGAAGAAAACACTACCACTGCTTCCATATATGCCAATCTTGAGAGTCGATTCACTCAACCAAACGATGCTCACAAATTTCAACTTGCAATGGATGCAAGACAAGCAATGCAAGGTGACATTTCCATCTACGAATTCTATGACCACATGTGTAGCTTTTAGCGTCTTGACAATAATAAGCGGACAACATGCTCTATATGCACACCACATGATAAGGAGTTTCATAGGTGTCAATTTCTTATGGCACTTCATCCAAAATTTTAGCCTTGTGTGACCAACATCATACAATGACATGCTAAAACAACTATCATTTACAATGATATGCCGCACATATCTGCCATGAAAATTAATGATGACAACTTTCTACTTTGGATGAATGTTGTTGAGACATTTCTTGAATCTTGGGGTAAACTCAAGTTTATCACTGAGGATGCCCCTATCGTACCGGATACTGCCTGGACTACAGGAAACATCCAAGTTCTCTCTTGGCTCTGGGGGTGCATGGAGCATGATATTGTCGTCAAATACATGTGGCACAAGTGTGACAAAATCATGTGGGACGAAATGAAGCAATTCTTCACTCAGGAGGACAATTGTTTGCATATCTACAACACCATGGACAAAATCTTTTTGGAACACCAAGGGGAGCGACCCCTGTCCAAGTACTATGATGCAATGAAGGCCCTATCCAACCAACTAATTTTTTTCTCTCCCACGACCTCTGCCGAGGTTACTAAAGAAAGAGAAACTCTCCTCACTGGGCGCTTCCTCAATGGACTTCATCCTCTCTTTGTGGCTGTTCGACAACTACTCCTAGTTGGTGTGACCCTTCCATCCATGGACCAAGCATATGCACGTCTGGCTCAGTCTGAAATGCTTTCTCCCCGTATTTCTCTGAATGGTGCATGTGACCCTCCATCAACAATGGCTGCGGCGGCTAGAGGTCGTGGTCGTGGACGAGGCCAACGCCCGAAATGCACTTATTGTGGCAAGTTAGGCCACACTGAAGATGTTTGTCACTCAAAGCATGGATATCCAGCACACTATGGGAGAGGATTATGGAGGAATATCACAAGACTTTGATTGTGGTCCAGGTCATGGGAAGATGATGTGTTCTCCTACAATTTCATGGATGAATGTTGAGAACTTGGAAGCCGAAGAGTGAAATCCAGTTGTCACCATTCAAAGAAGGTCTGTTCTTAGTGAGGTTTGGGACGGAGGAAGGCATGAATGTGGCTCTTGAGAGGGGACCCTGGTTCTTTGACAACAAGCTAGTCCTTGCATCCAGGTGGTCGCCGGAGGTGGAAGTCAATCGCGCGAAATTGGAGTCCGCTCCTGTGTGGGTTATTTTCCTAGACTTGGGCCGACACTGGTCGAGGCGTGTGCTGACGATAATGGGGTATGTGATCAGAACCCCTAAAGTGGTGGACTTTGTAGAGACGGGTAGATATGTGGGTGCCCCACACCAGTGTATTGAAGTCAAAGCTGACAAGCAACCTCCTCCTACGGTCCTTATCGAGCTACCTGATGGAAAGGAGTTGGAGGTGAAAGTAGTTTATGATGCGCTGCCGGAGAGATGTCAAACGTGCAAGGTATTCGGGCATATGCCTGAAGATTGCCAAGTCCCTAAGAAGGTGAATCCTATAGAGGAGCATAGGAGAGGCAGATCCATGAGTGATAGGGCGACCAGAAATCGGATAAGAAGGACACAAAGTGGCATAAATCAAAGTGAACCTGGACAGCAATCGGCCCCGACCACCGAGAAAGACGCCGGGCCTCAACAGGAAGCGCTGGTTTCTGGGCCAGAGATAGTGGACAAGCTACTAGGAGATGTGGTTGTTGCTCCAGTAGTGCAGATGAGGCAAACTGAAGCCCGACCCCTGATGAGTATTGGGGAGTCCCAAGCTGCTACTAGTAGAGGGAGTAGAGGGCAGGAGGGGGATGCTGACCTGTCAACTGATGGTGGTCGAGGGACCAACCAATTTCAAGTGTTGGAGGATCCCTAGGAAGAGGGTGAAGTTGATACGGGAATGGCTAAAAGGGCGACGAGGAACTCCCCCAATGGTGAGAGGGGTGGTAGAGGAAGGGGAAGAGGAGGTAACATTGTCCCATCCAGAAGGGGGGGACAGAACAGAGTGCCCAGATGAAGGTCTTTGTGTGGAACGTCAGAGGGGCCTCGCGACCAAGGAAACAGAGGACCCTCCGACGTATACTGGAGGAGGAAGAAGTGGACATAGTTGTCTGTGTAGAGACCCAGATTAGTAGAGAAGTTGGTGACCGGATTGAGGGCCTGTTACCTAGGGGTTGGGGGTTCATCTCTAATTTGGATGATATTGATGGAGGTAAGATAGAGGTGGGATGGAAGAGGGAAAGATGGGATGTTCAATCCATCTTCTCATCTGACCAATTGGTGGTTCTGAGCTGCATCAACAATGGAGGTTTCCATTGTGTTATTATGTTGTGTATGGTTCTAATGCTGAAAGAGATAGGAGAAGGTTGTGGCAACAGCTTGTTAACACCACTCAACATGAGATCCCGCACCTGGTGATAGGGGATTTCAATAGTACGAGAAAACATAGAGACAAGGTAAGGGGTTGTCGGTACCCAATTCTGTTCTAAATAGGTTTAATGATGTTGTTAATGAAGCACAGTTAATTGAGTTGAACATTAGGGGAGGCATCACTACTTGGCATAACAAATGCAAGCCTATCAAAAGGATTTCCAGCAATTTAGATAGAGGTTTGGTGAATGAAAGATGGTTGGATATTTTTCCTAATGCATCCATCCATCTTGGGGCGCATCTGAACAACGATCATGCTTGGATGGAGATCAGCTTGGTCCAGAAGAGGACTCCTACTGGGCCTTTCCGATTTCTAAATCATTGGTTGGATTGTCACGGATATGAAAAGGTGATCAGGAAGGCTTGGGATACGCATGTTAATGGCAACCCAATCTATGTGGTTGTTGAGAAGCTGAAGAAAATGAAGACGGAGTTAAAGAAGTGGTCAAAGGCACTTATCAATCTGGATAATCTTACTAGGGAAGCCAGAACTGAATATGACAATGCAACTAGATATTTAAGAGAGAATCCAACATCTGCCTTGCGGATGGAAGAAGAGGAGAAGGCTGATAAGCGTCTCTTACAGCTCGAAAAAGCACATGAAAGCTACTGTTGGCAGAGAAGTATAATAAGATGGATCAAGGATGGTGATAGGAACTCAAGTAGTTATCACGTAGCTGTGTAAAGAAACAACATGAGGGATCATATTCATAACCTCATCGATGTTGATGGCAACATGATTGATGAGGAGGGGAAGATGGCGGAATGAGCTGTGAATTTCTACTTGGACCTGTATAACAAAGAAGAGGAAGGAAACCTTGTTCAATCCCCCCTGTAGAGTAAAGTCACGACTGATATGAATAGGAATTTTCTGAAAATGGCAGACGATGAAGAAATCAGGAGAGTTGTGTTTTCCATTGGTGCGTCTAAGGCATCGGGGTCGGATGGATTCAATGTGAAGTTCTTTCAGACTGGATGGACGATTGTGGGGTAGGATATATGCAGAGTTGTCCGCTGGTTCCTTGTCGGATGAAAAATGGTTAGACAGGCTAACCACACTTTCATTAGACTTATCCCAAAGAAGTCTAACCCATCGGAGATATCGGATTTCCGGCCCATTGTGTGTTGTTCGGTCTTGTATGAAATCATAAGTAACCTCCTGGCGAATAGACTTAAGAAGATCATGTCGGCTATTATCTCTCCAAATCAAGCGGCTTTTGTGGAAGGTAGGGCCATCTCGGATAACACTCTCCTTGCTAAAGAATATTCATGCATTAAGGTGGACATATCCAAAGTGCATGACCATGTGAGATGGCCTGCGTTGTCGAGGTCTATGGAGGCTTTGGTTTTTTCCCAGAGATGGATTGAGGTGATCATGGAGTGTGTCCAAACTACGTCCTTTTCAGTTCTGATCAACGGGGTTCCCCATGGCTTGTTCAGGGCCTCTAATGGCTTAAGGCAAGGTGATCCCCTCTCGCCCCTCCTTTTCTCGATTGTGATGGAAAATCTATCTTGTATGGAGAATAATGCTAAGCAGAGTGGGTCCATTAAAGCCTTTAAAGTTAAGGGTACAAAAGTTGAATCACACATGATTTTTGTTGATGATATCCTTTTCTTCTTGGCGGGACACTGCAAATATATGAGAGGGATGTATCAACTCTTGCGTAATTTTGGTAAGCTTACTGGCCTCTATATCAGTGAGATCAAGTCCCATATCTTTTTATCGAGATCTTGCGACCCCAGAAGAGGGCGTCTGAAGAGGGTATCTCGTTTGGTTGCTGGACATTTCCCGACCAGGTACCTGGGCATCCCCCTTTCGGGGGGCAGAGGTAAAGGCGTGGATTATTGTGTTTACGTTGACGATCTCAGAATGACAACAAAGAAGTGGAATGGTGTTCCCATCTCTATGGTGGGCCGTGTTGTCCTTTGTCAAACTGTGCTTAATGCAAAGGTGAACTTTTGGTGCAGACTGACTGAACTTCCGCTATATATTCTGGAGAAGTTCAGGTCCATTGTAGCTAGTTTTCTCTGGGGAGGTGGTGCCCACTTAGTGGACTGGGATACTGTGATCCTACCCAAATATGCTGGAGGTATGGGTATTTCCTGCCCTATGCAGCTGGCATGGAGGGCGACCACTAGAAGAGTGGACCGATTCCTTAATTGCGGTAGCTCGTTATGGGTGGACTGGATGCGAAGAAGGTATGGCAACCTGGAAGGTGATCATCAGATTGGTGATTCGTGTGTTTGGAAGAAAATGAAGGCGGTTAGAAATGAGCTTAGCAGTGCTGGCTTATTACAACAACAGGGGGTGGGCGCGTAAGTCAAACCTTGGAACCTCAGCAGACATATGCCGCAGGTTACTTGGCACACCATCATTTGGACCAAACCTCACTGCCCGAAATGGAGCTTCACGTCTTTTAAGGCCATCAGGGAAAGGCTACTAACCAGAGACAGAATGCTGAAATGAGGGCTTAACTGTGATGCGTTGTGTGTGCTCTGTAGAAGGGTACCGGAGACCCATAACCATATGTTCTTCGAATGTGAATATTCAGCTTATTTGTGGAAGAGAGGAAGTCTTAAGTGTGGATGGGGTGGCCAACCGCCAATGGAGCTTGACGCAACTATTCCTTGGTTGATTCAGATCACCAGGAACAATGTGAATTGTCGGTCTTTTGGGGGTATCTTTTTAGCTTCCCTTATCTACCACATTTGGAGTGAAAGGAATGCTAGGATATATGAGAAGAGACAGAGAGAGAATCTTTACCTTTTTGATGTAATTAGCCATAGTATGTTTTGGTTTTTTAAAGCCAACCCGAAGAACATGGTGGGAGTAAATACCATGGTTCTGAAAATGTGGGACCTCCTGTAGGTCATGTACAATATATGGGGTTTTTGATACTTTCCCCTATACTTTTACTTTGGTTAGTAATATTTTACCTTATTAAAAAAAAAAGTGATTACCCATTGAGATTATCCCCCGGACTAATTTTACGCGGTGGCTCATCTTAGATGTATAATCGTGGTTAAAACAATTGGGTTGACAAACGGAGCCTAAATCCATCTCCCAACGCCCCCTTGCTACCCGAGCCCAGCCCACAACTATGATCCAGCACGGTTGCGATCACATTGCTTGAATCCCACTGACCTGCCTTCTGCGATAATCTCCAGCCTTCCGCTCACGCAAAAACCCGAAATCCCCACTGTATGCAACCGCACCATGAACTCGTTCACGGGTCTCTCTACTACAAGCCGCGTGGTACGCCGAGGTCTTTCTACCTCCAGTGCCGACCCTCGTCTCTCTTCCTTCCAGTGATCTGCTATTGCTCCTCCTCTCCTCTTGACGGCTCGTCCAGATTTGCGATCCCTGGACGATGGCATTAGGAGCGCACACAACAACCCACTAATTCTCCTCTCCCCCGCAGCTCTACTCCCATCTATTTTGCCGATTCACCGAAGATACCTCAATCACAGTACCGCCTTGTTCATCAAGCGAAACCTCCAAGCACTCGCACCCAATCCTTCTTCCGATCAGCAAGCCGCACACCAAACACCCTCCAGTAGTAACCCTTCCATCGTTAATCCATTGATCCTTCCATAGTCCAAACCCTACCAGAGCAAGATCTCAAATTCTCAATTCGTTTTCCACGCCAGAAACAACAGCCGCGTGAAGGCTGCAATGACGACAATGGTCTGTTATATTACTTTTTATGAATGGTTTGTTATCATGTTTAGGTGATCGAATGTGTTGAACCGATTAAAAAAAGACTAATAAGATAAACCATTGCTTCTTATAAATCAAATACGGTGATTTTAATAATGATAAGGACTCCATAGACATGCGGCGGTGTGAACCTTACCTCCAGCCGACTGATGGATTGCCAATGAGAACTATCACTCGGGCTGTGATACTGGAGCTCCCAGCTATATGACGAGGTGGTGTTCGAGAGGATTAGGCAAGTCTTGGATAGACTATTCAAGGTGGATGATTACACAACAACCTGCACACGAAGCATGTTTTCCCGCCTACTAGTTGGACTGGACACTGAGAGGCCAATCAAACTGACGAACATCATAGATGGGTAAGAGTATACCGGAGGTGTGTGTATCATGTTGAAAACATGGACACACCAACTAGGAGTGTGTTAGGGCATAACAATCTAACACTAGGGATGCAGTTGATACAGAAGCCAGACTGGAGGAGGAGGCTGCGGTGAAGTGGGACGAGGAGTAGTGGCACACATTCTATGGACGGAATATGCATACCAGTAAACAAAACATAAGGAGAAGAATGCACGCATGAAGGGCAAGGATAAAGTGTATCATAACAAGTTCCGCTCATGAAAAGTGGATGATATCGAGGAATTTGATTATCTATCAAAGATGAGAAAGAGGTGGAACTAGAACCAACTACAAGCACCATACAAGGAAGGAAAACAAGGAAGGAGACGAGGAAAGACCCCACAATTGAGGTACTGAGAGGGGAGGTTTTGAAGGAGACTACCAACAAGATCATTGAGGAGAAAGATAGAGAGAATGTTATGAAGGAAATTTCATGGGGCGGACATACTGCGGGGAGCCCAGGTGTTGATTAACTCATCATTAGTGTAGTCAGTAAGGAGAACCGGGAGGTCATTATGGTAGAAGGATATGAAAAAGCAAGCGACATAGTGACTATCGAAAATGGAGACTTGCATGATGCAAGAATACCAGGAAGAGAAACAAGCGGAAACAGTGGGAAGATGAAAGCAAATTCATATAAAACTAGGCAATAGTAGGCTAGGATGGAGGTGGAGACTAAAGTTGAAGGAGGTTCAGAGGGAGGGAAGCATGGGTTAGGTGTCTTGTCCCTTCAATCCTTTGGTTGTCTTAAGGATTGATACAATTTTCTAGAATGTAAGGAACATCTGGAATGATGACACCCTTAACTTATTGGAGGATATGATTAAAGATACAAGCCCAAGTTGGTTATAGTGCTAGAACCACACATTTCTGCTAACCAGGCTGATATGACCATTGGGAAGCTTGGTTTCATCCATTCCCACCACACCGAAGCGAGTGGTTTCTCTGGGGGTATATGGATCATGTGGAATGATAGAGAATGTAATGTGGAAGTCTATGGAGTCATAGGGAATACATTCACTACAGTGTGAATGACATTCTTAGCTGAATGATATATGCTAGTCCTATCCTACCCTTCAGCTCCTTTTGTGGAAACACTTGGTATGAATAAGCATGGGGATAGATCGGCATTGGGTATCTTTGGTGACTTTAATGCCATAACTTACCAAACTAAAAAACATGGAAGTAATTGGTTTAGTTTTAGTGAAACAATTATGTTTCAAAAGGTCTTGGTTGCACCTCGACTTACTGACATTGTCTTCTCAAGGCCTCCCTTCACCTATAATGTATGGACACAAATGAAGAGGTTGGACTGATGTGTGGTGAATGCATATGAGATACATAATTACAATGGAATAGGTGTGAGACACCTTCAAAGGATGAATTTGGACCACAACCCATTACTGATAGCTTCTATCTGAAAGGAGAAGTCATTGAGGAAGTTCATGAATAAGGCTTCCTGGAGCATGGAGCCAAGTCTTAATAGGTGGTTACCGGTAAGTGGGACCAAAATCTCGTGTTCCATTAGTCCTTGAACAAGGATAAACTGGCTATATCAAATTGGAAAAAGAAACAAGAGAGTGGAAGTAAAAGTAAGTGAACCACCCTTGCTGAGATTGAGAGAACTCAAAGTGCCATGGCTGAGTCCTACAAAGAAGGTTTAGATGAAGCTTGCTATAACCTTGAGATAGAATTGAAACAAATTTAACTAAATAAGAGGATAACTTAAAGAAAAAAGTCCATCTGCCTTATGTTTTCAGGGTTATTTAATATTTTCCCAATTTGTCTTGTAAAGCTTGTGGTTTAGTCCCACATTGGCTAGTTGTCTAGTGAGTCAGTTTTAAACACCTATATATAGTCTTTGTAAGGCTTTCATCAAAAAGTTAGACTTAATGAATAAAATCTTTTGATGCATATATATTCCTTTTGATTAGTTTAGATCTAAATAATTAGTCTTAGATTTTATTCATTACTAAGACTAATTATTTGGATCTAAACTAATCTAAAAAAATCTAATCAAAAGGAATAAATATGCATCAAAAGATTTCATTCATCAAGTCTGCCTTTTTGACGAAATCCTTACAAATACTATATATAGGTGTTTAAACCTGACTCACTAGGAAACTAGACAATGTGGGACTAAACCATAGGCTTTACAAGACAAACTAGGAAAATATAAAATAACCTCTAAAACATAAGGAAATTGATAAAGCATTATAAAACTATTAAAAAGGCTATGCCTATCCTACATCATTTTGTCAACAATCCTTCTTCTGGGTATAAATTTGGTTTGAGCATCTAAAATACATCATGACATATGCAACTTTAGCCTCTCCACTTCAACTTTGCAATAAAGCTAAAGGATTGCATTGTTTAAAGAGAGAGGTCTATGTTGGATACAACTACTATGGCTCTTTACCTTAAGGATGAGAACTACCATAGAATCACACATATTTGTTGGCAAAGGCAACCCCATGATAGTATAACACACCGTACTTACCAGTGACCCTTTGACGATGTGCCATTTTGACTATAGAAAGTCTGCATCGACTCCATTCACATCTATCTCCTTACATTTGGCTAGTCTCGTATGCACACTATAAATCTTCTCCTCCTATGATATTCTAGCCAACATTTGCATTTGACCCGCATCATATAGGGAGAAATGTCCTGACATCTTGTCAATGTCTAAGGGTGGGCGACATCATAATTGTGAATCAGTCTCAGAAGAACTCACCAACTAGTCTGTATAGGTGAGTGTGTTTTGCAATCCACCTTCCCCTTCATATCTAAAATTTTGAACTGGATGCACCCTTAAATGATTGTTAAGATAAATTTATTGATGGCCAATGACATAATGTCGTGGCCATTTCTGCATGATACTATGTTGAAAGCTTAATGCCTACGAACATGGTCACATATGTGATGGATTCTATCCAAACTAGGAAAATTAGAATATTATGGAATGGAAAACAAATACAAAAATTTAAAGCCACAAGGGGCCTGAGATTGGGTGATTTGGTCTTGCCATATCGTTTTTTGTTATGCCTCAAAAGGCTAAGCCAACTTGTCAATAATAAGGTGGTGGAGGGTAGTTGGAAGATGTTGAAGTTGTCTAGTAAAGGCCCATGGTTGTCACATATTTCCTTCATTGATGACATCAACATCTTTGCAAAGGCAGATGTACAACACCATGACTGATCCTCTCATGCTTTGAATATTTTGAGTGGGCCTTGGTGTTGACTCAAAGTCTAATTGACTCTTAAAGTATAATTGACTCTCAAAGTATAATTGACTAAATCCTTGTTTTGATGATGCCTAACCATTCCACTTATTTGTATGTAACATTTCTACTTGAGTGATTTTAGATTAGGTATAGACACACTCCAAATGACCTAACTTACACATCCTAACTTGGAAGAATGCAAGTCAAAATCAATGCAAGTGTACTTTTATTGAATATGCCTCAAATGTATTAGAATCTTGTTGTAAATCACTTGTACTGATTGTATGACTTGTAATTAAGGTTAGAATATACCAAGAGCACTTAAATTGGACATTAAGCACTTTTATGGCTTTTTCCAAAATTCATCACATGGACTCTTGTAGATTGAGTTTCATCTAGGATAAACTCGACCAACACTCTTGATGGATCTTGGGAGCTGCCAAGTTTGACCAACTTTCCCCAGGACACACTCGACTGACACCCTACATTGACCAAATCAAATTTAAGCCATCGACCAAGTTTCATCCAGGATAACCTAGATGGCTCTTCGAATTTGATTTGCCACCCAATGCTATCAATCGAGTTTTACAAAAGTAAACTCGACCGACTCTAGTTACATAATGTGCAGAAAAAAAAATCTAGCCATTGGAGTGTTGCAAACATAAAAAATAGATCTATTGCAACACTCCAAAAAACTAGAATCCGTCCTTAAGTACTTCTACTAGCTAGAAGGAATCTCCAACTATAAATTGGACCCCTTGGGCTTCATCCCATGGTTAGCCAAGCACTATGAAGGTCCCTATATTATAGTTGAATGCCTCCAAGAGCCTCCTTCTACTCTTAAGCTTAATCACTTTCTACATCCATTAAAATGAGTAGGAGATTTTTATGAGAGAAAGTCCTACATGTATATCTTGGGAGGCTCTCACTTACTCCACCTCCAAATATCTATTTACCATGTAGATGAAGATTATCTCTCTTGGCTAAGAGAGGTGAATAAGAAGAAGGGAAGGAGTCCCTTGGTGAGAGCTTCTCCTATGCGAAGGTGAATTCAAAGGCGAAAGAACCAAGAAGAGTGGGTAATTCCTTCAAGGAAGAAAATGTGTTGTAAGAGTGAATAAGTTCTTGGTGAAGACGGATGAATCATTACAAAAGTGGGTAAGTCATTGGTGAGGTTGAATACTCTTGGTCTTGGATAGGTAAGTCCTCTGTGAGGGTATTGACTCCCTTGTCCTCAAAGGGAAGGTTGGTATCCTTGTCCCAAAAAAGGAAGGTATTATTGTATCTCTTCTAATGGAATATAAGGAAGGTGCAATAGTTGCAAAATCCTAGAGGTTTACCTCTCTAGGTAGTAGATTCACACTCTCATACTTTGGATTTTGTAACCACTATACATATCTTGTGTTCTTTTCATTATTCAGTCTCTCCCATCCTTGCTATGTATGTTTAGTTGCACTCAAATCCCATCCTTGCTATGTATGTTTAAGTATTTTTTGCTCTTTTAAACCCACACCCTTCTAGAACCCATCACAATTAGATCCAACAAGTGGTATCAGAGCATGTCTTCTCCAAGCAATACTTCCACAAGTAGGAGAATATGGGCGATTATCAAGGTGGGAGATATCTCATCAACATTCCAATCTATAATGGGAGTAACTTCCTCTATTGGACGAGAAGGTTACAATACTACATCCAAGGATCAAGTCTTGAGCTATGGAGAATGGTGGATCTTATATACAAGCTACCAGAGACAAAGATAGAAGAATGGGATGAATCTACTTTGAAGAAAGCAACCTTGAATACAAGAGATATCAACATTCTCTATGCCTCTCTTTCCCCCTTCGAGTTCAAATGGATTTCTTCTTGTGACATGGCCTATGATGTATGGAGAAAGTTATATGTCACTTATGAGGGGAAAAAGCAAGTGAAGGAATGTAAAGTCTGCATGCTCAAAGGGCTTCTTGAAAACTTCAAGATGGGAAAGGAGGAAAGAGTGGAGGATATGTACTCAAGATTCAACACCAATGTAAATGGTCTTGCGACCTTAGGTCATCCTATGGCTAGAGGTATCAACTCAAAGATCCTTAGAAATATCCCCAAGTGGTGAAAACCCAAGATGACTTCCATTGATGAAGCAAATCCACTTGATGATATTCCTATTGAAGAGCTCATAGGAAATCTACAAGCCCATGAAGCTCAACTTGACAAGCAAGAGGAAGAAGAAAGAGAAAAAGAGAAAGAGCTCAAGAGAATGAAGAAGTCTGAAATAAAAGCCCTAGTTGAAGCTATTGTTAGTCAATATTCTCCAACCTTTTGGGTTGAAGATGTGTCATGTACTCTAAGGGTAGATTCTGCAAAGGCAAGTCTCCTCCTCTACCCGATGCTTCAAATGTGGAAACAAGGGTCATTTCAAGGAAGATTGCCAACAAGGAAGAAAAAACCCATCATCACAAGTGAAAGGAAGAGAAGCTTAAGAATAAGGAGAAATGGCACAAAAGCTCTAGTGACTCCTCTAACTCAAGCTCAAGTGAACATTCTAGTGAAGGATCTAGCTCAAGCTCTAGAAAAGATGAAGAATGTCATTTTTATCACATGGCCTCAACAAGTGAAGACTTAAATGAGGTAAATCTAAACTGTTTAGATAAAGAATCTTTAATTTCTATTATGCATGCTACTCATGCCTCTCTTAAGTCTACTTAAAAAGAAAAAATTTGCTAGAATTGTTGATAACTTGCATGAAGAAAAAGATGATCTTAAACATGCTTATCTTAGTCAAGTAGTTTATCTTAAACTTGAAAATGCTAAGTTGGTTGATAAGATTAGATTTCTAGAAGCTCAACCTCTTATGCCTAGTTATAATCAATAGCATAGTAATATTGTGAATTCTCTCATCCTTGAATTTGATTCTGTTAGAACTGAAAATGAGGATAAAGATTTTGTTTTGCAAGGAATAGAATATGGAAATAGTGCCTATCTTTCTAAGATTGTTTTGTTTGGAAAATAAAAGGCTCCCTTGCTTGCTAAAATCAATGTTCTTGAATCTTTGTTCTAGTTATACTAGTAGAGAGAAAAATGTTGCTACTCTTCATATTGAAAAAGATTCTAATATGACTAAAAAGTATTTGCTTACAAACTGATCTTTGCATGCTAGAAACGTTATCAATCAATTATCTTCTACTATTACTTCTCTTATGTATAATAATCATAGTTTGAGATCCTCTATGCAAAGATTCTTAGATGATAAAAAGAAACTTAATGAAATCATAGATCATACTACCGAACAAATGAGTAGAAATGATATTGGACTTGATAGTAGAAAAAAGAACAAAAAAGATAAAGGACCTTCAATTTTACTATAAAGAATCCTCTGGTTCCAAGTCAATGAGATCATGTAATCATTAAAATCAAATTGGTCATTATTATACATATTTCCCCTTTAGGAAGACACACAAGAGTAATAGGACTTGGGCTGCAAGCTAACCCCTCTGGACCCAAAAATGTGATTGGGGACCAATTTAGCTTTCTTCTTATAGGTCAAATGCAATTGGATTGACATGAGCTATTTTTTTGAAATTGACTTCTCAATCCACATGAAAGAAGAAAGGTGATATGTGTATGGGATGACAACAAGTGGAAAAGAAACGGTTAGAATATAGGTAATGTTATTCTTGCTCATATATGCTTTTGCTGAGTTAGTATGCACTAGACATGGTTTTTTAGTTAAAATTGGTATACTTTGATTCTCATCACTTTCTTTCTCAAACAATTTCCCCTGATGCTTTCATACTGCATTACTAACTTTCTTACACATGTTTGGATATGGTTTATATTTTTATCATGCCTCTACATATGTTTTTCTGAAATATATGTGCTTTTTGAAAGTAGTTGTTGTTGGCCGAGTTTGTCCTGAAAGAAACTTGACCAAAAAGCACCAATGGGTTTTACCAACGACTGTTGTCAGATGAGAATTTCAAACTATAAACTTGACCCACAACACTGTGAACATAATACACAAATGGCTTTATGAATGAGAAGTTCCCTCTCAACTAGACTTTCTCAACCAATAACCTTATTCTATGTCACTCCCTTTGGTGTCTTTTTCATTATATGCATATTTCCTTGCTTTAAATTTTCTTATCTTGCAATTACTTATCTTGAGTTTCTTAGACGTAATTATCTTTTGGTAATGAAGCATATTTGCTAATGAGTAATATCCTTTCATGCTTCTAGAATTGCATTTCTCTTTGTTTGGATTTTCCTTTACATCTACTCATAGCTTGCTCTTTAACTTGTTTATCTTTTGATATTATCTAGAACCTACTAGTAATATGAACTTGTGATATCATCTACTAGTAGTTCATATACATGTAGTTATATCCTTGTTCATATTTGGGTATCCAATTATATGATATGCTTGTATAATGTTTCATACTTATACAAGTTTATTCCTTAACTTTCATATATATTATCTTGAGTTACTTTCTTGCGTAGAATTTTCTTGATATATGATAGAATTACATCTATGGTTATTCTAATGCATGTCTTAATTTGCTTCATATATGCATTGCTTGGAAAAGCCCCTAGTTTTTTCTCTTCTACTCTCCTTTTAAACTTTTGGTTTCTCCCTCTACTAACAAGTTGTGTTTTTCAACCCCCTCACATTTTGAAATAACAAAGGGGGAGAAGACATGTATTATGTAAAGGGGAGAACACATATATGTAGAAGATATATATGAGTAGAATACATAGTGTCTATAAATGTTATGAAAGCTAAACATGCAAGAGAATTCACATAATGAGAGGGAGTATGAGAACTCTACTAGAATTAATTGAGGGGGAGCATATGAACTCCATTCCATGGAAACCCTGAGGTTTCTCCAAAGGTATGGTTTTACTTAAATGCTTTCAATACATTTATGGAATGTATTGTCATTTTCAAAAAGGGGGAGAATGTTGACTCAAAGTCTAATTCACTCTCAAAGTCTAATTGACTAATCCCTTGTTTTGATGATGACTAATCATTACACTTATTTGTGTCTTCAGCTGAGTTACCCCAGAACAAACATGACTGACACCCTACACTGACCAAATCAAATTTTTAATCCATTTGCCAAGTTTCATCTAGGTCAAACTCGACCGACACTTCAAATTTGATTTTTCACATAGTGTTATCATTTGAGTTTCCCAAAAGTAAACTTTACCGACTTCACTATACAAAATGTGCAAGAAAAGTATTTCTAGCCATTGAAGTATTGTAAACATCAAAATTAGATTTGTTGCAACACCCCAGATGACTAGAATTCATCGTAAAGTGCTTCTACTGGATAGGAGACACCCCTAACTATAAATATGAACCCTTGGTATTCATCCCATGGTTAGCCAAGAACTATGAAGGTCCTTATATTATAGTTGAGTTCCTCCAAGAGGCTCCTTCAACTCTTAAGCTTAATCATTTGCTACATCCATTAGTGTGAGTAGAAAATTTGTAAGAGATCTAGTCCTACATGTATATCTTGTGAGGCTCTCACTTCCTCCACCTCCAAATCTCTCCTTCTATTATGAAGATGAAGATTCTCTCTCTTTGCTAAGAGAGGTCAATAAGAAGAAGGGAAGGAGTCCCTTGGTGAAAGCTTCTCCTTGGTGAAGGTGAAGTCAAAGGTAGAAGATCCAAGAAGAGTGGGTGATTTCTTCAAGGCAAAAGACTTGTTGCAAGAGTGGATAAGTCCTTGGTGAAGGCGGAAGACTCATTGGAAAAGTTGGTAAGTCCTTGGTGAGGCTCAAGACTCTTGGTTTTGGATAGATAAGTCCTTTGTGAGGTTATTGGATCCCTTGTCCTCAAAGAGAAGGTTGGGTATCCTTGCCCCAGAAAAGGAAGGTCTTATTTTATCTCTTATAATGGAATATATGGAAGATGCAATAGTTGCAAGATCCTAGAGGTTGACCTCTTAGGTAGTGGATGTACACTCTCCAAGTTTAGAGTTTAAAATCACTACATATATCTTGTATTATTGTTCTTATTCAATCTCTCTCATCCTTGATATGTATGTTTAGTTGCACTCAAATTTCATATATGAAACATTATCTCCTGATATAATTTTGAAGGTTTAATGAATTTGATTTAAGTGTTTTAGGTCTAGTCAAGCCCCCCTTCTAGAGCCCATCACCATGGACCCAACATTGGGTACATGCAATCTCTACTGAGAAATCCATGATATTCTTCAAAAAAAAAAGTATTGAAAAGGTCGTGAGAAGGCATATCTACAGAGGGTGGCTTCCGATAGACCGACGACCTGCGGAAGTATTTGGGGGTGCCAACAATTAACTCTCACATCAATAGGAATACCTGCGTTGAGGTTATCTAGAAGGTGGAACTGTGTTACAAGATGGAGAACAAGCATCTTGTCCTTGGCAGGGCAACAGTGCCTACTTAAATTGGTTGTCTCATTAATACCTACTGATGTCATGCAATCATACAATTTTCTAGTGAGACTTCATAACAAGCTTGATAAAATAACCAACATCTTCCTCTAGGGAAGTGGCCACAAATCAAATCCTCTATCACTAGTTGTGTGGGATCATGTCAATTCTTGTAAGGATAATGGTGGGCTACATCTAATACGTGCACATGATTGGAACAAGGGTTTCCTGACAAACATCACATGAAATATTACGAAGAATCAAGAAATGTTGTATTGTGAGGTGCTGAAAACTATGTACAAGTCTAACTTCAACAAGGTTGGGAAATGGGCAACCCCATTCTGTAGGTCTTTTCACAGTATGGAAAGCTTGATGAGGGAGAAAAACATCAAAGTAATTATTAGTGGAGAGGACATGAGTACTTGGGAAGAACCATGGGTTCTTGAGTACCCCAAGATAGAGGACCACACCATACAACCTATGGAGGATAGTTTGAAGGATATGAAGGTGGCTAGTCTGGTGAAGTTCAATGAAGACTTGAACACTAACCTTCTTGTGGAGTATTTGTGGCAACCCACCATGCTAAATGAGATTACTCAAAACCAAAACATGATCGATCACTAATTAATCATATCACTAAAAAGGGGTATATTTAAAACCGATTTAATTTTAACAAACATGTCCAAGAACATTTACATAACGGCCCAACATCTTGCATAATTTCATATATCATACCTAGTATCTTTTATAATTGTTCGGTGGCCTCATCCAGAACATATATATAGAATGTCTTATCCACATATACAACATGTGCAAACATCATAATGCTATCAAAACTTGAGTTAGTGAAAAATCATATACACAAATTTCCCGCCTAGATCTTAGTGTACAAGAATAGGTCTAGGACACTATAGACAACTAATCAACCTTCTTCTAGGGTTCTTCCAAAATAGCTCCTCCTTGCTGCCATAGGTCTGTTGGAGCTGTTGACAATCACCTAAAAGTAAGTGGTGTCCCACGAGGTGAAACTCATGTTCCATCAAGAGATATAACTCTCAACAATTTTAATTACTTATAAGAGATTATGTAATTTAATAGATATAGAAGATCATCTAACAAGATTACAATACCAGATATGAAAACATCATTAAGAGCAGTCATAATCAGAAACTTCATTTCAAAATTTGAAAGGTTCACATTATTAATGACAGATCAGGCGTAGATAACACTATAAGCATGTCTAACAGTACAAGCATGTCTAACATCATGAGCATATCTTAACATCATAAGCACAATTGATTTCTCTTACCGCATTATACATCACTCTAAATATCAAAAGAAGCAAAGAAAGGGTTAACATCCAATGTGAATCGTTGAACAATACTAACAGTTATGCTACATGGTTGGATTACATCTTTTATTAAGCCTTGGGGAGTTTGAGGCATACCACTCAAACTGCCAACTGACCACTATGAAGTCAAAATCAGTTCCATATAAGATCTAGGAGAGCCAGAATCCTAAGATCTCTTTTTCTCAATCTATATGAGTTTGTAGTAGTGACATATTAGTCAAGCTACAATCATCCTAATCTACTCTTGGTACACATCTCACGACACTAGAACTAGGGTATTCAACCCTATCATCCAAGGTACAATCACTAATATCCTGAATCACATCTCATATACATATTCATTCATCTGAGATATGACCTTAACCGTTCTCCATAACCTTGGGATCTTGATGATAAGGATATACCGTCCATGTACCTACTTATATTCAACAATATATGACTCTAAGTTTCCCTATGCAACAAGTTCTGACACTAGAATAGATCTATGACATAGGGCACTACATGATTAGGATTTTACTTGATTAGTTATTGCCAATTGGGTGATTTTGGACTGCATCAATCAAGTTAAACAGAAACCCTAAATTATTTCTACAAAACATTGGTATATAATAGCTCCTGGAGATGTAAAACATATGAGACATATTCTCCTCACAACATATTATGGTACTAGTTCATTGCCATCAAGGAAGAGATTGTATTTATATCAAGGCTTAATACATGCTTGAAAGACATTTAGGCCAAAACAACATTACTTTCTCAAGTGCATCATTATCCTTTGATACCCTACAAAGAGCTCAACATATCACCATCTTACTTATTACTTCCAGACCCATCATCAAGGTTCATCATTCATAAGGAATAACAGCATACCAAAGTTACCTTTAGCCATATAAATTGTATCTATTCATCTTTTAGATCATTTAGCCATCACCATTCAATCATTCTAAGTATCTTTCAACAATGCATATTGGATATGTATTACAAATCAACATCCATGAATAACCATCAGTTCTTTATCACATTAGGCAACACATAGATAAGCCATCATTTCATTGGTACACTTAGTTAAATATTTAGGGCGACCATCATTTCATTTTCTCTTATGGATAATTCATTCTTATACTTAATGAGAAACATAAATTCTTATACCTAGACCCTCCAAAAATTTGTTGATGTACTTAGACAAATCCAACCCCATCAGATGATTGAAGCACTTAGCCAAGAGGGTAACCATTGGATCACATACAACCTTAATCAAAACAAAACCATTAATTCAAAACATTACCATAGATTCATTTACATCCATAAAAAAGGAGATCAATGATGCAAGGATAGAAAAATCATCAAATTATGTGTTGGAAAAACACCATCTCATTCACTAAGTAAACCATCGCTTCATAAACACACTTAGGCAAAAACGCAAGCTCTTTTATATAGCATCCCCATCAGATCATGTGCTTCAAACAAAAACCATCAGATCATGGTCTCTAGTAAGACCATTGGTTTACATACTAAGCACAAGTATAGACTCACAAATCATAACCATCAGATCATGGACTTCAACAAAACCATTTGATTCCATATAGGGAAAAACCATCAAAATTTGCACCTAGTAGAGCCATCATTTCTTGAGCTTGGTTGGTTGAACATCTCATAGAGAATTAAAGCCATTGGTTGTAAGGAATGGGTAAGCCATTAGTTGTGAGGGGTAGATGTACCATCAGTTAAGAGAACTTGGCACACCATTGGTTGTGAGAGATAGACAAGCCATCTAATGTGAACACTAGGTAAAACATCGATTGTTAATACCAAGCACTCATCAGTTGTGGACCATAGAAAGACCATTGATTGTCAAGCATAGTCAAACCATCATAGGTGAAGCTAGGTGAAATTAGTCTTTCTACACAAAGTAAACACCATCATTTCAAGAGAAAAAGAAACCATTGATTCATCCATTGTTGAGGGCATCAACTTAGGTTTCAAGCATGAACATTGATTTATGAGTGATGTATAGCAATCAATTCTCAATCACAAGTAGAACAATCAAAACAACAACTAATTACACACCATTGATCATCACAAGAAGTCAAACCATCAAGTCATGAATCGAGAGGGAAATCAGTTTAAAACTCCCAACGAGAAACCATGTTTGAAGGAAACTGAAATCATCAACCTCCAAAAACATGCAAGGTTTAAGCGGCATACATCAAGGAATATCATACACAAGATCTAGAGGTAGTTTATCCACACAAAACTACTATGTATGCTCAAACCATAGTCAAAGAATCATCTTTCTACTTATTACCACGTTTTTAGGGCAAGATTTACATATAGAAAGTTAAGAGTAAGCAAGAAACATGAAGAAAGTTATATAACTCGGCTCAAGGAGGGGGATGAAGGTCCAAACAACAAGGTAGCTTGAAAGAGTGAAGAGAAACCCTAGCTTTAGCTCTCCAAATGCTCCAAGATAGCTCCTTCCTCCAAGAAAAAGGAGAACCTAGGGCAAAAGCAAGGAAAGAAGGTGTTTTTCAACCATATGCTCAAGCTCAACCAAAAACTCCATGGATCCATTTAAGAAGGAAGAGAGACTAAGGTGGGAAGCAAGGAAAATGAAGGTAAGGATGGTGATCTTACTTGTTTAGGTCAAGATGTTGTAGGGAAATTCAACATCAGATAGATAGTGGTAACAAAAATTTTACAGACATATTTTCCATTAACCAGCAGATCGTGTCAATAACTATGTAATGGGAAGGATGGTTTTACAATGATATACCCAATCATAGAGCAAGTCCCACAGCAATCCTGATTGATGTAGATACACACACTGTCTTGGACGGTGTTAGTGCAGCTCCTAGTCACATTGGGACTTGTCTAAATGATCCTCCAAGGATAGAAGACTCGGACAACTGCTACATCAGCTCCTTTGATCTCACCATAGATTGCGAGTGACGTTGCCCTCGTAGAAGATGCCAAAGGACTCCTGCCTCTAGAGCAGTCCACACAGACCAACTAGAGCTCCTATCATCCTGCTAGAATGGAAAAGAAGAAGTTGTCCCTACCATTTGTGTACAAGTCACCAACATGCTCTCCCACAACAATGATCCTCAGTTGTTTCTCTCCTATGGCTATCCTTCCCTATTCAAGTAGTACTTTCCTAGGCTCTTGTGGTTACCACAACCAGAGAGGACAACAATTGTCAGAGCAATTATTCTCAATTGTCTATGTAGTTGTGGTGTCTCGGGAAGCCCCCAATACGCCTCTATATATAGGAGGGGTTTGGGTCCCAATCCCCATCCAATGCAGACTAAAGTGGGAGTGGAAAGGACCAAAAGATCTTGAATTTTCACAACAAATCTAGAAGTTTCACAACCTGTGTGTGTTGAAATGATCATCTCACCTAGAAAGACAGTTGACTCGCACGTGAGACGGTCATTTAGGCAAGCAGGATAGTCTCACACTAAGCAAAATGATTGTTTTACAATTTTAGTTTTGCACATATGTTGTCAATTCAATTCCAATTAGTACTCAACTTGACATCAACACCAATCCTTGATACAATTGAATTGCACCCCCGAGACGGTCGTTCGGTGCAACTAAGATGGGCGTCTTGCACCATGCCTGACAGTCATTTTGCGTAATCAATACAGGCATATCACATGTCAGGTTAGGTAAAATTCCAACCAATGTATAATACAATCAGTCAAACACTCCAAATAACAGTATCAACACTTGAACTGATCGTTTGGCAGTCTAGTCATCTGATCTATTGCGTGAATAGAAATACCAAAATAGTTTACTAATCAATTCAATAATCATTCAAGATCAAATTCCTCTTCAAGATGAGTTCCTATGTGTGTGACCCTATAGGTCCCATTTCACGTTGGCAGTGAATGTCTAGAATAACTTATGACATCACAAGCAAAGAGTGGTGCCTAGTCACACATCATTGCTATCTAAGTGAATGGAAAGCTGGGGAGCAACTTCAACCTACAATCTATGTAAGGTGTTATAGTGTTTGTATAGTTCCTTTGTGACTGATACCCAGATTGAAGTAGAGGCATGGAGCAGTCATCCTCATTATTATTCGATCTTGTTCCTTCAACCAGAGTAGACTGCATGAGATATATGTACGCTCAATATCACATATTGACTCACATGTGTATGGCCATACTTTTCTCAGTCTCTCTAATCAAGAGGCCTAGGATATCATACTCCTGTAGGAGGGACAAATACCATATATATCACTCACAGTCAATCCCCATGTGTCAAAGTCACCAATCATCACCGTTATAACAACCCATGCTTTAGGAATACATTTGATGATGTCAAAGTGTGCCCAATGACATGTGATGAGTGCAGTGATTTCAGGTCTAACAACCACAACCACCACCATCAGTGTGAGAGCTAACTATGACTTCCCTGATGTTGTCTTCCATGTGTTAGTCTCGTGGTGGGTCTGTCCGGTACAATGTTCCATAACATGTATCTATGTCCTTGGTTTGATATAGCCATATATGACTCACAAGATTTCATCATCAATCAACCCACAATCTGATCTTATGTGTTATTACTATCTATCAACCTTCCACAATAACAACCAATCAAGGACATAATGAGAATATGTATATGTACTCTTAACATTCGTATGATCTCATTTTGACAAGGCTAATACTTGAAGACATACATCATTGAGTAATATTATTCTCTAGACATTCATATTGTTCCATCATTTTCTCATAACTAAATGAAACATAATAATTTGGAAGCTTGCCTTTTATTAGTAATTATCAAATCATGTATATAATGCCTCACCCCAATCATCATATTATTGGCTCTATGGGCATACATACCAATAGACTCCCACTTCCACTTATAGCCAATTACCCATAGGTCTCATCCCGAGTGACCTAACATGACCTTCATGCTTCTGCTGTGCAGTGCTTTTATAGCGGGTTTAGCAATGTTTTCTTTAAGTCAGTATTTAGCAATTTTCACATCTCTTTGCTATACGACTACTCATATGATATGGAAGTGTTGTAGCATGCTGTCTGAGATTCCTAGCATAACTAGTAGCTCCATTATTGTCATCCATATTTCTACTATGTCATCAATGGTTGGAGCCTCACACAAGTTCATCTGTATGAACTTCTTGATCCATACAATATCCTTTGTTGTTCTTATAACACAGAGATACTCGACTTCTTTTTTTAGATTTGAGCAATTATCATTAGCTAAGAACCCTATCTAGCATACAATTTTTGTTTAATGTCAAACATAGATTGTGATTATTTTTTTAGTTTGGAAGCTTGCATCGGTGTAACTCTTTACACCCAACTCTTCCTTATCACCAAGGAACCACTCCTTTTAGTGCTTCGCAAGCATCTGAGGATGTTCTTTATGGCAGTCCAGTGACTTTCACTGATATCTGACATATACCATCTCGTCATGTCCAATAGATACAACATTGTTAGGCAAGTATATATATGTCTTCTCATCATGTCAAATACAAATGACATGACTGTATATCCTCTCGTCAAGTCCAATACAAATGAGATCATTGGATATCTTCTCATCATGTCCAACACATATGAGATAACGGGATAAGTACATAACATTGCATTTATGATAGATCCAATTGCGAAAGCATATGGAATCTATTCATGTGTTCTTATTCTTCATAAGAATTGGGACACTAGGCTCCTGAGAGACTAACTCCATGAAACATGGACATGTTTTCTCTCATTGAGTCTTGCATGCTGAACTCTTCAACATCTTGTCAATGTATGTGCTCTTACTTAGGTCAATAATTTTCAGATCTATCTCTATAGACCTTGATCCCTTTCACATAGGATGCTTCGACAAAATCCTTCAAGGAAGGTACTTTCCTTGCTAGGTTTTAACATATGCATGATAAGGACGTTATTCCCATTCATTATGTGGAATATAAATGCAATCCCACTAAATCTTTTGTAATCACATATTCCATCTTCATTCTAACTCAAGTCAAACCCTTTGACTGTCTTGTCAAATAAAAGATTCCAACTATGAGATGTGTGCTTCAACCCACAGATTGATCTTTGTATCTTATAGACTTTATTTGCATTCATAGATTTATAAAACCATTAAGTTGTGTCACATACACATCCTCTTAATTATTTCAATTAAGGAATGCAGTTTTAACATCCATATGCCAAATCTCATAGTCATACTAATCTGCAACAACAAGCATGATCTAGATGGATTTAACCACATTAACTTGTGAAAATACTTCATCATGCTCAATGCTTGAACTAGTTTAAAATCTTTTACAACCAAAATACCCTACCACGTTGGTCTCCTCAAATACCCAAATGCACCCTATGGGTTTACCCCTTCAGGTGGATCCATCAAGGTCACACCTTGTTGGTTTACATGGAGTCCATCATTGATCTTATGGCCTCAAGCCATTTCTCAAATTTTGGTGCCTCAATAGTTTCTAGGTAGGTTGTTGACTCATCTATATGATCAACTTACTGCCTTCTTGAGGTATAAGAAATCATAATATTTCAAACTCAAGGCATGTTCTGCTAGAACTATGAGTTATGTGTTTACATAAGGAACTTGAGATTCCATAACAACTTGTGATTCTCTGTGTTCCTATTGTACCTCTTTAGGTTATATGTTTTCTTTTTTGTCTCGAACATTTTGAGTTCTACTTTTACTCCCACTGATTCCTTTGGAACTAAGTTCCCTTTGATGAATACAAACATCCAAACTAGCAACCACTTTTTTGTCAGATTGGGATAAGAGTAGTATTTAACAAGATAACATTCATGTGATTTGTGGATAAATCCTTTTAAGAAGCTATTTTCTTATACACGCTTTCAATCCTAATCACTACAAAAGACACATCGGGATACTTCCCATGCCATATCTCATATGGTGTCTTTTGACCAATTTACATGGTACACTGTTTTAGTGCAAAGCATGTGCCCAAAAGAAATTGTAAGATCAACTAGATTGCATTGATAATCTCGCCATGACTTAACAGGGTGTGACACCTTCTTTCTGACACATCAATATGCTTCATGTGGAGTTCAATGTGATACACTATCATGATCTCTCTAGAAGGTCCTCAAACTCTAGGTTAAAATATTTCAACATCGATCATATCAATGTATACTTTTACCAAGTTAGTTATGTACTTCATTTATGATTTTCTAAAACACTTCAAGAGATTTGTACTTATATTTCATTAAATACAAATTTCAATATCTACTGATCACATCCATAAATATAATGAGGTACCTGTAATTACCTTTAGCATTCATTTCAAAAGGCCTATGTACATCAGTATGTACTAGTCCTAATGAAGATGTTTTTTTCATATTGCACAACAAATAAGACAAACATTTATATATTAGTTCAATAACCAAAAGAGTATAGATAACCATCATATGGATTCTAGAAGTGCATTTCTCATTTATGCACTCTAGATGATAGTGGTATAGGTATTCAGTCATCAAGTCATTCAGTATATGTGTCACACACATATTTACCTTTATAACAATCAAGTATAGTTTGTGAGACATAGGGCATTTCCATAAAAGATCATATCTCTAAAATGAATCATAATGCTCTAATATTTTCATAAATGACAAGCACATAATAGCAATTCACTAACTCTATTATGTGCCCATGAATGGCAATTTTCAACTATAGAGGCAGCAACCCTTGCTCTGTACAGCTCCAACTTACTTCTTCTCAATTCCTTAAGTGAAGATCTCTATCTCCATGTTCTTCCTGAGATCCTCTATAAAAAGGATGTTTCTTTCCAAAGTCCTGGCAGGTGACAATGGTGGAATTTTGTTTTCTTTATCCTTTAAGTGAAAAGGAGAGATTCCTTTTACACTTACCCTTCTCCATAACTTGAGTGTGGAAGACTTAGACTTATGCTTATCCTATGCCCTAGGACTCACTTCTTCTGATCATCATCATGGATTTGTCCTTCTTCTTCCTTACTTTGGCATCAACATGCCAAGAATTTGATGAACTAACTATATGATTCATGAAATGCTTACATAATCATATTCATGGTCAACTCTTGACCTAAGTGAAATCCTATTCATTCCACATGTCCTATCATATCTAGCACATGGGTTCTACTGTACCTCACTTTGTCATTTTGCACTCAATTAGCGCTTTGGAGACATTATACCTTATTTGCTTTATATGATTTTTAAGAGGTGTTACCATCTTGAGAATTTCCATGTTTTCATGTTGTTCATGCAAGTCATAGTTCATAAAACTGAGCATTAGGTATTTAAATGTCTAACTCATCATTGGTATGCTTCCAATAAGCATCCATTTAGCCTTAGGCACCTTTGGAGTGGGTTCCTCTAGCATTGGTCTATCAATGACATGGAGCTTTCGCTCATTGATGACAATAATTCTCAAATTCCTTAACCAATTGTGGAACTTTATCCCATTTTGCCCTTCTAAAGGATTGATTGCAATTTGAAAATATTTTGTATTTGACATTTGATTCTATAAAGAAATATTTCAACCTTTTTCAAAAAAAAAATATTTGGTTTGATTTGATAAATTTTACGATATTAATTAGGTCTTTAATTAACTATCGCTCCCACTATTTTATTCAAATTTATAGCCCTCAATATTAATTCAAAATATTGCAGTGTACAATATTCTAGTGGGCCAAGATCCAAAATAATTCAACTGTTACTCGACCTACACCAGCGTCCATAGTTAATTATCAAGGTAGGCAATCATGCCAATTGCATCATATGCAATTCTTGGATAGATGATATGTGCAACTCCTTGCCAGGATCATCTACATGTTTCTGGACCTAGACGCACTAAGAATACCAGTCAAGCCTAACCCTAAAGCTGAAAAGATAACAATGTACCCCACTTTGGCTGCACCTACATCATTACCTTCACACTTCCACAATATAGACGATGTACCATACTTTGGATCATTACCATCACACTTCCATGATATAGACGGTGTACCACACTTTGGTGTCACCTATGCTGGGTCGATCAAGCTTTTCATGTGTGCTACTTTTGAAAAGCATCTAAGACTTGATATTATAATTGACGGAGTTTTACGTATAAATACATATACATTATCCAATCACTATGTATATAATACATATCATATACATGCTATATCCACAAATGAGAACATGTGATAAATAAAATACACAAGCGATGGTTATGGCCATACTAATGTAATTCCTTAGAGCCACAAGGAATTACTACCACATATGGTCTACATCATATGCAACCTGTTGTTCATGAATATTTGTCCTTAAACCAATCTGGGTTGATCATTTCAACTCTTAAACCGGTCGGCTTGCCTCCTGGTTGCTCAGTTGGCCTCTGCTGAAGCGGTCATCTGGTTCTTAGGTCCAAGCAGTGTATGGACACCTCTAGTGGATCGGTTCATCCTCCTATCGTCTAGCCTCCTTGGTCCTCTAGTTGATGGGGTCGTCTTACGAGTGGCTCATTTCATCTTTGTGCAGATTGTCATCTCACGTCAAAATATAAATTAAAGCTATCTTATTTCTTATTACATTGTATATGGGGAAAACCTTGAGTTACATTTGAGGGGAAATTGGAAGAAGAGCGTTAATGTAAATTTGGGAAGGAGAGGATGGCTCAGTACACAGACCAATTAATGACATGAAAAAATAACCACAACCATGCACACATAGATCTTGGGTTTTGGCCATAACCATGCTTCACATCCACCTTCAAAACTGATTTTAGGGCGATGCATGTAAATTGCATATATATATATATATATATATATATATATATATATATATATATATATATATATATATATATATATATATATATATAGAGAGAGAGAGAGAGAGAGAGAGAGAGAGAGCTTTTGGCTGGCAAGAGCCAGGACTAATGAGCTGAGAGATGGGGCCCGGAATACCAAGTATTTTCATCATAAAGCTAGCCATAGGAAGCGACATAATACCATAGAAGGGTTCTTTAAGGAGGATGGGAGTTTGCACACAGATGTTGGTTCCATTGCTGAAATTATCTCTTCATATTTCAATTCTCTCTTTTCCAGTTCAAACCCATATGGGATGGATGAGTTCCTTGAAGGCATGCCACGGGTGGTTGATGAGTCTCTTTTTTCATATCTGGATAAAGTTCCCATAGAGACAGAAATGTGGAAAGCTCTACAACAAATGCATCCGAATAAAGCACCCGGACTGGATGGGATGAAAGCAATCTTCTATCAAAATTCTGGGAGGTAGTTAAAAGTAGCTTGTTGTCCTTTATTTCTAGATGGTGGAAAGGGGAGGTTGGCCTTTCAGACATCAATAATACATATATAGTTCTCACTCCAAACACAAATAGCCCAGTCTAGCTTTCTGAATATCGGCCTATCAGCTTATGCAATGTATCCTTCAAGATTATTACCAAGGTCCTGGCTAGTAGAATCAAACCGCTGATAAATGGGATTATTTTTTAAAATCAAAGTGCTTTCATAGGAGGAAGGATGATCACAGATAATACCTTGGTTGCTTATGAGTTGTTCAATACTATGAAACACCGAAAAAAGGGTAGAGAAGGTCTTATGGAACTAAAGCTGGACATGAGCAAGGCATATGATAGGGTCGAGTGGTCTATTCTGGAGGGGGTCATGGGAAGGTTGGGGCTACCGTTCATATGGAGGAAGAAGGTTATGGAGTGTGTGACAAGTGTATCCCACAAGTTCATCGTCAATGGCAACAGGAGAGGATCTGCAAACCCATCTCAAGGACTTCGCCAAGGTGATCCTATCTCCCCATATCTTGTTCTTTTTTGCACTAAAGCACTTTCCTTTTCTCTGTCTAAAGCCACGCAGGAAAATAAAATTCACGGGACGAGAATTTGCAGACGAGTGCCACATGATACTCACCTACTTTTCGCAGATGACAACATTGTTTTCACAAGTGCTACCTCAGAAGAATGCTCCGCTTTAGCTGAAATTTTTAGCCAATACGAGAGGACATCTGGGCAGAAAATTAACTATGAGAAGACAGAGGTTTCCTTTAGTGCAAACATCACGGGCGAGAGAAGGGAGATGATCAAGAATCAGCTACAAGTGAGAGAGGTGGATAGTCATGAGAAGTACCTTGGATTTCCTATGGTGGTTGGGAGGTCTAAGAAATAGGTGTTTTGCTGCTATAAAGGAAAGAGTGTGTAAAAAACTACAGGGGTGGAAGGAGAAGCTCTTATCCAGGCTGGACAAGGAGGTGTTGATTAAGGCAGTCATCCAAGCAATTCCTACGTATCTCATGAGCATTTTCAAGCTTCTAGAGGGACTTATTGATGAGATCCATGCTATGATGGCCCAGTTTTGGTGGGGTTCAAAGGAGGGGGAAAGGAAGATTCATTGGATGAGTTGGGAAAGACAGTGCAAGCCCAAGGAGTGCGGAGGTATGGGGTTTAGGGATCTGAAAGCTTTTAACCAAGCACTTCTCACTAAATAAGGGTGGAGATTGGCGATACATGGTAGGTCTCTTGCTTCCCAGATTCTAAAGGTGAAATATTATAATTCCTCATCTATCCTACACGTGGAGTTAGGGGGGAATCCCAGCTATACTTGGAGGAGTATATGGGGGGCATTGTAGGAGGTGAAGAATCACTTCAGGTGGAGGGTGGGGGATGGAAAAGATATACATATCTATAAGGAGAGTTGGATACCACATTTGGGGGGCACACTCAGTAGATATTTGATTCAGGGGCCAGTAGAGTATAGATGGGTGAGTGACTTGATTTGGAGGGAGCTGAAGAGGTGGAATAGAGAGGCAGTGGAGACTTGTTTCCCCACACATATAGCCAGGAGAGTCCTTAACATCCTTCTA